>CM055265.1:2752119-3952119 GCA_029237695.1 Conchocele bisecta | reverse complement strand
AACGTTAGCGATCGGGTACCGTGATTGGACAAAACACGCCATGTCGACACGTGTAACCAGTTTAAGCAAGGACATTGTTGTACGGTTTACGGTTGTTCGTGATAGATGTGATAGTTAAGTGAATAACGGACAGTGTATTCCCAGGTCAGACTTATCTGGGGATAGACTGGACGCAAACATTATTAGGTGTATTTTTTTCCAGACTACGCACCATATCCAATTCCCATGTGTAGAGGAAACGCATACCGAGTCGACCGCCAATTGATTACACACGCATACAAACCACATATACACGTGTAGTACATGTAAGTAACTAGCATCTGTATCTGGGAACAGTATCGTTTACGACGTTACGTCGAGACAGAATGCACTCTATATGTGGCGGTGGCTGAAGAAATGGGGTTCATGGCACTTGCGACCAGTTTATTCACATATCAGCCTGTATTTAAACTTAAGCGCTGTCTGATCAGGGGCCCGTTACATCGTACGACTAAAATATTCGTAAGTGCACATTTATGATAGTATGTAAATTTCACATTAGCAATGTTTTCTTGTAAACAATTATTGGATTTACATTTATTGAGCATAGGCTGCATATGCAGCCTATGCTCAATAAATGCAAATCCTTCAATTGAAATTTACAGGCGATCCTAAATTTGCACTAACGAACATCTTAGTCGTACGAAGTTTAGTGAAACGGGCCCCAGGATCTGGCCTGATCGCAATTCAACCAGAGCAAAACATGTCCCGCTTCTAGTAAATAGTATAGATCCGTATCAGAGTGTAGGTTAGTTATAACGGATCGGGAACTTGACTCGCAACACCTGTGATAAGCCCAATATCTCCAGTCATATCCACATATGAGAAAAGCAGGACTCCAGATAAGGAATTAGTAATTGAGTATTGTCACTCCATCATTTCTGAAGCAATTGGGTATTTCAAAATTTTAATTGGGTAAAATAAAATCACACTACTGTTTGCACATCAATAGACAGCAATTATTGAATAGTTTGCTTCAAAATGAAAACATGTCTTGGCATTTCATTAGAATTGTCTCCTTGGAGACAATTCTAATGAAATACCAAGATGTGTTTTCATTGAAATACGAATACTATGCTATATGTGTGGTCTGTTTGTTGTTTCCTGCAGCATGATAAAGATACCACAAAATTTGTATTGCTTTTTGATACTCGCTATTTCTGATTTCAATTGTTGTTTTTTTTGCAAGTTTAATTGGGTATTTAAGCAAATACGCAGCTTATCTGGAGCGTGGGAAAAGCACTGATCGCTCAGTGGTACTTGGTTGGCTCCTCTCATGAACAGCAGATAATAATTATGTATGCCTTATCTTTCTACATTCAGTTAACATGGCAATAACGGTCTTTGACGACATATATTTGTAGTACACGTTCTGTAACGGTTGACCTGCCAATGAGCGTGCGCGTGTTACGTTCAGCAGGTGAAAAGACTACGAATGACTTCACATATGTCTTGTAATTTCATTATCATTGAATCCTGCGGACACAATTCTAATGTAATTCTAAGACATAATGATGTTTACAGGGTGAAATACAAAAATAAATATAATGATTTGTCGCTTGCTATTAATGAACTAAATGTATGTATAGCCCTCGGTATGCAAACGAAGAAACGACGAAAGTTAAGGTGTTGACTATTTGTTTCTAAACGACAAACGAAATATCCCTAACTAGCCACCAAAGTAGCGATGTGTTGTTGTAGCACTCCACAAGCAAGCGAGAAATAAGCCTTGATTATTTTGTCTCATGATTTGGTGACTGAACCGGCCAATAACGTATTTATTAGGAGATAGTGAAACAAAAACAGCAGGGCCCGGTTGCTCAAAACCTCTGTTAGCCTAACAGGATTTAACAGTATGTTAGGCTAACAAAGGTTTTGAGCAACCGGGCCCAGATGGCGTAATTTAATCCAGCATTGAACAGTTAAATACAGTGCACGACACACACACATGCACATCTATGACATATTAAAGTTGAAGTTAAATTGTATATACAATAATTAATTATAATTTCCGACTGTACAGAACATAATGTGTACAACACATGCATATAATAAAATACTTACCAGAAAAATATATGCCAATTTGGCGATCGGGTTGTCCTGGGCTATTGTCTTTATTCCAATTGATTTCTCACATCTTAGCGTGGTATATTCCAAACACGTAGCTCCGAAACAATATTCCCATAATGTTGTAATATCATATTCGCTAAAATATCAACAACGTACTCCAGTATATTGAAGCTATTCCAAATACATGAATCCGCATCAAGCGAGGTATCTATATATATTTAAATGTTTCAAAAAATATGCATAGTTAATATAAACTAAAACTGTCACAACACATATGGAATGTATACCCGAATTTACTGTAAACTTTTCGTCATTTAATCACGTTTTATATGAAAATAATCCACAGGATTATTGATGAATATAGTCCGGTGGTTATTATAAAGCACATCATCCCAAGTACGTGGCTGCGTTATAGCCACACATACAATGAATGATACAGCCCGTAACAGCGCATGTCCCATAGAGACATGCATTATGTGCTTGTATTCAGTCGCCGCGAGAAACAAGCGAATATGATTAGTAGCAGGACGTCCGATGCAGTTAAGCTATCAGCCAAGTTCCAGCTAGCGTTAACCACACGGACCAGTATAGACAACTTAGGTGCTGATAGGACCAAGCGAATAGTATCACGTGTAATATGTACCACTTTAAATCACAAATATTCCGTGATGACATTTTAGCACATGTGCATGTGCTAAAATGTCATGACGGAATATGCATGACGGAATGTTTGTGATTCAAAATGCCATGACGGAATATTTGTTTGACGGAATATTTGTGATTTAAAAATGTCATGTCATAATTGTGATTACAAATTTGTGATTTAAAATGTCATGACGGAATATATTTGTGGTTCAAAATGTCATCACGGAATATTTGTGATTTAAAGTGGTACATAGTTTACGTCATGACATAATCTTTGAAAACGTCATTATCACCAACATCGTACGCAGCGTCTATGTAGACAGCAATAGCCATATCCATTCGCCTGGTATAATCCATGATCATGTGTGGCTGTGAC
Source organism: Conchocele bisecta (assembly GCA_029237695.1). NCBI lineage: Eukaryota > Metazoa > Mollusca > Bivalvia > Lucinida > Thyasiridae > Conchocele > Conchocele bisecta. The sequence goes on along the minus strand of CM055265.1, from coordinate 3,948,989 downwards.
TGAGAAATTAGGCGTATGTCATTTGTGACCAGTCTAACTCATGATCTGCTAGCAGACTCCTGGGACCCGTTTCGCTAAACTTTGTACGATTAAAATGTTCGTAAGTGCAAACTTATGATAGTCTGTAAATTTCACATTAATAATGTTTTCTTGTAAACACTTATTGGATTTACATTTATTGAGCATAGGCTGCATATGCAGCCTATGCTCAATACATGTAAATCCATCAATTACAATTTCCAGACGATCCTAAATTTGCACTTAAGCTCATTTTAGTCGTACGAAGTTTAATGAAACGGACCCCAGGAGCATACTAAGGATTTATGAAGTTTGTTACAAGCATCACATGTATTTCACCGACCGAACGCAGATTAGTGCAGATTCTTATTAGACTGCGCAGATGCACAGGTTGATCTGGACTTTACACTGGTCGCAAATGAAGTAAGTCCCAATTATCCAGCCACAGTCACATATGTATAGGTACATGGTGCATACGAATATGATACTCACATTTTGAATATGATGGTAAGCACATCCACATATAGTTTGGTCTTTAACCCTTTCACCCCTAAGTAACTGAATGGGCTGCGATATGTTCGTTTTGCAACCAATCCAATCATCGCAAAATCATTTTCAGACTATTCCATTTATAAAAAGGGGATATTTGTTTTTCTCAAAAATATGAAAATTACTTTCAAACAGTGCAGATCCTGATGAGACGGCTCGTTACGAGCCGACTCTTCTGGATCTGCAGTGTTTGCATAAACCGATATAGCGGGCTTTCGGGTTCAAGGGGTTAAAGGTACATACCCACTCAGATCAGAGAAATAATCTGAGACATGTTTTTGGCAACACAAACATTCATTCATCTTTACCCCACATATTGATTGGCATTATTTATATTTTATATCCGAAGTAAATTTCCACATTTATATCAGGGACGATAATCGTGTTTTCTTAAAATGCTAACGGACATTACTATGTATTCACTGTATCTATTTTTAGATGTGCAATGATCATACTAATCTTTTTCAGATGACGCATTTAATTAGTACAAATAATTAAAAAATACCATGCCTCATTTGCATATGAACATAGCCTGATACCACCGCGCGTCACTATCAGTAAAATACATATTACTAAATGATTATATCTGTATAGCGGGCACTCGTAGTGTTTAGAACTGGTGGAATAGTGCCACAATTATACACTTATTTAATTCCTATAAAGATCAGTTTGTGCCTAGTGAGTGGGCATGTACCTTTAAGAAAGACTGTACATGTACATATATGGTGTGTTTATCAACGGCACGGTGTCTCAGATGATGTTTCATATGCATATGGTAATCTTTTATTCAATAACATTCTCGGGAATGTGTGCTGTGTTAATATGAGTATCATTCATTTGTGTAACATAATGCTACACTTGTATTTGTTGTGTAGTAGTAGTATTCATGTATTATAGTGACACATGTGAACATGCATACATATATATTCATTTGCATAACAGATGTTATTTGAAGGCATACATGTATATGATATGCTGTTCAGCACCCAGCCATATGTTGACTTACGAGTCACTTCTTTGAATATAATAAATAATGACAACCGGTTTTTACCACAATGATGGGTAGTGTGAATACGGGCAGGCCCGTGAACATACACGGGCAGCCAGCATCCTCACTGCTCGCCACTGATCTTTAACATTATTATTTGAATGTTGGCCAGTATAGACTCCGATCATACTACGAGTACTCGTTGAATGATCCGGCCCATATTGGTCATATGGTGAAACAATTATATTTACATAGAAATAGAAAACAGTACATGTAAATCGGCAAACGATCCAATTATATGTACATGGCAGTTGCTCGTTTATTCATAGCTTCTTCTAGAAATGTGCATGTTTTCCTAATAGTATCTGGTTTACTCATCATTCATGTAAGTTTTTCTGCGTCAGACATGTTTTCATAACAATTATTAGAGAAACATGCTAAAATGTACGTTTCCCTAATGCGTTGATAAAAGGGACATGAAAATAGCACGTGAGTTTCTGATTATACTAGTCTGTCGTTACACATCACACATAAACGCTCATGTTCTGGAATATGTCTATGTCTACCAGTTTCTATATTAAAGGCACATGCCCACGCAGTAGGCACAACATGTTCTTTATAGGAATTAAATAAGTGTATAAGTATGTTACTATTCCACCAGTCCTAAAAAATACGAGTGCCCGCTATACACATATAATCATTTATTAATTATCAATTTACTGTTAGCGACGCGCGGCGGTAACAGTCTATTTTAATAATGTGCAGGGACGACGACTTTGACATCACGGCTTGCGGTGCGCATGCGCAGTATACTACGCGCGCCAGTAGGCTTCCCAATGGAAATTGTATGAAACGGCGTCGGCCAGAAAAAAAGGCGAAATGTCTGAGGGACATGCAGTACAGAGAGAGAGAGTGGTTAATATTGGCGACCAGATCACCAAATGGAAAGAGTTACGTGGAGATTTAGATTTGGACTCGAACAGAGATTTTTCTTCTCAGCTTCCGATACTTCACTGTGCATGTCAAAGATGTGATATGATTGACCGTGTCACGTGACGCGTATTGGTAAAAATTGCACGAGGTCGGAAAATACCCTTTCTGGTCGCGGCATATAAAATGCGATTTAACACCAATTAACACGCGCCGTAATTAAAAATAACTCGTTCGTGGGTAGACAAATGGCTCATATAAGGCATGAAAGAAAAGGAAAAGTAGTAGTATAGTGTAACTTGTTGCGTGGGCATGTACGTTTAAGGGAGAGATCACACTGTGTCAGACATAGGAAATGTGTAGATAGTAGACATTACTTTTGTTATATTAAGTTAATGTTATATCATGGGATCGATAGCATATCGATGGTTAATAGTATTGTACACGTCTGTTTCAACAACTGTTGTTTAATGCTAATCACAAGTACACGTGGATTAACAACAAAACAACAAGGCATATCTGCAAATACGTTTATGATTTTGTGGAACCATTTCAGTTTGGTGAAAGTATCAAAGCGCCTATTTCTGTGGAACCGTCCCACACCTTACCAAATATTGGTCAGCAAAAGTCAAAGAATTGGGCATGACGGAAGTTCAGTATGACTCAGTTCGTGTTAACCATTCTACAGTTTGGTGAAAATATGTAATCGCGCATTTCTGATTCGGTCGAACCGTTGACACTTTGCCAAATACCTGTCAGACATAGCCAGTAATGGGCAAATGAAACTTCAATATAGCCTATTTCAGATTTTGTGGAACCATTCCATAGTTTTGCGAGCCCGTTGTCATGGAGGTGCGAACATCCTGATTTATGATTTTATACAGCTTTACCACAGTTTGAAACACTAGCGGTTGAAAGAATGGTATTTTATTATCCGTGTTATTATCCATTTGTAAATGGTTCGTTCTTTTATTTATTCAATTACTAAAGCGCACATATGAGACCTCGAACTGTTAATGTCATCGATAGGTAGGCCATACTATGAACATGGTGCGAATACACTACCGACTGTGCTACTAGTTATTTGCAAAGCCAGGGCCCAGTTGCTCAAAACATCCGTTAGCTTAACGGACTGTTAAATCCTTAACTGAATGGTTAAAATCTCTGTTTTAACAGAGATTTTAACCATTCAGTTAAGGATTTAACAGTCCGTTAAGCTAACTGATGTTTTGAGCAACCGGGCCCAGACTTCCACTAATTGTATATTTTCTTACAAACGTTGTAATGTGATTTATAAAGTGGCTTACAGTACAAACAACACACCTAAAAACAACACACCTACAAACAACACACCTACAAACACCATTCGTGTAGTAGTAGGTTTCCTTAGATTATTTGGTTCCACATTCACCAAAACACCTTCCATGGTTTTGTATGCAAATTCGGCATTTCAGGTCGGTCAGCAGAGGCAAAATCATGCAAGTATTTTAATTAGTTTATCAATGATATTCATACTGCCAGCACAATACAAGCGAATAACATTTGTGAATTTAAGCGGCACTCCTTAACCCCATACTAAGGACAGTGGCTAACGTGATATGAACATGGAATATGTAGCAGTCTTTGCTGTACTCACAGAATCCAAATCAATTTTCCTAACGACCTTAAAGATGTCTTTTTTTCAGCAAAGACAACCGGATCATTTAGCACGTATTAACGGACTATGCCATCCTCTTTGGAATACACAAAGGACATATTATCCCATAAGTATGTATTTTTTGAAATTGTATCATTTAAGCCATTACTTTTTGGAAAACTTAAATCTAACTTTATCTGATGAATCGTTTTTCGGGACTGTGTTCAGTGGATCTTGGTTAAGTATATTCTCTAAGAACTGTAGTAGTATATAGGGAGTCAAAATGATACCACCAAGGTTGGGAGAGGTTGTAGGTGATAATAACGCTTCTATACACAGGGCAAAACACCAAATATGAAAAGTAGTCCCCAACAAAAAAACAAATGTTGGCGTTGGGTGCCGCAATACAGGGCAACAAAACCACCAGCGCAGGTGGTATTATTCTGACTCCGATATTTCGAAAAAGAGAAAAAAAGAGAAAAAAACAAAAAAAAAAGGGGGGGAAAACTGGTACTTTTTGTGGGTGCTGGTACACACTTTTGTTTGTTGGATTTTTTTTTTTTGGGAAAGTTGTATCCACATTTGGGACGAAACATCCACAATCGTACTACCACCTCCCAATTGTAGATACGAATTGCACACACACATCCCTTTTTGGGAAAGTTGTATCCACATTTGGGACGAAACATCCACAATCGTACTACCACCTCCCAATTGTAGATACGAATTGCACACACACATCCCTTTTTGGGAAAGTTGTATCCACATTTGGGACGAAACATCCACAATCGTACTACCACCTCCCAATTGTGGATACGAATTGCACACACACATCCCTTTTTGGGAAAGTAGAAAAAAAAAGTGTCTCCCAAGAGGCAAACAGAAATGGCAGACGACACCCATCCACATTTGGGACGAAAACATCCACAATCGTACTACCACCCACAATTGTGCTGGTGTCGTAGAAAAAAAAAGTGTCTCCCAAGAGGCAAACAGAAACGATACCACCCATTTGTGTATTTGGACACATTTGGGAAAAGTATAGAAAAATAAAGTGTCTCCCAAGAGGCAAACAGAAACGATACCACCCATTTGTGTATTTGGACACATTTGGGAAAAGTATAGAAAAAAAAAGTGTCTCCCAAGAGGCAAACAGAAACGATACCACCCATTTGTGTATTTGGACACATTTGGGAAAAGTGTAGAAAATATTCACCTCCCAAGAGGCAAACACAAACGATACCACCCATTTGTGTATTTGGACACATTTGGGAAAAGTGTAGAAAAAAAAAGTGTCTCCCAAGAGGCAAACAGAACTGGGACACGATATCCATATTTTGGGGTGGTAGTACGATTGTGGATGTTTTCGTCCCAAATGTGGATACATACGAGAGTGCAGAATGGACTAGAACCCCCATCCACTATTGGACCAAACGTACTACCACCCCAAAATATGGCATGGGATAAAAGGTCGAGAAATCCGCAATTGGGACGCAAGCACACAAAAAAGAGGGGGCCGGCTAGATAGACCAAATACAAGCCAACAATTTCTGGAATACCAAACCTGTTTTCCACATGGGATGCGCCCCGATTCCAAAATCGATCCACATCCGATTTTCCAAAATGGATCTGCCATCCAAAAACAATTTCTGTTTTCCACATCCACAATCGAACGCCCAATTGAAGATATGTTTCCCATTGGAATAGACAGACACAATGCCATACAAGGAATGCGAAACATGCGGCAAGGGTTTCGACAAACCCGCAAATCTTCGAAGGCACAGGGACCGCAAGAACCCGTGCAGGCCTCCCACGAGAGAGTGTCCCGGATGTGGAGGGAAGTTTGCCACCTACAAGACTCTCTGGCAATATCGCTCGAACAGGTGTCCCGAGGGGCCAGAAGATAGAACCACGGAGGGTAGCAAGAAGAAGGCTGCGACCAGGAAGAGGATCCTGGTACTGGAGAGGAGGGTGGTAGAGTTGGAGGAGGAGGTGGCTAGACTGCGGGATGGAAAACCTCGCGAGGGAGCGAGACACGAGAACATCGACAGCGACGACGACGAGATCGATTGGACAGATATGTAGAGAGAGCGGGATTCCCCCCACTTTTTTGCACTGCCCCCCCATCTCGACTCCCAACGGCAAACAAACACCAGAAAACCTCTCCCCAAAGTAGGTAGAAAAAATGATACCACCCAATTGTCCACATTTGAACTTTTGGGAAAGTCGAACAAAAATCGTCTCCCAAGAGCAAAACAAGATCTAGACCACATCGAAAAAACAGAAAACCTCTCCCAAAGGAGGTAGAAAGACAACTCGGTACAGAACAAGAAAGACAACTTGGAAAGACAACTCGAAAAGAAAATTCGAAAAAGACAATGAACTTTTTTTTTTTCAAAAAAGGCTACTCCATGTAGAACGGGTCGCTACTACCAGAGTGCTGGTGTACGGAGTCGCTAGTTTTTTCCTTCGGCGTACCGGACTGTTTTGCGGAGTGCACGAACTGGGCGTCGGTTTCTGTTTTGCTCTTCCAGAGTCTACAAGTCTCTAGACCCACGAATGGGAACAGTGGTCTGCAGACCGCGTACGCCACCACAGAGACCCCCAGCCACCACTTTGCATTCTCTACGGTTCTCCAGAAGTCGTGCACCTCCCACCCGGATTTCGTCTGGCACTCGTCTTTCTTCGGACACTCGGAATCGGCCGTGCGGGCATCGTCGAAAATTGCGTCCAACAGTCTATGTTCCAACGCGTCCAACCGGTTCTCCAAACGTCTCTCCATGTCGGACAGGTACGTCGATTCTTCGAACGAGCTGGCGTTTCGTGCATCTTCTAGTAGGTCCGTGGGGAACTCGGTGGGGCCCGCAAAACCAGGCGCGGACACCCTGTGTACTACGGGGGTAGTGGTTTCTTGTTCTTCGGGGGTTTCTTCGGGTTTTGTACTACGTTCCGCATCGACATCGTCCCAGATTTTTCGAAGTCTGGCACTGCCGATCCCGTACTTCTGTTTTGTTTCGTCGGCCGTCGACTTTCCACGGGCGGAAATAATTTCTCGAATATTTTCCGGAGACAAATAGGTTTTTGGCATGTTTGCAAAATAGCTTTTCTATCTAGAGAGGGGGACATTTGTCCAACATGGAATTCCCAAATCGTTCGAAATGGTCGAAATGCTTGCGTGGGGGGAATCCCGCTCTCTCTACATATCTGTCCAATCGATCTCGTCGTCGTCGCTGTCTATGTTCTCGTGTCTCGCTCCCTCGCGAGGTTTCCATCCCGCAGTCTAGCCACCTCCTCCTCCAACTCTACCACCCTCCTCTCCAGTACCAGGATCCTCTTCCTGGTCGCAGCCTTCTTCTTGCTACCCTCCGTGGTTCTATCTTCTGGCCCCTCGGGACACCTGTTCGAGCGATGTTGCCAGAGAGTCTTGTAGGTGGCAAACTTACCCTCCACATCCGGGACACTCTCTCGTGGGAGGCCTGCACGGGTTCTTGCGGTCCCTGTGCCTTCGAAGATTTGCGGGTTTGTCGAAACCCTTGCCGCATGTTTCGCATTCCTTGTATGGCATTGTGTCTGTCTATTGCAATGGGAAACATATCTTCAATTGGGCGTTCGATTGTGGGTGTGGAAAACAGGAATTGTTTTTGGATGGCAGATCCATTTTGGAAAATCGGGTGTGGATCGATTCTGGAATCGGGGCGCATCCCATGTGGAAAACAGGTTTGGTATTCCAGAAATTGTTGGCTTGTATTTGGTCTATCTAGCCGGCCCCCTCTTTTTTGTGTGCTTGCGTCCCAATTGCGGATTTCTCGACCTTTTTTCCCATGCCATATTTTGGGGTGGCAGTACGTTTGGTCCAATAGTGGATGGGGGTTCTAGTCCATTCTGCACTCTCGTATGTATCCACATTTGGGACGAAAACATCCACAATCGTACTACCACCCCAAAATATGGATATCGTGTCCCAGTTTTGTTTGCCTCTTGGGAGACACTTTTTTTTCTACACTTTTCCCAAATGTGTCCAAATACACAAATGGGTGGTATCGTTTCTGTTTGCCTCTTGGGAGGCGAATATACACTTTTCCCAAATGTGTCCAAATACACAAATGGGTGGTTTCGTTTCTGTTTGCCTCTTGGGAGGACACTATCTTTTCCCATGTGTCCAAATACACAAAATGGTGGTATCGTTTCTGTTTGCCTCTTGGGAGACACTTTTTTTTTCTACACTTTTCCCAAATGTGTCCAAATACACAAATGGGTGGTATCGTTTCTGTTTGCCTCTTGGGAGACATTTTTTTTTTCTACGACACCAGCACAATTGTGGGTGGTAGTACGATTGTGGATGTTTTCGTCCCAAATGTGGATGGGTGTCGTCTGCCATTTCTGTTTGCCTCTTGGGAGACACTTTTTTTTTCTACTTTCCCAAAAAGGGATGTGTGTGTGTAATTCGTATCCACAATTGGGAGGTGGTAGTACGATTGTGGATGTTTCGTCCCAAATGTGGATACAACTTTCCCAAAAAGGGATGTGTGTGCAATTCGTATCCACAATTGGGAGGTGGTAGTACGATTGTGGATGTTTCGTCCCAAATGTGGATACAACTTTCCCAAAAAGGGATGTGTGTGTGCAATTCGTATCTACAATTGGAGGTGGTAGTACGATTGTGGATGTTTCGTCCCAAATGTGGATACAACTTTCCCAAAAAGGGATGTGTGTGTGCAATTCGTATCTACAATTGGGAGGTGGTAGTACGATTGTGGATGTTTCGTCCCAAATGTGGATACAACTTTCCCAAAAAAAAAAATCCAACAAACAAAAGTGTGTACCAGCACCCACACAAAGTACCAGTTTTGCCCCCATTTTTTTTTTTTTTCTCTTTTTTTCTCTTTTTCGAAATATCGGAGTCAGAATAATACCACCTGCGCTGGTGGTTTTGTTGCCCTGTATTGCGGCACCCAACGCCAACATTTGTTTTTTTGTTGGGGACTACTTTTCATATTTGGTGTTTTGCCCTGTGTATAGAAGCGTTATTATCACCTACAACCTCTCCCAACCTTGGTGGTATCATTTTGACTCCCTATATACTACTACTGTCCAAAAACAGAGTTTCGGTCTAATAACTTAACACAATATTTGTCTAACCTTTCTGGGAATTGTCCCCTTATGAAGTTTATAATTAGTTCGAGTTAGTGTTTGAAGGTTTTCTAGTGCACCCCAAAGGAAGGTCAAACTCAGGCAACTCACATGCTGTGTCATCTTTATAATCGCGTAGCATGTGCCTAAGAAATTCAAAATTAATTGTGTTATTTACTCTTATTCTACACCATTGAAAGTTATGTATGACTGTTTCTATTTTTGCTTGCGATTTGCTTGTTTCCAGCCTCAATTTCATCAGAAGAACTGGCAGAATCATAGAGCAAACAATATGTGTGTAACAACTTTCTGTTTTACTTCGATTATCACCAGACGCGACATCATAATTAAAAACATTCTGAAGTATTAGACTTGTCTACCTAGGCTAATCCCACCTTGAGCAAATAGGCTAATCCCACCTTGAGCAAATATGTGTTCACTTTACAACGCAATTTACTATTTACAAGTCACCACGAGTTAATTTTTGATTTTCACTATTTTCTGCAGATTTAACTGCGCTGGCCTCCTTGCCAAACATTTTATAATGAATGGGCGGTTCATGTTTAATTTTGAGACAGCTGCTCATTTAGCATTCATTGTAACATTGTTACATTCTTTCTGTAATCTTTAGTCACTTCCTTCTGTGACCTCTCCAATTTGGCCAACAACCCTTTCTCCTTCCGTAACGCTAAATGTCTTATCTGCTCCTCCACTTCTCCTAATTGTCGTTTAAACTCGTATTTAGAATTCCTCACCCACATTGTCCCTATTTTCGAGGAACGGCAAGTTCGTAGTAGCGTTCGGCGCATCAGTTGTGACCAGTTCTGCTGACGGCAGCGCACCTGGTTTGTCTGAAGACCTTGTGAATAACGGAATGCGTCTTCTCCAACTGTTCAACCGTATTAGCACCCGACGAGGCTTACTGTATGTAGTCTAGCAGTTTCAGCACCGATGCGCGCTTGGGCTGGCATTCTCCACTTACCTTCGATGTCATGCCTGCTCTTCCGTCAAATGCAAATGTTTTCTACACAATTTGAAGCAATTTGATAATTAGTCTATGTATACACTACAGCAAAAGAAAAAACGTCAACACACTTGAAAACGCATTTGTAGTGAAGGTAACGTCACATATGCTGCGTATGAAGATGCAACTTATATAACGTCAATACCAATGATAGTAACCAAGGGAAAACAAATCCATCTTGTATTTGCACATGGCCGTGTTATTCCAAACATTAAAGCAATTTCGCTTTGGTACGTGATTTCCGAAACGTGAACTTACAATACTAATGTGACATATGTATGACTTCTACTGACCGTGACATCTAAGTCGTCTCAATACATATTACGAGGGGTTACCAGAACATTAGAGAACTAATTATATACAAATATAACTACTATTTCTTCGCTATTGTTTCATCAAAGCCGGCATATATATAGAATAACTTATGTATGACAGGTTAATTGTAATAGTACTATGATAACGTCACGAAGTTAGTGACTTCATGACGTCACGTGACATCATATCGAGACGTGTTGTACAAATTACTATTTTGCTGATGTCATCGTTATTAGTGTCAGGGTACGTAACTCACTATGGGTGTGTGTATTCGCGCCCGGTTAGTTCAGTCGGTTAGAGCGATGGTACGATAAGCCAGAGGTCCCGGGTTCGATCCCCAGGCAGGTGCACATTTTTCTCGCCCTGTGACATTTGGCGCCCATTGAGGGACCGTGACTGATAAATACTAGCCAACTGTACAAACAATATTAGAATTCAGAGACGAATTAAATGTAGAATTCGGTGACGAATTTAAATTTGGCCGGGGAGTATGTCACGGTACGTAACTCTCTATGGAGAGAATGTGTGCATTCACGGCCGATTAGCTCAGTCGGTTAGAGCGATGGTACGGTCCCCGGTTCGAGCCGGGCTGGTGCACATTTTTCTGGCCCTGTAACATTAGTGATGCGATTTTTGAGTTATGTTCATAAATTATTGGTACAGCTAATTTAGGGGATAATCATGCTTTGTTTTTCGAGTTGGAGTGGTATGTGGGAGATTTTATAGTCTGTGAATCATTTTTACGGCGACGCTTATAACCATGCTTTGTTTTTCGATTTGGAGCGGTACAGTTGAGTAGCGCTTTTCTGCAGGTCAACTATACGTACTATACCAATACTATACGCATACTATACCAATACGATATGTTTTCTATACGATATGCATATAGTATAAACGTACGGTATGTTTGTACCGTACATACCAACCAATATCGTATAGATATACCATTCAAATCGTACGTTTATACGATTGTTATTCATGTGTATAATTCTGGTACGTTTGTATCGTACAAACATACCAGATTTGTGTACGGTATAAATGTACCAAAATACCGTAAATTAACGGTGTTGCCGTGTACTATTTGCCCTAATATTTGGTCCGCCTCGGCAGTTTTTTTTTCATAATATTCAGAAATGCGTAATATTACTAATCTATCTCTGTGTTTCGTGAAATATATTTAAAGAAACTGTGATATTTTCTGTAAATGACGTCGATATATATCCACAAAACGAGAAACAAAATCCAATTAAATAATGAAAACTTGTGATTGTTTACGAGATACGATTCGATAGCTAGAGTTTAATCTCTCACCCGGTGTTGTTACATGACACTACTAGCAACAATAAACCGGCGTCAGTAAATAAAACAACAGTACAAACGTATCCGTGTTCCAATCCAAAATTTTATCCCATCTATTTAATTCAAAGTGACTAGAAAGTCAGCGGTATTGGTGATCTGTTTTTTTGGTGCGCAAATATAAATCGGCGGGTTATTGCGAGACAAACAGTGAAACATTGACCTTGACAATTTCTTGGACAAAACAAAATGTCGTCAATGCCTTTCCGAATATCAAGAACAAATTACTAGACACCACCATGCTCACAATATATTTATTTTCATATAAAATCAAATTATAATGTGTGGTCTACGGTATAATATGGCACAACTTAGCACCAATTTCTAGCTTTGTTTACCTTTTTCGTCGGTACCAAATTACGTTTTCCTGTTCTGTTAACATTATTTCGACGCGATCCTATAGTCGACATGACATCAACACAACTTTTCATAATGTCTTTCAATTTCAAGCTGCAAGGAGACTGTGAATTGCATATTAACCATAATAACATGGTGAACATATTGATAATAATTTTAAAAGAAAAGCATATTTATTTTGGAATTAGATTTCTATTACTGCAAACGTTCTGCTCTGGCTGTTGATTTCTATTGGCCCGAATACAATTTTGAGAAGATACTATTTATTCCGGTGATAGCCATTTCTTTAAAATAAAACGGTTTACTTGTGTCACAGAGTGAGAAAGATAAATATAACGGCCCGGAATCGAACCAGGGACCTCATGTTTACCGTACCATGCCCATGGCTCTACCGAGCAAGCTAACAAGGCACATATCATACACACTTCATCCCATAGTCAGTTGCGTACTGTGACATTCTTCTCCGCCAAATTGAAATTCGTCCTCGAATTCCATGTTTAATTTTGTCTCCGAATTCCATATGTTTGGGTACAATTTTGGGAGTATTTATCAGTCACGGTCCTTCGTTGGGAAACAATTGTCACTGGGCAGACATATTTCCACCCTGAATTCCATATTTGTGGAACATTTCTTCATCAGTTACGACTCCACGTTGGGAGTAGTTGCGGCAAGTAACTGCAGAATACTCCTGAAATTATCGTCCGTACCCAGAATTACGGTGCTCCATAGGTTTTTCATGCAGAGTACCGAATCGGATCTCATTCGCGCTTTAGCTGTTAATTGTGACATATTTTTGGGTACTTATTACACATAAATGAATGTAAGTATAATACTGACATTTCTTTCAATTGAAAAATAAGAAAATATGTCTCAATTAACAGTTGAAGTGCAAATCAGATGTGATTTGGTACTTTGCAGGGGAAACCTACGGAGATCACCATAACTGTCGGTACGGACGATACGGGAGTATTCTGCAGAGTTACTTCCCGCAACTACGTTGGGCGCTAAATGTCACAGGGTGAGAGAGATGCGCACCAGCCCGGAATCGAACCGGGGATCTCTGGTTTACCACACCATCGCTCTACCTACTGAGCAAACCGGGCACAAATACACACTTATTCACCATAGTGATCACTATTCAACCAAAAATTCACAAGCTAGAAGTTATGCCAAATTATTACAGTCAATGTCACAGATTATGCTCTTGGCGACATTAGCGGACACAAATTTGTCCATCAATTTGATCAAATAAACAACGGAATCTGACAGATAAGACTACGACGGCGCATGGAAACATCATTATTCTGGTACTTGGAATCAAAATAGTGGATATTAAGATCAATATGTGAGGCGCTGACAGAACCTTTGACATTTTTTATCACGATAGCAGCTACAAGGATTGTTGGACGCATTTATTTAGAGAAACAAGAGATTACAACCCGCATGGATAATATACTAAGTGACATTTTGTTATAACATACACCAACATAGAGGATTAAATTTGCGACAATGTTGGATTCTGGATTTTGTGGACAGGTGACAGAAATCGGAGCTGGATAAGAACCGACAGACGTGATTCTGAATATGCGTGCTTGGTCTGTGGTTATTCTTCCAGATCATGTCATGCATGTTTTAATTTCACGTCATGTCAAAGCAGCACTATTGAACATAATGAATAACTTTAATATTCTACACCAGAATTAAAGTTCATTCATCGTCTGATGTGTAACTGATGAATTAAGGTAAGTTACTTGTATATGACAACTTTTGCCTCACTAATTGTTATGCCCCATCACGATAGTGGAGGGGGCATTTAGTGTTACCCTTGTCCGTTCTTCCGTCCGTCACCAACCTAGTAACTCGTATAACTTTTAAATCGTAATAGCTACAGACCTGAAACTTGGTACATGTATGTTTGATTTGACAGCATGGTCATGGATTATCTCCCCCTTCTCAAATTAGAATTTTCCAATTTTGGCTTGTAGCTTGTAAAACTTTTAAACCCTAATAGCTACACACCTCAAACGTGGCATGTAGCTTCCTTATGATGAGTAGATTTGCAAAGTTTATTTTGATTCGACCCCGGAGTCACGGATTATCTCCCCCTTTTTGACTTAGAATTTGAAAATTTTGCCTTGTAACTCATAACATTTTTGTAATAGCTACAGCACTGAAATTTGATATGTAGCTTCCTTATGATGAGTAGATGCGGAAAGTTTATTTTTATTTTGATTCGTACCCCGTGTCATGGATTATCTCTGCCTTTTGGACACTGGAATTTTGCCTTGTTTACTATCAAAGTGATATGTGGGGTATCCGTGTTCTATGAACACATTTTCTAGTTTAGTTATCTCCTTTTGTTTTTTCGCGCACTGATTTGTCCGGAGCATAACGCGAACACCCTTTGCAATATTTTTATGAAAGTTAACACATGCATAGGTCTCACGGGACAGTGCAGAGCTAGCGTTAAAGGTACATGCCCACTCAGTAGGCACAAAATGTTCTTTATGTCAGAGACATCCAGGGCTCCAGATAAGGAATTAGTAATTGAGTATTTTCACTCCATCATATCTGAAGCAATTGGGTATTTCAATATTTGAATTGGGTAAAATAAAATCACACTACTGTTTACACATCAATAGACAGCAATTATTGATAATTTGCTTCGAAATGAAAACATGTCTTGGCATTTCATTAGAATTGTGGTAAATGTGGTCTGTTTATTGTTCTCTGTAGCATGATAAAGGTACCACAAATTTGTAATTGCTTTTTGATACTCGCTACTTCTGATTTCAATTGGGTTTTTGGCAATTTTAATTAGGTATTTACGCAAATACGCAGCTTATCTGGAGCGATGGACATCATCGGATACATTTTCAGGCCAGATAAACAATAATTTACCATTGCCCACGTATTGTTTGGCATTATTGTACATTTTATATCAGATGAAAATTTCCACATTGATATCGGGGACGATAACCGTGTTTCCTGAAAATGTTAACGGACATAACTATTTATTCACTGTATTTATTTTTTGATGTGCAATGATCATACTTTATAATCTGTCAAATATTTTTTCAGTGGATGCATTTAATTAGTATCAATAATTATAAAATAACATGCCCCATTTGCACATGAAAATACCGATACCACCGCGCGTCACTATCAGTAAAATAAATATTACCAAATGATTATATCTGTATAGCGGGCACTCGTAATGTTTATAACTAGTGGAATAGTGACAATTATACACTTATTTAATTCCCATGAAGAGCATGTTTAGCCTACTGAGTGGGCATGCACCATTAAAAAGGGGTTGGACAATTTTTGTCGCGACCGCCTGCGGACAGTGCGATATAGTTTGCGCATTGACGTCCATCCGTAGTTTTTTTTGCGGAGCCTGCTTGCGGAAAGCCAGACTTAGTGATCACAATGACGTCAGTCCGTCTGAAATCGGTGTATGTTTTTAAATACCATATCCTAAGTCACATTGACTTGAAACATCAAATGCTTATTAGTCATCATCCACATATTCATTCTGTGTCCCACTCATGCGGGCCCTGTGCCCCAAGGTCAAGGTCAAATGACTTTGAAATTTGTGTTAAATATTTTGCATACCTTATATCTCCACAACGCTTACTCAGATTTGCTTCAAACTTCAAATAATTCTTGATTATCATCCATATTTTCATACTAAAGCCCACGCATGCGACCCACATGCCCAAGATCAAGGTCAAATGACTAAAATTTGCGTTAAAGCTTTTACATACCTTAATTCAAACTTCAAATAAATATACTCTGAGACCATCAAATGCCTCGGTGGGCTCGACATGCGGGCCACGGCCATCTGGTTTTTATTTACCGTAGGTTAAAGTTTTTAAGAACACTATATCTCAGAAACAGCTTCGCCAATTCACTCGAAGCTTCACATGTGTGTTTATCATCATCCATATTTTCATTCTATGCTCAACCCCTGCAACCCCTATGCCCAATAGCAAGGTACAATTACTTTGAAATTTACCTCAACGTTATTGACATGCCTGCATGTGGACAGTGCGATATAGTTGTCACATTGGCCTACATACGTACGTACATATGTACGTACGTCACTTCGTGCGTCCGGTTACATTTTTTTGATTTAAGGTTAAAGTTTTTAAAGGTACATGCCCACTCAGTAGGCACAAACTGTTCTTTATTGCAATTAAATAAGTGTATAATTGTGTCACTATTCCACCAGTTATAAAACTTACGTGTGCCCGCTATCCATATATAATCATTTAGTAATATTTATTTTACTGATAATGACTAGCGGTGGTATCAAGCTATTTTCATATTCAAATGAGACATGATATTTTTTAATTATTTATGCTAATTAAAGGTACATACCCACTCAGTTATTTGTAGGAATTAAATAAGTGTGTAATTTTGTCACTATTCCAACAGTTCTAAACATTACGAGTGCCCGTTACATGGATATAATCAATTAGTAATGTTTATTTCACAGATAGTGACACACGGTGATATCAGGCTATTTTCATAGGCAAATGGGGCATGATATTTTTTAATTACTTATGCTAATTAAATGTGATCCCCTGAACAAATAAAGTTTTCGACAGATTATAAAGTATGATCATTGCACATCAAAAAATAAATAGTAATGTCTTGGTAACATTTTAAGGAAACACGGTTATCGCCCCTGATAGCAGTGTGGAAATTTACTTCTGATATAAAATGTATAATAATGCCAATACATATGTGTATTAATGGTGAATTAATGTTTATTTTTCCCGAAAATGTCTCAGATGATGTCTCTGATATAAAGAACATTTTGTGCCTACTGAGTGGGCATGTACCTTTAAGAACACTATATCTCTGAAACCGCTTCACCAATTCACTCAAAACTTCACATACTGTGTATTTGTCACCCACATTTTCATTATTATTTATATGTGCCCAATGTCACGGTCAAATTACTTTGAAATTTCCCTTAAAGTTTTTGTTGAGCCCGCTTGCAGACAAAGCGATATAGTCGGCACATTGGTGTGCATTCAGGATAAAGTTCTTTGGTTAAAGTGTTTTTTTAGTTCAAGTTTTTGGGTATCAAAGACTCGGCGGGTGCGGCATGTTTTTACGTCAACGGGCTAAAGCTTTGTTGCAACAAAAACATTGTTTGTACTATCAAATGCCTCGGCGGGCACGACATGCAGGCCATGGCCATCTAGTTATTATGGCATGCTATTTGATCAGTCGGCCATCGCACCATGACAAGTTTAGCTGTTGATCAGTAGGCCATCGCACCAGGACTAGTTTAGAACTTGATCAGCCGGCCATCGCACCAGAACTAGTTTAGCACTTCATCAGTCGGCCATCGCTCCAGGACTAGTTTAGAACTTGATCAGTCGGCCATCGCACCAGGACTAGTTTAGAACTTGATCAGTCGACCATCTCACCAGGACTAGTGTAGCACTTGATCAGTCGGCCATCACACCAGGACTAGTTTAGCCATTGATCAGTCGGCCATCGCACCGGGACAAGTATAGCACTCAATCAGTCGGTCATCGCACCAGGACTAGTTTAGAACTTGATCAGTCGACCATCGCACCAGGAATAGATTAGCCCTTGATCAGTCGCCCATCGCACCGGGACTAGTTTAGCCCTTCATTAGTCGGCCATCGCACCAGGACTAGTATAGCACTCGATCAGTCGGCCATCGCACCAGAACTAGTTTAGAACTTGATCAGTCGTCCATCGCACCAGCACTAGTTTAGAACTTGATCAGTCGACCATCGCACCAGGAATAGTTTAGCCCTTGATGAGTCGGCCGTCGCACCGGGACTAGTTTAGCACTTGATCAGTCGGCCATTACACCAGTACTAGTTTAGCACTTGATCAGTCGGCCATCGCACCAGGACTAGTTTAGAACTTGATCACTCGGCCATCGCACCAGGACTAGTATAGCACTTGATCAGTCGGCCATCGCTCCGGGACTAGTTTAGCCCTTGATCAGTCGGCCATCGCACTAGGACTAGTTTAGCACTCGATCAGTCGGCCATCGCACCAGGACTAGTTTAGAACTTGATCAGTCGGCCATCGCACCAGGACTAGTTTAGCCCTTGATCAGTCGGCCATCGCACCAGGAATAGTTTAGCCCTTGATCAGTCCTCCATCTCACCGGGACTAGTTTAGCATTTGATCAGTCGGCCATCGCACCAGGACTAGTTTAGCCCTGGATCAGTCGGCCATCGCACCAGGAATAGTTTAGCCCTTGATCAGTCCTCCATCTCACCGGGACTAGTTTAGCATTTGATCAGTCGGCCATCGCACCAGTACTAGTTTAGCCCTGGATCAGTCGGCCATCGCACCAGGAATAGTTTAGCCCTTGATCAGTCGGCCATCCCACCGGGACTAGTTTACAACTTGATCAATCGGCCATCCCACCGGCACTAGTTTAGCCCTTGATCAGTCGCCCGTCGCACCATGATTAGTGTAGCACTCGATCAGTCGGCCATCGCACCAGGACTAGTTTAGAACTTGATCAGTCGGCCATCGCACCAGGACTAGTCTAGAACTTGATCAGTCGACCATCGCACCAGGAATAGTTTAGCCCTTGATCAGTTGCCCATCGCACCAGGACTAGTTTAGCCCTTGATCAGTCGGCCATCTCACAGATACTAGTTTAGCACTTCATCAGTCGGCCATCGCTCCAGGACAAGCTTAGAACTTGATCAGTCGGCCATCGCACCAGGACTAGTTTAGAACTTGATCAGTCGACCATCTCAACAGCACTAGTATAGCACTTGATCAGTCGGCCATCGCACCAGGATAGTTTAGAACTTGATCAGTCGGCCATCGCACCAGGACTAGTGTAGCACTTCATCAGTCGGCTATCGCACCGGGACTAGTTTAGCCCTTGATCAGTCGGCCATCGCACCGGGACATGTATAGGACTCAGTCAGTCGGTCATCGCACCAGGACTAGTTTAGAACTTGATCAGTCGATCATCGCACCAGGAACAGCTTAGCCCTTGATCAGTCGCCCATCGCACCGGGACTAGTTTAGCCCTTGATTAGTCGGCCATCGCACCAGGACTAGTATAGCACTCGATCAGTCGGCCATCGCACCAGGACTAGTTTAGAACTTGATCAGTCGTCCATCGCACCAGCTCTAGTTTAGAACTTCATCAGTCGACCATCGCACCAGGACTAGTTTAGCCCTTGATGAGTCGGCCATCGCACCAGGACTAGTTTAACACTTGATCAGTCGGCCATCGCACCAGGACTAGTTTAGAACTTGATCACTGGGCCATCGCACCAGGACTGGTATAGCACTTGATCAGTCGGCCATCGCTTCGGGACTAGTTTAGCCCTTGATCAGTCGGCCATCGCACTAGGACTAGTATAGCACTCGATCAGTCGGCCATCGCACCAGGATTAGCTTAGAACTTGATCAGTCGGCCATCGCACCAGGACTAGTTTAGCCTTTGATCAGTAGGTCATCCCACCGGGACTAGTTTAGCCGATGATCAGTCGGCCATCCCACCGGGACTAGTTTAGCCCTTGACCAGTCGCCCATCGCACCAGGATTAGTGTAGCACTCGATCAGTCGGCCATCGCACCAGGACTAGTCTAGAACTTGATCAGTCGACCATCCCACCAGGAATAGTTTAGCCCTTGATAATTCGCCCATCGCACCGGGACTAGTTTAACCCTTGATTAGTCGGCCATCGCACCAGGACTAGTATAGCACTCGATCAGTCGGCCATCGCACCAGGACTAGTTTAGAACTTGATCAGTCGGCCATCGCACCAGGACTAGTTTAGCCATGGATCAGTCGGCCATCGCACCAGGAATAGTTTAGCCCTTGATCAGTCGGCCATCCCACCGGGACTAGTTTACAACTTGATCAGTCGGCCATCCCACCAGGACTAGTTTAGCCCTTGATCAGTCGCCCGTCGCACCAGGATTAGTGTAGAACTCGATTAGTCGGCCATCGCACCAGGACTAGTTTAGAACTTGATCAGTCGGCCATCGCACCAGGACTAGTTTAGAACTTGATCAGTCGACCATCGCACCAGGAATAGTTTAGCCCTTGATCAGTTGCCCATCGCACCGGGACTAGTTTAGCCCTTGATTAGTCGGCCATCGCACCAGGACTAGTATAACACTCGATCAGTCGGCCATCGCACCAGGACTAGTTTAGAACTTGATCAGTCGGCCATCGCACCGGCACTAGTTTAGAACTTGATCAGTCGACCATCGCACCAGGACTAGTTTAGCCCTTGATCAGTCGGCCATCTCACCGGTACTAGTTTAGCACTTGATCAGTCGGCCATCGCTCCAGGACAAGCTTAGAACTTGATCAGTCGGCCATCGCACCAGGACTAGTTTAGAACTTGATCAGTCGACCATCTCAACAGCACTAGTATAGCACTTGATCAGTCGGCCATCGCACCAGGATAGTTTAGAACTTGATCAGTCGGCCATCGCACCAGGACTAGTGTATCACTTCATCAGTCGGCCATCGCACCGGGACTAGTTTAGCCCTTGATCAGTCGGCCATCGCACCAGGACATGTATAGGACTCAATCAGTCGGTCATCGCACCAGGACTAGTTTAGAACTTGATCAGTCGATCATCGCACCAGGTATAGTTTAGCCCTTGATCAGTCGCCCATCGCACCGGGACTAGTTTAGCCCTTGATTAATCGGCCATCGCACCAGGACTAGCATAGCACTCGATCAGTCGGCCATCGCACCAGGACTAGTCTAGAACTTGATCAGTCGACCATCGCACCAGGAATAGTTTAACCCTTGATCAGTTGCCCATCGCACCGGGACTAGTTTAGCCCTTGATTAGTCGGCCATCGCACCAGGACTAGTATAACACTCGATCAGTCGGCCATCGCACCAGGACTAGTTTAGAACGTGATCAGTGAGCCATCGCACCAGGACTAGTTTAGCCCTTGATCAGTCGGCCATCTCACCGGTACTAGTTCAGCACTTCATCAGTCGACCATCGCTCCAGGACAAGCTTAGAACTTGATCAGTCGGCCATCGCACCAGGACTAGTTTAGAACTTGATCAGTCGACCATCTCAACAGCACTAGTATAGCACTTGATCAGTCGGCCATCGCACCAGCATAGTTTAGAACTTGATCAGTCGGCCATCGCACCAGGACTAGTGTAGCACTTCATCAGTCGGCCATCGCACCGGGACTAGTTTAGCCCTTGATCAGTCGGCCATCGCACCGGGACATGTATAGGACTCAATTAGTCGGTCATCGCACCAGGACTAGTTTAGAACTTGATCAGTCGATCATCGCACCAGGAATAGCTTAGCCCTTGATCAGTCGCCCATCGCACCGGGACTAGTTTAGCCCTTGATTAGTCGGCCATCGCACCAGGACTAGTATAGCACTCGATCAGTCGGCCATCGCACCAGGACTAGTTTAGAACTTGATCAGTCGTCCATCGCACCAGCTCTAGTTTAGAACTTCATCAGTCGACCATCGCACCAGGACTAGTTTAGCCCTTGATGAGTCGGCCATCGCACCAGGACTAGTTTAACACTTGATCAGTCGGCCATCGCACCAGGACTAGTTTAGAACTTGATCACTGGGCCATCGCACCAGGACTGGTATAGCACTTGATCAGTCGGCCATCGCTTCGGGACTAGTTTAGCCCTTGATCAGTCGGCCATCGCACTAGGACTAGTATAACACTCGATCAGTCGGCCATCGCACCAGGACTAGCTTAGAACTTGATCAGTCGGCCATCGCACCAGGACTAGTTTAGCCTTTGATCAGTAGGCCATCCCACCGGGACTAGTTTAGCCGATGATCATCGGCCTCCACTAGTTTACCCTTGACCAGTCGCCATCCCACCGGGACTAGTTTAGCCCTTGACCAGTCGCCCATCGCACCAGGATTAGTGTAGCACTCGATCAGTCGGCCATCGCACCAGGACTAGTTTAGAACTTGATCAGTCGGCCATCGCACCAGGACTAGTCTAGAACTTGATCAGTCGGCCATCCCACCAGGAATAGTTTAGCCCTTGATAATTCGCCCATCGCACCGGGACTAGTTTAACCCTTGATTAGTCGGCCATCGCACCAGGACTAGTATAGCACTCGATCAGTCGGCCATCGCACCAGGACTAGTTTAGAACTTGATCAGTCGGCCATCGCACCTGCACTACTTCATGATATGAATTAGTTCTCGAACTTGCTGGTGCATGATCACGTGGTTAGAATAACAACAACAATTACTGAAACTTTCAGAAGCGCCTCCGATTCAAGGTATAGTACGTATTCTTTTATATTGTCCTTATTATGTAACGTATTTTGATGAAATATGGCGCATCAAACGCGTCTTGTTAAGCTGCATTTGGTGGTCTCGGTACTTTGGCCCAAATTTCTGTCGCTTTTACTAAGATTCGATTTCCGTGTTTACTGACACGGAAATCGATTCTTCGCAAAAAGTATGTGCCGAAGTCCCGAGAGCACCAAATGTAGATGACGAAGACGCGTTTGCTGCGTGATAGTTCATCAACATCCGTTGCATATTAAGGAAACTATCACATAATAGTAGTGTGTAGGGTGGGAGTACGTTTATTAATGGAGGGCGGAGGAGGGATCAGGGATCCAAATACAATGTAAACGTATGGGGATCGATAACTCGATAACTCGAATATCTAGGGTATGCGAGAGTTATCGTTCTTGATCCTGGGAGGTAATATGACTTCCCTTACCGTTACCGATTCCTGCGAAAAGGGGTCTTATGATCGTTGAGAGTTATCGTTCTTGATCCTGGGAGCTAATATGACTTCCCTTACCGTTACCGATTCCTGCGAAAAGGGGTCTTATGATCGTTGAGAGTTATCGATGTCGAAATATACACGTACGTATTCGTCGGTAATTGTCCGTCCGTCCGTCCGTCCATCCGTCCGTCCGTGTGGACGTTCGTCCGTCCGTCCGATCGCTCGATATTAGCGAGAAGGGACAGACCAAAATGGCGGACGAGTTCGTATTAAGTGTCGATTGATTATCATTATCGACTGGCCAACAGCGTAGACCAAAATGACGGACGTTCACAAAATGACGGACGTTCAGCGCGTTCTCCTTCGAACTTTCATACACCGCTAGTACGAGCTATTAACGATACTCTAGTATTAATATAATATGGAATAGTGTAGACCCTGATCGTATAGTCCCGTCGATCGTTTGTCAACATTTTTCGTAATTTACGGACGTACGTTGAAGTTAGTAATTTTTTTTTTCGAGGAAAAACGCAGTCGTCCTAAGGTAATATAATCATCGTACATATCGTATTCGAAACATAGGCTGACAATGGAATCGCATTTGATCAATATGGTTCACTTTTATTGTTTCCCGTTATAGCAGCAAATAACTATGTCCGTGTTTCATAAAATTGAATTAAATAATATTATATCAACACGAATGGTAAATTCTCTTTATTGCATAAGCACATAATCATACAGATTATGTAGTCACATATAATGGTTTCTGTAGTCGTGTCATTTGTATATGCACTACACTAGTCTAGTGTATTATGATTCTTAGTTTGCATGTACGGTTCAAGCCCATTTAATACAATACACGCTAATAAATAAATGTGTTAATACACGAGAACTACCCATTTCATGCAACAAGACGATTATTTTCCATAGAATGAAAGCAGTTATTGTCAGTTGTGACAGGACATTCACTGCTGTATGAGTTTAAAATGACGAACATTGTAGATCAAGTCGGTGGTGTCTATAGTACATGTAACTGGCGTTACGTTGATCGATTTCGTAATTCTTTTTTCAAAGAAAAACGCAGTCGTCCTAAGGTAATATAATCATCGTACATATCGTATTCGAAACATAGGCTGACAATGGAATCGAATTTGACGGGGGGTTAAGCCGGCCAAATGTTTAAATCGCTCGGTTTTCAATGCATCTTAAATTAATAGTGTCCAATATTGATGCGGGATTTAGCGTTTCCATAAAAACCAGTCGACGGTTATACGTACAAAGAATATACATCAAAGAACATATTTGGGCTGCATAAATTACAACGGTAAAACGTTCTATTCACATCGTCACGTTGACCGAATAGCCAACAGTGTAGACCCAGATCAGCCTGCACCCGTATGACGCTGATCGCTATTCAGTAACAGTACTCGCTCCAGTAGCATAAATTACAACGGTAAAACGTTCTATTCATATCGTCTAAACATACTTCAAGTTTCACCTTGTCCGTCCGTCCGTCCGTCTATCCGTTTAATTTTTAATACTTTCGCAAAACCTTAACCTCGGGTAAATGACCTATCTTTTCATTGCTCGGAATTGATTCATAGTTCACACACGCATTGTCCTAATGGGTCTCTAACGCCCTGTGAGAAATATACGTCCGCGCCCATAAACCCAGGGGCAAGATTACATACTTTACGGCGTCCATAAGTCTTAACGCTCTGGATTATTGGTCGCCATAGGGGTCCTATGTGTGTCGACTGGCCACATTTGCCAGTTTATCCTCGGTGTTCGTTAAGCACGATTACCGTTTGTTTTGTATACATACGGTATAGCGTACACTGATCAGCAAAAGTCGGTGTTATGAGACGTTTGTGTCATGCATTCCGCATGTACTCTGTTGTTGTTATTTTTTATTTTTGTGCCAACTTTTGACGTTGACATTCGCGGTACTCTATTAATATACTATGGATTAGTGTAGACCCTGATCAGATTGCGTAAGTCAGTCCTTTGCATTAAGTATATTCAATTCCTTCCAACAAGTAAATGTCACACAGTTCAGTACTATACAGCTAGACAATAATACTGAGCTCATAAAGACACATTTTAAATTAAATTATCAGCAAGAAGAATGAGCATGTATACACAAGAATTACAATTCGTCTGCTACGGTATTAAATTGTATGGAGTTTATCGTTGTTTATTCGTCTGTATTTACAGGTAAACTGATTTAAGTCCAGTGTAGTTAGCCTCGAGACGTGTTTCAACAGATCGCTGTAACATGTCTCGACATGTTAATTTAACAGAGGTATATCGGAAATACGGTATCGATCTTAACACTCGCTCAATAGTGTGTATTGGTGTATGGTCTATATTTATTAAGCATTAAACGGCATCAACGGTATCGATCCCTGTATTGAATACAGGTTTGCACAGGTAGAAATTGTCGTCTGCTATTAACAGGTATAATACAGGTGAACGCCCTTATCGGTTGTTAGACTGCACCGACCGATACGGTTAATTTACTATATACATATAGTAATTCAGTGTCCTATAGAGACGTGACTTACTTAGTCTCTGACGCAATGTCTCAGACAACAGTCGTGGATCCGCGGAAATCTGTGACTAGCAACGGTGGGGGCAAACACTTGTCAAAATTGTGTGCGATTTGGTCGTTGGAAACCGTATATTAACACCATGCTGCACTGTTGTGTTCAATATAGATGTTGTTCAGCGTGCACGTCTATGCCGGTTAAGCGGCGTGCATTCTGTATTGGTTGATTATGAAATTTCATGAGCGCGCGTTCTCGGCGCGCTGTGCTCAAATTCGAGAAATTTGACTATTCGAGAAATCCGTAATAAATAGTATATTTAAACAAAAAGTTGAGCCGTTAAGCACCACTCCATTCCATTCCAAGTTGCGACTACTAGTACGACCATGAACCAAACAACAACAACATTAACTCAATGTATGTATATTTTAAGTGATCGTACATTTTTAAATTTATCTAATCATCTCATTATTTGGTAGCTGGCCTGACACTAGTAGCATGGTATACCTTTATTTCATTTGCAACATTATATCATCTACCATGCTTGGCCCTAACTGATACTTTTTTTGTGTCAATGGTCCGTTAAGCGTCAGTCCATTCCATTCAATTTTGCAGACTACTAGTATATGTCCATTAAGGAAAAAACATTAATTAACTTTATATACGACAGCAACAACCCGTATGGATGATGCTGTTGTCCGTTACAATGCGTGGACAGTATATAAATGCATATATTGCATGTACATCATATATAATGAATTTTACGCGAACGTGTGCCACGTGAGACGGCAATAACAAACGTTATCAGTACTTTAAAGACACAGGATGTCAGATATGCCCAGAAAATGATGATTAATAAAACAGATTACTAAAACATAATTTTATTGCATATTTATTATGGTATTGATGAACACCAGTTTAACTATCCGTCAGCCGAAAACAATTTGGTTAAAACTATGTTCATAGTACTGACAAATAACTAGCATTGAGCTCGCTAGGTTTTTCTGCCCAATCATGGTTACTGAGTTTAATTTAACTAGTAGATCTATCTAGAAATTTGAACGTATTATTTACCATAGGTGGTAAAGTTACCGGTCTAACCCGTTCAGTCTCAATTAATGGCTCGTCCAAGAAATTTGATGGGTATCACTATCAGACCGAAGCAAACTACAAAAGGTAGTTCTCGTATATAGAAAAGGCAGGTAAGCTTCCAACATGTCTACATCAATTATTACCACAACTTGTCGGAGAAAGTAGTCCATATGAATTGCGTAATTGGAGCAATTTTATTGAATTAGCCAGACGAACAGAAAGTTACTCTAAATAATTTATACCGTCTTCTATGACAATATGGAACGAGTTTGTTGAGGAAATTGAGAGTTCTTCTTCGATAGCCATTTTTCAAGACAGGTCAAAACAACTATTCAAACCGCATATTGTTCCAGAATACTATCTGATCGGTGATAGAACGCAATCTGCTTTTTACCACGCCCGTATACAAAAGCAATGAAGTAAACTAAATTTAGACTTTTTTTTATGAATAATCTGCGAGAATCACCATTGTGTGACTGTGCACTCGATGTAGAAGATGCCGAGCACTTCTCTTTAAAATGCCAGTCACAAGTGTGGGGAGTTAACAGATTTTGAAGGTAATGCTAGCTCTTTATTTGAAGTCCAAAGCTACATTAATCTTACTCGTCGTTTCAATAATCGATGTTATCCTATTCACACGTTCCTGCTTTGTGAAAACTATGCTTACTCGGTGGCCCGATCTTGGGATGTCAATCGGTCCGTATTCACAGGACAGTGCAACAAGAATGCTTGGCTATCTTCGCTTATTCTGACGATGACATACATGTCGGTGTGGGTGTTTAATAATATGTAACGATGGCTGGAGAAAAGGATATGATGGCACCTCTAGTCAATCAAATTGTTAATGCACCGGAACACCAACGTGGTCCATATACGTTTTATACTAAAAACAAATTGTTCGAAAACAATGTATCGTGTCATTGACTGAATGACTAGCAGTGCTAACCCTAACCAGAATGCGCTGTTGCGCACATTCATCAGGGCCTGCGCTGTTCTCATGGGACATATGCCTCGTTTGAAATCCTAATTCTACACGTATTTGCGCTATAAAAATTGACATTGTACATACGATGTAATAAACATTTATGTCTAAAGTCATTATACCACATGTTATAGTGCATGCAATAAGTAATTGGAGAGGGCTGTAACTAATGCTGTTAAGACTTGTTGCCCATCCCGTTTGCTTTTCTTAATAGTAAAGTGTATATTTTGAAACTGTTGTATACTGTCTATACGTAGCAATAACAATGTTTAAATCATAGGTGGTAATGTATTATCAATTCATAGCTAAACGGTTCTATGTTTCCTGGTACAGTGCATCGTGCTACAGTAATAGCGGACATGCATTTCAGGTATCAAATTATTTACAATATTTATGAGACTCTACACATGTATATAGGGAACAAACACAAACTCGTTGGACGTTTATCAAATAAAACGGTGAGTTCAGTGCATATATGCCATTGGCAGTACATAAAGCCAAAACAATCGACGTATCGTACATGATGTCCGAGATATCATCTGAGACATAGTGACTTTAACATGATCATTCTAACCAGTGAGAATATCCATATTGCTGTACGGCCACGGGTACATTGTCATCTGTGTGACTTTAACTGGGGAAATCTGGCTGAAAATACGCATAAATTCGAGGCCGGTGTATTTTCAGGACGGCTGCCATAGATCGGTCACCTG
This sequence comes from Conchocele bisecta, assembly GCA_029237695.1. NCBI lineage: Eukaryota > Metazoa > Mollusca > Bivalvia > Lucinida > Thyasiridae > Conchocele > Conchocele bisecta. The sequence goes on along the minus strand of CM055265.1, from coordinate 3,920,594 downwards.
ATATGCGCTTGCTAGATGCATATGGGTGGTGTTTTACGAGCGATCAGTTTTTGTCTGAGGCGGGACCCGGCTTATTAACGGAACATCAGCATTTGCCACGTGCGGCTCGTCTCAAACATAATACGTCCATTGTGTCAGCCGCGGTGTATACCACACTGTAATGAAACAAGAAAGGTGAAACGGTTTTTCCGGGTTGTGTTAAACCTTGAGAAAGAGACACGCCGTTTCTGCTCATATATGTTCGTACTCTTAAATAACGTAATAGCATCACATACATTTATGTAAGCTCTATGCTCCGTACATGGAGTCTGCCCAGAAGCAAAATCGGACTGCGTGAAGTGTTACTAAAATACATGTTCATCGTATTTGTAAATCGCCATACTGCGAAAATGGACTTCCTGGTACCCACCCAGCATGGTTGTTTGGGGAACTGCGCTATTTATGCAGGCGTGTCCATAACGGCGGTGTTAGTTTTGCACATTGCGTACGTCACACGACAGTTATCATAGTGCATGGACGCCGGACAACAATTGGAAAGAGGTATTTAAACGTAAATGCTTTTGTAGTGATGAAAACGTCTGATGATCCGACGTAGAAACCAACGGCATGTTGAACAGTCTGTTTAGACGAATACTCTACGTGCGTTGAATTTCATGTATCTACATTTATTGTTGACCCGTTATATATATGCTTCGTAATAAAGACAGCGTGTGTAAGAAATTGTTTGGGAACACACATACCAGCCAACTGATCGGACAATATTCTCCCATACGGTAAAACTGGCATTGTAAACAGAACTACTTTCCCGAGCGGACGGAAGGTCGTCCAGTTGTTTATGGTATTTCTGTGCACCGTCGACTTACTTTTCCCAGTCTTTCTGCGCGTGTACTACGTGTTATGTTTACTTTTTTCTCGACAATCAAATGATGTGTATACAATGCGTTACCGCCCGAGTCTAGTTCGTTGTCTATGATTTGTGTGGTGTTATATTGTACTTGGCGATGGGCATTCGCTATGAACGTATTCCATTATAGAGTTCACTCTGCAGTTTGGGACGTAGAGGGCAGCGACTTGTATGATGTCAGAAAAAGCTACATGACATTTCGAACACCCATTATGTATATCAACTGGAGTATTCAAACACTCGCATTTTTTTTCTGACTATCTACGGAATAACTCACCTTTTTGTCTGCATACTGAAGAGAGCAAAATGCCGGACTAGTGTATGAACCGATCAGACTGCAAAAGGTCACGATTACGAGTATGTGTCAGTCCGAGATGCGCACATTTTTTAATAACACCGTACACGACATTTAACATCGGATTGAGCGTAAATCGATGTTTAATTCGTAATTCCGAAAAAGTACGTATTGAAAATCGCGAACGGGGTTTGGTTCCGTTCGTTCATTTCCACCGCAGAATTACCGTAATGGTAATTCTATGATGCAAACGCCACCTAGCACCGATTACCGACATATGATTATACCTTTAAAGTATGCTCAAGCGTAAGCGATATGTACTGCTCATACGTGTAAAACATTAATAAACAATATGTACATTGACACTAAGGTTGATAATGATGATGAGGATGAATACAAATGACGTTAGACATTCACTCAAATTTATCAGTACATGCGGACTATAAAGAAGGTTGATAATGATGATGAAGATGATGATGATGATGACTAACCAAAACTAAAACGGATGTAGCAAAAATCTAGACGAGCGTTACAAAAAGTGGAACGCGCGTCATAATATGTAACGAAACGTAACGAAAAATAAAACGTCCTCTATGGAAAAATACGTTAAAACGAACACAAATAGAAACACGGCTGGTATTTTGGTAACATTATGTTTACATAAAACTTTCCGAACTTAACACAAAACTGAACGCGTGTCACAATCATGCGTAAACAGTACACTGGTCAGTGTTTATGCGGGGATTAGAGGTTCCATGGAATAACCGTATAATCGGTTTCCCTATACCTATTTCCCGTTTTAAATGTATACACTGAACGAGATTTTGTAGGCGGAACTGAGTTTACTCTGGTCGCAATATTTATATAAATTGGTATATTACTTATTTTCAATAAATTTCCTCGACTATTAACTACTCTGCAGAAGTATATTCCGCTCGGAAAAAACGTGTTCGGCAGCACCTGAGAATCGTCTCCAAGTACGATATCTCCGACATAAAACCACCATCTACACTGTCCGCTGCACGTTTCACAACTGTTCGTCCGCGCGTCTAGCGTACGTTTCACGACCGTACATGACACGATGTCAGGTCCCATACCGCACCAGTGTCACTTAGCTCCAGTCCCAAAAGCAATATGATTAGTACATATCGTAATACTTTTTAATGGGACATAACAGGATTTAGCTCTCAAGTATTGTAGGCTCCAAAGTGGTCACATACATGAACTAACATTACAAACTGGAGTGGACAGGTATGTTGGACAATGTTTAATTATAATTATGACCATTTAAGCTATGCATGTATGGCTATTTGGTTTCTAAGACTATAATTAGAAACGTGAACTTAGTTTGAAAGTATTGCAATAGTTGCTGACAAATGTGTGGATTAGAATTACATAAAATACTTCTAATCGGAGTCGACACCACTTAACAAATGACGTTAGACATTCACTCAAATGTTTGAGTACATGCGGAATATAAAGAAGGTTGATGATGATGAATAACCAAAATTAAAAACGGAGCTAGCAAAAATCTAGACGAGCGTTACAAAAAGTGGAACGCGCGTCAAAATATGCAACGAAACGTAACGAAAAATAAAACGTCCTCTATGGAAAAATACGTTCAAATGAACAAAAATCGAAAAACGGCTGGTATTTGGTAACATTATGTTTACATAAAACTTTTCGAACTGAACACAAAACTGAACGCGTGTCACAAACATGCGTAAACAGTGCAGACCCTGATCGAACACGGATGAGGATAACTGACGACATGTTTTATTGAGAAATAATTCTAATCGGAGTCGACACCACTTAACAAATGACGTTAGACATTCACATCAAATGTGTGAGTAACATGCGGAATTATAAAGAAGTTTGATGATGATGAAAATAACCAAAACTAAAACGGATCTAGCAAAAATCTAGACGAGCGTTACAAAAAGTGGAACGCGCGTCAAAATATGCAACGAAACGTAACGAAAAATAAAACGTCCTCTATGGAAAAATACGTTCAAATGAACAAAAATCGAAACACGGCTGGTATTTGGTAACATTATGTTTACATAAAACTTTCCGAACTGAACACAAAACTGAACGCGTGTCACAAACATGCGTAAACAGTGCCGACCCTGATCGAACACGGATGAGGATAACTGATGACATGTTTTATTGAGAAATAAGGCGGATATATTATCCGTATAGGGGAGACCCTTGGAGTCATTTTCTAAGGCAACGATGGATTGTAGACATTTTATCGCAAAATGATTTTTGTAAATGGCCGCCATAAAATCAATATCCCTGAGACGGGAGATAATCCGCGCTACATCCGATCGTTTAGTAACCAGTCTCTATTTGATGTACCCATTTATGTTACTAAACGATCGGATGTAGTGCGGATTATCTCCCGTCTCAGGGATATTGATTTTATGGCGGCCATTTACAAAATTCGTCCAGATACAAAATGGCGGCTGGAATTTGTTACGAATATTAGATGTAGAATATATAGTACACATTTTGTTCTCGGTGCAGTTCGCAAATCCTTGCCTTTTGCGATAAAATGTCTACAATCCATCGTTGCCTTAGAAAATGACTCCAAGGGTCTCCCCTATAAGGATAATTTATCCGCCTTATTTCTCAATAAAACATGTCATCAGTTATCCTCATCCGTGTTCGATCAGGGTCGGCACTGTTTACGCATGTTTGTGACACGCGTTCAGTTTTGTGTTCAGTTCGGAAAGTTTTATGTAAACATAATGTTACCAAATACCAGCCGTGTTTGGATTTTTGTTCATTTGAACGTATTTTTCCATAGAGCACGTTTTATTTTTCGTTACGTTTGTACTTGGAGACGATTCTCAGGTGCTGCCGAACACGTTTTTTCCGAGCGGAATATACTTCTGCAGAGTAGTTAACAGTCAAGGAAATTTATTGAAAATACGTAATATACCAATTTATATAAATATTGCGACCAGAGTAAACTCAGTTCCGCCTACAAAATCTCGTTCAGTGTATACATTTAAAACAGGAAATAGGTATAGGGAAACCGATTATACGGTTATTCCATGGAACCTCTAATCCCCGCATAAACACTGACCAGTGTACTGTTTACGCATGATTGTGACACGCGTTCAGTTTTGTGTTAAGTTCGGAAAGTTTTATGTAAACATAATGTTACCAAATACCAGCCGTGTTTCTATTTGTGTTCGTTTTAACGTATTTTTCCATAGAGGACGTTTTATTTTTCGTTACGTTTCGTTACATATTATGACGCGCGTTCCACTTTTTGTAACGCTCGTCTAGATTTTTGCTACATCCGTTTTAGTTTTGGTTAGTCATCATCATCATCATCTTCATCATCATTATCAACCTTCTTTATAGTCCGCATGTACTGATAAATTTGAGTGAATGTCTAACGTCATTTTGTATTCATCCTCATCATCATTATCAACCTTAGTGTCAATGTACATATTGTTTATTAATGTTTTACACGTATGAGCAGTACATATCGCTTACGCTTGAGCATACTTTAAAGGTATAATCATATGTCAGTAATCGGTGCTAGGTGGCGTTTGCATCATAGAATTACCATTACGGTAATTCTGCGGTGGAAATGAACGAACGGAACCAAACCCCGTTCGCGATTTTCAATACGTACTTTTTCGGAATTACGAATTAAACATCGATTTACGCTCAAGCCGATGTTAAATGTCGTGTACGGTGTTATTAGATAGATAGATAGATAGATATTCTTTATTTATAGAGGGTGACTCGGTTGGTCGGAACCAATCTTCCCCGAGGCCCTCTTAAGAAGTGCATATACATGTACATACATAAATATACAATACATATTGAAATGATTACATGTTGTATGCATACGTGAATTTAGCATGAAGAAATAATAATGATGAGCCATAACTAAAAGTGGTACATGTGTCCCGACAGTCCCATATCATACTGCGCATCGACGCAGCTTGAACTGGGTTTAACACGTTTATTTCTCAGTGATAGTTTCAGTTTTTGCTATAAGACGCTAAAATTCGTTCTCGTGCGCCTGATATAGGGTTACACGGTCGCTAAGCTCCACAAGACCAATTGTATCATGGCAAATCAAACACGCGGTCATTGTAAACTGTATACCATACATCGTAATTTCGTGATTAGTGACGCTGGCGGGGGGCACAATTAACAAGTTTATATTAATTGATAATACCGCTACTTCAGCCGCTATCGACCCTTCATCCAGTTAAGACAATTACGGGAAAATGTATTTAACGACGTGGAACGTCTTATTGTCAATTGGAATACTATTCCAGATTAGCGCGCCTGAGTATGAAAAGCTGTTTTTAAAGAGATTACTTTTAGGTTTGGGAACTTCGTAATTCATATCTGTTTCAGACCTTAATACCATACTCGTATTTTGTAAGTGATTAGTGCGCATTTCAAATAATTCACATAAATATTGGGGGGCCATTTTATTAGTTATTTTGTACATAGTTTTCGCTTTTTGGAGAAATACGCTTTCGTAAAAGGTCAAAATGTTGAGTAATTCTAATGAGTTTTGCAAATCAATATATTCGTTTCCCAGAATAATTTTACATGCTCGCCGTTGAAGTTTGGTTATTATGTACATATTTCGATTTGACGATTTTCCCCATACTATATTGCAATATGTGAAATGTGGCTGAATATAGGCCTTATAGAATAATATTCGATGCTCAGTAGATAAATAAGGTCTGATTTGATATAATAGCCAGAGATATGATGAAATCTTTTTTGAGATACCGTTAAATTGGTCATTCCACTGGAGATTTTCATCTACATATATACACAAAATTTTATTACCGGTAGTGATATCGAGGCTTACATTGTCATATTTGAGTTCAATCATTTTGTCTCGCAAACATGTTCGTTTTTGTGAACTTGTTATTAACATGATTTTGGTTTTTCCTTTATTAAGCATCATGCCGTTAGCCTCACACCATAATTCTAAACTGTCAAGTGCTTGTTGTAAACGGTGTTTTAAGTCCCCTACAGTTGATTGCATGTCATAAATTGTTGTATCATCTGCATACAGATCGGTTCCTGTTACGTGTTGACGGAGAATAAGTGGCAAATCATTTATAAACAAAAGAAAAAGTGTCGGTCCAAGAATTGACCCCTGGGGTACTCCACAGTTGATAGGTAGAGATTCAGATGTTTCTCCATTTACAGAAACAAGTTGTTGCCTTTGTTCCAGGTATGATAGGTTGCAAAATTGATATCGGACGATAATTATTCACTTCGTCTTTTGCACCGCTTTTATACAGAGGATGTACTTTTGCTTGTTTCCATGCACTGGGGAAGATCGAACTAGTGAAACTCACATTTACTACATATGTAATACTTTTCGAGATAGCGGTGGCAGATAATTTTAACAATCGTGGCCCTATTAAATCTAGTCCAGTAGATTTTGATATATCTAATGATGTTAAATACCTTTTTACGAATATTTCATTAATCAAAGGAATGTTAAAATTATAATTTTGCGGTGTATGTTCGTTTACGAAATTTTTAATATGATCAAAATTTGATTCTGGAATGGGACCTTTAAGATTAGATGCTATAGTGGAAAAATATTCGTTAAAATATTCGCCATATGTGTATTTTCTGTGCATAGCTGACCAGTTAGACTGTTTATACCTAATAACTGTTCCGATTTACCATCATGTTTTGATGCACCAAATTCTTTGAATAATTTCCAGATAGTACGAGGGTCATCCTTGCCTTCTTCAATTTTAGACTTATACGAATCCGTTTTAGATTTTTCTATTAAAGCTGATACTTTATTTCGTACTAATTTGTATTGTTCATAATTACCGTTAATTTTACACTTATTTCTATCTTTTATGCAATCTAAAATTTCGGATGATAGCCAATCAGGTTGTATTTTAGTTTTTGTCAAGGTCATTACCAAGGTCAGGAATGATGGAGACAAATTGTCTCCCCCAATTATCACATGAACCAAGTATACTTCAATTGTTATGACGTTATGGCCAATATAGCTTGATCTGACGAACGAAAAGTGGTAACAATGCAGTTGAAGTGTAAGGGATAGGCCAGAGTAGATAAGTACACGTAGTCACTTAATCACTTATAATGTACACTATATTACATGGGGAACACACAGGAATACATGATACATTGATATGCGAACATCACTGTACTGTGCATGATACTATTCAATTACTACAAGGTTGTAAGCCAATCGACTGTTATACTTTAACGCAACTTAAAAGCTATAGACGAATAAACTCGGTATGTGGTATCTCAATGGTCCCGTAGTGGACAATAGTATGAATGCACAAGTACTTTGATGATCGCTAATCAAAGTGAAATAACGTACAAGTATAACATGGCATAACGAACATTGGAGGACAAATGACAATAATCTGAGCTACCCCAGTGCTGGCGTATCTCAATAGATAGTGTAACCTCTGAGTATCAAGATCCCAAGGTCTGCCTCACCCGCAATATGAGGTCTAGTCAACAATATGGCTATAATCCAACTTCAAGTGGATTAATCCATAAACAATATATGTAGTCTTACTACAATCCTTTAGCCATGATATGCCATGATAGGAGTATTACCATACACTATCAAAGTATACATATGTATTGCCTATGCAATATATTTCCAAAGTATGAATGTCTAAAGTCAAGCCGAAATGTGGTTACATCACATGATAGTCAATAACGATAATGTTCCCGAAGCTGGTACCGGAAGTAAAGTTCCAAAGGTAGTATTCTTTCCGGAAATGGTGGACCAGATGTAAAGTTCCTATGGTATCACTCGACTGTAGCAACCCGGATGTGGTAGACCGATGTAAAGTATCCATGGTGAATCAATGGGTTGTAATACCGGAAGTGGTAGACCGGATGCAAAGTTCCGGTATAATACAAAATGGCGATTATCACGTTGGCTAAGACGCCGGGAAAAGTTTCACTTAGGTGACATTCAACTCGGTGGTAGTATAATGATATGATATGTGTGTATGGCGTTTCACTTCACTAAACTATGGCTGTGACTGTCTGCTGAACGCGAGGTAGCTATCACACACTGCTCTATACAGGCCTGTACCCGGAGCTGCTACACACACTGCGCCAGACAGACGTACGGACACTCGGACGACCCGATACTCTGCACTGACTGGGGTCTGCCCTCAAACGAGTGGACCAAAACGTCCAATGTGGCTCGCTGGAGCGTTCTCAAGAGGCTACAAAAATGAAATGAATCTCCAATTACTGGACGAATACGCACAGACAGACAGACAGGATGCACAACAGACTAAAACGGGAATCGAACAACGGCAACTCACAGCTGAAATAAAATGTTCTAGGTACATACCAAAATCCTCCGTGTCACTGAATACAGTACTAGTCTTCTGTAACCAGAAAATATGTGTCCCGCCAACACATAGCGAGACATCGCTTATATACGCACCAGTGAAACCATGCACGGAATAATGGATATGCCTACCCCTCGTACGACATCTCACATAAATACTACAAAACCATGGCTTTTGCCATGTCACCCGTGGTTATATTTGGCATATATATGTTCCCACGCCTTAAATTCAACCAAACCAGTGTACAGCCCTCGTGGAATAAATACCATCCAACATGGTATACCCCACACTACCATAAATCTGCACACTATAGACCCAGATCTCATAATCCGAAATCTACTCGACTGGTCTCGACAATGCGAAGGTCGCTTCTTGGCCCCGCAAACCCCTCCATAACGGTCCTACGGCTATACACTCAAATGAGAGTGTAGCACATACTAAACTCAAATATCGTGGTCATTTACGGAAATATCACGACACAAAACGTCACCATTATGGGATCTGATATATCCGTGTTGGCCAGTACCAGGCTATGATGAAACACTAACCCGTAGCATACATAACAGGGCAGACCATGGTATGGTCTGCGCTATATACTGGCTTCACCATCAGAAGGTCCCTTATATGGTGAAACACTGACACGCGGACAAACTCGGCTGGCACGGACAGTGGACATCCGTAATACTAAAAGGTATCTTTTCCCTAGCGAAACCAGCACACGCAGTCAACGAGTTCTCTACCACACACACGCATAGTCTGTGGCAAATATGGCGTGACATCAGTAAAACATTGCTCATAAAATAGACGTATATTTAAATCCGCAAATAGGACACGCATAAACGTATCTCCACCCATACAACATAAGCCCCCTTATTACATGCACATTGTACATGGCAAATGTACATGCCAAACCACAGGTGTGCAAAAACCACAGGTGTGTGAAACCACAGGTATGTGGAATCACAGGGATGTGAAACCAATAATACGCACAACAATACAACACAGTACCACACACCACAAATATACAATTATACGGATTCCAGAATGTACAAGAATACACGTGTCACGCGACAGTTTTAATCCTGTGTATCCGCAAAGGAGCGTGAGTGTTAACCACGTTAACAAACAGTGTCGTCCATGCGTCAAGAATGTCATCAATATGATTAAAATAATGTGCAGTTTCCCATTCAACGGCGTTTAAATCATTTACAAATGCTATTTCATCAAAATGCTTAAATGATCTATACTTGATTTCATGATGCGCGTGTTTTCTAGGTATGTAATTTAGCTTCCGATTACAGAAAATTGCACGGTGGTCACTGATATTTAATTCTTTAACACTAATTTACGAAATATGTTCTTCATGGGTTACGTAGATGTGATCAATTAACGTGCGTGCGATATCTGTTACACGAGTAGCCTCACTAATTAACTGGCTAAGGCCCAACGCGTGAATGTAATTTGACCATTCTCTATTAGTGGTATCGCATAACAAGTTTTTATTTACATCTCCTAATAAAATTATTTCCTTTCCTACGTTCATTGTATTGTCCATTAATTGTTCAAACCTGTCAGTCCATTCTACTTTGGAGTGCGGGGGTCTGTATAAACATCCTACTAAAAATGACTTGCTTTTTTTCGGGAGTAATTTCCAGCCAGATACATGATATATTAAACATTTCTAAGTCATCCCTACGCTTTACAATTACACCATCACGAACATAGACCATTAACCCCCCACCTGCATTGTCAATATTGTCTTTACGAAAAGAAACGGAGTTTGAAATCCGTCTATCTTAAATAAACCTGTAGTTTTGTGATATTTCAGTTTAGTCTCACTTAAGCCGAAAATATGCAGATTTTCATTTTCGTTTGATTTTAACATATATTTCAATTCTTCAAATTTGCTAAGATTCCGCGCACATATACCCTGTATATTTAAATAACCAATGTTAAACCCTTTCTTGCTTAAATTTAGATTAACTACATTTGTGGATTCATTTTCCTTGTTGTTTTGCATATACGATGGCGAGCGTAATGTATTTGTAGAAACATTATCACATATATTGTTACCGCATGTTTTGACATGTCGCGTAATTTCACAAACGTTCATATGCTGTGCTGAATTACCACCTGATTGACAATCATTGGTAATTGTAGCCGTGTCTAATTCATTTAGTTCGATATTGTCCAGGGCAGTGTAGCCTATATATACTTTATTGCAGGTGCACCTAATTTCATTACACACGGAGCACATTTCATGTAATTGAGCAAATCTATTATGTAATGTTATGTGTCCGACTGCATTCCACGACATGGCATTAATGCCTAAATGCTACCTATTTGGACAGTCTGCAATTTTGTGACCAGCTAAACGACAATATTAACACAAGCCGGCCCTCACATTGTTCCCATGTACATTTTGTCGTGAACCACGGTTCGTGTTGTTTCGACTAACGTCTTGGTGATCACGAGTTCCTCTGGCTCGTCTGTCGTCAGACCCTCGTTGGTGGCGCACGAAAACACATGTTTCGTAGTCTGTAACCACGGCGATGTGGTTGTATATTGCGTGCAGCAAACGCTTTATCCCGGGAAGTGTCAGATGGATTCGGTCGCGGTTGAAATATCGTTGTAGCAGCATTTCATTCTTATCATAAAAGAATCCGTTGGTGTCTGCAATACACTGCACATCCTTGTTCGACCAGTAGACGGCCAATCTGTCTATGCTGGTGTTTATGTGGTCAACGTTAATATCTCCTCTCGGGGCGACGCTGCATATGTATATATGACAGTCACTATTTGCCGCCTTAATTTTCGCCAGTAGTTGATCGTACCTCTCCTCGAACAGTTCTATGTCGGTGTCGTTTGCAGCATCATTACCGCCAAAATATATCACTACATTGGAGAACGAATTCAAATCATACATGTCAATTTCCGCTGATACTGTCCGGATTGTCGCACCCCCAATTGCATGTTTGTGAATGCCCCACCCCTTTAAGCCCTTTCTGTTTATTCACACCACTTAACAGGGAAACACCAATTAGCAGGGTTTTGTTTTCCTGAGTGTGGTACTGTGGGGGGTCGCGCCTGGCTGGACGGGATCTGGTTTTGGCATTTCTAGATGGCACGTTTTCTGGCGAGAAGTTCAATGAACAAGGCGTAAGGTGGTGATTTGACCGACGTGTAATACGTATGGGAATGTCGAGACTGGGTGTGCCCTGACTTGCGTCCATCGGGGAAATCCTCTGATGTTGCTGTACAGGCTGGCGTTTTGTAACGGTGTCTTTTACAACTGGCCTATTTTCCGTACAGCTACTGGGCATAATTTCCACTCTGCGGGCGGTATGTTCCCACCGTTCAACGACAGGTTGTGCTGCAACTTCGGAATATAACCGAGAAGGTGTTAATTTATCCATACAACTGATCAAAGTAGCTTTCAGTTGGGATAGCTCTTTGTCCATTCTGCCAATTGTTTCCACCAGTGACCGGAGCATCCGCCCATTTGATACGCTGTGATCCGTATGGGTAATATCCTGACGCGCAAGGAACGGCGTGCTAGCGGCCGGTGGTGATGCCGTATTTGACGTAATTGGAGTATCCACTACCACCTCCTGTAACTGCTGGCTTTCTTCGAAGATGATGTGGGAACTGTCTGCGTTTTCTACAAAACGCTTGAATAGAGCAGTTGTAATTTTGCTAAATTTACACTCTCTCCACAGTTTGTGGCCTGCCCCTGTAACCGTTACAGTTCTCTGATGTGTGTCCATCACAATCTCACAACGCATGCCACTGACGTGCGTATGGCATTTAGTAATGCCCGACGTGTTTTCAGGATCTACACTGCTGGAGAAATCAGCTTTTAATTTTGATACAAAGTCGTAGAAAAACACGAGGGATACAAATGTTAGTTGCGTCCTGTGGTTGTCATGTGTTGTGCTATAGAACACGTCCTCAAACTGGTCGGCTGGCGACGGGTCCACACACAAGTTTTCGATGTCTCCGGCATTACACGACATCAGTGTACTCGAGCAACTGGTGTAATTAAAGCTGACGTCTTGGTTGGCTGCGTCATGTATACTTTCCTCACATGTTTCAGTTATCACAGAAACATCCTGAAGATGTTGTACTTCCATGGTTGTTTTGTATAAGAAATACGGTAATCCGGTAGTTAGTTTTACATACACGTGGTCAGGATCACGCTTTTCAAAAAAAAATCACTGTTTCTTAGTTTCTAACTTAAAGAAGAATATAATCCAACAAGTAAGAATTTCTTTTAATTTTCCCAGCAGAAAACACGTTAACGTTCTGACGGTATCAACATAATTTAAAAACATTAATCCACGATTTATTCCGACAATTAAGATATAACAGAGATATCCGTAAACACGTGTTATCAGTACGAGCGCTGAAATGAATTTATTAAAAAATGTGCGGATCTCGGACTGACACATACTCGTAATCGTGACCTTTTGCAGTCTGATCGGGTCATACACTAGTCCGGCATTTTGCTCTCTTCAGTATGCAGACAAAAAGGTGAGTTATTCCGTAGATAATCAGAAAAAAATGCGAGTGTTTCAATACTCCAGTTGATATACATAATGGGTGTTCGATAATGTCACGTAGCTTTTTCTGACATCATACAAGTCGCTGCCCTCTACGTCCCAAACTGCAGAGCGAACTCTATAATGGAATACGTTCATAGCGAATGCCCATCGCCAAGTACAATATAACACCACACAAATCATAGACAACGAACTAGACTCGGGCGGTAACGCAGTGTATACACATCATTTGATTGTCGAGAAAAAAGTAAACATAACACGTAGTACACGCGCAGAAAGACTGGGAAAAGTAAGTCGACGGTGCACAGAAATACCATAAACAACTGGACGACCTTCCGTCCGCTCGGGAAAGTAGTTCTGTTTACCATGCCAGTTTTACCGTATGGGAGAATATTGTCCGATCAGTTGGCTGGTATGTGTGTTCCCAAACAATTTCTTACACACGCTGTCTTTATTACGAAGCATATATATAACGGGTCAACAATAAATGTAGATACATGAAATTCAACGCACGTAGAGTATTCGTCTAAACAGACTGTTCAGCATGCCGTTGGTTTCTACGTCGGATCGTCAGACGTTTTCATCACTACAAAAGCATTTACGTTTAAATACCTCTTTCCAATTGTTGTCCGGCGTCCATGCACTATAATAACTGTGTGTGACGTACGCAATGTGCAAAACTAACACCGCCATTATGGACACGCCTGCATAAATAGCGCAGTTCCCCAAACAACCATGCTGGGTGGGTACCAGGAAGTCCATTTTCGCAGTATGGCGATTTACAAATACGATGAACATGTATTTTAGTAACACTTCACGCAGTCCGATTTTGGTTCTGGGCAGACTCCATGTACGAAGCATAGAGCTTACATAAATGTATGTGATGCTATTACGTTATTTAAGAGTACGAACATATATGAGTAGAAACGGCGTGTCTCTTTCTCAAGGTTTAACACAACCCGGAAAAACCGTTTCACCTTTCTTGTTTCATTACAGTGTGGTATACACCGCGGCTGACACAATGGACCGTATTATGTTTGAGACGAGCCGCACGTGGCAAATGCTGATGTTCCGTTAATAAGCCGGGTCCCGCCTCAGACAAAAACTGTTCGCTCGTAAAACACCACCCATATGCATCTAGCAAGCGCATATCAGGTGACCGATCTATGGCAGCCGTCCTGAAAATACACCGGCCTCGAATTTATGCGTATTTTCAGCCATATTTCCCCAATTACAGTCACACAGATGACAATGTACCCGTGGCCGTACAGCAATATGGATATTCTTACTGGTTAGAATGATCATATTAAAGTCACTGTGTCTCAGATGATATCTCGGACATCATGTTCGATACGTCGATTGTTTTGGCTTTATGTACTGCCAATGGCATATATGCACTGAACTCACCGTTTTATTTGATAAACGTCCAACGAGTTTGTGTTTGTTCCCTATATACATGTGTAGTGTCTCATAAATATTGTAAATAATTTGATACCTGAAATGCATGTCCTCTATTACTGTAGCACGATGCACTGTACCAGGAAACATAGAACCGTTTAGCTATGAATTGATAATACATTACCACCTATGATTTAAACATTGTTATTGCTACGTATAGACAGTATACAACAGTTTCAAAATATACACTTTACTATTAAGAAAAGCAAACGGATGGGCAACAAGTCTTAACAACATTAGTTACAGCCCTCTCCATTTACTTATTGCATGCACTATAACATGTGGTATAATGACTTTAGACATAAATGTTTATTACATCGTATGTACAATGTCAATTTATATAGCGCAAATACGTGTAGAATTAGGATTTCAAACGAGGCATATGTCCCATGAGAACAGCGCAGGCCCTGATGAGTGTGCGCAACAGCGCAGTCTGGTTAAGGTTAGCACTGCTAGTCATTCAGTCAATGACACGATCACGTTATTCGAGCAATTTGTATTTATAAAACGTATATGGACCACGGTGGTGTTCCGGTGCATTAACAATTTGATTGACTAGAGGTGCCATCATATCCTTTTCTCCAGCCATCGTTACATACTATTAAACACCCACACCGACATGTATGTCATCGTCAGAATAAGCGAAGATAGCCAATCATTCTTGTTGCACTGTCCTGTGAATACGGACCGATTGACATCCCAAGATCGGGCCACCGAGTAAGCATAGTTTTCACAAAGCAGGAACGTGTGAATAGGATAACATTGATTATTGAAACGACGAGTAAGATTAATGTAGCCTTGGACTTCAAAAAAAGAGCTAGCATTACCTTCAAAATCTGTTAACTCCCCACACTTGAGTACAATGTAATAGATAACGGGTAGTGTTGACGGGTTGCGGAAATTAGTTTCTGGCGTTGCTGGTGGAATGACTGGCATTTTAAAGAGAAGTGCTCGGCATCTTCTACATCGAGTGTACAGTCACACAATGGTGATTCTCGCAGATTATTCATAAAAAAAAAATCTAAATTTAGTTTACTTCATTGCTTTCGTATACGGGCGTGGTAAAAAGCAGATTGCGTTCTATCACCGATCATCAGATAGTATTCTGGAACAATATGGGGTTTGAATAGTTGTTTTAACCTGTCTTGAAAAACGGCTATCGAAGAAGAACTCTCAATTTCCTCAACAAACTCGTTCCATATTGTCATAGAAGACGATATAAATTATTTCGAGTAACTTTCTGTTCGTCTGGCTAATTCAATAAAATTGCTCCAATTACGCAATTCATATGGACTACTTTCTCCGACAAGTTGTGGTAATAATTGATGTAAACATGTTGGAAGCTTACCTGCCTTTCTATATACGAGAACTACCTTTTGTATTTTGCTTCGGTCTGATAGTGATACCCATCAAATTTCTTGGACGAGCCCATTAATTGAGACTGAACGGGTTAGACCGGTAACTTTACCACCTATGTAAATACGTTCAATTCTAGATAGATCTACTAGTTAAATTAACTCAGTAACCATGATTGCAGAAAACCTAGCGAGCTCAATGCTAGTTATTTGTCAGTACTATGAACATAGTTTTACCAAATTGTTTTCGGCTGACGGATAGTTAAACTGGTGTTCATCAATACCATAATAAATATGCAATAAAATTATGTTTTAGTAATCTGTTTTATTAATCATCATTTTCTGGGCATATCTGACATCCTGTGTCTTTAAAGTACTGATAACGTTTGTTATTGCCGTCTCACGTGGCACACGTTCGCGTAAAATTCATTATATATGATGTACATGCAATATATGCATTTATATACTGTCCACGCATTGTAACGGACAACAGCATCATCCATACGGGTTGTTGCTGTCGTATATTTAGTTAATAATGTTGTTTGATTTATGGCCATACTAGTAGTCTGCAAAATGGAATGGAATGGACTAACGCTTAACGGACCATTGACACAAAAAACGTATCAGTTAGGGCCAAGCATGGTAGATGATATAATGTTGCAAATGAAATAAAGGTATACCATGCTACTAGTGTCAGGCCAGCTACCAAATAATGAGATGAATAGATAAATTTAAAAATCTACGATCACTTAAAATATACATACATTGAGTTAATGTTGTTGTTGTTTGGTTCATGGTCATACTAGTAGTCGCAAATTGGAATGGAATGGAGTGGTGCTTAACGGCCCAACTTTTTGTTTAAATATACTATTTATTACGGATTTCTCGAATAGTCAAATTTCTCGAATTTGAGCACAGCGCACCGAGAACGCGCGCTCATGAAATTTCATAATCAACCAATACAGAATGCACGCCGCTTAACCGGCATAGACGTGCACGCTCACTATATGTATATAGTAAATTAACCATATCGGTCGGTGCAGTCTAACAACCGATAAGGGCGTTCACCTGTATTATACCTGTTAATAGTAGACGACAATTTCTACCTGTGCAAACCTGTATTCAATACAGGGATCGATACCGTTGATGCCGTTTAATGCTTAATAAATATAGACCATACACCAATACACACTATTGAGCGAGTGTTAAGATCGATACCGTATTTCCGATATACCTCTGTTAAATTAACATGTCGAGACATGTTACAGCGATCTGTTGAAACACGTCTCGAGGCTAACTACACTGGACTTAAATCAGTTTACCTGTAAATACAGACGAATAAACAACGATAAACTCCATACAATTTAATACCGTAGCAGACGAATTGTAATTCTTGTGTATACAAGCTCATTCTTCTTGCTGATAATTTAATTTAAAATGTGTCTTTATGAGCTCAGTATTATTGTCTAGCTGTATAGTACTGAACTGTATGACATTTACTTGTTGGAAGGAATTGAATATACTTAATGCAAAGGACTGACTTACGCAATCTGATCAGGGTCTACACTAATCCATAGTATATTAATAGAGTACCGCGAATGTCAACGTCAAAGGTTGGCACAAAAATAAAAAATAACAACAACAGAGTACATGCGGAATGCATGACACAAACGTCTCATAACACCGACTTTTGCTGATCAGTGTACGCTATACCGTATGTATACGAAACAAACGGTAATCGTGCTTAACGAACACCGAGGATAAACTAGCAAATGTGGCCAGTCGACACACATAGGACCCCTATGGCGACCAATAATCCAGAGCGTTAAGACTTCTGGACGCCGTAAAGTATGTAACCTTGCCCCTGGGTTTATGGGCGCGGACGTATATTTGTCACATGGCGTTAGAGAACCATTAGGACAATGCGTGTGTGAACTATGAATCAATTCCGAGCAATGAAAAGATAGGTCATTTACCCGAGGTTAAGGTTTTGCGAAAGTATTAAAAATTAAACGGATAGACGGACGGACGGACGGACAAGGTGAAACTTGAAGTATGTTTAGACGATATGAATAGTACGTTTTACCGTTGTAATTTATGCTACTGGAGCGAGTACTGTTACTGAATAGCGATCAGCGTCATACGGGTACAGGCGGTACAGGCTGATCTGGGTCTACACTGTTCGCTATTCGGTCAACGTGACGATATGAATAGAACGTTTCACCATTGTAAGTTATGCTACTGGAGCGAGTACCGTTACCGAATAGCGATCAGCGTCATACGGGTACAGGCTGATCTGAGTCTACACTATTCGCTATTCGGTCAACGTGACGATATGAATAGAACGTTTTACCGTTGTAATTTATGCTAATGGAGCGAGTACTGTTACTGAATAGCGATCAGCGTCATACGGGTGCAGGCTGATCTGGGTCTACACTGTTGGCTATTCGGTCAACGTGACGATGTGAATAGAACGTTTTACCGTTGTAATTTATGCAGCCCAAATATGTTCTTTGATGTATATTCTTTGTACGTATAACCGTCGACTGTCTTTATGGAAACGTTAAATCCCGCATCAATATTGGACACTATTGATTTAAGATGCATTGAAAACCGAGCGATTTAAACGATTGGCCGGCTTAACCCCCCGTCAAATTCGATTCCATTGTCAGCCAATGTTTCGAATACGATATGTACGATGATTATATTACCTTAGGACGACTGCATTTTTCTTTGAAAAAAGAATTACGAAATCGATCAACGTAACGCCAGTTACATGTACTATAGACACCACCGACTTGATCTACAATCTTCGTCATTTTAAACTCATACAGCAGTGAATGTCCTGTCACAACTGACAATAACTGCTTTCATTCTATGGAAAATAATCGTCTTGTTGCATGAAATGGGTAGTTCTCGTGTATTAACACATTTATTTATTAGCGTTTATTGCATTAAATGGGCTTGAACCGTACATGCAAACTAAGAATCATAATACACTAGACTAGTGTAGTGCATATACAAATGACACGACTACAGAAACCATTATATGTGACTACATAATCTGTATGATTATGTGCTTATGCAATAAAGAGAATTTACCATTCGTGTTGATATAATATTATTTAATTCAATTTTATGAAACACGGACATAGTTATTTGCTGCTATAACGGGAAACAATAAAAGTGAACCATATTGATCAAATGCGATTCCATTGTCAGCCTATGTTTCGAATACGATATGTACGATGATTATATTACCTTAGGACGACTGCGTTTTTCCTCGAAAAAAAATAATTACGAACTTTAACGTACGTCCGTAAATTACGAAAAATGTTGACAAACGATCGACGGGACTATACGATCAGGGTCTACACTATTCCATATTATATTAATACTAGAGTATCGTTAATAGCTCGTACTAGCGGTGTATGAAAGTTCGAAGGAGAACGCGCTGAACGTCCGTCATTTTGTGAACGTCCGTCATTTTGGTCTACGCTGTTGGCCAGTCGATAATGATAATCAATCGACAATTAATACGAACTCGTCCGCCATTTTGGTCTGTCCCTTCTCGCTAATATCTAGCGATCGGACGGACGGACGAACGTCCACACGGACGGATGGACGGACGGACGGACGGACAATTACCGACGAATAGGTACATGTATATTTCGACATCGATAACTCTCAACGATCATAAGACCCCTTTTCGCAGGAATCGGTAACGGTAAGGGAAGTCATATTAGCTCCCAGGATCAAGAACGATAACTCTCAACGATCATAAGACCCCTTTTCGCAGGAATCGGTAACGGTAAGGGAAGTCATATTACCTCCCAGGATCAAGAAAGATAACTCTCGCATACCCTAGATATTCGAGTTATCGAGTTATCGATCCCCATACGTTTACATTGTATTTGGATCCCTGATCCCTCCTCCGCCCTCCATTAATAAACGTACTCCCACCCTACACACTACTCATGATTTATGAGTGGGCGCGCTTTTAACACTTTCAGCCATTGTTGTTGTCGTTCTAACCACGTGATCGTGTAACTTGACGTATAAGTGAATGTATTAACTGATCGAAATTCTAACTAGTGTTGCTTTATTCATACCTTATTTTGCGAGGGTGGCACAGTTGGCCAGGCCTATCCCGTGGGTCTCCGTGCATAATTACCTTACAAACCAGCAAGTACACCAACCTTAGGGAAAGTATAATAAATGCATGTAAGTCGCCTGAACGCGATACAAATGTAGGTATCACTGTGCTAAATATAGTACACATCGGCCAGGGGGTATGCTTTTGTAGTCCGGTATAAAAAAATAGTGCAGACGTTTTGAGGCCACAGACCCAGTTTGCTTGTAAATCCTGATCCATTACAGCCCAATTTTACTTGAGAAACATGTTGGGGTGTTTTTAACACCAGTTTCAAGCATATTTCTAGCATTTAAAAGAAATTACTGAGCCTGCTTGTCACGTGATGTGAACACTACGTCACATGACACTTTGATGATAAACAATATGGCGGACAGGACAATGTTGAAATTTTCTTTCTTAGGAGTAAGTGAACATATTGTTTAATTAGTGAAAATCCGGTGCAGACAGGTTGCAGGTTATGAACAGGTAGGTTCCACAGCATCCATACGAATAGTGAAAGTGTGAGAGAATGGCCATATTTGGAGGAATCGGTTAAGTTGTATAGTAAAACTAATTGGTGGTTGCTAGCCTGTAACACCTCCGGTCCAAGGCCAAGTGTTTCGTCCTTGGTCGGAAACGTGATCTGAATTCGTATAAAACTGACGGACGAGCGTTGTGGTGTAAATTGTGTTAAAGGCACTGAATCTAAGATATGTGGAAATGATGAAAGGACTTACATGTAGTTTAAAATAAATTTAATTTATATATTTGCATTCTTTTTCTGAAAACAAAATAGTTGCCAGAAAAAATCGTAGATTATAAAAATGTTAATACTATTTAAAACTGTTACTAGTTTACGGTTACCAGTTTAATCTCATTTAAATAAATACAATCAGTGCCATTAATAATGGAATATAGTCTGTTCATTTCACAACCAAAATAATTAATTATGTTTCACATTTTGTTCCATACTGGCAGGTGTATAGCGAAAGAATATTGAGGGAATATTGTGTATTATCTCCCCGAGTAGAGGCACAGGTGGAAGACTCGGACCTATGACACCAAAAAAAATGCCTATTAAAAAAATCCCATTACCCCACCCACTTGGTCTCGTACAGTACCATACGCTATATAAAGGTGAGTATAAATAGGGCCATTATAGAAAAAGCCCTCTCTTTTCCGGCTCGCACAAACACAATAAACATCGATTAAATGTATGAAATATGTCTCTGGCAATCGATAAAGGTATTAGGTGTGTGAATATACTCACTTCAAATCGCTGTTTCAAGTATTTATTGAGTTATTCACGTTTTGATTACCCCATCCAAAGCGAAAGTTGCGTGTACGAAAAAATCTCACACAGAATCGGAGGCCGTCCGGCTGGATTATCGGTCATATTTGGCCGATAGCTGATCGCCAGCTCAAACTAAAGTCGTGCACCATGATCATATACATTAGAGACTCCAACCATACAAAGTTCGTCCAATTGTGATCGTTCGCCGATCTAAAAAACACTTTTTTCTAATTTTATTGACTTTCATTCATGATTCGCGTACTATCAGATTATGTCTTCCGGAAACCCTGAAAAGGGAAAGTCCTCGCGTCTATTTTCAGGTTTAACCAATCAGAAATGTTCTTACATAGAAGATAGTGCATTGACCCAGTTCCAGATAATGAACGAAATTATAGAAAAAAGTGTTTTTTAGATCGGCGAACGATCACAATTGGACGAACTTTGTATGGTTGGAGTCTCTAATGTATATGATAATGGTGCACGACTTTAGTTTGAGCTGGCGATCAGCTATCGGCCAAATATGACCGATAATCCAGCCGGACGGCCTCCGATTCTGTGTGAGATTCTTTCGTACACGCAACTTTCGCTTTGGATGGGGTAATCAAAACGCGAATAACTCAATAAATACTTGAAACAGCGATTTGAAGTGAGTATATTCACACACCTAATACCTTTATCGATTGCCAGAGACATATTTCATACATTTAATCGATGTTTATTGTGTTTGTGCGAGCCGGAAAAGAGAGGGCTTTTTCTATAATGGCCATATTTATACTCACCTTTATATAGCGTATGGTACTGTACGAGACCAAGTGGGTGGGGTAATGGGATTTTTTTAATAGGCATTTTTTTTGGTGTCATAGGTCCGAGTCTTCCACCTGTGAGTAGAGGAAGCAATATCTCACCAGGCGATAGACGAGGGTGATATTGCTTTCGAGGGGAGATAATCCACAATATTTCCATCAACAAAGTGCAGTATCTAATTTATATACCTAATATAATGTTGATGGCATTTGGTATACAAGGTTAAACGGCACAAACAATGAAGATCGCGCATTTTGAAATTACAATGGTGTCGGATACATAGAGAATAGTAGGTTAGAGCCGTGAATGGGTAAACATATCTGGCAAGTCTCAGGAAACGGGATGGGCGAGGCTCTTCCGAGCACATCCCGTTTCGGTGCCGCGCCAGATATGTTTTCCCATTCACGGCACTAACCTTCTATTCTATTTATCCCGTCAACACATACAAATGGCTGTAAAATGCAAAAATAAAACCAGCCACCGCACATATTCATATGCAGTGATTAGGTCGTATTGACAGGATATCAACAATGTTTCACGGCACCGTGTTTCACGGCACATACGCATTGTGTTGACGGGATAAATTGTAGTTCAAAACAGTCTGTGTAGATAAAAAGTCATAACGTAATTGTGTGAGATCTATGACATCACCACTGTGTGTTTGCAACACCAAATTCAGATATTAAATAAACGAAGCTTGTGTATATAGTTTTCGATTATATTCTGATCATGTGATATGGGCCATTATACATACTAGTATAAGTAAGACAATTAGTAAAGCTGAAATATTCATACTTTTTCCTTGATGTTTTAGGTCGATTCTTGTCTTTCCATATAATATTAGAAGTCATAACCGACTATTATTACATGAACACTCTGTTATGGCGCGTTTTAAGTTAAAACGCGCCATAACAGAGTGTTCGTGTAATACTAGTAATTAAGGTGATACGGCCAGGTGTTATTATTACACGTGTGGCATATCACATTTATGAAATGGGTTTAACCCATTTCATAAATGTGATATGCCACACGTGTAATAATAATAACACCTGGCCGTATCACCATAATTACGTATTCGTATAGTATGCGCTAACGTTACGCCAAAGGAACAAAATGAAGACGTTCCAAATGACGTCGCAAATGGCGCGATGTAATGAAGCAATTATGTGTTTACGTTGACGTCATCATGTTATAAACGTCATTAGAAGCGTCAGTAATTCAGTAAAATTACTGCAAGTGTGAGAATGTGCTTCCTGTTGGTAATATGAAGTGCTTACAATGAACGGGAACCTATGATATAGCATCTTTATAATATATTTATTGCTAGTATTAAACTATTTTTCTCTGTGGAGATTTTCAACTAGATGCGAAATTAGTCAATGGCGTCTGTTCACAGAAACATAGAGGATATGTCCAAATGTTCTGCTCTTTGGCGTATGAAATCATGCGATAAACAGAATTTCAAACTCGTTTCCATTTGATATGAGATTTATGAAACTCGTCAGCCATCGTATGCACCTCGCTTCATTTCCATACATATCATATGAAATGAAAACTCGTTTGAGATCCTCTATATAACAATACTATAATAAAATCATTGTTAACCCTTTCAACATTACTATAGGTGTTTGCAAACAGTGTAGATCCAGATGAGCCGGCTCGTAACGAGCCGTCTCATCAGGATATACACCGTTTGCAAATACTATTCATACTTTTTAGAATTGTTTTTCGTGATTATATCCAATAAATACTGAAATGCTGAGTTTGTCATTTTACTCCATTTTTATGCCGATTTTTTCTTTCGATATAATATTAAATACTCATAACAAAATAATATCTATATTATATCATTTTCTCCAATAAAAGATTATTGAAATGCTGAATGTGTTAAGTAAATCGAAATACATTGAGCTCAAATAACTTGAATATAATAAAACATGTTTGTGGTGGTCGACTCCCACGACGTCAAGGACTTGTACCAACTTTACATCAACGTTACCCTTACGCCACGGCATTCGGGCGTTTCCGTAATAATGTATCGGGTGTCTTCGGTCGCAGAGGGTGATATTGCAATATCTCACAGCAATATATATCAAAGGGGGACATTCCAGGTTGGTTAATAACACGTGACAGCAATCTGACCAAATCTCAAATATTTTGCAATTTCATCAAATAAAATGGGTTGACTTCATGATATTGGTCATTTGCAGTATTTTGTCATCTTGTATCTCACAAAGAATGATAACTGATGCTGGCCAGCTACGACGCGGCACACAGAGTTGAGAAACATTGATCAGTGAGCCGCCAGTTTGTCTCAATGACCCGGTGTAGTGATGTATTACGGAGCGCCGCAGGGGACGTAGAATTCTTTTTTTTTATGAATTCGTTGCCACAATTTAACAATTCGTTCCCACGAATTAACAATTCGTTGCCTCAATTTAACAAAGTCGTTCCTAAGAAATAGCAATTCGTTCCCACGGGAACGAAATGTTAATTCGTAGGAACGAATTGTTATATCGTGGGAACGAATTGTTAATTCGAGGGAACTAACTATTAATTCGAGGGAACGAATTGTTATATCGTGGGAACGAATTAATAAATAAAATCCATGTCCCCTGCGTAATGTATAAATATTAGAATATTTGCTGATTAAATGCACTTTGATCATTTTACTGTTTTGGTTATACTTGATTTATTTTTATAAAATTGTACATAGTATTCCAGTATCAGCTGGCTTGTTCTCGATGATTTTTGTATAATTAAATTGGCAGATACGCATTTCGGGTTCAGAAAAAATAACGTTTCATAAAAAATCGGTGTAATAATAAGAAAGTTATAATACAAGAAATATATAATAATCACGTAGCATGAAACGACGATTGGACCAACAAACAAAACATTAACAAGCATTGTCATACCACTAACATCATGAACATAGCATTCCAAGTCGTTTGACATTGACCTTTGACACAGGGGTCGCATGCATGCAGAAAATATGGATGACAACTAATGCAAAATGCATTTTGAAGTCAATCCGATTTACGGTAACATATATAGTAAGTAGTCAAACTCAACGCGCATTTCTACATCATTTGACATTGACCTTGAACACAGTGGTCGCATGGGTGGACTACAGAATGAAATTGTGGACGATGATAAATAAGCAAACAAATTTCCAGCCAATCCGAATTACGGTACCAGAGATAGAAGATAGCCGAATATTAAACGCAACACTTTATTTTATGTTACCACAAAACTAAACGAACATTTGCCATTCACTATAGCACAGGGGATACATGGGTGGGCGATATAATTAAAGTTGGTGTCCCATATGTTCGGCACAAACTGTTCTTTATAGGAATTAAATAAGATTATGTAAGTATTGAAGGGCGTCGTCAGGGGAGGTTCGATGTGTTCGTACGAATCGAACCCCCCTTTTTTGAGCCGTCAGGTGTTTTTTTTGTAATATAGGGTTAACAGTATTGTGATTTTGAAATTTGTGACGTATATCAAAAAATGATTTCGGAAATCTAGCCATTAAAGATGTTTTCCAACCCATCATTTTCTGATATACGTGACAAATTTCACCCCTAATTAACTGGAAGGGAATTTGATGTGTTAATTTTGCAACCAATCCAATGGTAACAAGATTCTTTTCGGATTAGTCCATTTATGAAAAGCATGTGTTTTGTTATAAAAAAATGAAGAATACACGTTTTTATTTCTTAATTTTTTACAGCTTTTAAAAATAAATAAAATGCTGACATGTCCTTTTAATATCTGAATAGAGGGGATGTTGGCTTGACTTGGTCATTCACATGACACATAATTATTCGAAAGCAGCACCTGCAGATGCTTCAGAGCGATATTGATTAATACAGCTATTGCATACATAGTTAACAGCTCTCCTCGATAGTATAGTGGTAAGTATCCCCGCCTGTCACGCGGGAGACCGGGGTTCGATTCCCCGTCGGGGAGTACCATTTTTTTTTTCTTTTTCAGAAACATTTTGTTATATTTTTTTAGGCCGTATTATCAAACGCTGAAGTGACGCACCAGTAAATTACATTAAATAAACGTATTATTAATTAAAATCAAAAGTTTTGTTATGTCATATTGTGCAATTGGTGAGACGTAAACATATTATCTATCTATCTTCATGATCGTGCACTGGCACTGCCTAAAATTATCATATCCGGACTTACAGTGTGAACTCTCTAAATGGTCACCTCGGGTTCTGCAGGCTGAATAACATTACTTATTTTAGGAATGGATAACTTTCCGGGTAGTTGCGAACGGTAACTCTTGCAATCTACTCTCGTACTGTACGGTACGGGAGTAGATTGCAAGAGTTACCACCATTCGTAACTACTTTCCGGGGTTTTCTCAAATGATGGTTCATATATACATGTATGTGGCTGTAACTGGATAAATGGGGCTTATGGAATTTGTGGGCAGTGTAGCTCCTGATCAAATAGCACGCCCGTGTAGCCTGATAACGATATAATATTCTAATTCACTCTATAAATATCACGCAATCTGATTGGCTGATGGTCATACATTACAGGTATATCATGTTGATGAACGGTCGCAAATTATTTCAATATGTATTCCTACGCCAATACTAAGTTTGAGGTCGGTCAATTTACTCTGCCACATAATGACCGACCAAAACATGGGGTAACTCACATAAAATTTCCCAAGTGGTATTCTGGTATTATTGCCAAAGATACAGCTGGCTTGCATCTGAAACGTCCAGTAGTCGATTTCATCAACATTGCAAAGTATACTTAGCTAGCAAAGTATACTTTGAGGGCGAAATTTTCAATTTTAGGATAAATTCATTATTTTTTATTATACTGAATTTATTACATTATCACAGCCATTCTGGCTGTGATAATGTAATACATTCAGTATAATAATTCTGCATACTTTTAATCATCAAATATATGCAGTTGTTAGTTTTATATGAAATAATGCATTTCAGGAAAAATAAATGATTACTCCCTCAAAGTATACTTTGCTAGTAAAGTATACTTTGCAATTTTGATGAAATCGGCTACTGGTCCGAAACGTTCTGGTCCGAAACGTCCTGGTGACGTGGTCACATGTTTGCAAATATCTCACCATTGATCACGTTTCATATGTTTTGGCAGTAATAGATTGTTCACACAAACAGAAAGTATGTAGCCTGTGTAATATTGCATCTCAAATGGTAGTATATCACGAATGATTAAACAAGTTATCACAATATTTATCAACATCAGGAAGTTTGACAGGCAGCTGCCATTGAACTATTGTTGCTAAGTGATCGCACTGGAGTGACATTAAAATCGCAAAGTAGAAAATAATGCAATTATAATTCTAACGACGAATTTATTGCTTTTATTATTGAAAAATAATGAAATCAGCAACATAAACGTATATACATTCATTCAAACATTGCTAATATCTTGTAATTGTGTTGGAACTATTTTCTTCATAGAAAATATTATTTGTGCGATCTGTCCGGTATGACCTGCCCAACCAGCTTGAAATCCGGTACGATTTTCAACTAGACTCGATACAGTTTGCAAAATAGTAAAGGAGTGCATTATAAATAGGTTAACCGCATTGTAATTTTGAAATTTGCGGCGTATATCAGAAACTGATAGGTCGGAAAACATGTTTAATGGCTCCGCTAGCGCGTCGCCATTAAACAGATTTTATGTTCTATCTAAACCCTGACAAACAGGGGATATTATTTGGTTAGGCATTTTCGCTATAGATACATGTACGTAACACATGTAATTAAACTACTGTCTGTAACACGTTTTGCTGGCGACGAACTTTTGGCCATTAAACACATTAAATCCAAAACAAAAAATATTTAAATGTAAGTACTTTTTCACCAATAACAAAAAAATTCACCCTCCCCACAATTGTTGTTTGATGAAATCCCATCGAATATTGATTTAATAGCGAAAAAAATATGTTTTGGAAATTGACTCCGAAACCTGGCTAGATAGCTTGGAAATGATGTAACTAAGAAAACAAAAGTCAGATTTTTAAAATCGGTACACAAGTAAAAAAATATAAAGAAAAAAAAGATGTTTTGCCCCCATGTTAAATTCCCATATAGGGACCTCGTTTTCTTCGCAATAAAATCAATATTTTACGGAATTTAATCAAATATTTCTTTGGGTGACTTTATTGTTATTGATGAAAAAGTACTTACATTTAAATACTTTTTTGTTTTTGATTTAATGTGTTTAATGGCCAAAAGTTCGTCGCCAGCAAAACGTGGAACAGACAGTAGTTACCATCGAGTGCAACATTAACACCGTTTCAAATATCCCCAATTTGTTTCAGACGACCTAAATACACAATTGAGTTCAAAAACACGATGCAAATCTATAATTCAAACATTGTTTACTATTAATATGTTTCATCATTTTCTGGGCACATGATTCTCGGACCCAGTGTTAAAACTAGGAAAGCTTCACTATTCGTCCGTCGGGAGTGTGCCATTGTATCCTGGAGCAAAGGGGTGGGGACAGCCTACTGTCACAGCAACTGCTGCGTGAAATGTACTACATGTGGTAACACTTACATACGGAGCCCCGTGGGAACGAATTGTTATATCGTGGGAACGAATTGTTAATTCAAGGGAACGAATTGTTAAATTGAGGGAACAAATTGTCATTTCGTTGGAACGAATTGTTAATTCGAGGGAATGAATTGTTATATCGTGGGAACGAATTGTTAATTCGAGGGAACACATTTTTAAATTGGGGGAACGAATTGCTATTTCGTGAGAACGAATTAATAAAACAATCCATGTCCCCTGCGGGGTTCCGTACTATTGAGTTTTGTGCAAAACATACATTTTATATAATACTAGTAGTTTGCAAAATCCGGTCCACAGGTTGAAGTAACGTACCAAGGTCTATAAATACATTAAATATACCTAAAAGTATCAATAAGCGAGAAAAAAATCTGTTGAAAAAAAATGTTTACACAATATTGTGTTCTAACAGGGAGCAAACTTTTTTTTTCAACTGATTTTTTTCCCACTTATTTATAATTTTAGATATATTTAATGTATTTACAGACCTCGGTACGTTAATACTTCAACCTGTGATCCGGTCCTGTCAAAGGAAACTATAAAGGGAGACAATCAATACTACATTATCGGTAGCTGTGTGTTCTGGTTGTTGCCCTTTACTCAGATGAGCAGTACTTCGTAATTTTGTACTCGTCTGAATTGATTTGACAGCCAAGTCTTTCATATTGGATTTCAACTCGTCCTCTGTTTTTAAATTAAACTTTATTTCGTAAATGACGTCGAATGTTAACAGAGCAAATGCACATCTAATAATTCCGCATTTGCTCTGAAGATCTCGCCAACTTTCGACGTACCTGTAAATATTTGTGTGATATAATACACATAGCAATTAGGCCATAGCAAGTTCGTCCTCTGTATGCTATTTTACACTATTTACTGGTGAAGTAATTTTGAACATAATTTTACATTCGTTTTTTTTTTACAGCCTTATTTGTTTTTACAGGATACGTAAGTAGGTTTTGGCTATCCAGGTGGTCGCTTAACCCTTTCAACACCAAGTAACTTATAATAATAGGATGTTCCATGCCAGTGTTTCAGACTATTCCATTTATAAAAAGGGGATATTTTTTGTTCTCAAAAATATGAAAATTACTTTCAAACAGTGCAGATCCTGATGAGACGGCTCGTTACGAGCCGGCTAATCTGGATCTGCACTGTTTGCATATAGCGGGCTTTCGGGTTCAAAGGGTTAACATTATTAACCCTTTCAACACCAAGTAACTTAATAGGATGTTCCATGCCAATGTTTCACGCTATTTCATTAATTTTGTTCATTCAAATTATCCCATTCTTCTAAAAGGGTAATCTGTACGACGTTTACAATTATTAACAAACTGTGGAGATCCTGATGAGACGGCTCGTTACGAGCCGGCTCATCTGGATCTGTACTGTTTGCAAACATTGTCTCTATAGAGGTCTGTGGTGTTGAAAGGGTTAACAGAGAAAAACAATGGCATGGCCTTATGCTTATAATACGATTGTTTGAAAAAAGGAAGTATCATGTCCGTCTGACTGTCCGTAAACGGATTTGAAATAAATGTTTTAGGTAAATATAATATCTACAACCGTAAGTTAGACCAATTGAAACATCATATTATAATTAATCACCATCCATATTGTTATGCTAACAACTAAACCCTGGTTGACAGTTCAGAGTAGACTAAACAAGACACAAGTTTCAGTTTCTTTATTATTTCTATCACGATTGTTTGTCAGGATGACGTGTCAATGTAGTATAGTAGTGGCCAACACGTTAGCGACTGGAAACATCAACAACAGCAACAATTAATGCTGAACGAAGTTTCACTGAAAGTGAAAGTTTTGCATTTGAGCGTTTGTCTGCTCTTTGTGACCGAAGTGACAGAAGTGAAAGAACTGTAAATGTAATTGTAAATGCTTTGATTTAACGACGGCACTGGCTCGATGACCTTACATGTCGGGACCGACTATTTAAGTCCCCATCCGATAGGACTAGGCTAGCTCGAAGTTGTCTCACCCAAGGACATGCTGAATCGACCATTCGCAGCGGAATCGAAAGTGGGAATCGTAACCGGGGTCTCCCGATCCGCAGTCCGACGCTCTACCTACTGAGCTAATCCGGCCACCTTCAGTGAAGAACTGTGTTGCGCCATTCCTTATATAGACACTGGATCTGACAGTCAGGTATTGCATTGGTTGAAATTAGAGCGCTGACTGTCAAGTTCCCGCCATCTTGGATTTTAAAGTAACATTTTTAGGCTCTTGACTAGAAATACAGCCTAAATAGCTATATATCTTGACGGTCAGATGTCCAGATGATTCTACATGTCAAAATACATCAGGTAAATGTAAAGTAGTCAACATCAACCTGCATTTAATGAGTGGGGGCCAGAAAGGCTGCAGAAAGGCTGCGTGAAATAATGGCGGTCACGAAACTTTGCGAGCCCTGCCGAACAAATAATGAAACTAATGGAGATATGATGACTTCTTAGATATGATAATTAAACTAATGGAGATATGATGACTTCTTAGATATGATAAGTAAACTAATGGAGATATGAAACTAATGGAGATATGAAACTAATGGAGATATGATGACTTCTTAGATATGATAAGTAAACTAATGGAGATATGAAACTAATGGAGATATGATGACTTCTTAGATATGATAATGAAACTAATGGAGATATGATGACTTCTTAGATATGATAATGAAACTAATGGAGATATGAAACTAATGGAGATATGATGACTTCTTAGATATGATCACCTATGCATATACTTAGGAGGAGGGTTGAGCTACCAATATATGTAGGTATGACACCATGTTATCACCAGAATAGACAGACCAAACTGGCCCAGTAAATGTCACGTGACCTCCACAGATGTGTCAAATGAATGTCAACAGTCAACAATGGCCATCCCACTGCATTATGTATTGATTCACACCGCAGAATGTGAATACTATACAATTATTTTCTTTTGAGGAGGTGTACATGAACATCACTTTTCGAAGGTCCGTAAATCTCATGTACACCGACTCAAAAGACTATACTTGCTTTCTTATATGACTCTTACCACGATTCCACCCCCCCCCCCACACCCACCACAAAAAAAAATGTTTACAAACTTCTCCAGAAATAAATCGTGTGTTTAAAAACAATAGTTGAATAAAGTTTATATTCAGTTACAAACATTTTGTCGGCGTCAGATTTACGCATGCACTCTTAGGAGGTGAATAACAGGTTCGTTTACATGAATAAACACATCTCGGACCGGTCTGTCGGTCCGAAAGTGCTTATTCGTGTAAACAAACCGTTCAGGGGCCGTTTCACTAAACTTCGTACGACTAAAAATTGTAAATTTAGGATAGTCTGGAAAATAATTCAATTGATGGATTTACATGTATTGAACATATGCTACATATGCTCAATAAAGGTAAATGCAATACTCGTTTACAAGAAAACATTGTTAATGTGAAATTTACAGACTATCAAAATTTTGCACTTACGAATATGCAGCCTATGCTCAATAAATGTAAATCCATCAATTTAAATTTACAGACTATTCTAAATCTGCGCTTACGAACATTTTAGTTGTACGAAGTTTAGTGAAACGGGCCCCTTTGTCTACATTCAATTTGTAGATAATCACCGAAATACTTAGTCATATAATACTATTTATTTAGCAGTTATGTAGCACATGTCCCAATGTATGCATCACTGTTGTAAATGTGCTTATTAACCCTTTCAACCCTAAGGAACTGGAATGGACTGTGATATGCTAATGTTCCGACCAATCCAATGGTCACAAAATGATTTTCAGATTCGTCCATTTATGAAAAGGGGGTGTTTTTGTTCTGAAAAATATTAAAATTTCTTTCAAAAAGTGCAGATCCTGATGAGACGGCTCGTTACGAGCCGGCTCATCTGGATCTGCACTTTTTGCATAAACCGCTATATAGCGGGATTTCGGGTTCAAAGGGTTAATAAAGTTTACCAGTAAGAGGTTGTAATACTCTGATAAAATTGTAAGGATCATTTCCTTACAATATGTCATTGTATAGCCCACACATAGACCACATGACAAACGTTATGTTCAAATGACACATACCTGTATGTTACTGTTCTGGAAAATAATTCCATTACAGTTTGCTTTACAGTTTGCTGGTACCATAATCTCTGCAACCCTTTGTCGGATCGACTTGAAATTGCATGCGATTATTTAACACCATCCATATTCAAGGTGTACATCCAGAATCCATCCGTTTGAAAGTTCGTATTCTTTTATGTTGTCCTTATTACTTAACGGATTTTGATTAAATATGGCGCATTAAACACGTTTTGTTAAGCTGCATTTGGTGGTCTTTGTATTTTCGCCCAAACTTCTGTCGTTTTTGCGAAGAATCGATGTCCGTGTCTCCGACACGGAAATCGATTCTTTGCAAAAACGACATAAGTATGTGCCAAACTCCATAGACCACCAAATACAGCTCATGAAGACGCGTTTGCTGCGCCATATTTAATCAAAATCCGTTGCATATTAAGGAAAATATCAAATAATACTTATTTTGGAGTGGGCGATGTTGTTGTTGTTGTAACCATGTGATCATGCACCTTGATATTGCCAATATGATGCCAGCATTTATTTTATGAATATTGCCTTCACGTATAAAGTGCTTTAAAATGTGCATCCGCACAGGCTGATCAGGATCTGCACTGTTCGCCATTCCATCAATGAAGCACCTGTCATTATTCTAGCAAGTAATATAAATGTAGATCGTTTTCAGCCTAAATGAGTGCGATATTTAATCAGGAGCTACACTGGTCACAAAACTCTTAAGCCCCATATCTCCAGTCACGGCCATATATCATGATATATATCAATGGGCAATGCCTCCTGGCAGGCGGCCCTACTCTCGACATGCCCTGTTTGTAACCAGCCGGGGCCCAGTCATATACACCCTGTGTCGTGTGAATGATCTCGCATCGATTTCACTGCACCTGATCTCGCCGCGAGACATTACGAGATGACGCGCACGTGACCAGAACGTTAATAAAAGCTTGAAACAGCGGTGGCAGCCACTCAGTTCATGAGAATGCCCATTTAGATCAAAACACAATAATGGCAGATTTGCGATGATTAATGGCGAAATAACGGTGGCGCAGCCCACGTCCTAATAGATCCATTACACGCCATGCTAGCATTGGGCGAAAGTGTTCGTTCCCTGTTTTATTTGTCGACAAGAAAACGAACATGTGAGTTTGTACAGTGGAACCTCTCTAAACCGGACGCCAAGAAAACACATGTGGTCTTATTTTGTGTAGAATTTCTTGGTTATTTATCCCAGGTGATAATGTCTGTTCATGGTCGCATAGCACACAGCTACGGCTCAGAATGATCAAATGTCCGATTTACAGTGAAACCTCTCTAAACCGGACACCCTGTGGACTTCCCAGGGTGTCCGGTTTAGAGAGGTTTCACTGTAGTACACTAGCACACACAGTATTCGTTGACCAATGGCTGTTACGTTTATACAAGGTATAGTACTGGGGGCCGTTTCACTAAACATCATACGACTAAAATGTTCGTAAGTGCAAATTTAGGATCATCTGGAAATTTCAATTGATGGATTTACATTTATTGAGCATATGCAGCATATGCTTAATAAATGTAAATTCAATATTTGTTTACAACAACACATGGTTTATGCGCAATTTACAGACTATCATAATGTTGCACTTACGAACATTTTAGTCGTACGAAGTTTAGTAAAACGGCCCCGGCCTGGTATACATGTCGGGAGATGATCACGACAATCTCTTGATGTACTGACATGCATCGTTATGGTATTTAACTGCAACATATTACTTAATAAATAGCGCATAAATTAAGACAATTTAAAGCAAAAAATCGTCATTTAGTAGCTTGTAATTTAGTATGCGTATGCAATTAAATAAATGTCAAAGACATGCGCCGGTGATGGTTCGTTTGCTATATATGAATATTTCTGAACAACGAGTTCGATATCCGTAACTTATTTAATATCTACATGCACATACAGTAGCGCTTTTCTGCAGGTCAACTATACGTACCATACCAATACATACGTATACTATACCAACATATACTATACCAATACATACGTATACTATACCAATACATACGTATACTATACCAATACGATATGTTTTCTATACGATATGCATATAATATAAACGTACGGTATGTTTGTACCGTACATACCAACCAATATCGTATAGATATACCATTCAAATCGTACGTTTATACGATTTGTATACATATGTATAATTCTGGTACGTTTGTATCGTACAAACATACCAGATTATGGTATATTCATACCATATCCGTACGGATATATCGTATATACGAACGGATATCGTATGTTTGTATAATATTCGTATAGTACGTTTGTACTATACGATGATACGGTACAAACATACCAATATTATATGATCATACGATATGCTCATTAAATATACCAATACTATACAATTACGATATGTATACGATATTAGTATATACAAATAGGTAAGGAGCAGAAAAGCGCTACTGTAAAGTATATATTCAAAATGGCTTTTAGTTGAACAAAGCTCTAGTGACATATATCATTTGTCTGCTATAAAAATCGTAAAAATAAATGTTAAAGTGACTGTGTCTCAGATGCTGTCTCAGATATCCGATGCATAGCAAATGAGATACTGTCTGTTTCTAAAATAACATTTGACAAAATAAAAAGAAGGCTCATTCTTAACTTTTGATCAAATTTAATAATATCGAAACAAATATTGTTTTTTTGCATTGTTATATATCCGTAAACTTCGGGCAGGTTTCATGAAACAGACAGTACATCAATCAATGGCACCAGTTGATAACATCGAACCCCATAGCATGCGTTATATTCACATATATAACATCAGAAATTGCTATAAACAGGGAACGGAATGTTTATGCGTACTTTGGCAGTTTCTCCGCTATACACGTACCAGTATAAACTACATTGTAAAACTACGTTTCGTTGATGAAAGGATTATACTAAACCTAAATTAGAAAGAGGTATTAGTTTAAGTACAATGTAATATAAATAATATGGTTTACGTTAATAAGTATTAAATAAGTAATGCAACCTGTAACTTAGAGTTATTACTGTATTTATATATTATACTTGCACTTCGACATTCTACAATCTTAATATAATTTTAATAAAATGGTACAATATATAAATATATACTTTCTTTATATATATATATATATATATATATAATGTCATGTCTGAAAGCTGAATGCTGCTTGCTCCGCAAGAACGTAACATTACGTTCTTGCGAAGCAGCATTCAGCTTTCCGACATGTTTACTGCGTGGATACGCCATCTTATAATCGTGTTACATTGTTCGCATTTGGCATCTTCATATGAATGCGTGAATTTTACATGTAGTGTTTGTTATATACATGTAGTTGTATGTGTTACATAAAAAAGTATGTTTGTTCTACACAACATCGCTGTAGCTCATGAGCAGTTGGCGCGCAATTGCATGATGGTCCGTGTTCCATGGCTCACTATTGTACGGAGACCCGCAGGGGACATGGACTCTTTTTATTAATTCGTTCCAACGAAATAACAATTCGTTCCCTCTATTTAACAATTCGTTCCCTCGAATTAACAATTCGTTCCCATGATATGACAATTCGTTCCGTTGAATTAACAATTCGTTCCCACGAAATGACAATTCGTTCCCTCAATTTAACAATTCGTTCCCACGAAATGACAATTCTTTCCCTCAATTTAACAATTCGTTCCCTCGAATTAACAATTCGTTCCCACGAATTAACAATTCGTTCCCGTGGGAACGAATTGTTATTTAGTGGGAACAAATTGTTAAATTGAGGGAACGAATTCTTAATTCGTGGGAAAGAATTGTTAAATTGAGGGAACGAATTGTTATTTCGTGAGAACGAATTGTTTTTTTCGTGGGAACGAATTAATAAAAAAAAAGAATTCTACGTCCCCTGCTGGGCTCCGTACCATTGAGCATTTTATTCGAACAAGCTTTTCTGGAATTCAATCCCTGTATATGTGGCTGTGACGGCAGAAACTGGGCTAATGGGGTTTACAACCAGTGTCACATATCCGTATTA
Source organism: Conchocele bisecta (assembly GCA_029237695.1). Classification (NCBI taxonomy): domain Eukaryota; kingdom Metazoa; phylum Mollusca; class Bivalvia; order Lucinida; family Thyasiridae; genus Conchocele; species Conchocele bisecta. The sequence goes on along the minus strand of CM055265.1, from coordinate 3,883,659 downwards.
TTGCCATTCTGGAAGCTGTAATACTCAGAAATTCGCCCATCCTGTCCGTCTATTTTAAAAAAAACGTACGGACCGGACCGGACCTATCACGAAAGAATCCTTTGATTTATTCCGTATGGCCCCTTATTCTATTCATAACAAGGGGCCATTTCCTTCTATTCATAACAAGGGGCCATTTCCATTGTTCTAGAACAATGGAAATGGCCCCTTCCTCAATATCGTCCGTCCGTCCGTGTCGTCCGTCCGTCCGTCCGTCCGTAGTACAAACCTACACTGCGTTATCCGCCGCTCCACTACCCCCGTTTCAGTTGCAATTACCATCAGTTCGTAGTTGTCTCCACTATTTTATTGGTTCTCTACTTAATTAGCTTGTCTCAAATCCTTTCTCGCAATATTTGGATTCCATTTAGTCGATCGCATGCGAAAACCGACAACATGGTGCAGCACGCCGTTAGACGTAGAGGAAACCTCGCGTCATCCCTACCTACTTGCAGATCAAGCTCCTCAGCATACTTCATGTGACACCTAGTGTCTGGACGTATCAGAAAATATAGTCAAATCAGGATCTATACTGGTTGACAAGTCAAACTGAAGCACGATCCGACCCTTGATGTATTATACACTCAGAACGATATGTATGAAACATGGGCTACGGTCAAATATGAGACACCAGCGCCGATCGCAGACCCAGACCGGCTCTATACCCTATACTACATATACACGATGGAGCAATCGTCACTAGACTATCACAATTCGAAAACTAACAACGCTTCTCGTCATTCATGTAATCATGAAATTCATCAGGATATTCGAAGCGCTCGCTATCCCGGCTACATTCGGCTCAATATACGTCCTACGGTACATACGCCATGGTTTCTCATCGCCAAGGTCGACAGGAATAAACGGAAGGATGTGATTTACCTCATAACCGGTTAATAATCTCCACGAAAAGCTTTCAATCATCGGCCAATATCGTCTTCCTTTTCCAATATAGCGCTGGGATTTCTTTATTTTTCAATTACCCGTGAATATCTGGTAATTGTCTCAATAGAATGCGCGGTCTTACATTCCCACTCTGCCATTATTGCCATCCTAGCGGAGGAGGCATTGGACCACAATGCGTCGTAAGGAGAGGCAATGTGTGTGTATCCACGATCGGTGCTGCTTGTCGGTGGTGAAAATAGAGAATAGTAGGTTAGTGCCGTGAATGGGAACAAATATCTGGCAAGGCTTAGGAAACGGGATGGGCGAGGTTCTAATATCTGACAAGGCTTAAGAAACGGGATGGGCGAGGCCTCGCCCATCCCGTTTCCTAAGCCTTGCCAGATATTTTCCCATTCACGACACTAACCTACTATTCCATTTATCCCGTCAACACCTACGAATAGCTTTAAAATGCAACAAAAATAACCACAGCCACCGCACATATTCATACGCAGTGATTAGGTAGTATTGACAGGATATCAAAAATGTTTCACGGCACATACGCACTATGTTGACGGGATAAAAGTAATTTCCCACCCATTGACTTACATGTATTTATAACGGTGCTTGTTAGCATGTTACTTTAAATATATTTTATATATGTTAATGAAATAAAATACATTGAGTAGCCAATATATTTGTGCAGAATTTGACTCACATGGATATTCAAAGTAGATTACAAGATGCATGCAGTTAAACATATGGGAATGTTTTGGAAATTCTATTCCCATTGACGTCAATGGTGACGTCGCTCAAAAAGTGGCGTCAAATAATTGCGCCATATTTAAAAAACATGTATCTATCGAACTGCTTGTGATAATCCGTAACCAAAACATTCATTGTCTGCATAAATCTGTTTTCATTCAAAAACTTTACATTCAAATTGGTAAAGTATGTACTGAGCTTACATATTTGAGAGTAAATATGGATATACATGTACATGTAAATCTATGGGATTTTAACTTTCTGGAAATGGCAAATTACTTCAGTCCACCTACTGTACACACGTTGGTTCGCCGAAAAGGACTGCGAGTCGCAGTCCTTTTCGGCGAATCAAAGTGTGTACGGTGAAAGCTCTCTAAACAGGACACCCTGGGATTTTGAGTCATAGTTATGTGCTATGCGATCACGAACAGACATTATCACCTGAGATAAATGACCAAGAAAATCATCACATGTAACATCAAAGGTGTTTTCTTCGTGTCCGGTTTACAGGGGTTCCACTGTACTATTGTCTCACTGCCGTATCTCTCACCTTTTATATACATGTAAGAAGGCAAATTGGTCCATTTAATGTTCACGTATATTTTTCTTGTATTTTTTGTTTCTGTATTGTGCCATTATTCCTCCATGCTGTATGGTGCGTGCTACTTACATGTAGCAAGTTCTCATCCTGGCAGATATGTGCCACAGCTCAGGCTCAGACAATCGTATTGCTTGATTGCGAGTTTGCATTGACAATAAATGCTCAGAAACGTTGATAATCTGGCCAAGATTAACGCAGGCGGTTGTGTTGCATGTTGTGTTGCATGTGGTTTTATGTTATATGCTCAACCGCGAAATAAACTCTACATTGTATACTAACCGTCTTAGATTTGTTTTAATTGTTGGTCATGAAAATGAAGCTACTGAATGTTTTGTCATTATCTAGAACTGTATATCAAGCATCACAATGAAAGAGAATGTACACACGCTATGCGACGTCAATTCATATGACGAATTGTGTAGTATTTTCAAGTTTATAAACTGTTGCACCAGTAGTCATCAACATTGCAAAGTATACTTTTATAGCAAAGTATACTTTGAGGGAGTAATCGTTTATTTTTTCCGAAATATATTATTTCATATAGAACTAACCACTGCATATATTTGATGATTAAACGTATGCAGAATTATTATACTGAATTTATTACATTATCACAGCCAAAATGGCTGTGATAATGTAATAAATTCAGTATAATAAAAATTAATAAATTTATGCTAAAATTGAAAATTTCTCCCTCAAAGTATACTTTGCTAGATAAGTATACCTGCTACTGAGTGTGCAATTGTTACTTACTAACTGACAACTTATTATGTGCTATCAGTATATGAATGTGATCAACGATTTTTAATTGTGCATTGTGACATATGATTTGTATAGTAATGTTCATAATGACGTCTCGCGACATCACATTGGTCAGTGCCGGAACTACGTTTTACCTAGAAAAATAGTTCGTTCTAAATCATCAGTAATTCGTTTACTTCATGTATACATGTAGTGTGTATATTGTTCTAGGCTCATACATATTGTGAGTGATTTACATACTTAAAAAAGAAAACGTTTATTTTCTTTGCATGTGGATATATGCCACTCGTTCTGCCACGCAACGATATTGCACGCTACGGAACTCGCGTATATATCCACATACAAATCAAATAACATATATACGTATGTTTTGCGTCAACGATAAGTGCACATGGACTGCGAAATTCGGTGTGTTATATGTGTGACTTGCTAAATTGCTACAACAGATGCTACAATCAAGTGGTACATGTATGGGCCCCAGACATGCTCTTATACCGACATGAGTCACAGTGCACGATAATGTTTGATGGCTGCCAAATGGTGATTATTGACAGACCAGGGGCCCGTTTCACTAAACTTAGTACGACTAAAATGTTCGTAAGTGCAAATTTAGGATCGTCTGAAAATTGAAATTGATGGATTTACATTGATGGATTTACATTTATTGAGCATAGGCTGCATATGTAGCCTATGCTCAATAAATGTAAATCCAATTATTGTTTACTACAAGAAAACATTGTTAATGTGAAATTTACAGACTATCATAATTTTGCACTTACGAACATTTTAGTCGTACGAAGTTTAGTGAAACGGCCCCCTGTATAGCTGGTACCACACAAATACATCATGATATGGTATAAGTATGCGAAAGGCACGCTTAGAATTGCTGTCTAAATTACGAATGGTGTTGACGTTTGAAATATACTGGTAATACACAACATGCAACTGAGAGATTTAGCATACGATACATTTACATTCCACATATTATCCCAAGTGTCGTGAATTCCTAAGTAGGAATTGACGATAATTGGGATAATATGTGAAATGACTTAAGAATTTACGACAATTGTCATAATATGTGGAATGACTTAGTAATTTACGACAATTGGGATAATATGTGGAATGACGTAGGAATTTACGACAATTGTGATAATATGTGGAATTACTTAGGAATTTACGACAATTGGGATAACATGTGGAATGACGTAGGAATTTACGACAATTAAGATTACATGTGGAATTACTTAGGAATTTACGACAGTTGTGATAATATGTGGAATGACTTAGAAATTTACGACAATCGACATAATATGTGGAATTGAGATAATATTTGGAATGTACTGTCGGTGATTATATACATGCTGTGAATGGCTGTTGTTTGACGTATTACTATGCAATGTCGAGGATCATAATACAGATTGACTATTCCTGTGTGATGGCCTATATTCCCAAATTGGCCAGCAGTATAAAATACACGATGTCTGGTTGTATGACTACATGCAGGTAGTCTGTGATCTTGGGATGGCCTCTGATCACCCTATTGTCTCATTGGCTCGTGCCTCGGTGTATTTAACGAAAGTATTTAGTTTACGAGCATTACTGTTGATATTCCAGGAAAACGTCAATTGCAGCAATATTTCGCAGGGTCTATTTCTCTGAGTGGTTGACTACAATCAACCAATATATAAATATAAGGTTTGCATTAAACACCATATGCGAGTTAATAAACATAAACACATACTCATACATGTATTTATCCCGTCAACACAGTGCGTATGTGCCGTGAAACACGGTGCCGTGAAACATTTTTGATATCCTGTCAATACGACCTAATCACTGCGTATGAATATGTGCGGTTGTCATACTAGTCGATACACCGATTTTGAGGTTGCGGCTGGGGTTATTTTGTTTGCGTTTTAAAGCTATTTGTAGATGATGACGTGATAAATAGAAAAGTAGGTTAGTGCCGTGAATGGGACAAAATATTTTGTGCGGCACGGAAACGGGATGTGCTCGGCAGAGCCTCGCCCATCCCGTTTCCTCAGCCTTGCCAGATATGTTTTCCCATTCACGACACTAACCTACTATTCTCTATATTCTCACTGTAATATAATAGAAAGAAAAGGACACAACATAAACACACACAGCGCTGGCTTGTGTCAACAATACATTCGCATGACATATACATGTAGACTGAGTGATTGGCACTTTAACCACATTAATTCGTTCATACATTGTGTGAATTCTCTCAGAATCCATGTTTCTGGTTTAAAATAAAATGCAGCAATGCCAAAGCAGATTAGTGTTCGTATGGCTAGACTCAATAATCATGCATTCCTCGTATTCGATTCGAGAATAACACCAGCTCACTTGAACAGTATGATCAATTTTCTACTTCCGTTTGTCGCCTGGGAAAGTTGACTTGCAACATTTCCCAAATCCACGTAACAACCCGGCAACAATAGATCTAAAATGCATATCGATCATACCTTATGTTTAATCGCATCCTTTTAATTCTGACTTTAACTGCATGTGGAGTTCTGGAAAACGCACCTTCCCAGAATAGGTTGGTTAAATGAACTGGACATTGTGTCTTATGGTATGTAGCTCGCTTCAAAAATCAGAACAGCCAGGGCCCGGTTGCTCAAAACCTCTGTTAGCTTAACAGTATGTTAAATCCTTAGCAATGCTAAGAATTTAACAGTATGTTAAGCTAACAGAAGCTTTGAGCAACCGGGCCCTGATTGTTATGAGATATACGTGTGTATCTACGTCCCAGACACTGTTCCGCGTTCTGTAAGCCTGGGTGGTTTTGAATGACACACGTCCTGACGATCCGACATCACTGGTTTGGTTTCCTTGCGTATCTTTCCCAGAAGCGGATCTTAATACACAGGTATAAAGAAGTCACGTGTCCCAATAAAGTTATCTTTTCAGGTGAAAAATTCCAATATGCTAGATAAAAGTTTTCTGTTCACGTTGCGTGTTCGCAGCATCGACTCTATAGTTCCAAGCTACGAGCAACCGTGGGTACAAGACGCGACCAACGGCATGTTAAATTAAAAGTCTGCAGGAGATTTAGTTTTTACATAAAACGACTAGAAGTCTTACAATTCTGCGTGGGAAAGAAAACATTATCAATGGAGCGGACAGTTATTGCAAATAAGGTGCGGAATGACATTGAATCAGAAGCATTGACATGATTTGACAATAACTGGTAGTACCGACATTGCGCTCAGCGTAAATGTCAGAACAGTTCCGCTATAGCAAGGCTACGAATCCCCGCAGGTGACACATTTGTTTTTTATTAATTCGTTCCCAAGACGTAACAATTCGTTCCCTCAATTTAGCAATTCGTTCCCTCGAATGAACAATTCATTCCCACGAAATGACAATTTTTTCCCTCAATTTAACAATTCGTTCCCTCGAATTAACAATTCGTTCCCACGATATAACAATTCGTTCCCACGAATTAACAATTCGTTCCCGTGGGAACGAATTGTTATTTCGTGGGAACGAATTGTTAAATTGAGGGAACGAATTGTTAATTCGTGGGAACGAATTGTTGTTTCGTGGTAACGAATTACTAAAAGAAAATATATGTTTCCACTGCAGGACTCCGTACAAGGAATCGAAGCGCCCCATGCCTGTGCACTAATCAATATTACGTGTATGTATTCGAATGTACGCGTACTATTTATATGTGTATACATTTGTTTATGGCTAACTGTAGATGGTATAACGTAGTGTATTAGCATGGCTCAGAAGATTCACACCGTTGCATCGAAGCAAGATAATGTACGTTTATAATGTGCATAATCAGTATACAAGCGACAACACTATTTACTATGAAATTCAATATAACCACGAACTCCTATGACATAGACACATTTATATAGCCATTCAACATATTATTACAATACATAAACAAACCGAAATATACCCATGGACACGTTGCGATTGTTCTTAGGTTCCGTTTGTCAGCCGTGGCCTAATTCGAAGTCTTGTTTTTGCCCAACACGTCCGTCGACGACCACCCGTTTAGTAACGAGCCGGGTACCAGCGAAGCTGCCACGTGACTGCATCGCACCCAGGGGAGTGGACATAGAAATAGTACCTGCGAGACGGAGTTGATCATGTGACATATTCTATGCGTGTTACATGCACAGTGAAGCGGAATAATCGGAGACGGCATATCAGACAATGTATCAATGACATTTCTCGGCTGGTCGCTTCCAGTACTGTACATGTAGCGTCAAGTGCGCATCGGTGCACGAAGGTCGTATACTAACGCTTACATAGCAAAGTTTCTGCAAATAATTAAAGAGGTTATCTACAGAGGCCCGTTTTATTAAACTTCGTACGACTAAAATGTTCGTAAGCAAAGATTTAGTCTGTACATTTCAATTGATGGATTTGCATTAATTGAGCATAGGCTGCATATGCAGCCTACGCTCAATAAATGAAAATCCAATAATTGTTTACAAGAACACATTGTTAATGTGAAATTTACAGATTACCACAAGTTGCACTTACTAACATTTTAGTCGTACGAAGTTTAGTGAAACGGCCCTCAGAAAACAGGGGGAAATTTGTGAAACAATGGGAATAGTGTAAATTCAGAACGCATACGCACATTCGAAAACTATTCTTTACGTTGGAGAGTTGTACGGATCTTTCAAAACAAACAATACTTCATCGCATCTTGCTGTTTCACTAGTCGCAAAGGCAAAATAACAACCGCAACATCACAGCCTTCTGTTTCAGTAATCGCAATCTCAACTCAACAATCGCAACATCACAGCATTTTGTTTCAGTAATCGCAATCTCAACTCAACAATCGCAACATCACAGCATTTTGTTTCAGTAATCGCAATCTCAACACAACAATGGCAACATCACAGCCTTTTAATCGCAATCGCAACTCAACAATCGCATCATCAAATACTTTTGTTTCAGTAATCGCAATCTGAACTCAACAATCGCAACTTCACAGCATTTTGTTTCAGTAATCGCAATATCAACACAACAATGGCAACCTCACAGCCTTTTGTTTCAGTAATCGCAATCGCAACTCAACAATCGCATCATCACATACTTTTCTTTCAGTAATCTCAATCTGAACTCAATAATCGCAACTTCACAGCCTTTCGTTTCAGTAATCGCAATCTCAACTCAACAATCGCAGCTTCACATACTTTTGTTTCAGTAATCGCAATCTGAACTCAACAATCGCAACATCACAGCCTTTTGTTTCAGTAATCACAATCTCAACTCAACAATCGCAATATCACAGCCTTTTGCTTCAGTAATCGCAACTTAACAACCACAACATCGCAGCCTTTTGTTTCAGTAATCGCAATTCAAATCAACAATCGACAAAATACAGCCTTTTGTTTCAGTAATTCGCAATTCTCAACTCAACATCGCGCTTCAAATACTTTTGTTTCAGTAATCGCAATCGAACTCAACAATGCAAACATCACAGCCTTTGTTTAGTAAACGCAATCTCAAACTCAACTAATCGCAAAATCACAAGCCTTTTGTTTCAGTAAATCTAACTTACAACCACCACATCGCAGTCCGTTTCTATCAGTAATCGCAATCTCAACATACATTCGCAACATAATTGCATTTCTTTCTGTAATCGCACAATATCAACACTACAATGGCAACATCACAGCCTTTTGCTTCAGTAATCGCAATCGCAAATCAACATCGCATCAATCACTATACTTCTTGTTTCAGTAATCGCTAATGCACTCAAACAATAGCATCATCACATATTGTTTCAGTAACGCAATCTCAACACAACAAATGGCAACATCCAAGCCGAGTTGTTTCAGTAAGCGCAATCTCCAAACTCAACAATCCAACATCACAGCATTTGTTCAGTAATCCAGCAATCCTCAACACAACAATGGCAACAGCACAGCCTTTTAATCGCAATCGCAACTCAACAATCGCATCATCAAAATACTTTTGTTTCAGTAATCGCAATCTGAACTCAACAATCGCAACTTCACAGCATTTTGTTTCAGTAATCGCAATAATCCAAACACAACAATGGCAACCTCAAGCCTTTTGTTCTCAGTAATGCAATCGCAACTCACCAATCGCATCATCACATTTCTTTTCTTTCAGTAATCTCCATCTGAACTCAATAAGCGCAACTTCACAGCCTTTCCGTTTTCAGTAATCGTCAATCTCAACTCAACAATCGCAAGCTTCACATAACTTTGTTTCAGTAATCCGGCAATCTGAACTCAACAATCGCAACCATTTTCACAAATGCCTTTGTTTCAGTAATCAACAATCTCAACTCAACAAATCCGCAATATCACAGCCTTTTTGCTTCAGTAATCGCAATTCAAACAACCACAACAATCGCCAGCTTTTGTTTCAGTAATCGCAAATGCTTCAAACACAATTTTCGCAACATTTCACAGCCCTTTGTTTTCAAGTAAACGCAAATCTCAACTCAACAATCGCAAAGCGTTCACATAACGTTTTGTTTTCAGTAATTCGCAATCTGAACTTCACAATCGCAACATCACAGCTTCTTTTGTTTCAGTAATACGCAATCTCAACTCAACAATCGCAACTCACAGGCATTTTGTTTCAGTAATCGCAATCTCAACACAAACAATGGCAAACTCACAGCCATTTTTGTTTCAGTAATCCAATCTCACTCAACAATCGCAACATCACACATTTTGTTTCAGTAATCGCAATCTTCACACAACAATCGCAACATCACGCATTTTGTTTTCAGTAATCGCAATATCTCTTTCATTTACAAAACAATGGTCAACAATCACAGCCTTTTGTTTCAGTAATCGCAATCGCAACTTTCAATTCAATCGCAATTTCAAAAATCATACTAATTTTTCTTTAGTAATCTCAATCTGAACTCAATAATCGCAACTTCACAGCCTTTCGTTTCAGTAATCGCAATCTCAACTCAACAATCGCAGCTTCACATACTTTTGTTTCAGTAATCGCAATCTGAACTCAACAATCGCAACATCACAGCCTTTTGTTTCAGTAATCACAATCTCAACTCAACAATCGCAATATCACAGCCTTTTGCTTCAGTAATCGCAACTTAACAACCACAACATCGCAGCCTTTTGTTTCAGTAATCGCAATCTCAACTCAACAATCGCAACATCACAGCCTTTTGTTTCAGTAATCGCAATCTCAACTCAACAATCGCAGCTTCACATACTTTTGTTTCAGTAATCGCAATCTGAACTCAACAATCGCAACATCACAGCCTTCTGTTTCAGTAATCGCAATCTCAACTCAACAATCGCAACATCACAGCCTTTTGTTTCAGTAATCTCAACTTAACAACCACAACATCGCAGCCGTTTTCTTCAGTAATCGCAATCTCAACTCAACAATCGCAACATCATTGCATTTTCTTTCTGTAATCGCAATCTCAACACAACAATGGCAACATCACAGCCTTTTGCTTCAGTAATCGCAATCGCAACTCAACAATCGCATCATCACATACTTTTGTTTCAGTAATCGCAATCGCAACTCAACAATCGCATCATCCATACTTTTGTTTCAGTAACGCAATCTGTACTCAACAATCGCAACATTTCATGCATTTTGTTTCAGTAATCGCAAATCTCAACACAACAATGGCAACATCACAGCCCGTTTTGTTTCGTAATCGCAATCTCCCCCCCAATCAAACAAATCGCAACATCACAGATTTTGTTTCAGTATCCGCATCAACACACAAAATTTTGGCAAACATCAGCCTTTTTTTAAACGCAATCGCAACTCAACAATCGCATCATCAAATACTTTTGTTTCAGTAATCGCAATCTGAACTCAACAATCGCAACTTCACAGCATTTTGTTTCAGTAATCGCAATATCAACACAACAATGGCAACCTCACAGCCTTTTGTTTCAGTAATCGCAATCGCAACTCAACAATCGCATCATCACATACTTTTCTTTCAGTAATCTCAATCTGAACTCAATAATCGCAACTTCACAGCCTTTCGTTTCAGTAATCGCAATCTCAACTCAACAATCGCAGCTTCACATACTTTTGTTTCAGTAATCGCAATCTGAACTCAACAATCGCAACATCACAGCCTTTTGTTTCAGTAATCACAATCTCAACTCAACAATCGCAATATCACAGCCTTTTGCTTCAGTAATCGCAATTCTTAACAACAAACATCGCAAGGCTTATTGGTTTCAGTAATGCAATCTCAACTCAACAAATCGCACAATCACAGCCTTTTTTTCGTAATCGCAATCTCAACTCAACAATCGCAGCTTCACTACAGTTTTGTTTCAGTAATCGCAATCTGAACTCAACAATCGCACTTCCACATTCTGTTTCAGTAATCGCAATCTCAACTCAACAATCGCAACATCACCAGCCTTTTGTTTCAGTAATCAACCCAATCTTCACTTTTTTTCACAAATCGCAATATCAACCAGCCTTTTTCTTCAGTAATCGCAATCTCAACACAACAATGGCAACATCACTTGCCTTTGTTTCAGTAATCGCAATCTCAACTCAACAATCGCAAACATCACAGCCTTCTGCATTCATAATAACGCAATCCTTCAACTCAAACAATCGCATTGAACTCACATAACATGGTTTTGTTTCAGTAATCGCAATCTTCAACTCAACAATCGCAACATCACAGCCTTCTTTTGTTTCAGTAATCGCAATCTAAACATTTTCAACAATCGCCAACATCATAGCCTTTTGTTTCAGTATTCTCAACTCAACACAAAAACAATGGCAAATCACAGCCGTTTTGTTTCAGTAATCGCAATCTCAACTCAACAATCTCAACATCACAGCCATTTTTTTTGGTTTCAGTTAAATCGCAATCTCAACACAACAATGGCAACATCACAGCCTTTTGTTTCAGTAATCAATCGCAACTCAACAATCGCAAACATCACATGCTTTTGTTTCAGTAATCGCAATCTCAAACATCAACAATGCAACATCACAGACTTTTGTTTCAGTAATCGCAAATCTCAACACAACAATGGCAACATCAGCCTTTTGTTTTCAGTAATCGAATCTCAACACACAATGGCAACATCACGCCTTTTGTTTCAGTAATCTCAATTTATCAACCACAAACATCCGCAGCCGTCCAGTAATCGCAATCAATCAACAATTCGCAACACATTGCATTTTTCTTTGTAAATCGCATCTAACAACAACAAAGCAACTTCACAGCTTTTGGCTTAGTAATCCAATCGCAACTCAATCAATCGCCTTCATCAACAACTTGTTTTGTTTCAGTAATCGCAAATCGCAACTTAAAACAATTCGAATATAACAATACTTTTGTTTCAGTAATGCAATAAATCAATTCTCAACAAATTCGCAATCAATCACAGCATTTTGTTTCAGTAATCGCAATTCTAACTCACTATCAACAACAAAGCTTTTGTTTCGTAATCGCAATTCTCAAACTCAACAATTCGCACATCACAGCTTTTGTTTCAGTAATCGCAATTCTCAACACAACAATGGCAACATCAAAGCACTTTAATCGCAGAATTCGCAATAATCAACAATCGCCCTTCAAATTCTTTGTTTCAGTATTCGCAATCTCAACTCAACAATCGCAACAAATTTTCACAGCATTTTCTTTCAGTAATGCAAAATAATCAAACACTTTATAAAATGGCAACATCAAAACTGCATTTTGTTTCAGTTAATCGCATCGCTAACTCAACATCGCAATAATCGCAAATAAACTCTCATAATCTTTCAATCTGAACTCAAAATCGCAACTTCACAGCCTTTTGTTTCAGTTTAATCGCAATCTCAACTCCAACAATGGCAAAGCTCACAGTCTTTTGTTTCAGTAATCGTAATCTGAACATACACATTTCGAATCATCAGCCTTTGGTGTAATCACCATTCTCACTTTCAACAATGCCAATAATTTTCACAGCTTTTGTTTCAGTAATCGCAATTAACCAACCAACAACAATCGCAAGGCCTTTTGGTTTCAGTAATCGCAATCGCAACTCAACAATCGACATCAACACTTTTGTTTCTAGTAAGCGCAATCGCAAACTCAACAATCGCAGTCATTCACAAGACTTTTGTTTCAGTAATCGCAATCTGAACTCAACATCGCAACTTCACAGCCATTTTGTTTCAGTAATCGGGCAATTCTCAACTCAACATCGAACAAGCCTTTTGGTTTCAGTAATTCAACTTAACCAACACATCGCCAGTTTTTGTTTCAGTAATCGTTCGAATCCTCAATCAACAATCGCAACAATCAATGCAATTTTCTTTCGTTATCGCAATTCTCACATTGCAAACATCACAGCCTTTTGTTTCAGTAATCGCAATCTCAATCACAATCAATGGCAATCATTCTCATTCAGTTTCCAAGTAATCGCAATCGCAAACTCAATTCAATCGCAATAATCTATCAATACTTTTTGTTTCAGTAATCGCAATCGGAACATAACATCGCAACTTCCATAGAATTTTGTCAATAATGCAATCTTCAACAAACAATGAAACAATCAACAGCATTTTGTTTCAGTAATCGCAATTATCAAAAAACAAAAAAACAAAACCAATCAAGCAACCATCACAGCTCGTTTGTTTCAGTAATCGCAATCTCAAACAACAAACGGCAACATCACAGGACTTTTAATCGCAATCGAGCTCAACATCGCATATCAAATTTTCTTTTGTGTCCAGTAATCGCAATCTGAACTCAACAATCGCAACTTCTTCAGCATTTTGGTTTCCAGGAATTTCGCAATATTTCAACAACAATGGCAACCTCACAGTTTTTGGTTTCAGCAATCGCAAATCAACTCAACAATCGCATTCAATTCACATACTTTATTTGTTTCAGTTCAATCTGAACTCAATAAATCGCAACTTCAACGCCTTTCGTTTCAAGTCATGCAATCAACAATCAACATTCGCGCTTCCCTATTTTGTTTCAGTAAATCGCAATGAATCAAACAATCGCAACTCACAGCCTTTTTGTTCAGTAATCAAACAATCTTAACTCAACAATCGCAATATCACAGCCTTTTGCTTCAGTAATCGCAACTTAACAACCACAACATCGCAGCCTTTTGTTTCAGTAATCGCAATCTCAACTCAACAATCGCAACATCACAGCCTTTTGTTTCAGTAATCGCAATCTCAACTCAACAATCGCAGCTTCACATACTTTTGTTTCAGTAATCGCAATCTGAACTCAACAATCGCAACATCACAGCCTTCTGTTTCAGTAATCGCAATCTCAACTCAACAATCGCAACATCACAGCCTTTTGTTTCAGTAATCTCAACTTAACAACCACAACATCGCAGCCGTTTTCTTCAGTAATCGCAATCTCAACTCAACAATCGCAACATCATTGCATTTTCTTTCTGTAATCGCAATCTCAACACAACAATGGCAACATCACAGCCTTTTGCTTCAGTAATCGCAATCGCAACTCAACAATCGCATCATCACATACTTTTGTTTCAGTAATCGCAATCGCAACTCAACAATCGCATCATCACATACTTTTGTTTCAGTAATCGCAATCTGAACTCAACAATCGCAACTTCATAGCATTTTGTTTCAGTAATCGCAATCTCAACACAACAATGGCAACATCACAGCCGTTTGTTTCAGTAATCGCAATCTCAACACAACAATGGCAACATCATAGCCTTTTGTTTCAGTAATCGAAATCTCAACACAACAATGGCAACATCACAGCCTTTTGTTTCAGTAATCGCAATCGCAACTCAACAATCGCAACATCACAGCATTTTGTTTCAGTAATCGCAATCTCAACACAACAATGGCAACATCATAGCCTTTTGTTTCAGTAATCGAAATCTCAACACAACAATGGCAACATCACAGCCTTTTGTTTCAGTAATCGCAATCTCAATTCAACAATCGCAACATCACAGCATTTTGTTTCAGTAATCGCAATCTCAACACAACAATGGCAACATCATAGCCTTTTGTTTCAGTAATCGAAATCTCAACACAACAATGGCAACATCACAGCCTTTTGTTTCAGTAATCGCAATCGCAACTCAACAATCGCATCATCACATACTTTTGTTTCAGTAATCGCAATCTGAACTCAAAAATCCCATCATCACAGCCTTGTGTTTCAGTAATCGCAATCGCAACTCAACAATCGCATCATCACATACTTTTGTTTCAGTAATCGCAATCTGAATTCAACAATCGCAACTTCACAGCCTTTTGTTTCAGTAATCGCAATCTCAACTCAACAATCGCAGCTTCACATACTTTTGTTTCAGTAATCGCAATCTGAACTCAACAATCGCAACCTCACAGCCTTTTGTTTCAGTAATCGCAATCGCAACTCAACAATTGCATCATCACATACTTTTGTTTCAGTAATTGCAATCTGAACTCAACAATCGCAACTTCACAGCCTTTTGTTTCACTAATCGCAATCTGAACTCAACAATCGCAACATCACAGCCTTTTGTTTCAGTAATCGCAATCTGAACTCAACAATCCCATCATCACAGCCTTTTGTTTCAGTAATCGCAATCTCAACTCAACAATCGCAACATCACAGCCTTTTGTTTCAGTAATCGCAATCGCAACTCAACAATCGCAACATCACAGCATTTTGTTTCAGTAATCGCAATCATCAATCACAAACAATGGCAACTCATAGCCTTTTGTTTCAGTAATCGAAATCTCAACACAATCAATCGCAACAAAATCACAGCCTTTTGGTTTCAGTAATCGCAATCTCAATTCAACAATCGCAACATCACAGCATTTTGTTTCAGTAATCGCAATCTCAACACAACAATGGCAACATCATAGCCTTTTGTTTCAGTAATCCGAAATCTCAACACAACAATGGCAACATCACAGCCTTTTGTTTCAGTAATCGCAATCGCAACTCAACAATCGCATCATCACATACTTTTGTTTCAGTAATCGCAATCTGAACTCAAAAATCCCATCATCACAGCCTTGTGTTTCAGTAATCGCAATCGCAACTCAACAATCGCATCATCACATACTTTTGTTTCAGTAATCGCAATCTGAATTCAACAATCGCAACTTCACAGCCTTTTGTTTCAGTAATCGCAATCTCAACTCAACAATCGCAGCTTCACATACTTTTGTTTCAGTAATCGCAATCTGAACTCAACAATCGCAACCTCACAGCCTTTTGTTTCAGTAATCGCAATCGCAACTCAACAATTGCATCATCACATACTTTTGTTTCAGTAATTGCAATCTGAACTCAACAATCGCAACTTCACAGCCTTTTGTTTCACTAATCGCAATCTGAAATAACTCAACAATCGCTAACATCACAGCCCACCTTTTGTTTCAGTAATCGCAATCTGAACTCAACAATCCCATCATCACAGCCTTTTGTTTCAGTAATCGCAATCTCAACTCAACAATCGCAACATCACAGCCTTTTGTTTCAGTAATCGCAATCTCAACACAACAATGGCAACATCACAGCCTTTTGTTTCAGTAATCGCAATCGCAACTCAACAATCGCATCATCACATACTTTTGTTTCAGTAATTGCAATCTGAACTCAACAATCGCAAAATCATAGCCTTTTGTTTCACTAATCGCAATCTCAACTCGACAATCGCATCATCATAGCCTTTTGTTTCAGTAATCTCAATCGGAACTCAACAATCACAACATCACAGCCCTTTGTTTCAGTAGGTGCAAACTCAGGCTAAGCGCGTAGCAATAGCACCATGTTGTTGTATTAGCAAATATATCAGCATTTTGATCATAATTCCTCTAGTAAGTTGTCTACCGTTAGTTGACTTAAAGGTACATGCCTACTCATTAGGCACAACATGTTCCTTATATCAGATACATTATCTGAGACATTTTCTGGCAAAATAAACATTCATTCAAAATTTCCCCACGTATTGATTGGCGTTTATTATATGTTTATCAGACGATTTCCACACTGATATCAGGGGCGATAACCGTGTTTCCTTAAAATGTTAACGGGAATTACTATTTATTCTCTGTATTTATTTTTTGATGTGCACATTTAACTAGTATAAATAATTAAAATATGTCATGCCTCATTTGCATATGAAAATAGCCTGATACCACCGCGAGTCACTGTCAGTAAAATACACATTACTAAATGATTATATCTGTATAGCGGGCACTCGTAATTTTTAGAACTGGTGGAATATTGACGCAATATACGCTTATGTTATGCCTACTGAGTGGGTAAATGCCCACTCTGTAGGCTAAAATAAGCTTATATTGTGTCACTATTCCACCAGTTTAATTTCCTCCAATGTTTGATTTGTGTAGATATGTTTTGTGTACATGGTGCTGTTGTATTAGTTATGGCAACTTTTCCTGAGGATCGGCAAAAACATTTCCTGAAAGTTCACCTATTCAGAGCAATCTTCCGTGATTTCAGAATACGTTGGTGTCAGATTATTACACTTTTTACAATGTATATCATTTGATCTGTTGGTGGTAAGTATCTCCGTTAATCATTTATAAATACGAGATGAAACCATTCGCAGCAATAAATACAGAATCTGATTTGTCACGATTTCATTGAAACTGTCTTCATATTACGTGATCGAATTTAACGTTGCGTCAAAGGTCAAAGTCCGATGGAATTCATTCGTTTGATATGCTTTGTTACGAATAGTTATCGAAAGATTATGTTGTCAACTTCGTCAGCTGACAGTAATTGAACTACAATAATTGTTCTGTATAACACAAATTTTCTAACGTTTATGCAGGGCGATCGCCCTGCATAAACGTCAGAAAATTCGGGATATTGACTGACGTGCATAGTTCGGCGTGACGTGCAGCGTCTTGACTTATCACGACAGTCTCGCTGCCAGCTCTCGACATAATTGGCACTTAATATGGCGCGGGTCGCGTGCCGAATGCACACATGCACACTCGAGTATGGTTGGCTGCCCCTGACCGGTAATGATACGGACGTGGTCAGTTGTGTGCAGTGACGCCCACTGATCCAATAATGCTCTCCAGACCTGGGGATATTGGAAACACAGACAAGCGAATACCGCGTGCGTATTTTCAAGATTTATATTTGTTTTCCATAAAATAAACTGAGGAGCCCCGCAGTGAACATGGATTTGTTTTATTAATTCGTTCCCACGAAATAACAATTCGTTCCCTCAAATTAACAATTCATTCCCTCGAATTAACAATTCGTTCACACAATATGAAAATCTGTAAGACCGAACATTCTGGGTTTCTACGGAGCCCCGCAGGGGACGTAGAATTTTCTTTGTATTAATTCGTTCCCACGAAATAATAATTCGTTCCTACGAATTAACGATGCGTTCCCTCAATTTAATAATTCGTTCCCACGACATTACAATTCGTTCCCTCAATTTAACAATTCGTTCCCTCGAATTAACAATTCGTTCCCAAGATATAACAGTTCGTTCCCGCGAATTAACAATTCGTTCCCGTGAAACCCAGAATGTTCGGTCTTGCAGATTTTCATATTGAAAGATGCGAAAATGTATTGTTATTCAATTGCATACTGCCATGCAAATATGTGCAGTAGCTATTGAAGAGCCACACACTATTTAACCTTCGTAATGCATGGAATAGTGTAAGCCTATTAATGCTTGCTATTGTCGTAGTAATATGATCAGCTGATTTATTTCAAACATGCTGCAACAAGTAAAAACCGTATGCTCGTAACCTGCAACCTTACTTGAGTATGACGAATGGAAACACGTTGCTTTACCCATCCTAACTTAGGTACATGCCCACTCAGTAGGTTATAATATAGGGAGACAAATAGTTTTGTATATTCTGTAGATATGACATTTTCTGGCAAAATAAACATTCATTCACCATTACCACACGTACTGATTGGCAGTGTAATCCATTTTATATCAAATGTAAATTTCCACACTGATATCAAGAGCGATAACCGTGTTTCCTTAAAATGTCAACATTACTATTTATCTGTATTTATTTTTTGATGTGCAATGATCATACATTATAATCTGTCGAAAATATATATTGTTTTCAGGTGACGCATTTAATTAGTATAAATAATTAAAAAAATATCATGCCTCATTTGCATATGAAAATAGCCTGATACAACCGCGATTGACTATCAGTAAAATAAATCATGATTACTAAATGATTATATCTGTATAACGAGCACTCGTAATGTTTAGACCTGGTGGAATAGTGACACAATTATATACTTATTTAATTCCTATAAAGAACAGTTTATGCACACGGAGTGGGTATGTACCTTTAATATTACATTAATCTAGATGTTTAATATTACATTAATCTAGATGTTTAATATTACATTAATCTAGATGTTTAATTAGATGTTTAATATTACATTAATCTAGATGTTTAATATTACATTAATCTAGATGTTTACGATCGTGATAGGTTTTTGCATAACAATATTGACATTTGCAGGAGACAGCTGAGTTTGTCATTCCATTTCAATATGTCGCCACAAATAGATACAACTATTCAGGAAGAAAATGTATATTTACTGCTGGAGACTTACAAACAAAGTAAAATAATACACTACATTATACTGATTGACCGAATGTCGAGAACAATGCAACACTTGAGCCAGAAATTCCGAAGAGGTGTATCGCCATGCCTGTGTAAATGTACAATTGTGTAAACAATTATCTAGGTATCGCCATGTGTTTCGGAAAACAATCAAATCATATACATTGTAGTTATAATCAAACACCTAATATGTAATTACCATCAACTAAAACTAGTACGTTATGTCAGTAGGAAACTTAGTATTGAAGAGTAAGATACTGTCACGTGGGACACGTACCTCATGACAGCATCTCACATTTTAATATTACGTTTACCAGACACACCATCTTACGAAACACCTCAGGGGACGTACACTTTTTTTTTTGTTAATGCATTCCCACGAAATAACAATTCGTTCCCTCAATTTAACAATTCGTCCCCACGAATTAACAATTCGTTCCCACGGGAACGAATTGTTAATTCTTGGGAACGAATTGTTAAATTGAGGGAACATATTGTCATTTCGTGGGAACGAATTGTTAATTCGTGGGAACGAATTGCTATATTGTGGGAACGAATTGTTAATTCGTGGGAACGATTAAAAAAATCCATGTACCCTGCGGGGCTCCGTAGCATCTTATGATCACAAACTAACGAAGATAAGATCCCGATGTGAGTGTACAACGGAATTAGAATGAAGTTATACCTCCATGACCAATGTGCATTTGGTCGGCCGACGATTCAAACGCATGCTAACGAATATCATTTATAATTTTCTTTCGTGTGGCAGTGAGACAAATGGCGTGTGTGACAACGTTTAACTTTGGATGGTTCGCCATAATAGCAGTTACATGTACAAGAGGGCGGACAATATTACATCGATTACAATTAAGCTGAATCACAATATTCACAGATATTATACAATATTGTCTTTTGAGTTGGTGTACACGAGATTTACGGACCTAAGGAAAGTCATATTCACTGAGGCCGAATGCCGAGGGGAATATGACGTTACGAAGGTCCGTCAATCTCGTGTACACCAACTCAAAAGACAATCATTATTGTATAATATCTGTGAATATTGTGATTCAGCTTAATTGTAATCGATGTAATAGTATTGCATTATATGACCCATATTACAGAACGTATATGACACAACAACGCACCACTGGCTCATGCTTTGGTTGCGTGATCAGTGACACGCGCATGTTGCTATACCTGAATATCAGTCTCGGACTCGTCTCGTTGTCCGAGAGTGTTATTCGAAACGTGATATTCACCTCCAGCTCACCTCCATGTCAATACAACTATATTTGTCATACAATTCTACAGTCACTAAGCCGTGCTGCGATGCAAAATGTATAGTACAAAAGTGTCATGTAGTACAATTCGAACGGGACTATCAGAAAAAGTATACACATTGTTTTAAAGTCACTCTTTTTATTAAATTTTCGACAACATAGTCTTTATCAAAATAGTGTGAAACTGTATTGGCAGTCCTATACGCCTCGTAACACCGACGTAAGCGAAATTCAATGTAAAATGACACAATTAATATCCAAACATAGGCATAATGACTGTCGAAATGACACTCATGCTGAACGACCAATGGCGATCGGGGAAATAACCATCTAACTCATCCATGCCATATGAGAGACAATAAAGTGGGAAAACAGACAGTTTACAGATGGTTGTCGCAACGTCATATGAATCTACAAACCTACAACATGTCAATGAAAGTGGAGTGTTTTATAATTGTCCGACCGGTTGTTTGTAGGGAAGTATGATGTCGATTGTTTGTCCGTCGGGAAGGAAGGCAGGAAGGAAGACGGAAGAACAGAACTACCGCTATGTTATTTACTTTGGCAAGTTAGCTAAAGCTGCCACCATTAATAGCTTGATATATAGAATAAATACACGGCTGCCCGAAGGCCAAACTAGGATGTTGATGAGCTGCGCATTATTGGCATAACATGAAGACTTGTCTATGATTTGTGTAAACCTTCGCATTGATCATGGGTAGCTGCACATTAAAACTTATAAATATAATATACTATTGTTTTCACCAACCATATAACCCCGGTTCGGAACAACTTTCAAAACGTTTCCTTTGTTTGACAATAAGGTCAATACTTGACCAACTTTCAGGAACTATACTGAAGGTTCGTTTTTACAGTTTGCATGAAGATACAGTGGAACCTCTCTATTGGTCATTTATCTAAGGTGATAAACCTCTCTAAGCCGGACACCCTGATGACCTCCCAGGGTGTCCGGTTTAGAGAGGTTTCACTGTAATAATGTTTACCAAACAGAACGTTCCGGTATATATGCTATATAATGTTGTTATCGCTAACGTCTATCCTCCTTTAAAGTGAGCATGCATTTATGTAATTCATTCATATGGCCGAAACGGGTACATTGGATTGAATTCATGAACAGCAAACATACTGTTCTCCTTTTGTGTCTTTGTACCAATCACATTTATAGACGTACACATATGTGTCTGTGATTGAAGAAATGGGGAGTATGCGTTTTGCAAACGTTTTTTCATCTATAAACGTTTTATTCAAACCTTATCAGCATGTGCATCCACGCAGTGTAATCACGATCCCCACTGTTCACCATGCAGTCATCAATGACATACCCGTCATGTTGCTAACGAGCAATACAGATCGTTATCAGTCCTGACTGATATTCGATCAGAAGCTACACTGATCACAAATCTTATAAACCCCATTTCTCCAGTAACCTGACTGATATTCGATCAGAAGCTACACTGATCACAAATCTTATAAACCCCATTTCTCCAGTAACTGGAGAAATGGGGTTTATAAGATTTGTGATCAGTGTAGCTTCTGATCGAATATCAGTCAGGACTGATAACGATACTGGAGAAATGGGGTTTATAAGATTTGTGATCAGTGTAGCTTCTGATCGAATATCAGTCAGGACTGATAACGATCCATATTGCTTGTTAGAAACATAACGGGTATTTCACATATAGTGATTTGTTCGGGAAACACAACAGCGAGTATAAGCTTAGAATACGAATTGACAAGGATATCATTATATATTGTTGTTATGAGCGTAATATGTGCTGAATATTGCATAATACAATGTACATGCAACCATCACCATTTCAAACTATGCAAAGCGAAACTACACACACGTATATTCGTTTCAGGTTCATAGGGTGCAATGTAAATGTAATTTATAGTGTAATAATAGTAGTTTACATCTAATTATACGAATTATACGAAGATAATAGCTGGGCTCTTCACATGCCTGCTTATCCTTGGTATTTTCAGATAATAACATGTACGGCATTCGGGGTTGAAAATGATGACTGAAAATATGTAAGAAATTGCGTCGCAAAATCCCCAGTTTCATTGAGTGTCATGATCCGTCCACCTGTTCTTTATTGATCGTGTATACCAGTGAAATTATTTATGCTCTCAACACTAGTGTCCAGAAAGGCAAGTCGTGCAAACATGCGATTGTTAAACTGTGACTCATGTTTACATGTACTTGTATCATTATTAAATTGTTGAATATACATGTACTTGTAGATAGATAGATGATCTCAGTGAAGATTGGCTAGGCAAACTGAACTTCTTCTATAAACAAAGATGTTAGTTACTTACTTACTAGTGTTTAAAGGTACATGCACACTCAGTAGGCACAAACTGTTCAGTATGGGAATAAAACAAGTGTATAATTGTGTCACTATTCCACCAGTTCTACAAAATTACGAGTGCCCGCTATACATATATAATCATTTAGTACTATTTATTTTACTGATAGTGACGCGCGGTGGTATCAGGCTATTTTCAATGTAAATGAGGCATGATATGTTTTAATTAATTATTTATACTAATTAAATGCGTTACCTAAAAAAATAATATTTTCGATAGATTATAAAGTATGATCATTGCACATCAAAAAATAAATACAGAGTAATGTCAGTTAGTATTTTACTGAAACACGGTTATCGCCCCTGATATCAGTGTGACACTTTACGTCTGATATAAAATGTATAATAATGCCAATTAATACGTGGGGTAATGGTGAATGAATGTTTATTTTGCCAGAAAATGTATCAGATGATGTCTCTGATATAAAGTACATTGTGTGCCTACTGAGTGGGCACGTACCTTTAACTTTAAAACACCACATGTTGCCATGAATAGCTGAGTCCAAAACAATCGTATGAACAAAGCCAATGTAGAAGATCCAGGGTTGACAGAGTTCAGTCATATAATTATTTGATACATTTGCATACATTACGCGTAAGTTTTATGGGGACGTAGACGTAGGGGACGTATAATTATGTTCTTCATTAATTCGTTCACACGATATAACAATTCGTTCTCTCAATTTAACAATTCGTTCCCACGGGAACGAATTGTTATATCGTGGGAACGAATTGTTAATTCGAGGGAACGAATTGTTAAATTGAGAGAATGAATTGTCATGTCGTGGGAACGAATTGTTAATTCGAGGGAACGAATTGTTATATCAAAAGAACGAATTGTTAATTCGAGGGAACGAATTGTTACATTGACGGAACGAATTGTTATTTCGTGGGAGCGAATTAATAAAAACAATCCATGTCATCTGCGGGGCTCCGTACCAAAGCGCGCGGCTGCTCAACATGTGAGATACAAAATCGATGGCACTCAGAAACGACACAATCGTAGGCTAGCATAAGATAGCATTCATCGTGGATGTCAGGGCAAGCGTAGATACGGGCGATCTCACATAACGATATTCGTTGATTATGGCTTGCAACTTCGTGTTGACAACTATTAAATACTTTGACAAGATGACGAGCCATTAAAAATAGTACACGGTCAAACGGGTCGAAGCTGGTTGCAGAGTGAAAGGAATGGGTTTTCAAACACTGTCTCAAATTTAATGTTTATTGACGCAAATCTCTGGCGCTAAAAGGAAACATTGATTAGACTATGTGATCAGTCAAGTCCATTAGCTTACCTGGCTTTTATGAAAACACGAATCTACCGGTAGATGGCAGGCTTTATTTAGTTGGGGCCTAACAAATAAATGTGGCTACGACAAATATAACTCCGCGATGTGAAGTAGCTTACAGAACATGGAAGGTCGCGCAGCCATTTCGCACGAGCTACATTTGACGAAAACGCGAACATGTATCACAGACGTTCATACCTTCAACCAGCGACATTGAATAACAATAACGAAACATTGAATAACAATAACAAAACATTGAATAATAATATCGAACATACAATGACAATAACGAAGTATAGAATAACAATAACGCAACATTGAATAACAATAACGAAACATTGAATGACAATAACGAAACATTGAATAACAATAACGAAAAATTGAATAACAATAACAAACATTAAATAAGAATATCGAACATACAATGACATACAATGACAATAACGAAGTATAGAATAACAATAACGCAACATTGAATAACAATAACGAAACATTGAATAACAATAATAAAACATTGAATAACAATAACAAACATACAATAATAATAAAATAGATATGTAATATAGCAACGTTTGACATGCCATAGTCTGCCGGAAAATATTAAAAAATAGTTTATTGTGCCAAAAGGCAGTCTTTTCAATACAAAATTATAAACCTACCAGTCCCTCAATGTACTGCAATGCACAGTATACCTGCAATAGTAATAGGATCGCAATTATAGCATTTTTCACAATCGAAAATGTACAATCACACTAATTGTTATTTTGCTGCAACAGTCACCCCTGGTTGTTACCATTCCCTTGTCGGTAAATAGCTCTGAAATCTAGTGTATTACACTACCCGACGTTCAATAAATATTATTGTATCTAGACAACAGATCAGTAGCCCATTTCATCAAAATTGCAAAGTATACTTATCTTGTTAAGTACACTTTGAGGGAGAAACTTTCAAATTAAGGATAAATTTATTAACTTTTATTACACTGAATTTATTACATTATCACAGCCATTTTGGGTGTGATAATGTAATAAATTCAGTATAATAATTATGCATCATCAACTATATGCAGTCGTTAGTTTTATATGAAATAATGCATTTCGGGGGAAAATAAATGATTACTCCCTCAAAGTAGATACCTGTAAGTATGCTTTGCAATTTGGTGAAATATGCTACCGGCCACAAATATATGTCACTATTCTCCAGACACAGTCAAACAAATATACTACATATATGGTTAAAATAACTGTCAAATATCCGTCAACCTGTGTGATAGTCTCTATTGTATCAGCTATCCGCGAATGTCTCTAACTATGGTAGATATAACCATATACGAAAAACACACATACGTGAATCTGTGTTTCTGGTGTCGGGATCTATATGGTAAATAGAGAATACCAGGCTAGTGTCTTTTGATATCAAGTTTATCAGGCAATGGCTAGGAAACGCGTAGGAATTCCGAGGCTTTATCGAGGAATTCCTACCGTTTCCGAGCCTAGCCTGATAAACTTGATATAAAAATACACTAGCCTGGTATTCTATTTATCAGGTAACGTTTCATGCTCGAAAATGACATTAGATGACGTCGTATTCTATGGACAGAACGCGGACTTGCTTACGTTGATTCATTACACTGACGTCATTCGGTAACGTCACGTGACGTCAACCGACCAATGAAACGTCAGTTTTCACTTTGTTGTAACCCGGATGTTGATATCAGGTCAATACAACAATATGTTATCAGTCAGTACGTATTCGATCAATACAGGGCAGGTTACCTGATAAATGAGGATAGTGGTGTTTCTTAGGCCAATTATTGTTTTAGCCATACCAATCGTAACACGCGTACGATACTTGAAACATGGATATGATTTATATAGTGTCAGGTTTGCAAACTGTGATCTTGATTCCTTACTGCAGCTTCTTTCATAACATACCGACTCATAGAAGGCACAATGGTATTACAAATTAACAGACAGTCGCTTCATTACTATTTATATCATATAGTATGGGCATTGTGACAGTTTGTCATTTTATATATTATACAACAGTCATGTACTTGTACGTGTATATCACGGCTTCTCAATTTACCACTAGTTGGTCCGAGCTTGCCATATTTGCGAAAGGTAACTTTTGCAATTTACTTCCGTACCGGCCGACGGTACGGGAGTAAATTGCAAGAGTTACCGTTCGCCACTAAACTCACCCATATACCATTAGTTGGTCTTAGATTTTGTTAAAATAAAGACTATGATCTGTTCTTTTCAGTATACAGTGAAACACCTATAAACCGGACACCACGAAAACACCTGTGATATTTTATTTGATGAGATTCGTGGTCATTTATCTCAGGTGATAATGTCTGTTCGTGATCGCATATCACATAACTATAGCTAGATATAATTAAATGCCTGATTTACAGTTAAACCTCTCTAAGCCAGACCAGGGTGTCCGGTTTAGAGAGGTTTCACTGCAATACCTCCGTGTTGTACGTACACGTAATTAGGTCGGCGTAAACAATGGAACGGTAAGGCGGGAGACGGAGACATTGTACTCCCCGGTGCGAGCATGACAACGTAAAACTACAAATTGCCGCAAATTACGACGGAAGAAAATGCCGACGGCCTCTGGCATTGTCAAAGACCATCATCTTGCTTCCTGGCGGCTTCCGGTGTTTTTCTGAACCATGTCCTATATGTGGCTGTCATTGTGGAATCAGGATAATGGTGTATGTTGCAATGGAGTTGAAATTCTGATTTGTTAGCGCAATCCTTCAGTCTAATGATATGTTTCGAGCATGTTGTGTTTCACTTGCTGAATGGCGAACAGTGCAGACCCGGATCAGACTGCGTGGACACGCAGTCTGATCCGGGTCTACACTGGCCGCAACGGCAATAGGCCCCAAGTCTCCGGTCGCTTTCACATGTGGGCTGTAAGGTGATTTCAGGACATATTTTCATCATTTGTTTCAAAGATAATAGCTTCGCAAATGTGAGTGTATATTGTCTGTTCTTCTTAGTATATCTATACTGTGCATTAAGTTTTCATCCGAGCCATCTTAGCATGGACAAGTTATGGATCAGTTTCACCTCTTGCAGCGTTTGACACAGACGGCTCAGAATTTGACAGGCAAACTAATAACAGTTAATGTAATATGCTGTAATTAAATTATTTACAAGGTGCTATCACTTATATGTAGCCTAGGTCGATACCACGATTCATTGCTGACAGTAAATGTCAGACATGCACACATTTTAAAACACAGACATCTCGATTTGTATGTGTCATTGGCTATTTTGAGTGCACATTCATATAGACTATCTAACATGTACACAGAATATATACCATATATATTGTATTGCATGCAATAAGGAATATTCATTTGTGTTGCTATAATAAAGAACTTGCTAGCAGAATGTATGTGTATATGATTTACACAGTATAACATGGCCATTGTTGATTTGTAAATGATGAAAGGATAGTACATGTACCAAACAGTGTGTATACCTTTGGCATCAAATATTTGACAGATGTTGTAAGTAATTATCCTTCGATCATGTTGTGTGTAACATTATGGGTGAACAGTGGTCTCACCTTGAGAGACGATCTGCACGATCATGCCCAACACATTTGAAATCACGAACTAGTGTGCCATTTGGACTGTCGAATGGTTGGTTATTAGTAGTATAATAGTGTACGCGGTAAACCTGAATATATATATATATACGAATTTAGATTTTCAATATTGGACATTTATTAAATCTAAAAGGATGTATACAGGTTTTGTTTCAGATATACATGCAAAATAAATGTCCAATATTGAAAATCTTGAAAATTCGTTTGATGCTAAGGTCTCATGGGACAGTGGTGGAGCTAGTATCAAAAAGGGGGTGGACGATTTCCTTCATATTTCACTACAGACCCTGCAAGTTGCACCAGTGTGTGTAGAAAAATAGGTTTATGAATATTTCTGGACTTTGTGAGGCTTGACTAGGTGTATTTCTTAGAGTATTTCATAATTCTACGAAACTCCAGGTCAGCTCTGCTTGATTTTGACATCTTGGAAAATGGCGCCCTCCATGCTGTTTCGAAGGTAGTGTTTTGAGCCAGAATTTGAGGGTATTTTTCGGGCATTTGTAGCGAAAAATCTAGCTGGTTATGACCCCGCTTTGAAATCATTTTCAGGAAATGGTGTGGTCTTGCAAATGATATAACAAGTCGTAGTAAAATGTCTGTGCCTCATATTTTCGTGAAAACAAATCCAGGAAATTCAGTCATGTTTACATTTCTGCTCAAAATTAGGTGGGTGGGGTAATTAATTTTTTTTTTTTTACAGGCATCTGAAGCGTTGACTGCATTTTTATTGTGGCATGTGATTTGTACTCCTGTTGCGAGTATTTTTTAATATGTGTCGCAAGAGCTTCCTTAAATAATTGCGAGAGGCAGTGGTTTTAATCATTCGCCCGTCGCCTTCAGAAAAATGGTAAATTTTGCCTCTTTTCAACTATCCCGTGATGCCTAACAATCCAATCCTGCATACGAATTTGCGGTGTCTTCCTGATTCTCCTACTTTTGTTAATTTGGGGCTAATTTCAATGTAGGAGAATCAGGAATTTTGTACATGAAATATTGTTCTTATAAGCATAGCCTTGGGGCAAATTGGGACAATGCTCCGTTTAAACTTTGTATTGTGAATCATGTGAATTATGAAGGAAAATAGTGAAATACTGATATAATCAGCATTTATTATTTTCCTTATTTTTCATTTCTTCATTAATTAATGTGTGTTTTTCCTATGTATTCACTTAAACAGTAATTGATTGTCTGTTAATCTTTTAACTCAATAAGCAGCGTAAACTTGATAAAGACTATATCACCGTAGTCATGCATCACTGACCATACCTGTGGAAATGAAAGTCGGAGAATCAGGAATACTGGACACTCAAAAGTAGGAGAATCAGGAAGTAACCGAATTTGCTACCGTTGTCTGAATTCAATGCTGACCTTGTTTCCCCATCGGTTGCGTTTTTCAACTGTACTGTGTATACTTTCTTAATTGTACAAAACAATACAATAGTTTTATTCACTTAAAGCCACAAACGTGACACATGATGTATAGTGGGTGAGCCAGAGGGGGTCACCACTACCACTTGGGGGGGGGGGGGGGGGGGCAAATTGCCACTATGATTTATGGTCAGGTATATATCTCAGTATAATAAAACTGCATGATAGCAGTTTGGATATTGTAGCTTAA
The DNA here is from genome assembly GCA_029237695.1 of Conchocele bisecta. Taxonomy (NCBI): domain Eukaryota; kingdom Metazoa; phylum Mollusca; class Bivalvia; order Lucinida; family Thyasiridae; genus Conchocele; species Conchocele bisecta. The sequence goes on along the minus strand of CM055265.1, from coordinate 3,853,774 downwards.
CGGTTTTATGGCATGTTTTGTAGACCCCGCTCTATGAAAAAAATGCCCCATAAAGAAATCACAGTTTTAACAACTACTACTAATAACTACACTGAAAAACATTCAATTGATTTGAAAGTTACTGAAATTGTTTGTCTAATGACTCTTAAATTGTAAAGAGTTGAATTTTTATATTTCTGTTAAAAATCCAAGATGGCCGCCAAAAATCACTAGTTTTACTATGTGTACTTAAATTATGCTAGTAGTACAAATGTTTCAATGGAGTGTGTTTCTAAATGTACAATTTCATTGCATTTATGTTTTAAAAAGTCATTATTGCCTAATTCCAGCAGTTTGCTACATACAAAACAAAATGGCTGCCATAAATAACTATGTTTATGTATTGTAAAGGAAAAATGCACTTTTATTAAAAATATGCATATATGATGATACTATTGTTATTCAAACATATACAATATACATAGAACCACATATTTGACCACGTTTATCACGTATAGATACATAAGTATACCAAATAGTTTGACATGGGTAAATCCAAGATGGCCACCAGTAAAATTTCTGAAACATGTTATGTTTGGCAGATTAATTGAGATACAATTTTTTCAAAAACAAACGATGTAGGATTCAATACCAACCAAGGTAATTGTATATACTTATGTAACTATTTATTAAGTTATCTATTGATAAAAGCGATCACAAATATGTTATTAATACAGACTATGTAATTAAACAACAGGTATGCTATAGCCAATGGTGCTGACAAATATGATTGATAATATGACTTAATGCCAATTGTCGATAACCGAATGTCCATATAACTGCAAATGACATCAATACTATGTTCTATTCAAATGTGAAGTTCGTCTTCATCTCTATCATAAAGGTCAACTTATGTAGTCCCCTCGGGTTCAAACTCGTCAGAAGGTTGATTACTGCAGTCTCTTAGTCGACACATGTCTGTTCATCTCAGTCCATTTGACAGACAGACACAAGATGGTAATTTGCACAGCCGAGAACATTTGCAAGACAGCAGCTCCAAAACCGCTTCAGGAGCTGGTAATCCGTCCATCCAGTCAATGTTGAGGTGACGTTGGCCTTCTACTGTGTCCAGCTTCCAACCATGTATCTCAGGTGATGGCATTTCTGGATCTGCTACAAGGCTTCTCTTCCAAATAGCAGCCTGGTAATTTGCACATAATGCATGCTTAACTAGGCAATTCCTGCATGGTGGCATTTGATGGGATGAAATTTTCCCCCTTTTCGAACAGAAAATATTGTACCTCATGTCATTTATGTTGGATGTTTGTGGTTTTGCTGCATAGAGCAGGCAAACAAATGCTTCTAATTTGGTGTGTAGCTGAGGTGGAATATTCCAGTCAGATCCCAACTGTGTGAAGGTTTCCCTTACATCTGGATTTGCCTTGATAATCTACAAGGCCCTGAGCTTCCCTTTCCCAGCGAATGCACTCATAGTGTCGCAGCCAGTGAATGCATGCATTCCAATAAGTGCACCGAAAACACCAGGTTCAATAGCTGCAGCGATTGTTTCAACGTTAATCAATCGTGTGCGTGCCTGTGCTCCAGTTTTAATTAAAAGTGGTACACTAATGCTTTCACAAAATCCTAGACATAGAACAAGCACGTCTGTGTCATCGGAGCATATGTCGACAGTTTTGTACCCTGCATCTGCAGCATGTGTCGCATGAAGCAGTAATCACCCATCTGCCTCTTCGTGTGTACTCTGTAATGCAGAAATCTCTTCACAACAATTATCTGTGATCTGCCAACACTTTTCCACGTGTGTCACGATTAGGACATTTCCTTGTAGCTTATGTGTGTACTTTGGCTTCTGCCACTCATGGACAAAAAGCTCTTTTGTTGTTGTCTTGTTTTAAGAATGATCTCCACTGTCTTACTATTTGTGTTGAGCTGATATTGTTGAATTGGAGACTTTGCCCTTCGCCTCTGTGTGATCTATCGGCAGATTTAATGGACAATTCTTCATATGTGTCAAACACAACATCTATCCGGTTGCTTTCCGAGCCTTCTTTACATATCATGCCATGGATGGATATTGCAATATCACCAAAAGTTGAGATGTTGGGCTTCACCTTCTGGACTAAACTCATTCCATCAACTACTGTTGCCGAATTTGCTGGTAAGTCATTCACTGGTGTTGATAATTTCTGAAAGTGCTTGGCCAACACAGCTTTCGTAGTTTTCCTTGGGGTCCCTTCGGGGGTTGCCAGTGTCCATGGTAGCGGGCCAAGTGGGTGGGAGAAGAGCTTTCTCATATCAAGAGCACGACTTTGTGCTATTACAATTATTCTGCCGAATAATGATCTATTAGTCTTCAATATGATGGACTTGTCATATGCAACTGTGTGCTTCTTTATACTCAAGCTTGTGAAGGTCTTTTCTCGATTCGGGGTTTTTGCAACTCTGAATGGTTTAGTCCAGATTTGTTTTTCCGTGTCTTTTCTCGGAGGTTACCTAGGAAGCCACTACGATATTCGGCAGTTAAGTAAAATCGGTTGACTGCGGAATTTCGTCGTCCCTCCTGTTGTCTGTGTGTCTTTATTGACAGTCATTTCTGTTGTCTGATCCACTGGGACACGGCCAAATGGATTGTTGTCTGAAAGTTGTACGGTGAATCCTCCATCACGAAAATGACTATGCACGGCGGGATGGTCAGCTTGCAGATTGCTCATCTGGGCATAATAGACGGGGATATCGTGCGCAGTTCAATCGGTCGTAGGCAAAGCACCATGGTATTAAATTTAGTATGGTGGCAAGATGCAATTACAAATTTCCTTCCCTAGCAGCTCTGATCAGGTTCAATAATATTGCACCAACTATATCGAGGTATGACATCCAGAATGCAGAAAGATCCCCGTTGTTGTGTCTCAGATTGTCTAGATATACATTACAGAGGGAGATCACCTCTTTCAGATCACCACATTGCATAATATCATCAAAGTTCTCCTGACATAGGTCATCGCGGAGTTCACGTACCTGTGTCATAACTATTGCCATCACTTCGCTACTGTTGGTATGTCTTGTTTCCAGCCACCGAATAAATCCTTGACATGCCAAGCGCATGAGACCTTCATATATGAGCTGATGTACCCGAACAGCGCGGTTATACATCTTACCGTCCATTGACCCCTGACAATGAACCTTGCACGACTAAACCAGCTTCAATGCATATATCACGCAGTCCCGCGTCCTGAAACCGCCGTCCAATAATAGCGAGCAGCGTCATTATTGTATGGAATGTACCCAGTCGAATGACTATATGGGAATATCCCTCTTTCTGTTTCCATAGTATTCCTGTAGCCTTTGCATTTATTTAATGACAGTGTAAAGTCGTCTGTGAAACCAATTAGCCTATAGCAATGAATTGATAACAACAATTATTAGATGTACATTACGTTACAGCAAAGACGCAAACATATGATTTATTGGCCGCCATCTTAATAATAGGTATTTATTTCATACATACGGAAGCATAAACAAATATTCAACATTTTAAAATATGTTATAAGTAATGGGTTAATGTAATGAAGCGATAAAAACTATTAATAACAACATGTGGATTTAATATTTTACTGTAGTGGGTAAAAACATATGTTTTTGGTGGCCATCTTGAATATTGGTAGCCATATTGTATAAACCATAAGCCTTCTGCTTCAGAACAATCATGGTGTGTGGTTGCCTTGTATAGTGTGTTTATTTGCTATATTCGCAAAAGGGAGGGGGGGGGTGTGGGGGTTACATAAAAGGCCATAAAATCGTTAAGCTACAAGGTTCAAACTGCTATCATGCAGAAATAATATCTAGAGATGTATACCCTTCCATACAATATAGTGGCAATTTGCCCCCCCCCCCCCCCCCCAAGTGGTAGTGATTACCCTATTTTCAGGGGTCTGGCTCATCCCCTTGTATGCATGAGGATACAGTTTATAACGATGGGTACACACAAACCTATGGCTGTATCCCTCAAAACCTTTAACGCGAAATAAAACTTTAACGAAAATATATAAATCATTTAACCTTGACCTTCAATAGAAGGTCACATGGATGAATGGATGATAACAAATAAGTATATGAAGTTTTAAGTCAATCCGACAGACGGACCGACAAGTGGCGATTATCCGTATCCAAAAACTCGGCCCAACCTATATGTAGTATGCTGTTAATGCCTGTATGCGCCACAGAATATATAAACCTTACTACGCTTATCTGGTGCGCATATTCCTCCGCGGACTAGATGAGCTAAAAGGAAAGTCGTCCGTAAAGGAAGTGTTAAAGTACGCGTAGGAATCGGTCCGGAAATATAATCGGAAGGCTGTTAGTGCGGCTCCCGCCGGAACTAACCGAGACCAATACGGAAACCGGGATATCACGTGCTGCGTCTAGAAGAGCGAGACTCGAGAACCTTTTACAGCGTCTAGATCACTCAGTGTTTACTCCAGTGTGTAATATACTGGGGAAGAGGGTCTATTAATTGGTCGCCAGTTATAAAATGTACGTTGTCACTTCCATGACGAATACAGAGCTAGATCCCGTGGATATAGTCCTTCCGTTTATTGAAATGTTATGCTCGAAACCAGGAAATTTGATTGGCCAAGTCTGAGCTCAGCTCAGACTCGGCCAATCAAACTTCCTGGTTTCTACATGTCTATTTATTGGAATATTATACTCGAAGTCAAGAAATTTGGTCAGCCAATCGAACTGCTTCATTTCGACATTTCAATTGATTTGAATATTATACTCGAAATAAAGAGATTCGGTCGGCCAAGTGAACCGCACAATTTTGACATTTCAATTTATTGGAATAGTACATGTATACCCAAAATCAAGAAATTTGGTCGGCCAATGAACTGCTTGATGTTGACACTTGAATTTATTGAACTGTTATACATTGAGAATAGCACATTATTTGGTCGGCCAACCAAACTGTTCGATTTCGAGTTCACATTTCGAGAGTATGCTCAAACAATTTTAATATCACGGGCATTGGATTGTCGAAAGATAAACACCCTAATTTCGAAACGTGTACTCTTATTTACTGAAAGAAAACTATATTCCTAAACTTAAAGGTACATGCCCATTCAGTAGGCACAAACTGTTCTTATGTCAGAGAAATCATTTGAGTCATTTTCTGGCAAAATAAACATTCACCATTACCCTACGTATTGATTGGCATTAGTTCATACATTTTATATCAGAAGTAAATTTCCACACTGATATCAGGGGCGATAACCGTGTTTCCTTAACATGTTACCGGTCATTACTATTTAGTCTCTGTATTTATTTGTTGATGTGCAATGCTCATATTTTATAATCTGTAGAGAATATTATGTTTTCAGGTGACGCATTTAACTAGTATATATAATTACAAAATACCATGCGTCATTTGCATATGAAAATATCCTGATACCACCGCGCGTCACTATCAGTAAAATAAATATTACTAAATGATTATATTTGTATAGCGGGCAATCGTAATTTGTAGAACAGGTGAAATAGTGACACAATTATACACTTATTTAATTCCTATAAAAACAGTTTGTGCCTACCGAGTGGGCATGTACCTTTAATATAGGTGAACTGCATTAGGATATCCTCAAATCGGAGACAGTGCGAGGTTATCACGGTGTCAAACGTAGATAAATGTCACTGTAAACCAGCGTATCTCCACATCTGGGGGTCGTTTCACTAAACTTCGTAAGTATGTATGTATTTATTTTATTTACGTGTCACATTTCTTATTTACATGACAAATAACAATACAACATTACACAATACAAATAAGAAACCCGGCCGATATCGACCTACGAGACACCATATCAATATTTACAAGTATAAGACGATAAATGAACATGCGATTGTTACAACAGTTTTGTTCAATTGGTTAACAAGTGATAAAAAATTAAAATAATTCACAAATTTGACTTAATATTGAGTACATGAGTTGAATAAAAATGGGAAAAAAAAAAATAAATGTAGCTAGATTAGATACATAAAACAAATTAAAACACTGTAAGTGTGTACATGTATCAACTGACTCCAGCAAAAGTGTTCTTGCTACATTATGGTATTGGTTGCGCATATTGTTGGTATGCTTGAGTAAGCTCCACGCATGATTGTTTCTATCATTCATCTTCTATTGCATGAACGAACAGAGTGGGCTATGTACTGGTCACATACCGATGTGCTCATACAAAGTCAACTATGGTCTTACGTCACACGATTGCTGGTCGCCGTGATAACACTGAGAGTAATGTAAAGAGATAGTGAGTGATCATGATAGTATTGTTAAGAGTGATTATATTATTGATACGACTGATAAAATATACAATTATAAAATTATAAGAACTGTTTTCTTCTTCTATACATATGATAGAGTGTTGATGATAAAACATGGGTCAAGTTTATATGATTCATTAAAAATATTAATTTGTCATGTGAAGCCATACTGACAAAGTCAGTATTACACAGTTGAGCCTTACATAGCAACGGACGTCTGATGTCCGTATATAAATCACAATTGAGTAAAAAGTGCTCTTCATTTTCCACCTGATTTGAAGTACAGAATTTGCAAATACGCTCAGGTAGTGGCACCCTACTATATCTACCAGTTTCAACGAAAAGTGGTAAACTACCACTTCGAAATTTAGCCAGGATGCTGCGCTGATAACGGGGCATGTTACATGTGACATAATTTTCTGGGCAAAGTTCGGTTTTGTATTGTCTATATGTTCGTAGTTTATTGCCATTTGCATTGTTACGATCATTAAACAGGTCTGCATGCCATTTATCTCTATCTAGAGTCAGTAGTTTCATTTTCACCTGCTTAACAACAGCCTTCACACTTGTATTGTCACTGTCAATAATGTTGCCTAATCCAACGCCGTCAAAATAGCGTTTAACCCGTCGCTCCCAACCTTTACCGTTTGAGGACGACCAGTTGAACACTCTTTTGATCGTTCTGTTATCACTCAATTGTTTTACTTTACAATAATTACGACACACTTCAATTCTCTGTTTGACACAGCAACTGGACCAGCCCATATCCCTATGAGGTCGTGTTGGCAGAATTTCTTCCGAGGCCTAGAAACATTCTACATGCTTTATTTTGCACTGACTTTATTTTACTATAGTCCGACAGGCCCCAGACAGAACTCCCATAATACAATACAGGTTCTACCAGGGACTCGTAGAGCTTTGTGAAAGTTTTATAGCACATGCCGCCTAAGTACAAGTACTTTGTGTATATAGCAGATAGGGCTCGTCCAGCTGATTTAGCCAACTCTGTCGTTGCGAACTTCATGTCTAAGTTTTCATGAAACCACAGCCCGAGGTATTTATACGTTTGGGCAACACCAATACACAAATCGCCGCACGTGAAATTGTTTTGCGTTTGGTTAGTCGACACTGGGCGGAAGTGTAAAATCTTAGTCTTTGTCTGATTTAGAGTCATTCTCTATTTGTGACACCAGTCACCTACTTCGTCCAACATTGTTTGTAGGGATTTTTCGTCAGGGGCGATAATCGCGATATCGTCTGCGTACAGTAGCACACATAGTTGGTAACCATCGATATCGATGCCGCAGTTCAGGGATTTCAGTCTATCTGCCAGGTCGTTTACATATACAGAAAACAGCGTCGGGGAAATTTTGCAGCCTTGTTTTAATCCAATACCAACATCGAAGAATGGCGTCGTGTATTCGTTCACCTTAACGGCACATTTCACATTGTCGTATAGTGACTGTATAGCGTTAACAATTCTTCCGTTAATCCCAATCGATAGCAGCTTATACCACAGGCAGTCGCGTTGGACACGGCCAAACGCATTCTTTGCATCAACAAAGCACATATAGGTAGAACGCTTCTGAAGTTTGCGTTTGTTAATCACCGAGTATAATGTGTATATGTGCTCATTGCACGAACGTTTACGCCTGAAGCCATTCTGTTCATCTGCCAAAATGTTGTGTTGTTCAAGCCACTTGCTGACTTTGGCGTTAAGTACGTCTGCGTATATTTTGCACGGTATGGAGATGAGCGTAATACCGCGGTAGCCTAGCGGGTCTCTCGGGTCCTTGGAATCTGGTTTGGGAATCGGTTTAATCAGTCCACGTGCCCAGTCACTAGGAATAGTCCCACTTTCGAAACAGTAACAGATGATTTTGTACAAGGCTTTAACACACATGTTATTTCGTAATACAGATGCTTGTACATTGTTTGGTCCAGGTGCGCCTCGAATCCTCTCTTTCAGTACACTCGTTTCTACTTCTTTAAATGTGATTGGACAGTTCAATTCCGTGACGTCACGGTCAGTGGTGGGAATGGCATTACGCTGCATATCGTTCTTAATACATTGTAAATGTTCGTCGTCGAAACTCCCAGCGGTATCGTTGTCTTTGAAGAGACTGGCATAATCCGATTTCCAGCGCGTTAAGACGTCGTCGACGTCACGGGACACGTCGCCGTTCTGACCAACCACCTCCATCGTAAGACTAAAATGTTCGTAAGTGCAACATTATGATCGTCTGTGAATTTCACATTAACATTGTTTTCTTGTAAACAATTATTGGATTTACATTTATTGAGCATAGGCTGCATATACTCAATAAATGTAAATCCATCAATTGAAATTTCCGAACGATCCTAAATTTGCATTTACGAACATTTTAGTCGTACGAAGTTTAGCAAAACGGGCACCAGGAGATGGAGTGGAGTTGGGTTATGCTGGTGTCACGAACGTACAATGTTTGCCATACTAATCAGCGTTATGTCGGCAATACATTCCTGAGTAAGGTTTCAAAATAACAATGTTGTTTAAACGTTTCCTTACTTGTAAAGTGGAAGACGCTGTTTCTTTGTATGAAATATGTGGCCCTGGATGCGCATTTGGTTTGTGTCGTTTATTTGATTTGTTCGTGCCTTTTTGCCAGTAACAGTTTCGGATTTCTCCCAAAACTAACAGTTACATTGCTTTATAAAATGAGGATACTCGAATGGTTTCAATCCTTGCAATAATAAATCACCAACTACTTTCTGTTTACAAAGGTCATGCTCAATATGGTGTGACAACACACCATTTATTTCAGGCAAAATTAAGCATAACTATATTCTGTGTTCAACACATTTCCATGTATATATCAGTGATTCTATATTTCCATGTAGATATCAGTGATTCTATATTTTATGTGCATCTGAGGGCCGTTTCACTAAACTTCCTACGACTAAAATGTTCGTAAGTGCAAAATAATGATAGTCTGTAAATTTCACATTAACAATGTTTTCTTGTAAATAATTGTTGGATTTACATTTATTGAGCATAGGCTGCACATGCAGCCTATGCTCAATAAATGTAAATCCATCAATTGAAATTTGCAGACGATTCTAAATTTGCGCTTACGAACATTTTAGTCGTAAGAAGTTTAGTGAAACGGCCCCCTGGTGTCCCGGCGTAATTTACTGACAAATCACACGATTTATAACGAAACTTATTTATTTTTTCAGTAATGAAACTATGTATAATACTGTACATTGAGAATACAGTATTTACACTTCTGGTTATGTGTGTTTAGTTATTATTTTGTGTTGTTGTCATACGTGTGGTGCAACAAATTGGCATGTTCCGGTCATCAAACCAGTACAATTTACAAGCTCGTAATTCTCAAATCTTGTCCAGTGGAACTTTACTATACATTACATCTGAATTAAAACAGTTATTATGCAATACGTTTGCCTTTTGTTGTCAAAATACTGACGGTAATACATCTGTACCGCCGAATCATTTTCGTTATGCTGAACAAAAAATGTAAAACAGGAAATGGCATCGTTAAACGAAGCTTATCCCCACGCTGGCAACCTTGTTAATATAAATAAGATAATATAATATACATAAAAAACACAAATCTTCAGTGTCATTGACGTACTCACAGCCTTGATAATAAGAAAAAGGGGGAAAAAGCGAGAAAATGTGGCATATCGGCACACGTGGCAGATTTAAGAAACTGTGGCAAAGTTAACCCTTTCAACCCTAAGGAACTGGAACGGACTGTGATATGCTAATGTTCCGACCAATCCAATGGTCAAAAAATGATTTTCAGATTCGTCCATTTATGAAAAGTGGGTGTTTTTGTTCTCAAAAATATTAAAATTACTTTCAAAAAGTGCAGATCCTGATGAGACGGCTCGTTACGAGCCGGCTCATCTGGATCTGCACTTTTTGCATAAACCGATATAGCGGGATTTCGGGTTTAAAGGGTTAATAATACATTTTAATGTGAGAAAACGTTCACAGCTATGAAGGTCAAATGGTCAATGTCATATTAAGGACAGCATGGATGTGTGGTATTTGTGCACAGGTATGATGTATTGAAATAGTATAGTGATCCTTCAAGGGATATAGAAGATATTACACAATTGAGTAACTCCGGCCAACTTCTTAATGTGTGAAAAACTTGTGAAGGTCAACATGTCAATGTCATATTAGTGGCATCATGTATGAACGGCATTTTCCCACAAGTATGATGTAGTGAAACATTGACCGAGACCGGGGCACAAACACAATATATATTTGCCTTACAAATTTGCCTTACAAACAATGTGAGCATAAGTATGCAGTGACCTTGACCTTGAGCGGTCGGACGTGGGGTCGTATGCAAAACAAAGCACAATCCCTAGACATAATTTGTGGCGAAATATTATAAAAATTTGTGAAGCGGTTTATGAGTTATTGAACAAGAGTTGTCAGAAGACAACGAAGCTCGCCTTTTGGCAGCCTTCACTCAAACTTGGCACAGTTGTATAAAAAACATGAATATTATATAACTTTACCTTGGGTTAAGGGGTGTGCGGTGGACCTTGACATTGGGGTCAGTGGTGGAAGGTGGGTCGTGGATTTGCTATAGCATGATATAGCATAGTAAGATGAATGCATGTATGAAATATCAATGCGCTCCCTGAAAACAGAAGTAAAACCAAACCAACGTTATGTTTATGAACGCACTAAGTTGGTGATTTTCTACAGCATGATAGCTATTCACATGAGGAATGCATGTATGAATGTGCTAAGTTTGTGACCTTGACATTGGGGAAAGGGGTGGGGTGGGTCATGTATTTGCTGTAGCACAATAGAGGATCATCAGATGAATGCATGTATGAAATATCAAAGCGTTCCCTGTAAAGAAACAGAAATTACACAACATTTACCCCAACATTAAGTTTATGAACATGCTAAGTTTGTGACATGGACTTTGGGGTAAGGGTTGGGTGGTGGGTTGTGGATTTGCTACAGCATGATAGAGGGTCATCTGAGGAATGCATGTATGAAATATCAAGGCGTTCCATGAAAGGAAACAGATGTTATAAGACATTTACCCCAACGTTAAGTTTATGAATGTGCTAAGTTTGTGACCTTGACCTTGGTGTAAGGGGTTGGCGATGGGTCATGAATTTGCTACAGCATGATATAGGGTCATCAGATAAATGCATGTATGAAATATGAAGGCGTTCCCTGTAAAGAAACAGAAGTTAAACAACATTTACCCCAACGTTAAGTTTATGAACATGCTAAATTTGTGACCTTCACCTTGGGGTAAGGGTTGTGTGGTGAGTCGTGGATTTGCTACAGCATGATAGACGGTCATCAGATAAATACATGTATGAAATATGAAGGCGTTCCCAGTAAAGAAACAGAAGTTAAACAACATTTACCAGAACGTTAAGTTTATGAACATGCTAAATGTGTGATCTTGACCTTGGGGTAAGGGTTGGGTGGCGATTCGTGGATTTGCTACAGCATGATAGAGGGTCATCTGAGGAATGCATGTATGAAATATGAAGGAATTCTCTGTAAATAAACCGAAATTACACAACATTTACCCCAACGTTAAGTTTATGAATGTGCTAGGTTTGTCACATTGACCTTGGGTTGGGGTAAGGGTTGGGTGGTGAGTCGTGGATTTACAACAGCATGATAGAGGGTCATCTGAGGAATGCATGTATGAAATATCAAGGCGTTCCATGAAAGAAAACAGATGTTATAAGACATTTACCCCAACGTTAAGTTTATGAATGTGCTACGTTTGTGACCTTGACCTTGGGGTAAGGGTTGGGTGGTGGGTCGTGGATTTGCTACAGAATGATAGAGGGTCATCAGATGAATGCATGTATGAAATATGAAGGCGTTCCCTGTAAAGAAACAGAAGTTAAACAACATTTACCCCAACGTTAAGTTTATGAACATGCTAAATTTGTGACCTTGACCTTGGGGTAAAGGTTGGGTGGTGGGTCGTGGATTTGCTACATAATGATAGAGGGTCATCTGAGGAATGCATGTATGAAATATCTAGGCGTTCAATGAAAGGAAACAGATGTTATAAGACATTTACCCCAACGTTAAGTTTTTGAATGTGCTAAGTTTGTGACCTTGACCTTGGGGAAAGGGGTGGACGGTGGGTCATGGATTTAATACAACATGATAGAGGGTCATCAGATAAATGCATGTATGAAATATGAAGGCGTTCTCTGTAAAGAAACAGAAGTTACACAACATTTACCCCAACGTTAAGTTTGTGAACATGCTAAGTTTGTGACCTTGACCTTGGGGTAAGGGTTGGGTGGTGGGTCGTGGATTTGCTACAGAATGATAGAGGGTCATCAGATGAATGCATGTATGAAATATGAAGGCGTTCCCTGTAAAGAAACAGAAGTTAAACAACATTTACCCCAACGTTAAGTTTATGAACATGCTAAATTTGTGACCTTGACCTTGGGGTAAAGGTTGGGTGGTGGGTCGTTGATTTGCTACAGAATGATAAGGGGTCATCGGAGGAATGCATGTATGAAATATCAAGGCGTTCAATGAAAGGAAACAGATGTTATAAGACATTTACCCCAACGTTAAGTTTATGAATGTGCTAAGTTTGTGACCTTGACCTTGGGTAAGGGGTGGACGGTGTGTTATGTATTTGGTACAGCATGATAGAGGGTCATCAGATAAATGCATGTATGAAATATGAAGGCATTTCCTGTAAAGAAACAGAAGTTAAACAACATTTACCCCAACGTTAAGTTTATGAATGTACTAGGTTTGTCACCTTGACCTTGGGGTAGGGGTTGGGTGGTTAGTCGTGGATTCGCTACAGCATGATAGAGGGTCATCTGATGAATGCATGTATGAAATATGAAGGCGTTCCATGAAAGAAAACATATGTTATAAGACATTTAAGTTTATGAACATGCTAAATTTGTGATCCTGACCTTGGGGTAAGGGTTGGGTGGTGGGTCGTGGATTTGCTACAGCATGATAGAGGGTCATATGAGCAATGCATGTATGAAATATGAAGGCATTCCCTGTAAATAAACAGAAATTACACAACATTTACCCCAACGTTAAGTTTATGAATGTGCTAGGTTTGTCACCTTGACCTTGGGGTAAGGGTAGGGTGGTGATATGATAGAGGGTCATCTGATGAATGCATGTATGAAATATCAAGGCGTTCCATGAAAGAAAACATATGTTATAAGACATTTACCCCAACGTTAAGTTTATGAATGTGCTAAGTTTGTGACCTTGACCTTGGGGTAAGGGATGGTCGGTGGGTCATGGATTTGCTATAGCCCGATAGAGTATCATCAGATGAATGCATGTATGAAATATGAAGGTGTTCCCAGACATTTACCCCAACGTTAAGTTTATGAGCGTCTTTCCCGCCAATAACCACATTAACGTTAACCCGAATTTTCTAGCTGTCACACTGGGCGACTTACATGTAAGTCGCCCGGTGTGACAGCTAGAACATTCGGGTTAAATTGACGTTAGACAGTAATTCGTGAGTTAAAACTCATATAGCATTTTATACCCACTGTTTGAAGAATATAAATGGGTATATTATTTTCGTCACGGGCGTCTATCCTTACGTACGTACGTCCATCCGTCATGTTTCTTGTAAGAAATAAAACTTTTTAACAGTAATATGTAGGGACTTGAAACATGAGGTGTGCCTTCCTTATGGTGTGGAGGTGCGCAAGGTCAATTTCGATTTTTGATTCAACCCCCGGTCGTGGATTATCTCCCAATTTGCGACTTAGAATTTTCCAATTTTGCCTTGCTAGAAGTAAAACGTTTTAACTGTAATAGCTAGGGACTTGAAACTTGGCGTGTTCCTGCCTTATCGTAAATAGATGCGCAAAGTTAATTTTGATTTTTGATTCGATCCCAGGTCATGGATGATCTCCCCATCTTCGACTTAGCATTTGGGAAAAGTGGGTATATTGCGATGGCTCGCCATCGACTGTGCTCTAGTCTATTAATACAAGTATAAAACGTTTCAGCGTGGAGTTTACCTTCATTCAGATAAGAAATTCAATATTCGTAAGTGCAAAAATATGGTAGTCTGTAAATATCACATTAACAATGCTTTCTTGTAAACAATTATTGGATTTACATTTATTGAGCAAAACTCCGTTACCGTTCGTAAGTTACTTCCAGCAACTAGACAGCTGCTATAACTCTCCCATTTTTTAATTTTGGAAATTAAAATATTTTCATGCATAGAAGTATATCATGTGACCACCATTTGAGTAGTCAAAACGCATTTTTCCATAAAGAAATATACAACAGTAATGAGCATTGTGCAACGTTGATACCTGACAAAATACCTCTTACAATTGTGTTTCTTCTGTAAATAAAGGTACATGCCCACTCAGTAGGCCAAAATGTTATGTATAGGAATTAAATAAGTCTATAATTTTGTCACTATTCCACCAGTTCTAAAAATTACCCCACGTATTGATTGGCATTATTATACATTTTATATCAGACGTAAATTTCCACACCAATAGCAGGGGCGATAACCGTGATTCATGAACATGTTAAACGGACAATACTATTTATTATCTGTATTTATTTTTGATGTGCAATGATATTACTTTACAATATGTCGAACATATTATTTGTTCAGGTCACGCATTTAATTAGTATAAATAATTTAAAAATACCATGCTTCATTTGCATATGAAAATAACCTGATACCAACGCCAGTTACTATCAGCAAAATATATATTACTAAATTATTATATCTGTATAGCGGGCTCTCGTAATTTTTAAAACTGGTGGAATAGTGACACGGTTGTACACTTATTTAATTTCTAGAAATAAGATGTTGTGCCTACTGAGTGGGCATGTACCTTTAATATATTGGGGTACCACCCATTATGTAGTTAACCCATGTCCGTTTGTTGGTAATCCGTTTTCGGTTTCCTTAAAATATAATTCGCATGCACCTGTCGGAAGTGAAGCGGAAACGTGGCATTGCGCATGTCAATAAAGGTCTCTATTACACGTGACATGCGCACGTCTATTTGCCTGCGTGATCGTCACAAATCGAAAGGGACAAATTAATGTAGGAATTAAACAGCGCTAATAGGCTATATCGGTCTTAATCAAACTCTACCCTATTGATTTTTCTGATCTGTCGTTGTCAAATTCAGGTTCTTTAAACACTAAATAGAACATGCCAATAGCTATAACAATTATTTTCACGGAATTTAAAGTTTAATTTCATCATTAAACAAGTTGCGTAAGGCAGCAAATATTCAACGGCGGTTTCTAAATGCCAGGCGTTATGCGGTAAAGTGGTTCAATGCTTTAACGACCAGTTACTCCCAGATCAGACTGCGCATCCGCGGGCTACACTGTTCGGAAATGTTTCATGTTGGTTAAAGAGGACAATGCCAGTTGTGTACGTTTATATTGCACTAGAAATGTGGTAGTTAGCATGAGCTACACTGATATAATGTCGTTAACAAGCCCGTTTGACATGATACATATCAAAAGCGATCTGGGTAAATTCGACTGCCAGATTTCAAGTATTAACATCTAGAATTACATGGCCGAGAGTAGCCCGTCTTTGTTGTGCTTTTAAAAATCAGTTAGCGGACTGGGTTGGATTTCATTGATACACGCTTGAATGTTGAAGAGCAAATATTCGACAAAACATTAAATTAATTTCCGTTTGACTAATTTTATCAAGTTTGCCTTTTTACAAGTAGTTTGCATGATGTTCGCTTGAAGTATTGTAGTTTGTAGAAAGAAATAAAATAGGCCACCACGTGATATTGCAGAAATGGGATATATCAGATTATGAAGTATGAGCAAGGAGGGCGTCGCCACTTATAACTTTAGTTTTTTAAATGAATACGTCTGATAATAAATTGTATTTATCCCGTCAACACAGTGCGTATGTGCCGTGAAACACGGTGCCGTGAAACATTTTTGATATCCTGTCAATACGACCTACTCACTGCGTACGAATAAGTGCGGTTGCTGGGATTATTTCATTGCATTTTAAAGCCATTTGTATGTGTTGACGCGGCACAATATCTGGCGCGGCACGGAAATGGGATGTGCTCGGCAGAGCCTCGCCCATCCCGTTTCCTAAGCCTTGCCAGATATTGTTTTCCATTCACGGCACTAACCTACTATTCTCTATAACATGTGTATTAAGTAACCCTTACAATGCTGAATTAAAATGTGTCGTCTGCTATTTATTATCAAACATAGTTTGTGGAAGCACTTTAGAGTCATTTCCAATGAAAATGATTCTAAAGTAATTATGGAGAAAGAAGACTAAAATATCACAAAACAGCATAACGACAATTTACATTTCCCGCATTTTTGGGGTTAATACAATATTGTAATCGCGATTCAAATGCACAACTTGCTTAGCCTTCTAGACTGCTGTTGTATAATAGACGCGCAGTCTGAAAGTACATATAAGTTAAATCGACAAACAGATGCGTCTAAGAAGTCGAACTGAATCGCTTATACCGACGTTGAATACAGATACAAAATGTGTCAGCGTGTGCATCGCTGTCGTGGAAATACATACTCTTTCCTCCACGTTTTCCTACCAACCTACTTTTGGCCATTAAACACATTTAATCCTAAAATATATAAAAAAAAGTATGTAAAAAGTCATCCTACACATTTTTTTCTTTGACGAAATTTCGTAAAAGAATAATTGTATAGGGAAACTACATTTTTTATATAGGATATTGCCATGGTTATTGATGAAAACATCTTTACATTTAAATAGCTTTTGTAATTTCCAATAACCTTCGAAGGGAAAAACATTTAATGCACGTTATTTTAAAGTCACTCTTTTTATTAAATTTTCGACCCGATGGTCGAACATTTAATAAAAAGAGTGACTTTAAAATAATGTGTTTTCAACAGTTTTATATTGAATGTGTTTAATAGCCAAATATTGGTTGGTAGATAACTCCTATTTTAATAGGTTGCAGAATCGTACATCTAAGACGTCAGCCGCCTGTACTACATTACTACAATGTACCTGTAACCGCGATTTAAGTTTCCATAGCGGCACTGACAGTTTCCCGCCATATTGTTAACGACTCCTTTGGCTTGCTAGAATTGATGAAATTGCGAACATTGCAGATCCTGATCAGACTGTGAATGCGCAGGCTGATCCGGATCTACACTGGTCGCAATGCCAAGAAGCCTAATTTATCCAGCCACAGCCACATATATTATCATGATATGCGTTTCTTTAAGCATAGTCATGTGGCATGCGGTTGAAAGTGATTACTATAGTTAATGTTGTTCGTTTCAAGTCAACAATGCCATTCAAAGATGCAACAATGCGAAGACATAGAACCAATGTACTTCTTGCAAGGTATTACCCTTCACATTAGCGTTATGACGTCTCTGGGCGATGCATTTATCTAAAGAGAGTGAAATATTCGCATCTGACAATAATGTACAACGATGGACATACAACGATCATAACTATACAGTGGAACCTCTCTAAACCGGACATACTGCACATAATATTGTGTTTAATTTAGACGGGTTTCAGGGTAAGTTAGTTCATGGTCGTGTCTGTTAATGCTTGAAGGTGACAATACGTGTTCATTGAGAGCCTAATTACAGTGGAACCTCTCTAAACAGGACACCATGTGGACCTCCTTTTGAGAGGTTTCGCTGTATATGTTATCAAGAAATACTCTGATATGTTATTGAGCTTGAAATGGTCAATACTTCTAGTACAGTATCGGTTTCAAAATACCCTGCTCATTTAGAAAATCGACGGGAGGTTTTTGACAACAGTTTTCCAATTTCACGAACTATTACCCTTTAAGTGTGTAACCTTACCTGAAAAGTAGCGTTCCTACCAAGCCACGCCTCTTCGGCGCGTGCCATTGTGCACGTGACCGCGCATGCTCGTTGATGCGGATACTTTCTGTTGTGACGGCGGTTGGTCATATCGTGTTGACACGGTAATTGGGTGACCCGGAGCCATCGACATGAGCCAGTTTATTGAACGTGGGCAGGAGAAAAATCATAACTCGACCAGGAGACAGAATGTCGTGCAATTGTATTCGAAATCGAAATGTTTAAAATAAATGCTTCGATTTAGAAATAAAGCTGATTCGTTGGTTAATATATTTAAGCCGTGTGCGTGTAATTTTGGCAATACAATAGCACACATTCTAGAGTCAACATAAATATATTAAATCGAGTAAATTACATCAACACATACTAGGGGTGTTTAAAATGTCATGCACTTTAACCCTTTTAACCCGCTATATTGGTTTATGTAAACAGTGCAGATCCAGATGAGCTGGCTCGTAATGAGACGTCTCATTAGGAACTACGCTTTTTGAAACTAAGTTACCATATTTTGAGAACAAGAAACATCCCCTTTTCATAAATTGACAGTCTGAAAATCATTTTGTGATGATTGGATTAGCTGCAAAATCCAAAACCCATTGCAGTTACTTAGGGTTAATAAAATTATTGCTAACCACACGGAGTTGCTCATCGGCAATGCTATGTGCGGATAGCTCTCTTCAATATCTGTCTATACATGTACCCATCATTACCTTATTCGCTCGACGTGTCTGTTTATTAGTCATTTCAACACAGGCAGTCGTTGACATAGAACACGAGTAGCTAATTGTGAATACGTTATATTATATCATGGCTCGTTCAAAGCATGGAATGTCTGTGAAGCATATATACACTGAACTTGGAGATGTATCTGGGGATAATTGGGGATGATTCGGTACAGATTTGAGGTTCGTCCCGGGGGCCGTTTCACTAAACTTCGTACGACTAAAATGTTCGTAAATTAAAATTTAGGATCATCTGAACAATTCGATTGATGGATTTAAATTGATTGAGCATAGGCTGCTCAGGCAGCCTATGCTCAATAAATGTAAATCCAATAATCATTTACATGAAAAGATTGTTAATGTGAAATTTACAGACTATCAATGATAAATTTGAATTTACGAACATTTTAGTCGTACGAAGTTTAGTGAAACGGTCCCCAGAAGTCCAAAGCTAGTTTAAAAACTGGTAAAGTAATGTCCATACTAGAATAGGCAACCTATAAGTCTGCAGACTCTGAAGTAAGAGAACTGGGGGCCGTTTCAGTAAATTTCTTACGACTAAAATGTTCGTGACTGAAAAATTATGATTCTCTGTAAATTTCACATTAATAATGCTTTCTTGTAAACAATTATTGCATTTACATTTATTGAGCAGCGTATTTTCAATAAATGTTAATCCATCAATTCAACAGAAAATGCAGTGGAACCTCTCTAAACTGGACAGCAGGAAAATATATGTGTTCTAATTTGGATGGATTTCTTGGTAACGCATCTCAGATAATAATGCATGTTCGTGATTGCAAAATACATGGGTATGTCCCAGAAAGGTCATATGCCTGATTTACAGTGGAACACCTCTAAAACGGATACCCTGACGACCTCCCAGGGTGTCCGGTTTAGAGATGTTCCACTGGGAGGTCCACAGGGTGTCCGGCTTACAGAGGTTTCACTTTAAATCCGGCATTTTATCATTCTGAGCCATAGTTGTGAGCTATGCGATCACGAGCAGACATTATCACGTGAGTTAAATGAGCAAGAAACTCATCAAAAATAAGATCACGTGTTATCTTTGTGTCCGGTTTAGAGAGGTTCCACTGTACCACAATTGTGTCGGAACTGCAGTAAACAGAAGTTCGTAACTGTTGTTACAGGGACTACAGAAAACAAAGATGCACTTCTATGAGCCGGTCTAGAAGTTTGGGGATAACATTTCGGCTACAAAAGATAGTCGAATACCAAGTATTGCAAAAATGTGAAAAAAACACTGGATGCCATTTTACTCATATAAATAAATAACTTTCTATTCCAATGCGTAAATCCGTGATGGGAAATATCTACTGCACACCAGTAGTGACAGCAGTTGAGACCGACATTAGACAAGCATGTTGTTACATGTCAACACTCCAGCACACAAGTCTGCCATTTTAAAGGTCCAAGAATGTCACTGTGCCCTCACATCCACCATCCCACCCAGGTTTAGCCCCATGTGTGTTTGTATTGTTTACAAGGATTGAACAAATCTACTCTGATCGCAGATATTATACCCTGCCATCTGTCTGTTCTGCTGTTTATCAGTGTCTCACGAATGAAATTATTTCTCAAAAGGAAGAATACTTTGAAGGGATGAAATGAAACAAATGAGCCAGGTTTAATCTCTTGGACCCGAAATTTGCAAAGAGTGCAGGTCCAGATGAGCCGGCTCGTAACGAGCCGTCTCATCAGGATCTGCACTTTTGCAATTCATTTTCATATTTTTTAGAACTAAAATACACCTTTTTCATAAATAGACTAATCTCAAAATTATTTTGTGACGATTTTGTGGTCGGGAAATTAGCATATGACAGTCCATTCCAGTTATTGAGGGTTGAAACGGTTGAAAATGATCCGCGTTCACGAGTACATGTAACACCTCTGACCACATATAACTGTTTTGCCATGGCTTCATTGACAAACTGGCGAAGAGTGTAGATCCTGCTGATGAAGAACAGATGAGTTTACTTAAGGACATACTATATTTATTTTACCAATCAATGGAATATTCGACAGTGGGCCTAATGATCTCCGTAATAGAGAGATTACACTGTATTTAGACAGGTGGTCAGACACGCGACAGAATGATACCTAACACAGCCAAGGAGGCACCGGACCGTGCAATGGACGCTGGTCATTACATGCTACAGTGGTCACTTTTGGCACGGATACACTGCGGATATCTGCACACGCCAATCGTATTTTTTATTAAAAAAATACGATTGGCGTGTGTCAGATATCCACCGTGTCACAGGGAATTATTATTCATGGAAACTGGTGGGGGATAGGAATTATAGACATGTGACACTACCGTCAGTAATCATCAAAACTATAAACAGATATTGCACAGGCGTTAAAAATGCAACTTGAGAATGCAATTCTGGAACACGGATCTATATTTCGTAAGTTGATATATTGTCAGTGCAGCACTGACAGAGATAGAACATACACACACACGTACTCGCGTATGTACTCGAAGCCCTTGCTCGCCAATAGTGTTACGCCATATATATGCATATATTAAAGGTACATGCCCACTCGGGAGGCACAACATGTTGTTTATAGAAATTAAATAAGTGCATAATTGTGTTACTATTCCACCAGTTCTAAACATTACGAGTGCCGCTATACAGATATAATAATTTAGTAATAGTTATTTTACTGTTATTGACACGCGGTGGTATCAGGCTATTTTCATATGCAAATGAGGCATGATATTTTTTAATTATTTATAATAATTAAATGCGTTACTTGACAGATTTCGACAGAATATAAAGTATGATCATTGCACATCAAACTATGATTACATATATATATATATTTGTTTATTAAAGTCTCATCAATGTACACACATAAGATAATACAACATAGACACAGTAAAATAGTACATCGCCATTCTATAAGAATTACAAGAGACTACACTCACTATAAAACATGTGTTTTGCCACATAAAACATGAATATGAATACATGGGTAATATGTACATACAGTTATCTAACGTGTTCGTGCCACGAGCATCTGGACGCACATGCACAAACTACATGCAACCTACTGCGTGTATCATGACTCTGACGTACAGAGAATAAATAGTAATGTCCGTTAACATTTTAAGGAAACACGGTTATCGCCCCTGATATGAGTGTGGAAATTTACGTCTGATATAAAATGTATAATAATGCCAATACATGCATGGGGTAATGGTGAATGAGTGTTTAATTTGCCAGAAAATGTCCCAGATGATGTTTCTGATATATAGAACAGTTTGTGTCTACTGAGTGGGCATGTACATTAAAGCGCTAAACAGACATACGAATATGTGAGAGCTGTTGTGTACATGCGAACATATGCACACCAGCCTGCCTGACCAAGGGGCCGTTTCCCTTCGTACAACTAAAATGTTCGTAAGTGCAAAATTACGATAGTCTGTAAATTTCACATTAACAATGTTTTCTTGTAAACAATTATTGGATTTACATTTATTGAGCAATATACAGCCAATGCTCAATAAATGTAAATCCATCAATTGAAATTTCCAAACGATCGTAAATTTTAATTTTAGTAGTACGAAGTTTAGTGAAACTGCCCCCGTGACATTCTGTTACTTGGGTCGTTGCAGGTGTATACATGTGTGTGTGTCTTGTTTAGTTCGGCTCACAGGATAAGGCGATATATAGTTTGGAAATGAGTCGATGACAATATAAGTAACTATTGTATCAAAATGACAGGTAACATCTAATAGAGTGAAACCTCTCTAAACCGGACACCCTGTGAGGTCCCCATGGTGACCGGTTTAGAGAGGTTCCAGTGCACGACTATGTCAATACCTGTAGCCGATTTCACCAACTTTGCAAAGTATACTTTTCTAGCAAAGTATACTTTGAGGGAGTAATCATTTATTTTTCCTGAAATGCATTATTTCATATAGAACTAACCGTTGCATATATTTGATGATTAAAAGTATGCAGAATTATTATACTGAATGTATTACATTATCACAGCCAAAATGGCTGTGATAATGTAATAAATTCAGTATAATACAAATTAATGAATGTATCCTTAAATTGAAAATTTCTCCCTCAACGTATACTTTGCTAAATAAGTAGACTTTGCAATGTTGGTGAAATAGGCTACACGTTCTCTCGTGACTGACAATCTTCAGAAGAGAACAGACTAGTTTTTATAGCATCTAATTGACGTGTAACTTTATTTCCTCCACCTTAGGAGAGTACAGAACATGAAATATGAGGAGATCACAACATGACGAACGGTTGCCTATCGTTAACACATCATCGCCTTTACATTGGTTAAGTGTTTCAATTAGAAAAAGATGCATACACGTTTAAACCAGCGAACACATTGTTTTCTAATCAAAAAAAAGAAAACGATATGCAAACGACGTGACATACATACAATATCGCTTTGATATCACTTCGTTTTCTACTCGTTTGCGTGTGTTTCCTATGTGACCCTTCAACAACGCCAAACCCTCAACTTGAATATGTTAGTGCGTAAATAAACAAATATCTATCTATCTATCTATCCATATTGGCTCGGACAAACTGTATCAAGTAAATCATACTAAATATGTGTTGACTTTCGGTAATTTGCTGAAATTGGTCAATTATTTACTGTTTACCAACACTGGTCAGTGAATGGACTGTAAATGGACACAACACTCCGAGATCGTCTATGTATGCTATCGCATATTGGGGTTTTGTCAAAGCTATTCAGAAATTTAACGATTTGTTTTTCTTAATTGACTTCATGCGTGGTGAATGGACATGGAAGGCCAAGAAGCTAATTGTGGCTATGACTGGAGGGGTTTAACGTCTTTGCGACCAGCTTAGACCCAGATCAGCCTGCGCATCCGCGCAGTCTGATCAGGGTATACACTGTTCGTCATTCAGTCTGTGAAACACCCATCATTATAAACATTATGTAGCATTGTCAGGATTACGCTAACAGACCAGGTGTTAGGCTATAGACATAAAATGCACAGTTCTTCAATCACAGGCGATGAATATTCCAGAAGAAACGAGGAATTCCGTATTACTAATAATCAACTGTCGCCGTCAGTTTTGAAACCCATCACACATGTACTATGTTCTTCGCTAGGGATGGGGTTGGGTGTGTGACTGTAGACGAAGATTAGATAAAGTCTAAAATGACAAAGTCCAGTTCCTCTCGCATTCTGGAATTAGATATGTATCTACTACTGAGAGTTAGAGGTACCGGTATTTCCTACTACGGGTAGATCTGTAACCCGGATGTATCTGCCTGTCTTTCTGGCTTTAATTTGTTACGTAGAGCACAGTAATAGTGCTATCATTTGAGACAAGCCATGTGAGTTTGTACCTAAGAATATGTGCGATCTTTCATGAAAACTATTTACAGAAACTGTGATAATTTCTGTAAATTACGCCGTAAGTTGTCGATATTCCCATATAGCAAATTCGGAACGCTATTCCGCATTTACATAAACATATCGTCAACTTTCGATGTCATCTATGGAGAATATCGTAAATTTTGTAAATAAATGTCATGAGATACCGCACATATTCTTATGTTCAAATCGCATGGCTGGTCTGCGACATATGGCATTCATGTCAGTACTAACCAAGGTTCATTTGGTTATGTGACTAAGTGAGTTTTCCCATGAACTAATGCTAAATAAATATTTGCAAATTAGAGTGGTCAATTTCGCGTAATTTCGCTAATGTATACGCTGTTTAGTATACCTACAAGTCTCACATGTGTGTTCTTTATTTCTGATTTAGCAGACAAACACCCCGCGAATGTTTGTTTGTTTAACATTTATCGAAATAGTTGTCTACTCAGGTTGGCGGCTTACATACAACACATGCCGTAGTCGTTTCCAACACCCGTGCAGTCTGACCAGGGGCCCGCCGTTTCACTAAACTTCGTACAACTAAAATGTTCTTAAGTGCAAATTTAGGATCGTCTGGAAATTTCAATTGATGGATTTACATGTATTGAGCATAGGCTGCATGTGCAGCCTATACTCAATAAATGTAAATCCAATAATTGTTTACAAGGAAACATTTTTAATGTGAAATTTACAGACTATCATAATTTTGCACTTACGAACATAAAGTTTACTGAAACGGCTCACTGGAGTTGGTGCTATTCCGTCACATGTCTCGGGAATTTACAACCCTCTTATCGCATCGCCGTTTATTCTAATATTGATTTTGAAGAAATGTAGTCATTTCTTAACCCTTTCGCCCCTAAGTAACTAAAGTGGAATGGATTTTGATATGTTAATATTGCAACCAACCCACTCATTACGAAATGGTTTTCAGACTTGTCCACTTATGAAAAGGGGGTATTTTTGTTCTCAAAAATATGAATTTTACTTTCGAAAAGTGCAGATCCTGATGAGACGGCTCGTTACGAGCCGGCTCATCTGGATCTGCACTGTTTGCATAAACCGCTATAGCGGGATTTCGGGTTCACATATGTGTGCACTGTTGTCGTACAGATAAATGGTACTATATTTGGAATATAAAATAAATCATTGTATTTCATTTAAATGTATACAAAATATATGGACAAGGAAATGATATACAATTGTAGTGAAAGTACAACTGATCAACTATCATGTAGGTGCTTTGGCGCCAAGAAATAAATAAGAAATATCGATTTCCACAGATTTATTTTAAACGTAGATGTCGTTTATTTTACTTGCATGTATCCGCAGGAAGGTGTTTCATGTAACTTTGACGTTTCCAAGTGTATTAACCGCCAGTAAATAAACCATACTAAGACTAACACGCACACTTATATAAAAAACGCCCATTTATATCTTAACCCTTAGACAGCTACTCACACAAATTGTAGTCTACTTTTGCTTTTATATCTTGCGTTATTTCTCAATAAAACATGGTTTGAAAGCACTTCAGAATCATTTCCAATGGCAAAAACATGGTTTGACAGCACTTCAGAATCATTTCCAATGGAAATGATTCTGAAGTGCTATCAAAGCATGTTGTAAATTGTTCTAAAGTGCTGTCAAAGTATGTTTTTGATGATAAAAATGGAAAATATAACATAAACAGCAGACGACAAACAAACTAAGATAGCGGTCTAAGGGTTAAATGATGCCCCACCCACCCGTCAGTATCATCGTTGACTCGGTGAATAAATTCCATCTGAATGGTGCCTACACTGTAAAACCAGCGGACGCTTGACGCGTCCAGACGCGTTCATATATAGGCAATTTTAACGCAGTAGTGTTCAAATTGGCCTTCAGGAATCCAGTAAATGCATCTTTACTGAACCGATGTGTTCAAATGGTGTTCAGCACATTAACGTCTCCGTTCAAGCACTCTGCGGTCAATTTTTGATCAGCTTTCAATTGTGGTAGATACAATGAGTTTACCTTAACAATGTATTAATAACACCATTTACGATACATTTTAAATATTTTTTGCATAAAGTATGGTGTATGAAGCTGCAATTCATAATTCGTTACGGCATTTAAACACTGCCGTTCACATAGCATCCATTGATGAACGCTCAAAGCGTACGGTGACGTAATTCTATTTTTATCGGAGTATTTTTAGTTCCACGCGGTTCCGTCATGACCATGGAATTCTGGGAACTGGGAGCAATTTTTTATCTCTTTCCGGCATTGCTGCTAAAGGATATTGAGGACATTTAAATGTAAACCGTACATTTAATTTACTTATTTAGGTGATTTTAACATGTAAACTAATGGTAATAGCATCTCTTCATACTCGCCAATGTTTGTGGCAGCTCTTTGTGGTAGGGGTTGCTTGATAAACATGCAAAATGAGACAGAGTCCGAATTTGCCTCCAACATGTGTTGTTTCTTTGCAGACTCTATGCAATCATTTCAAAATCATACCATAAGGTATCACAAAGATGATCCAAGCTTCTCGGTTGCATGCAGTATAGGTTCTTGCTCCTTCACATCAAGCAAATGGTCCATTTTTAGATCGCATGTAAGCCGTAAACACGATAACCGAAATCAAAATGTAGACTTACCCCACCCACCCATGTTATTCAATGATGATGGAGAAAATGATGTTATTCCGTTCAACGATACAGAAGCTCTGCAGATATGTATGCATGTAATGCTATATCTATACAATGTAATGTTATATACTAATGTCAATGTAATCTATATACTAATGTACAATGTATGCTATAATACTAATGTACAATGTAATGCATATACTAATGTACAAAGTAATGCTATATACTAATGTACAATGTAATGCTATATACTAACAATGTACAATGTAATGTATACTAATGTACAATGTAATGCTATATACTAATGTACAATGTAATGCCATTATATTGAATGATTCAAAATAAAATGTGTAAATGAATTGCTTTTAATACCTTCTGTTCAAATTAGAACATTTCCATGATTAAATTAGAACACTTCCCTGTTCAAATATGAACACCTTTCTGTTTATATTAGAGCACCACAATATGTGTGCTCAAAATTGCATACCTACATGTTCATGTGGTGTTCCAAAGCTGAACACTTGTAACTTGAACATGTTCTGGGTGTTCAATATATGTTGCATCGTATTTGAACGCGTCAAGCGTTAATAATTGGAACACTTGAAATGTTCAATCTTGAACACACAACGTTCATGTTTTGAACGGTAGTGTTCACGGTTTGAACACATAAATGTCCAATGTCTCACACTAGTGTTCAAAGGGTGTTGAGATTAGAACACTGTGCGTTAATGCTTTGAACATTAGCGTTAAGAAATCGAATGCTCGTTGAACGCGTCATTGCGTTCTTGATATGTTCAATAGCTGTTGCAGTTTGGTGTTCAAAGTGCATTCTAAAGTTGAACGTTTGGGTTTACAGTGTACATGTTGTATTAATTAATAGATTTAGTAAATGGGTTTATCCCTTGTATAGAGCTGGACGCGTGCTGCCTAATTAAATTTAATTCGACAAAACCTGACACATATCCCCTCATCATGCGAACAAAACCTTGTATTCTTGTCGGATTGGTGCCAGTCCCAACAAGTAAACACGAACGCACGTGTTCTCTGTTTCGTGACATCTTGTAAACGTCGTCGATAGCAACGTATTGACAAATCAATTTTCCAGACGCTGAGGAAGTTCAAAACCAGCCCAGCGAGAATTGCCGTTCTCTGATTTGCTGCGGCTGAACATGAAAGCGGAGCTATCTTTTATTACGCCGTTCCGTATAATGTTCTAAAATCAATAGCGCGCCGTTGATTGGCCGGCGCAATGTCTCTAAGCTGAGCAAGGCACAATAATGACATTTTGTATAAATATGGAATCGCGGAAAATCGATATAATGCTTGTTCGCCCAATTGTAAGGTTGGAACGGAACTGATTCTGAAATCACCGTATCAACATTTCCTTCCCAAAATCTCGACCGGACTTGTCACCGGCAGTCGCCTGTTCCGAAAGGGAAATTGGCGCCTTGGAAATCGGAAATTCTGTCGGCGAACGGATAATTGTGGATATACTCGCAAAATAAACTTTGTAATAGCACCAACAAGTGGAACCGGAAGATATTATAGCACACACAATCAGTTCTAATAGGAAATATACATTAAATACGCAGGAAGCTGTGTTTGTTTATATACTGTTTAACTGTTTAAAGGAATTGAAGTGGTGACGTAATCGATGTGTTTGAACTTTACTTTGAGGTTTCTAACGACGGTATGAAATCCATGAACAAATACACTGTGCATTAATCATATACTACAAATATTAATTTCAATAAAAAACGAGAAATGTGTTGAATTTATTACTATAGCTTATAATTAGTTAAAAAAATAAATAAAATAAACACAATTATTGACAAACAATACAGTTCCTTAAAATGGTTTTCAACCATGGATGAAGACTGCATCTATATGCGTGAAACAGAAACTCTACACTTGTGGTAATCGAATATTCCATTTCCAAAAGTTGCGTACACATATTTCACAATATTAGCTAAACAATTCGGAATTGGCGATTTACGTATACATCCTGGCACGATGATGCAAAGTTTGAAACAACAAGACTACTACAGGACGTGTAGTTTTCCCGGCTTCTCCGGCATGATGTTTCCCGGTAAGTTCTCGTCACGTGACTCATACGTAATATATATACATATATATAAAATAAGATCACATTTGTTTTCTTGAAAACAACTGTGATCTTATTTTTGATGAGTTTCTTGGCAATTTATCTCAGGTGATAATGTCAGCTATGGCTCAGAATGATTAAATTCCTGAATTACAATGAAACCTCTCTAAGCCAGACACCCTGGGGACCTCACAGGGTGTCCGGATTAGAGAGGTTTAACTGTATTGTTTGATAGTATATATATTTGTGGGTGTGAAACCAGAAGAAATGGGGCTTATGGGATTTGGGACCAATGTAGCTCCTGATCAAATAGCGCTCTCCTGTAGCCTGATAACGATCTATTTTGCTTGCTAATATTACGATTGGTGTTTCATTAAGAGCTCTATGTATCACAGTTGCATTTTTATTTGAGACACGGCATGTGATTTTGTACCTTCGAACATCTGCGTAATTTCATGAAATAAATTTACAAAATTTGCAATATTATCCGTAAATCGCGTCAAAAGTTGACAAAATGTTCGGAGTACATGCGGAATTATATTCCACATGTACTCGGAAGATTTTGTCACCTTTTGAATTTATTTATGAGAAATATGGTAAATTTTGTAAACTTATTTAATGAAATTACGCAGCTGTCCGAATGTACAAAATCACGTGGGGTGTTTCATATAACGTCTCACAAATGTCCGGTGTAGAGAGGTTCTACTGTGTTTCAGGTACACGAGCTCTCCAAGATGCTGGACATACTGTACATTTATTTCGTGATTTTGTAAAAGCTAGAAACTCATGATTCACAGTTGTCATTCTTCAGTTTATCCGTGTCGCATACGGAGCCCCGCAGGGGACATGAATTCTTTTTTTTATTAATTCGTTCCCACGAAATAACAATTCGTTCCCTCAATTTAACAATTTGTTCCCGTGATTTAACAATTCGTTCCCACGAATTAACAATTCGTTCACCCAATTTAATTAGAGGGACATAATTGTTAAATCTAGGGAACGAATTGTCATTTCGTGGGAACGAATTGTTTATTCGTGAGAACGAATTGTTATATCGTGGGAACGAAAATTAATTAGAGGGAAAGAATTGTTAAATTGAGAGAACGAATTGTCATTTCGTGGGAACGAATTGTTAATTCGCGGGAACGTATTGTTATATCCTGGGAACGAATTGTTTAATTCGAGGGAACGAATTGTTAAATTGAGGGAACGAATTGCTATTTCGTGG
Organism: Conchocele bisecta; assembly: GCA_029237695.1. Lineage (NCBI taxonomy): Eukaryota > Metazoa > Mollusca > Bivalvia > Lucinida > Thyasiridae > Conchocele > Conchocele bisecta. Next base: position 3,823,445 of record CM055265.1, on the reverse strand, counting down.
GAACGAATTAATAAAAAAAATTCATGTCCACTGCGACGCTCCGTACTGAGTCGCACATTATTCGGGTATTTATGAATAATATTTCAGTATATAGAGATGACTGATGCAAATGACATTAAAAATGGAAAATTAAAAAGAGTCAAGAAATCTATACAGTCGGCGAACAAGACCGAACATATACATTCACATGGAACTTTTAATATACCCGTTCATTTATTTCGCGGACTGTGGCGATATTGTCACACATCACAGTATAGATGGATGCTCTTACATGAGTGACGATTTATAATCATACTTATTAAACTCGTTGGATGATTTCATAAGGAACGAAGCCATGCCGAGTTTCCAATGAAATCAATCAACGAGTTTAATAGCTATCATAATAAAACTAATTAATTTGATACTTATTAAACTCGTTTGCTGTTTTCACAAGAAACGAGACAATGCCGAGTTTCCAATGAAATCAGTCAACGAGTTTAATATCTATCATATCAATATCTATCGTATCAATATCTATCATATTAAAACATAAATGTTAGGTTGCATTTATTGCATAAGCACAGTATCACACATTAAAGCATACTGATCACGGATTGTGCGTCTGTTGCAGTATGATTGAGATATATATCACTCCAGTGTATTATGATTTTTATTATAGGAATGAATCGCCTTTTTGTGGAATTTATCGGGGTATAAAAACTTGGAAAAATCGCGGGAATACTGGACGAAGCGATAAAAAATTACAATTGTCGAAAAAAAAGAAGAAGAAAATTGTTTAAGGCCTCGTCCAGTATTCCCGCGACATTTCCAAGTTTATATCCCCGATAAATTCCACAAAAAGGCCATTAATTCCTTATAATTCCAGCATTTTAAATAAATTCATCAAGAAAATGTGTTTATTTTCCGTTTTCTCAATAATTATTTTAACTGCGCCTCACGGTTACGGAAAGTAGTTCGGCATGGGAGTTTACTGGGATATACATTTTGGACAGAGACTTGCTATGCACCAATCAAATTTTAGGGAATTGTGTAAATATTTTTGTGCTGGAATTATTGCGCCGTGGTATTGGACTGCGAATGCCAATTTCATGCAATAAACACATCATAGCACCGTCTTCAGCGAAACTAAACATCTATGTGAGTGAGTTAGCCCCGTTATTCCACTGACCACTTCAATTATTATTAAACCATTACATTGTCTTGACCATTACAGATCCGTCCTACGGGAAGACCGCCTGGACACCCCAAACCAACTCACAGATACACCAGGGTGAGTAAGAAAAACTTTTCTGAAAATAATCCTAAAGTATAATCCGCAGATGTGTGGGCAAACTCATACACAAATATTTGTTTCAATTACCCGCAACATAATTTGGAAACCAAACGACAGTGATATATATAATTATTCTTATTCTTTATTATGAGTTCCAAAAATATATAAAGTTACCATCTTGCACTATGCACAGTAATTGCAACATACTGACATGCAACAATTCATCATCTATATTCGTTTATATGGCGGAAGGCTAGTTAGGGAAAGTTCGTCTCTCCGTTCCTTCATTGCTTAAAACAAAAGACTAAGCGCCTTAAAGTTCGTTCCGACATTGTCACAATGAAAGGAAGCTGAAAAAATATACATTTCGTTATTACGTTTAGATCTAAGCTGCGTAGCGAACTTACTTTAAATGTTCTTCATTAGTTTCCCCGCAGTAGGGAGACGAAAATTGAGATTCTTCAGTTTCGATATTTCAGTAACTACGCCGCATGGAAACGAAAGTTAAAAACTTTAGATTTCTTTAATTCGTTTCTGTGCCGAGTAGAAAAGACAATTATGAACGTTACCTTCCGTGTTCCCGTGTCTATTAATAACCTCAAGTTTCATCATTACGCGGCGTAACGCCGCGTAATGATGCAACTTGAGGTTATTAATTGTATCTACGCGGAGTGGAAATAAATGAAATAAATAAAGGAAATACATTGAAGGTTCTTCAGTTTTGTCTGTACAGAGCGTATAAACTAAGAGATTAAATTCCCTAATGAGCCATCATACGTTGCCTTGGAATGCCGTGTACGGTCCGCATGCTTCAACATCGAGCTTCACGAGCTTGCTACCAGTGTAGCGCCAGATCATCATGCCACATTCAACCGTAATATTTTTGTTTTTAATTTGATGATTCTATTTTTAATAATACTTGTATTTCCCTCATAGTCACTCAATAAGAGTTGTCCAATACATGAAATAAAGTATTACATGTAGTTATGAAATAACATCTTCAGATTTCCATGCTGTCGCAAACACATATTTTTCAACAACTCGGATATCGACTGATCTGTTGCAGCATCTTTACTTTAAGGGGCCAGTGGAAGGGGCTAACGTAGTTAGCCCCCTTCTTGCATTGGTCACTTCAATTTAGTTGTTATTATTTCTTCTGCTCGTCTCTCCCCTGTCCAGTCTGTCACGATAGAGAACATTTCTTTTGTCTTCCGTGGCAACCGAAGCGCTTATCAGCACATGCTAGCGTCAACGTCCACGAAACATGGAATTTATATTTGTATTTTTGCCACAAAACGATTATTTTGCTGACGGTGCACGCGCCGTATATGGCCCGGAGGAATTTGAACGCCATCATCAAATTGTCTTTTTCGAGAAGATGGTGAAAATCGAGAAATAATTGGCGAGAGGCAGTGTTCGGCGCTTCCGATTATCTCGATATCCTGTCTAATTGTCGCTATTATCTTAACAGCTCCCGTGTTACTATAATACGGGGACATTCATGAGAACATGTATGTTATCAAATTTGGCCATAGACTACCCAAAAGGCAAGCATATGCTGTGTAGCTCGTGATAAACAGTTAGCCGAGATAATCTCGGCTAACCGGATGTCCTTTACTGTTTCATATATCTTTTATCTACTCTATATCAGTAGCCGAGACACACTAAAATGTTCGTATGTGCACAATTATGATAGTCTGTAAATTTCCATTTTTCTGGTAAACAATTATTGGATTTACATTTATTGAGCATAGGCTGTATATGCAGCCTATGCTCAATAAATGTAAATCCATCACTTGAAATTTCCAGACGATCCTAAATTTGCACTTACGAACATTTTAGTCGTACAAAGTTTAGTGAAACGGGCCCCAGTTGTGTAATGTTTTGTTTTGTCACGGTAACAGGCCATTCCGTCCTCGCGTTTCCGGACTCGTTCTGACATGTGAGCGGTTCATGCCCACCCAGTAGGCACAAAGTGTTCGTTATAGGAATTACATAAGGGTATACTTGTGTCACTATTCCACCAGTACCAAAAATTACGAGTGCCCGCTATACAGCTATAATAATTGTGTAATATTCATTATTCATAAGGGGAATGTATTTATGGCAAGAATTACATAACAGGTATCGGAATATGAAAACTATAAAATACAGATGAAATAGTAAAATACAAATGGTTAGTCTAGAATACCACAGCTAATAAACATTGCGTTTTCATGTAAGAAAGAGATGATGCAAGATGGCTATTAAGTACGGAGCCCCGCAGGGGACGTATAATTTGTTTCGGTTATTAATTCGTTCCCTCAATTTAACAATTCGTTCCCACAAATTAACAATTCATTCCCACGAATTAACAATTCGTTCCCTGGTAATAACAATTCGTTCCCATTGGAACGAATTGTTAATTCGTACGAACGAATTGTTATATCGAGGGAACGAATTGTTAAATTGACGGAACCAATTGTTATTTCGAGGGAACGAATTAATAAAAAAAAATCCACGTCCCCTGCGGGGCTCCGTAATTATGCGACAAAGACTACACACCATGACTGAATGGCATTACACGAGATATCCATATCAGGCTATATATAGGAACCTAGAACGTCAGGGGCCAGTTTCACTAAACTTCGTACGACTAAAATATTCGTAAGTGCAACTTCAGGATCGTCTGGATATTTAAATTGATGGATTCACATTTATTGAGCATAGGCTGCATATGCTCAATAAATGTAAATCCAACAATAGTTTACAGGAAAACATTGTTAATGTGAAATTTACAGACTATCATAATGTTGCATTTACGAACATTTTAGTCGTACGAAGTTTAGTGAAACGGCCCCCAGGATATGAACATAACTGTCATAAGCCCCATTTCTCCAATTAGGGCCACATCTATGAGGCTAAACTGGTAACACACATCGTATGTTTCCTGTTTTCATTGGGGAGACATTTGAGAAATGTAGCGATTGTTTCACTAAATGACTCTGAAAGGTACATGCTCACTGTCACTCAGTAGCACAACATGTTCTGTATATCAGAGACAACATCTGAGAGATTTTCTGGCAAGATATACATTTATTCACCATTAACCCACGTAATGATTAGCATTAGTATACATTTTATATAAGACGTAAATTGCCACACTAATATCAGGTGCGATAACCGTGTTTCCTTAAAATGTTAGCGAACATTACAATTTATTCTCTGTATTTATGTTTTTGACTTTATAAAATATTATAAGGTGATGCATTTAATTAGTATAAATAATTAAAACATATTCTGCCTCATTTGCATATGAAAATAGCCTGAAACCACCGCGAGTCACTATTAGTAACATAAATATTACTAAATGATTATATCTGTATAGCGGGCACTCGTAAATTTTAGAACTGGTGGACTAGTGACACAATTATTCACTTATTTAATTCCTATAAAGAATATGTTGTGCCTAATGAGTGGGCTTGTACCTTTAAAGTTAGCCAAACACCGATATTGTTGACATGAACTATGAGTAAACTATATGTATGTTCGCATTCGTCCATATAACGTCATATGTTAATTAATAACCGAACATACAATGGAAATATTGCTCGTTATCGTTATCCGGTACAGTTTTGAAAGACATTGTGCTGTATTTTGTTGTATTTTGGACGCACGTGTGCAATGGCATGGATGCTTACACAAACTGTAAGACTGTTGGCCCTGAATACAGTACAGCTCATACATTCATTCACTTATGTAGATATATGTATTTATTTATTTATTTATACACATTTAATACACATTATTTGAAATCAAGAATGTACACGGTAGTAATTTTGAAATTTGATTACATTGAAAGCTAATTCTTAATGAACTTTTATCCCGTCAACACAGTGCGTATGTGCTGTGAAACACGGTGCCGTGAAACATTTTTGATATCCAGTCAATACAAGTTTTGCATTTTAAAGCCATTTGTAGGTGTTGACGGGATAAATAGAATAGTAGGTTAGTGCCGTGAATGGAAAAAAATATCTGACGCGGCACGGAAACGGGATGTGCTCGGCAGAGCCTAGCCCATCCCGTTTCCTGAGCCTTGCCAGATATGTTTTCCCATTCACGGCACTACCTTCTATTCTCTATTTCTCCATTTATAATTTGGATACTTTTATATACCCGAGTACAGGCGGATTTCTAACAAGCAGCCCATCTGCTACATTTCAGGTTATTCCCACCCACACAGCCCTATAACGCCGATTGGGAAACCGTCGCTGGAGCCCAGTCATACGCCATGGCGACCCCAAGGTCAGTAGTCAAGGTCACATATACGAAGTCAACGTATCAATTTTAAGTTATAGTCTGAAAACGACCTTAGATAAATAAGCATACGTAAAATAATAGTGTGTTCATAGTTTGTCAAGGAAAACAATGCTTGCAATTAATATGGAGACATGTGGCTTAGGGAATTTGTGACCAGTGTAGCTGAAATAGCACACGCCTGTTAGTAGCATGACGAGTGTTTCATTAAATGCCAAAAACAGAATGGCGAACAGTACGGAAGCACAAGCTGACAGTGTATACACTTGTCGCTAAACACATATTAACCCTTACACCGCTATCTTAATTTATTGTCCTCTATTTTCTATTTTCCACTTTTATCATCAAAAACATGCGTTGACAGCACTTTAGAATAATTTACAACATGCTTTGTCAGCACTTCAGAATGATTTCAATTGAAAATTATTCTGAAGTGTTGTCAAAACATGTTTTTATTGAGAAATAAGGCAAGATATAAAAGCAACAGCAGACGACAATTGTTGTGTGTAGCGGTCTAAGTGTTAAGCCCATTTTACCAGTCACAGACACAAATAACAGTGGCGCGACTACCTGTTGAGTACGGTCTTCGACAGACAAGGGGCCGGAATAGCAAACAAAATCATATATAGGTTTACTGGCTGATGCATATTTTGGTTCGTGTGTCTTCTTTGTCGCTGGGTATATACAATGCATTGTGGACATTTAGATTTATTATTTTTTGGTGGCATAATAATTTAGTGTATCGATCTCGAAAACCGACGCACTTTACTATAAATTTTCTGAAACACTGAGATATTAGATGCATGTGTTTGAAGTACGATTGTAATACATGTATATTGTTTCTTCATTTATGCACACATATGATCGTTGCTACGGCTCAAATTAAATATTCGTGGAAAATAAAAAAATAAAAAGCAAAAAGACAAAAAAAAAACAAGAAAAAATTAAAATATTAATAATGTGGATTTTCATATGAGATAGTTAAGCTTCGTTGTCATCAACCCTAATTGTCTGACTGTCACGAAAAGTCGGGTTACATTGTCGTCACATACATGTATTTGGAAAATAAGATATGCAATGTGTCATTCAGCGAATCATTTAATTTCATTTAAGTGACCTTACAACGTTTGCGACCAGCGTAGCTCCAGATCAGCCTGCGCATCAGCGCAGTCTGACCTGGGCCTACGCTGTTCGCCATTCACTCAGTGACGTACCATAGTTGTCAATTAAACAAGTTCAATATAATCATACTATTATAAACTGAGCACGTGATCACGATCTAGAATTGCCGATAATATCTTAAGTTACCTATTCCCAACCTGCGGCCCATATTTACCCGAGTTTACTATTTTACCTTATCTGCCAAAGTACCGTTATAATCAGGGACCGCCGTTCTGTTAGTGTCGTTTTGATAAAAATTCAATACTTAATTACTATATGCGTGTCCCTTCAAAGGCCACTACGATGATTTGGCCGTATCTAATATTAAGTGCGCGTTCGTAATGCCATGGCTAATCATTATTGCCATGATAACGGTCTTTCAATGGCGTAATTGCCACTTTAAAATCTTTTACATGACCATGTTTCAACAATTTTGCATGAAAAGGTAATCCCTATTATTTGATTCGTGTCAAATTGATAAAATAGCCTGGGCGGCATTTGCTGCGAATCAATTGTGACGGGTTATGCTAAAATGCAATTATTGTATGTATGGCCAGTTTTGGCATAGAACAGACTGCGCAATCACACTAGCATATACTCTGTTCGCATTTGAGAGTTTGCACCTTCAAACTTCTGCGTAATTTCATGAAATACGTTTACAAATTTTACAGTATTGTCCGTAAATGCCGTCAAAAGTTGACACAATCTTTAGAGTACACGCGGGATATAATTCCGCGTGTACTCTGAAAATTGTGTCAACTTATGACTTTATTTATGAAAAATATTGTAAATTTTGTAAACGTATTTAATGAAATTACGCAGATGTCCGAATGTACAGAATCACATAATTTTAGTCTGTAGCCCGTGGTAACTCGGTAATACTAAGCTTGCCATAGCGAAAGTTGAGGCAACATGGCCATGATTCTGAATCACACAACTTCACATGGATATAACATTCATGTGTGGGTGGAAGACTGAATGAAAAACACAAATGAATATCTCCCATCCCCGTTCGACTAGTGCAGTTCAATATAAACATACTTGTTTGTGACACATGAGTTATCATTCCACATCTGCAGCAAAATTCTACAATTTTCAAGAGCTTTTCATTTTAAACTAATTCTTGAAATCTTTGGAAACCTGTTGTATATGAATATCAAAGTCAGAAACAAATAGTGTGATGAAGAACGACATTGAAACCTAATTTAATTACAAGTACAAGTACAAATAACTTATTAAAATCATGAGGACGTCCGGGCGTATGTGAGTCCAGCGGAGTATCCGAATGTTACGTCTAGTACATACCTGGATGCGATAATATTGTTTATCCCGTCAACACAGTGCGTATGTGCCGTGAAACACGGTGCCGTGAAACATTTTTGATATCCTGTCAATACGACCTAATCGCTGCGTATGAATATGTGCGGTTTACATACTAGTCGATTCTCCGATTTTGACGATGCGGCTGGGATTATTTTTTGCATTTTAAAGCTATTTGTAGGTAGAATAGAGCATCGCCCATCCCGTTTCCTAAGCCTTGCCAGATATTTTCCCCCTTCACGGCACTAATCTATTATTCTCTATACGTATGTGTGTTTTTCAGAATACAACATGGTTGATGATTTAATATGACATTCATTAAACCAGGTTACTGATTTCATAAGAAACGAGGCTATGCAGCGAGTTTAATAAATTTCATATTTCATCAGCATAGACGTTACTATATTCTAGTTTCTGCATACATTATTAAATCTTTACTGATCATATAACCGTGTTCTGTATCACCCAATGTTCATATTTATTGCATTAGTGTAATGTGCTAGAACACTGTGGAGGCCTATGTTATACAAATAATATAAACTAAATAAATATGCAGCATCTCATAATGGTACTGTATGTAATGAACTTTCTATTGTTTTATTTAAACTTACCTCCGATATGAGACAAGACATGCATTTTTTTACCTAGGAAGATGCGCGATTTTTGAAGAATTTTGTTTACAAACTTTAAGATTTTCACCGTAAATGACTTCGAAAGTTGACGAAATGTGTCGAGCAACTGCAAGATGCTGTTCCGCATTTGCTTTAAAATGTTCGTCCACATTCAAAGTCAATTACAGATGATATTTAAAATGTAAAATTGAACATCTTCTTAGGTACAAAATCACATGACTCGTCTCATACACCACCGCCTGCGGTAATCTTGCGCAGTTATCAACGTTTGTGAACATCCATATTGGCAACATCAACTAGCAACCAAACAATTTGATTGGCTGTGCCTGAGCTGTAGCACAGCTCAGGCTCAGCCTATCAAGTTGCTTACTTTCAAACAGAATGTTCAAGTATTTTGTTATATATAAACACATTTACAACTATTAGCAAGATAAGCGTAGGCGTTTGTATACATGTATGTGGTTGTGTTTGCAGGTAGCGGACAAATACAGCTGTGGCAGTTTCTACTCGAACTACTTTCGGACAGCAACAACGTCAACTGTATACTCTGGGAAGGCACGAACGGCGAATTCAAACTCGTTGACCCGGATGAAGTTGCGCGGAGATGGGGAGAGAGAAAAAGTAAACCCAACATGAACTACGACAAACTCAGTCGGGCGTTAAGATATTATTACGACAAAAACATTATGACGAAAGTTCACGGAAAGAGATACGCGTATAAATTTGACTTTGCAGGTCTTGCACAAGCTATGCAACCAAGTGCACCAGATCCCGCCGCGTACAAATACCAACAGGACTTGTTTATGTCAAGCTACCATCACAATTCTAAATTTAACTATCTTAACGCGCATGCGCCGATGTCGTCATCGCCAGGACTTTTCCCGCCACCGTCCAGCTACTGGTCCCCCACGAATGCTAGTTGTTCGCTGTATCAAAACATATCAAACCATCACATGCCACACCCGCCCACGGGACCAATATCCGGAATGACAGGACATCATCTTGGTTCATATTATTCATAGGTGTGTATATGTTCATAACTGTGACTGTGGCTGAAAACATGGGGCTTACGGAATTTGCGACCAATGCAGCTCCTGATCAAACAGCACTCTCATATAGCCTGATAGGATCAATATTGCTTGTTAGAATCATCACAGCTGTTTCATTGATGTAATGGCGAACATTGTAGATCCTGATCAGACTGTGCGGATGCACAGGCTGATCAGGATCTACACTGGTCGCAAAACCCATACGCCCCATTTTTGCCAGTCACAGTGACAAATGATGCACGTCGTTACAATATGGAAACGATCTACTTGATTACACTATGGAAACAACTGACTTTCTGACCGGTGTAGCTTTTGTCCCAGAGATTATCAGTGGACTACCAATTCCACACAGTAATTAAAGGGGTCAGTGGAATAAGGGGGCTAACTTTATGAAGGTATTATCTCCCTGATTCCACCGGCCATTCAATTGTTAAGTATCTTTCTCAGCTTCAGTTCGTTATTTAAAATTCAAGACACAATAACTAGAATGAGTTCAAAGTTATCATGTCCACGACCAAGATTGTGATATTAAAGGTACATATCCACTTTATATCAGGGATATCATCTGATACATTTTCTGGCAAAATAAGCATTCATTCACAATTATCCCACGTATTGATTGGAATTATTATACATTTTTATATCCAACGTAAATTTCCACACTGATATCAGGGGCCATAACTGTGTTTCCTTAAAATGTTAACGGACATTACTATTTATTATCTGTATTTATTTTTTGATTTGTAATGATCATACTTTATACTCTGTCTAAAATATTATTTGTTCAGGTGACGCATTTAATTAGTATAAACAATTAAAATTAGCATACCTCATTTGCATATGAAAATAGCCCGATAACACCGCCCGTCACTATCAGTAAAATAGTTATTACTAAATGATTATATCTGTATAGCAGGCACTTGTAATTTATTTTTAGAACTGGTGTAATGGTGAAACAATTATACTCTTATTTAATTCCTACAAAGAAGATTTTGTGCCTGCTGAGTGGGAATGTACCTTTAATATACTAAAACATGAATGAGCCAGTTACCTATTCATGGGAGAGTTATGCCGATATTATAGAAAATTAAATCGTTCGTTCAGCTTATATTTAAGGGTGGGAATTGGCTCGAACACCTTCAATACCCAGATAAAAAATAAATCTAAATATTCCCCAAATATATACAGTTGACTCGTAAATTAGGAAAGTTGTATTTTCATTAAATTATTATACCCGCCGAAAGAAGTGATCTGAGAGGAGTGGGGTATACTGCAGCCAGATTGTCTGTCGCTCCGTGTGTCCGTCCTTTTGCCACACACTGTGTGGTACATGTACATATAAGTGCCATATATATATGTGTATAAATCAATGTAATGTTAAACATTTATTCGAGTGCGTACTTTCTTGGACAGGTTCACAACGTTTCGTGTAATGATGATAGAGAATCAAGTCATGATTTAATAATTAAATTGATTTAACGAGTTTAGTGGTTTCATATGAAACGAGGTTACGTTATCAGTTAACAACTATAGTTTATCATATTAAATTATCACAAATATTAACTGCAACATCATGCATTGAACTACTGAGTATCTAAATGTGTTTTCTGTAGCCGTCTCGTATATGTATTATATTAGTGTGCTATTATTTTAATACACCTTGTTCTTAAATTGCGAAAGTCAATTAAGTTTTATTTGTTTCTTAACGATTACAAACAAGCGCGAGATAACGTCTAAGTTGCTGTGACTGGAGAAATGGGGTTGCGGGTTTTGCGACCGGTGTAGATCCTGATCAGACTGTGCATCCGCACAGTCTGATCAGGATCTGCACCGTTCGCCATTCTATAGATGAACCATCCACCATGCTTCTAACACGCAGTACATATGGTTATCTGGCTACAGGAGTGTGCCATTTGATCAGAAGCTATGCTGGTCACAAAACCCGTAAGCCCCATTCTCCAGTCACATATAAGATATTGTGTTGGCACATATGGAGGCATAAGAATGGTCCATAATGTGGGAGGAAAATGGCGTACCCAGAGAAAACCCACGGCGGGTTCGCAGGGTATCATGTTTACAAAGTTTCAACTGTACTGCAAAACACATTAATATTCTGTGTGTTCAGCAATCATGAATAGCCACACCATCAATGATAACCAACACGTGTGTTTCCATGGTGACCTGTCAACGTATATGTTATTGTATCAGAAAGGCGGATCCTGGTACCACATGGTCCTGACTCCGTCTACGACACACGTGTAAACCTGGCGTTCGTTGAAACCATACTTCTGAGACTTTAACTATTTCACCCCTAAGTAACTGGACAGGATTGTGATATGTTAATTTTGCAACCGATCCAACTGTCACAAAATGATTTTCAGACTAGTCCATTTATGTGTTTTTGTTGTAAAAAAATATGAACATTACTTCCAAAAAGTGCAGATTCTGATGAGACGGCTCGTTACGAGCCGGCTCATCTGGATCTGCACTGTTTGCAAACGCCGCTATAGCCGGCTTTCCGGTTCAAAGGGTTAAACAACGTCAAATTTACACAGGCTTTTTATAAGCATGAACTCGTAGTCTAAAATAGAGATACAGCATTTCGATTGGCTCCGCACAGGCTGATCAGGATCTGCACTGTTCCACTTTTGAACAATTTAGGTTCAAACAATCGAACTGCTTCACCCTCGGAAGTTGAGGTAATGTTTCTAAACCATATGCCGGAACCTGATATCAACATGTTTGTTTGTCATTGCCTTTGAATTGTATAATGTTATACATGTATGCTACCTATTTTTCAAATGACTGTGATTCCAAATATATGTGTTGTTAAATAAATGTGCTTTATGAGATACACTAGTATATTGGATGTTTGACTCGCCATGACGAAAAGGGACGTACTGCCTTATATCAAGGTCAGGTCTTATACATCTCTCTATACATCTCTCTATACATCTCTCACGAACATATGTACATGTAGGCCGGCTTTCCTCCATATTATGTGAAATATAGTCACATTTTCTGTAACTGACGCCGAAAGTTGACAAATGTACAGACCACAAGCATTCCCATCGAGTTATTTCTGTCAAATGTCGGATTGAAACTATATATAAATGTGTGGCTGCAAAGACGAATATACTATAAGACAGTGAAATCTTTCTAAACCGTACACCCTGGGAAGGTTTAGAGATCTTCCACTGAAATTCAGACATAACTTTGCCAAGTCACGTGGCTGTGCTTTGCAAATTTGAACACACTTGAACAGGCACTATTATTAAAGACAGATGACCATGCAACGCATTCAATTAAGAAAACAGGGACTATCTGCCCAACTGGTTTAGTGAGGTTTTACTGATCAATAACGGACTCATAATAGCAACGGCCATAAAAAGAACATAGGAGAAATAGAGAATAGCAGGTTAGTGCCGTGAACGGGAAAAAAATATATGGCAAGGCTTAGGGAACTGGATGTGCGAGGCTCTGCCGAGCACATCCCGTTTCCGTGCAGCGCCATATATTTTTTTCCCATTCACGGCACTAACCTACTATTCTATTTATCCCGTCAACACCTACAAATGGCTTTAAAATGCAAAGTCATAACGCCAGGCACATCCTCAAAATCGGAGAATCGAACCGCACATATTCATACGCAGTGATTATGTGATATTGACAGGATATCAAAACTGTTTCACGGCACCGTGTTTCACGGCACATACGCACTGTGTTGACGGTATAAAACTAAGGTGTACATTAATAATCTACTGATGAGCATGCGCATTTACCTATACTCTACTGCGTACATTAATTCACATCTATGAAATAATAATGACAAATATATTAGGTTAAGCATGGTGTCTTCCGTTAGATAATTGCTTCCATAGGCTCCTATGTGTATGTGTGCCCATTTTAGTACAATACATCACCGTGCTGTAACACTGCATGCGTGCAAACTGGACATGATGCTCATGTGCACCGGTCTACGTATCAATAAGCCCCACTTTGTCATGGCCCGTCAAACATTCTGAGATTATATTGTGCCACGAGATTATTATGACTGGCGAAATGGGGCTTATCGGTTTTGGGAACAGTGTAGATCCAGATCAGACTGTGCATTCGCACAGTCTGATCCGGATCTACACTATTCCCCATTCCAGCAATGAAACACCCGTCATGCTTCTAACAAGGAATATAGACAGTTATCAGGATGCTGGAGTGTGTTATTTGATCATGGCTACGCTGGTCACACATTATTAAGCCCCATTTCTCCAGTCAAGCCGCATATATGGTGTTTCGTTGAGTCCATTGTTGTCGCGAAATCTCGAAATTGGCGTGGAAAAGGCGAAATAGCGAAAACACGAAATTTCGGTTTTAAATGTCACGCTGTCGAGATTTCAGCTTATAATCGTTTGTCGATTTTTTGACAATTTTACCTTTGACAACAAACGCGTGTATGTGATATATGTACCACGAACGTTGCAATGTGACACTCTGTAACATGGCTATATGTGGATAGGCGAAGTTAATTTCGCGAACTTTCTGGTTTTCGTTTGATCTGGTAATGGGCGAACAAAAAATACCATAATTATAACATTAACATCTTTGGGGGTTTTTTTTGGTGAAAAATATAAAAACAGATTCAGAAAATAAATTGAATGATGGTGAAAACTTTGAAGGACGTATATACTTGTCTCAATAATGCGGAGATATGGATGACACACATTTGTATCATTATGCCTAGATCATACGCACCGATGGGTAATATAAAAAGTCACACGCGCTATTTTGCTCTGTCATTCAGCGTTGCTATAGTTTCATTTCATTTAAAATAATGAAAGTAGTGGCTAGAGAAGAAACTTGTTCTATGTATGATCACTCAGGGGCGTCGGAACAGGTGCTGCAGTGATGTCGGACCAATAAAGTTGACAAACGTATTAGGTTTTATTGAACTATTTAGAATTCATATATGCAAACAAAACAATCAGGAATGTAATGCGTAATATTATATAGACATTAATATGCATTTCCCACAATGTTGACTTGAACATACATTTTCGGTTTTGTATTTCGTGTCTAGATCAAGTTTGAGTATATTCTCCGATGCACATATTTCTAATAAAAAGGATCTGCATGTTTTCTTATTTCTCATCAAAAGTGTACGTTGTTACCACTCAGTTGAACCGAGACGGTTCAACTGAGTGGTAACAACATACACTTTGGGATGTGTTTGGTGGTGAAGGCACGCCCTACCTTCGACGGACCAATCGAATGAAGCCTCCGACGCCCCTGTCACTGCACCATACATTAGCATTATATTTTATAAATTGTATTAGAATATCTGACACATGATTAACGAATTTTAAAATTGCTAAATCGCAGAAAGAAATGAAAATCAAGTTTGACAATGCATATCATAAGGATGGGTTGATAAAATACATGTATTAAAATATCACTATGTATGACATGTGTAAATAAAATATTTATGAACATCTCCGTATGTCGAGTTCATTTGTGAGTCCAGTGTAATATTGCCGGACGGCACAAAAGTGGTGTGTATAACGAGTTACAGTAGAACTTCTATAAACCGGACATCCCAGGGACCACACAGTGTTCTACTTAGATGGGTTTGACTGTAATTTATTTCATTTTTGTAACTGTCCCTGGCTAAAAATGACAAAACATGTTCATGAAGTGCTTAATTACAGTGAAACCTCTCTAAACCGGACACCCTGGGGTGTCCGGTTTAGAGAGGTTTCACTGTATATTGTTATGCATGCAGACCATGTTCCCGAAGTTACAGTGAATATTTATTGAAAAGGTTCCAAGAGGAAACAAACAAAGATGAGTAGAAAATGAAATTAAAACGACCGTTTTGTACAACGATGTGCATAGAAGTATGGTATTTTAGTACGAGAAAGCGATATTTCCGGTTAAATACCCGACTCCCAACTATGTAAACGCATGTCATGTGGCGTCTTTTTATTTTCCACGTAATTCGTGTCGTTTACACATCATGTTCGTTTTACACCCCCCCCCCCCCCCCCCACTGACTGTGTAAATGTTTTCGCGAAACATATACGCACGAATAATGTTTATATTTTCTAAACACTATGCGTATGCGTATTTATACCATATTTATTGCAATATATTCTTATGGTTAATATGTTTCATTCTTTCATTTATTTTTCAGTCATTTTTTATTTCATACTAAAATTAAATCACACACAAAGTGTATTACTATAGTAACACATTCATGGTTGTTTCATTCATATATTATCAACCATGTGCTATTATTTACGTACATGTATATGTATAAATATAATAATGGTATTTAGAAAATATACAATTTATACGTGGCGATCCTCGCTTGCTATAAACATGTATATAACGTGTATACATAATCATGATCACGTGGTTACAACAATAACAACAATTAGTGAAACTTCGAGAAGCACCTCGGATTCAAGCTATGTACATGTATTCTCTTATATTCTCCTTATTATGTAACGCATTTTAATGAAATATGGCGCATCAAACGCGTCTTGTTAAGTTGCATTATATAGGCGGTACTTTGGCCCAAACTTGTTTCGAATAATCGATGTCCGTGATTACTGTCAATACCGGAACGGAAATCGATTCATCGCAAAAACGACATAGGTATGTGCCGAAGTCCCGAAAACCACCAAATCCAGGTCATGAAGACCCGTTTGCTGCGCCATATGTCATCAAAATCCGTTGCATATTAAGGAAAATATAAAATAATATTTACATGTACTTTGGAGTGGGCGTGCTTTCAACATTTACAGACATTGTTGTTGTGGTAACCACGTGTTCATACACGACGAGACGGTTCAAATGGTGGTCACGACATATATTTCTGCCTCTTATAAAGATTTTCCACAAAAAAATGGCGTATCTTCAAAAGTCACATATCAGATGTAACTGAGAATAAATAACAAATGTAAGGTTTAAACCATTATTATTTCCATTCAGAATGGCAAAATAATTACGTTCACCGCTGATATGACGTAATAACGTCTCGGGTATTTACGTCAGTGTTGCTGTGCGTGACTGCTGGCGCCAATCGTCCTTGACGACATGAGTATTATATAGCCAAGAAAATAATCCAGTTTACACATTGATTTACATAATTATGGTGTAAAGAAAATATACGTATAGTGTTTATAAACTATGTTATTTCTCCCACTCGTGTGTATATTTTATCCCGTCAACACAGTGTGTATGTGTCGTGAAACACGGTACCGTGAAATAGTTTTGATATCCTGTTAATACTGCGTATGCATATGTGCGGTGGCTGGGTTTTTTTTGTTTTGCATTTTAAAGCCATTGGTAGGTGTTGACGGGATAAATGGAATAGTAGGTTAGTGCCGTGAATGGGAAAAATATATGGCGCGGCCCGTTTCCTAACCATTGCCAGATATTTTGTCCCATTCACAGCACTAACCTACTATTCTCTATTTTCGCGTTAGCAAACTCGGCAACGCTCGTTTGCTAACGCGAAAAAATATGCACACTCGTGGAATACGTTTGATATTTTCTGCACACTGTTGGTATATATTCTATTTGTATTATATAGTTTTACTCCGTCTCGTCTAACGGACTGGTTCCAGTGTCGGAAGTGAATAAGTTCCGTATCAAATAAAGTTCCCGTATTCATAATATTCACCATTTGCAATCAAAATCCATTCATTAATGCCCCATTGTGTGCCAAATTGACAGTGTGCCATTTATTTTCTGCGAATCTACATTTCCGTGAGGCGCAGTGATATGAGCCGAATGACAGCTATGGGTCGAATTATCCATACGCTGTTTGGTCTAGTGCGTTATTGATCCGAGTGTTTTCTGATAAATAACGCAAAGAAGCTATAAATTAATCCGCGGAAATGTTGTTACAGTTGCGCATATCATTGGCGCGGAATCGATAGAGACCACTCGTCAATACTGAACGTCGTATTTTACAAAAATAATTTTGCTCCAACGACAGCGTATATTACAGGCAATCGACTGCGGAAGGAAGCACAGCCTGTTTCTCTCGTGTTTAATTTCTCCATTCACGATTGAGAACATTCTATACGAGAGGTCTGACAGTTAGAAAATTGGATTTCCTATCTGATGAAACATGGTCCAGTAACTTAACGGCAAAAGTATATTTTCTAAACGCCTGCCATGATGTATTCCTACGCGAGGACACAGTGATTCCGCGTGTATTGCCTGATCGCCTTATCTCTGCCGTTTGGTTAACTAAGCCCGACGTTTATTAAGTGATTTTATTTAAGCAAATGAGATAAATGTCGTCACAGCGAGCGTCGAAGATCACAAAAGAGTACGGACTACTCCCTGTGGAGAGGACCGCATCACAATATCGGGTCTGGGAGAGCTGAAATGTTATGAATGCCGATGATCGCGCTGGCACGCGAGTGTATTCAAATCGAATATTTGACAGACAATTAAGTGGATAGTAGATTAAGACAGCATTGAATACATCCCAGCATCACCTGCGATCTTTCCAAATGTCTCCCGACAAAATGTAATAAATCTTCGCATTGTCCGCGGCGCTCTGTACACACATCTCAATTCGATTCCAGGAACAATATGCTCATTATGCAAACTAATTTCTTCCCCCACGGTCTCGGTTTATTAAGTGCATGATCGGCACGTGCATCGGCACGCGCACCATCGAAAACAGCCACGTGGCTAATATTCGTGTTTGTGTCTGTCTTTGAATTGGAATAAAGGAATTATGGATGTATGGACTGCACGTCCAAAACATAATATTCTGTACAAAGCGTCAAATTGAAGGTGCCAGGTTAACCGAATCCTGTAATAATTGTGACGGTCACCGGAGGAATTGTTCGTATAGCATATGCGGTCAGTATAGCTGCTGGGGCGTTTCACTAAACTTTGTACGACTAAACTGTTCGTAAGTGAAAACTTATGGTAGTCTGTAAATTTCACATTAATAATGTTTTCCTGTAAACAATTAATGGATTTACATTTATTGAGCATAGGCTGCATAAGCAGCCTATGCTCAATAAATGTAAATCAATCAATTGAAATGTACAGACTATTCTAAATCGGCACTTACGAACATTTTAGTCGTACGCAGTGTAGTTAAACGGGCCCCAGATCTTGTAGCCCGCTCATGCAGCCTGATACATGTGTGTATTTCTGCTTTAATTTCGTGTTTGGAGAAATGTGCAGATTCTGATCTTATAGAGCGCTCCTGCCGCCTGATACTTATTGTATGTATTACTGCTTTAATGTTATGCTTCGACTACTAAATGGATCAACCATGCTATATGGCAGGGTTTGGTTGGAATATGTATTCGTTATTTGATTTGTATGTGGATATATGGACGAGGTCCACAACATGCGATCTTGCATGACTTTGTATTATATACGTACATCATTCGCAATTTATATCCGCTTCAAAAAATAAACAAAATATAAGTAAAATAAACAAAGTAGTGGCGCTTTGGATGGAACTATTTTGCGATGTGAAGCGTAGTTCCGGCACTGACCAATATATATCAACTCACGTGATGTCAATGGGAAACGAAAGTACGTATATAATAAGGGGTTATATTTTACACTGCAACATACAACGCTGTAACATGAAATGTCTGGCTGGCTAATATATGAACTATTCCATACTCAAAGATATGAATAATAATATGAATAAAAGCATGACAAACGTCACAGAATACACGTACCACGACCATACATGTATTAAAACTCGCAGCTGAATAATGCTTACATGTAACATACTAAATGGTGTCAATTCCCCGAATTATGTTTAGATTCCAGTGAAAAGAAGTACGACTATCCCCGAAAATCAAAACATTGTCTCTACAGGTATATAATTCTAGCACAAAAATATTTACACAATTCCCTAACATTTGATTGGCCCGTAGCGTCTCTGTCCAAAATTTATATCCCAGTAAACTCCCACGCCGAACTACTTTCCGTAACCGTGAGGCGCAGCTAAAATAATTCTTAAGAAAACGGAAAATAAACACATTTTCTTGTTTAATTTATTTCAAATGCTGGAATTATAAGGAATGAATGGCCTTTTTCTGGAATTTATCGGGGATATAAACTTGGAAAAGTCGCGGGAATACTGGATGAGGCCTTCCGGCCTTCGTCCAGTATTCCCGCGACTTTTCCAAGTTTATACCCCGATAAATTCCAAAAAAGGCCATTCATTCCTATAATACATTATTACTACAATGCATGTAGTACAGTGGAACTCTTCTAAACCGGACACTCGGACAATATGGATGTTTAACTTAGATGTGCTTCGCCGTTGTTTATCTCTGATTACAAGACTGTTCATAATTGTAAAACACTATAATGTGTCATTAAGCGCTAACATGTCTAATTTATAGTGGAACATCTCCAAACTGGACACCCTGGGCACCTCCCAGGGTGTCCGGTTTAGAGAGGTTACACTGTACATGTAATAAAATGAGTAATACGTCTGTACAGGTTGTTGGTTCAATGTCATGCCTATGTTTATTTCTGTACTGTTCTGTAGTTTCTAAACATAATTAGAAGAACTATACCCATTTTACTATCACTGATATACGGAGCCCGTTTTTTTTTTATTAATTCGTTCCCACGAAATAACAATTCGATCCCACGAAATAACAATGTGTTCCCTCGAATTGACAATTCGTTCCCACGAAATAACAATTCGTTCCCACGATATAACAATTCGTTCCCTCGAATTAACATTTTTTTCCCACGAAATGACAATTCTTTCCCTAAATTTAACAATTCGTTCCCTCGAATTAACAATTCTTTCCCACGATATAACAATGTTAATTCGAGAGAATGAATTGTTATATCGTGGGAACGAATTGTTAAATTGAGGGAACAAATTGTTAATTCGTGGGAACGAATTGTTATTTTGTGAGAATTAATTGTTATTTCGTGGGAACGAATTAATACAAAAGAATTATACGTCCCCGGCGGGGCTCCCTACTGATATGCGTTACTCACTTTGGACACATAGCATATCATCAGGATGTCCGCTTATAAGAGGTTGCACTGTAGTAGACGCTGGTTTCTACGTGCAATTGCAATGTGTACATTTTCGCGTGTACGTTACCGTGGGCGTTTCAATTGTTAGGTAATTAAATACGGCACCGGTCGGTCGAGCCCTTTAATTTACATCGATATCGAACACTATAGTCCATTATCCTGGAATACAATATACACGGACAATCATAGTAAAAATTCATGTATCATTGGCGGGAAGAAAATAGAAAACTCCCACGATTGAAGATGGCACACTTTCAGTGAAATGATATAATTTAATTCCATGCTTACTGCAAGATTCTGTGTAGCATGTATTTCGAATGTCAGGGGGCAGTTTCACTAAACATCGTACGACTAAGATGTTCGTAAGTGCAAAATTATGATAGTCTGATTCCCCATTAACAACGTTTTCTTGTAAACAAGTATTGGATTTACATTTATTGAGCATAGGCTGCATATGCAGCCTATGCTCAATAAATGTAAATGCATCAATTAAATTTCCAGACGATCCTAAATTTGCACTTACGAACATTTTAGTCGTACGAAGTTTGTGATACGGGCCCCAGAACACTGCAGCCACGATTTTAACTTCACTC
Organism: Conchocele bisecta; assembly: GCA_029237695.1. Lineage (NCBI taxonomy): Eukaryota > Metazoa > Mollusca > Bivalvia > Lucinida > Thyasiridae > Conchocele > Conchocele bisecta. The sequence continues at coordinate 3,802,057 of CM055265.1, read as the reverse complement.
GCGATAAATATGGCATATGAACCACAGGTAACTGAAAAAAATCGCATGCAAGTATCGTTTATAGTATACGTTTAATTTTTATTGAAAATTAGATAGTCTGGGCCCGGTTGTTCAAAACACCAGTTAGCTTAACAGAATGTTAAATCCTTAACGGACTGTTAAATCCTTAACTGAATGGTTAAAATCTCTGTTAAAACAGAGATTTTAACCATTCAGTTAAGGATTTAACAGTCCGTTAAGCTAACTGATGTTTTGAACAACCGGGCCCTGGTGATTTGTTTTTGTTACATGTGATACGAACTATTAGTCAGTCGTGACTGCGACTGGAGAAATGGGATCCAGATTAGTCTGTGCATCCGCACAGTCGGAAACGTTCAGCTGAGAAACGTTGATAATCCTGACAAGATTGATGCAGGCGTGTGTGTATAGTTGCACAATGTGTAGCTATGTACTGTATATTAAACCTTCATATATGCCAACAACCGTCAAGACGGGCCGTATTTCCAATTTTTTTAAATTTAATTATCATCGCTTGCTGCAGAGTTGTGAACACACACACACAGCTAGGCGGAACACTGACAGTCCGGATCTTTCACTTACGAACATTTTAGTCGTACGAAGTTTAGTGTAACGGTACCCAGTTCATGGTTCAGCAATATAATGAGTGCCTATCGTATACACATCGTATAAAAAACGAAAAACGATGTGTTAACGACACGACACGCGTGCACAAAACATGACATGCGTTTAAAAATTTGGGAGCCGGTTATTGAAACGAATATATTGCTTTCGTGTGCTAAAAAACATGTTCGTTTCTATGTATGTAAACCTTCGTACCAAACTGTCGTTTTCGCTTCGTTTTATATTCGTTTACGTTTGTTTCATTTGTGAAGCTTCATCAAGTAATCTCTCTACATCAGTCAGTGGCAAATCAAAACAAATCAGAATAAATTCCCATTCTTTACCAATGTCAACCTTAGAAATCACTACATCTGAGGCCGTTTCACTAAACTTCGTAATCTAAAATGTTCGTAAGAGCAAAATTATGAATTCCACATTAACCATGTTTTCTTGTAAACGATTATTGGATTTACATTTATTGAGCATATGCAGCCTATGCTCAATAAATGTAAAGCCATCAATTGAAATTTGCAGACGATCATAAATTTGCACTTACGAACATTTTAGTCGTACGAAGTTTAGTGAAACGGGCCCCTAATGTTTTTATTTTTGTACGGGAATGATTATACAAACCATTTTACTGAAGTAGCCCGTACATGCGCCCGTTAACCGTGCAGGAAGCATAAACGCAAACACTGTCCGATTATAATCCTAGCCCCGACAGGAATGCACATTTCCGTGTTTGTTATCAGAATTCGGACGTGTGCAGTCGGGATTAAGTTACTGATGATGGCGGCGGCCCGAGATAATCATAACTCGTTATGTTTTGACTTATTACAAAGAGGCTATGATCCTATCTGCCTGCTGTCAGCCACTTCGGTGAATAATGACTCAACCAAATATAAACACTACGAAATCGTTCTCAATTTTCCGATGGCGCGTGCGCTCATACGTTATTGCCCAGATCTCGCGTGATTTTGTTGCGCACGTGTTCAGTAATGGCCGACCATGTTATAATCACCTTGGTGAGCACGTTAATGTTTGGATTATAACATAGATAGGTGAAAAATGATGACGATTTGGATCAAAATGCGTTGTTGACATGTAGTATCTCTACACACAGATGGAACTACAAACTTTATAGTATAGACAACCAGCCTGATAAACATGTTTCTGAAATTGAAAAACATCATGGTTAGTATACTATTTATAACACTATTCTCTATTTATAAGCGGGTTTTATTAACCTTTATTAACAGCCATCGCCATTTGAAATAAACGCCACCAATATGTCATATCTATAGTTGACTAGTTGCGAACAGTAACTCTTGCAATCTACTTCCGTACCGTACGGTACTGGATTATATTGGAAGAGTTACTGTTCGCAACTACGGACGGTACGGGAGTCGATTGCAAGAGGTATTGTTCGCAACTACGGACGGTACGGGAGTCGATTGCAAGAGTTACTGTTGGCAACTTCTAGATGACTGCATACATGTAGCTGATCTCCGAGATGCCATGAGGAGAATGGTACGAGTAGGCCGACATTGGCAAATATTGCAAATGCTGAATTTAACCAACGATATGATATGTAACACCATGTTTTCGTCTTATATGTGAATTGAATAACTGTATAGCTTAGTGGCATAATGCGTTGCTCTTGAGGTTCCGTATGTCCGTATGTCCGTCCGTCCGTCCGTTTGTCCGTGTACATTCACGTAAGAGTTTCTCTATCATGTCATATCGTCAATATTACTTGAAGTATTGCTTTAATATTTGGACAGTTCAGCCACCTGAATATGTGACAGGCACTTGCACCACCAATGACATGACCTTGCATTTTCTTACGTCGAAAGGTTTGTAAGAGTCTCTGCATCATGTAATATCTTCAATATTGAAGGATTGCTTTAATATTTGGACAGTTCATTCACCTAAGCATGTGTGACGCAATCGCACCACCAATGACATGATCGTGGCATTTTCTTACGTCGAAAAGTTTGTAAGAGTCTCTGTATCATGTAATATCTTCAATATTGAAGGATTGCTTTAATATTTGGACAGTTCATTCACCTGAACATGTGTGACGCAATCGCACCACCAATGACATGACCGTGGTATTTTCTTAAGTCGAAAAGTTTGTAAGAGTCTCTGCATCATGTAATATCTTCAATATTGAAGGATTGCTTTAATATTTGGACAGTTCATTCACCTGAACATGTGTGACGCAATCGCACCACAAATGGCATGACCTTGCCCTCGTGACCATCACAATGGTGTTGAAACACTTAGCCATGTTCTTATGTCGAAAAGTTTGTAAGTCTTTCTCAAATGAAATGTGTGTAAGTTTTCACGTGTATGCACACTCTCTAGTTAGAGTCCAGTATACGATGGAGGCATATCCATGCTTTACAAACATAATGTCCAGTTTGCGCATTGAGTTGCCATCTGTATGGAATGCCAAATCTACATGAACTCAAATAATTATTGTTAACTCTAAATACTTAGAGCTCGCATTCAATATTTAGACCTAGCTCCAATCATTGAAAGGGCCCTCTAAATCATTTGGAGCTAGCTCTATATATTTAATGCTAGCTCTAACTATTTAGAGCTAACCATACTTATTGGAGTTCCTGGAACGCCAAATCTACATAAACTCAAATAGTTAATAGCTAGAATTAAATATTTAGAGACAGCATTAAGTATTTAGAGCTAGTTCTGTTGTATATTGTATAAAAGCAAACTATGTTTCTATGGGATTGTAACATCGGGACGAAACATGTTTTTTATATATACATGTACTTAAATTATTTGTGGATCTACTTTAAATATTTAACTTTCGTTTTCTTCCAGCTATATACATGTAGCAGATATTTTCAGTTTCCATTTTTCTACGATAAACTCAATAGTTAACATAAAATCTCCAAAATGAAAAATGTGCAAGCCATTTTTTTTCTTCAAACTTGATACATGTATCTATGCGTAATTGTCCAAAACACAGATTCACAGGTATCTAGAAAACTGCTGAAACACAATACTTATCTATTTTTTCATCATATGTTGCTACCACTCATTCGACAGTCTCGACGAGACGGTTCAAATGAGTTGTAACGACATAGACTTTAGAATAGAAAACAAATAAGGAAACTATTTATATTTTTCTTTAGAAAAATGGCGAATCTTCAGCATGGAATGTGCCAAGTGTGACAGGCAGTAAGTTTCAGCCATACACTGCCTGGTTTGATCTGTAGCCTATTTCACCAACATTGTAAAGTATTCTTTTCTAGCAAAGTATACTTTGAGGGAGAAATTTTCAATTTTAGGATACATTTAATAATTTTTATTATGCTGAATTTATTACATTATCACAGCCATTTTGGCTGTGATAATGTAATATATTCAGTATAATAATTCTGCATGATAGTTTTAATCATCAAATATATGCAGTCGTTAGTTCTATATGAAATAATGCATTTCAGGAAAAATAAATGATTACTCCGTCAAAGTATACTATGCTAGAAAAGCATACTTTGCAATTTTGATGAAATCGGCTACAGATCGCAAGACATTCGACTCATTTTCTCGATGTAGACGTACGTCACAAACTTTAATGTGTTGTACGCGGCGTCATATTTGCCATTTAAATCACACCAGCATACTCGGTAACTGTGACAAGGTTACCGACACAATGAAAGCATTTCACCCCTCATTATTCCGGTTTGTCACAGCATCAATCCCGCAAATTATGAGAAATCGATCTTTACTGTTAGCAACGCAATATACATGCAACACGCCTAGCAACCAAAGGCGCCGACCGCGCGGTTCTTCCAAACCATTTATATCGATTTTCGGGCGCAATAAATACATTGTTTAAAATACATAAACACAGAATTATTTGTGTTTGTGGTATATGTTGAAAAAAACACAAAATGTTGTATTTCGATATTTGCAACATTCTGTCACAAACCAGTTTCAGTATATAACAATACGAAGTTGTCGTATTGTTTCCTGGCGACCAGCATAGACGCAGTCCAGCCTCCACGTCACTGTCACACACTCCACGTCACCCGATCAGGATCCACACTGTTCGTTTAGTTAAACAATATCCGACGGCGTCTAACGGTCAATGCAGATCCCTGTCAGACTACACAATGTAACCTGAGTATGAGATACCCTGATCAAAACATCAACAATGGGCCCTCGATTGAGATAATTACCCTTACAACGGTTGCGACCAGTGTAGCCCCAGACCAGACTGCAATTAACTCAACGGGGCCACGAATCCGGCAGCCAAAATACAACCACTGGTTCCTGATATAAACGATTCAAAGATCGATTAAACAGGATGTACGCTGGTCTAAAATACCCCGGATGACCATTTTCACATACACAGTGGCGCAGCTTGAGAAGGAACAATTTCACGCGGGTTTCCGTGTAATGAGAGCCCTATAATCGCCAATTTCTCGTGGAAATCACGATTTGCATATTATAAATTTTGATTGCGACCGCAAAGCCTATCATAATGACGATGCTTATTATTAACTATCAGCCATCATGAATAAATGTGGCTCTTCAGTGAATACTACGACTAACAATGTACGGTCCATTATTGCACTGAACGTATATGTACACCTGTAGAACCGGCTGGATGTATTATATGCAATCGCTGGCGGGACTGTCTCTGGGAGAGATTATACATGTCTATGTACATGTAGGTGTGTTTGTTATTTTTTTCTGATAACCAAAAATAGCATCCTTGTTAAACGGCCTAATAGGCAATACATGTATATGGTCGAATACGGTAATGATGATGAACCTATTTAAACCATACGTGTATCATCTTAAATATAATCTGAACACAATATGGCTTGTCTCGAATGTACGGAGTCCCGCAGGGGACATGGGTTGTTTTTATTAATTCGTTCCCACGAAATAACATTCGTCCCCACGATCAAACAATTCGTTCCCTACGATATAACAATTCGTTCCCTCGAATTAACAGTTATTTCCCACAAAATGACAATTCGTTCGCTCAATTTAACAATTCATGCCCTCGACTTATCAATTCGTACCCACGATATAACAATTCCTACCCTCGAATTAATAATTCGTTCCCACGAAATTACATTTCGTTCCCTCAATTTAACAATTCGTTCGCTCGAATTAACAAATCGTTCCCATGATATAACAATTCGTCCCCACGAATTAACAATTCCTTCCCATGGGAACTAATTATTATTTCGTGAGAACGAATTGTTAAATTGAGGGAACTAATTGTTAATTATTGGGAACGACTTGTTAAATCATGGAAACGAATTGTTAAATTGAGGGAACGAATTGTTATTTCGTTGGAACGAATTGTTAATTCGAGGGAACAAATTGTTATTTCGTGGAAACGAATTAATAAAAAAAAGAATACTACGCCCCCTGCGGGGCTCCGTACGAATGTGTACATGAGACACAACACCATGTGATTTTACACCCACGAACATGAGCGATTTGTCATGAAATATATTTACAGAAACAGTGATATTTTCTGTAAATGACGTCGAAAGATGGCAAAATGTTCATAGCAAATGCGGAATAGAAATTTCGCCAACGTTCGACGTCATTTACGGAAAATACTGTAGAGTTTCATGAGATACCGCACATGTTCGCAGGTACGAAATCACATGACGTGTCTCATTTACAAGGCGTGTAATGATTGCATAATGCACCAACATTACCAACCGAGTTGCCCTCTCTAATTAAAGTACACTTACGTCTATCTTGCCTTTCTTAGCCGTACCAATGTAAGGCAGATAAAAAAGGACATGCGAAAACAAGAACGTGATAGCTAACTTGTTGTAATGAGATCCTATCTCGGGGGAACGAGATGCTATGTCGAGCTAACTCGTTGTAACGAGATAGCAAACTCGTTGTAACGAGATCCTTCCTCGGAGGAACGAGATGCTATGTCGTGGGAACGTGATAGCTAACTCGTTGTAACGAGATAGCTAACTCGTTGTAACGAGATCTTACCTCGGGGGAACGAGATGCTATGTCGTAGGAACACGAGATAGCTAACTCGTTGTAGCGAGTTCCTACCTCGGGGGAACGAGATGCTATGTCGTGGGAATGTGATAGCTAACTCGTTGTACCGATATCCTACCTCGGGGGAACGAGATGCTATGTCGTAGGAACGTGATAGCTAACTAGTTGTAACAAGATAGCTAACTCGTTGTAACGAGATCCTACCTCGGGGGAACGAGATGCTATGTCGTGGGAACATGATAGCTAACGCGTTATAGCGAGATCCTACCTCAGGGGAACGAGATGCTATGTCGTGGGAACGTGATAGCTAACTCGTTGTAGCGAGATCCTATCTCGGGGGAACGACATCCTACACTGTAAAACCAGCGGACGCTTGACGCGTCCAGACGCGTTCATATATAGGCAATTTTAACGCAGTAGTGTTCAAATTGGCCTTCAGGAATCCAGTAAATGCATCTTTACTGAACCGATGTGTTCAAATGGTGTTCAGCACATTAACGTCTCCGTTCAAGCACTCTGCGGTCAATTTTTGATCAGCTTTCAATTGTGGTAGATACAATGAGTTTACCTTGACAATGTATTAATAACACCATTTACGATACATTTTAAATATTTTTTGCATAAAGTATGGTGTATGAAGCTGCAATTCATAATTCGTTACGGCATTTAAACACTGCCGTTCACATAGCATCCATTGATGAACGCTCAAAGCGTACGGTGACGTAATTCTATTTTTATCGGAGTATTTTTAGTTCCACGCGGTTCCGTCATGACCATGGAATTCTGGGAACTGGGAGCAATTTTTTATCTCTTTCCGGCATTGCTGCTAAAGGATATTGAGGACATTTAAATGTAAACCGTACATTTAATTTACTTATTTAGGTGATTTTAACAGTAAACTAATGGTAATAGCATCTCTTCATACTCGCCAATGTTTGTGGCAGCTCTTTGTGGTAGGGGTTGCTTGATAAACATGCAAAATGAGACAGAGTCCGAATTTGCCTCCAACATGTGTTGTTCTTTGCAGACTCTATGCAATCATTTCAAAATCATACCATAAGGTATCACAAAGATGATCCAAGCTTCTCGGTTGCATGCAGTATAGGTTCTTGCTCCTTCACATCAAGCAAATGGTCCATTTTTAGATCGCATGTAAGCCGTAAACACGATAACCGAAATCAAAATGTAGACTTACCCCACCCACCCATGTTATTCAATGATGATGGAGAAAATGATGTTATTCCGTTCAACGATACAGAATGCTCTGCAGATATATGCATGTAATGCTATATACTAATGTACAATGTAATGTTATATACTAATGTACAATGTAATGCTATAGTACTAATGACAATGTCATGCTATATAAAGTACAAATAATGCTATACTAATGTACAATGTAATGCTATATACTAATGTACAATGTAATGCTATATAATAATGACAATGTAAGCTATATACTAATTTACAATGTAATGCGTATACTAATGTCAATGTAATGCCATTATATTGAATGATTCAAAATAAAATGTGTAAATGAATTGCTTTTAATACCTTCTGTTCAAATTAGAACATTTCCATGATTAAATTAGAACACTTCCCTGTTCAAATATGAACACCTTTCTGTTTATATTAGAGCACCACAATATGTGTGCTCAAAATTGCATACCTACATGTTCATGTGGTGTTCCAAAGCTGAACACTTGTAACTTTGAACATGTTCTGGGTGTTCAATATATGTTGCATCGTATTTGAACGCGTCAAGCGTTAATAATTGGAACACTTGAAATGTTCAATCTTGAACACACAACGTTCATGTTTTGAACGGTAGTGTTCACGGTTTGAACACATAAATGTCCAATGTCTCACACTAGTGTTCAAAGGGTGTTGAGATTAGAACACTGTGCGTTAATGCTTTGAACATTAGCGTTAAGAAATCGAATGCTCGTTGAACGCGTCATTGCGTTCTTGATATGTTCAATAGCTGTTGCAGTTTGGTGTTCAAAGTGCATTCTAAAGTTGAACGTTTGGGTTTACAGTGTATCTAGGGGGAACAAGATGCTATGTGATGGGAACGAGATCGAAAACAATGCGGATGTCCCTTTTAAGTTTTCGTACCAATGATTCATACAGCATTTCAATATTAATCATGGTGTATTGTGTAAGTTAATACCCAGCTATAGGTACCCGATAAATTGCAGATCTTGACGACGTAACAATTGTCCTAGTGAGGGACTCTCTGTTTGCGGAATTGTCAACAAGTGGCAGATGATGGGGATTAGGGGCCATCGTTTAGCACTCCACTAACACTCGACATAATCTGGTGGTCAATACATAGCCCAGCTGTGCACGGGTAGCTATGTAACTAACGATTAGTGTGGCACGTTATTGTATGAAGAATCCATGTGGGGATGGTGGATGGCAATTAGAGGAAATAGCGTTTGCGACCAGTGTATGTCCTGATCAGCCTGCGCATCCGCGCAGTCTGATCAGGGCCCACAATGTTCACTCTTCTTTCGGCAGCTTACCTGACGTGGAAAATGATTATCGTCATGATAACGTGTTCGTATAAGGAGTAGATTATACAACTGTGGCAGTGTCTCGTCAAGTACGCTTTCTTTATCAGCCCGGGATCAATTTTAATAAATGTATATAATCCGATAGTTATTGCAACTTCGTGCCTAATTTGAAATAATGATTGGTATTTCGAAAGTATAATAATCGGTTAGTGGTTATTGCGCCAGGTTCCATATATCCGCGCAGTGTGACCAGAACGTGTGATGTTTGCCATTAAGCCGTTGCAGGAGACTAACCGTCATCAGAAAAACGATTAGACTACGTATACCCCTGTTGAATAAATTTGGAAGATGAAAAACAAATGTTTAAAATGATGCAAGGTACCTATAATTGTGCAAATGGATGGAATGTGGACAGGGGCCTTAGGCTAATAAATATAAATTCTATATTGATTAACAAAAATACTAATTGGTTAAGTTTCGAATTGAAGACATAGTTAACCGATTTATGGAGAAAACATATCGTGGATCAATTGTGACAGTATCACTCTAAAAGTGTCATGTGACGAGATTCTACACCGAAAGCTACGGAGCCCCGCAGGGGACATGGATATATTTTTTTATGAATTCGTTCCCACGAATATAACAATTCGTTTCCTAAATTTAACAATGCGTTACCTCGAATTGACAATTCGTCCTCTCAATTTAACAATTCGTTCCTTCAAATTAACAATTCGTTCCCACAAAATGACAATTCGTCCCCTCAATTTAACAATTCGTTCCCTAGAAATAACAATTCGTTCCCACAATATAACAATTCGTTCCCGTGGGAACGAATTGTTATTTCGTGGGAACGAATTGTTAAATTGAGGGAACGAATTGTTAATTCGTGGGAAAGAATTGTTATTTCGTGGGAAAGAATTGTTATTTCGTGGGAACGAATAGTTAAATTGAGGGAACGAATTGTTATTTCGCGGGTATGAATTAATAAAAAAGAAATTCTACGTCCTCTGCGGGCTCCGTAGAAAGCATCGTCTCCTTACCAATGACAAGTCTGAACCAAGATTCGCATGTTAATTCATTACAGCAGTAAAATAATTTTAAAAAGCAGACATCAGCGATAGAGAGCGACCGCCGTCAGAATACATTGCACGATTAGATCAAACATGCAAATGACATTAATCAGCCAATAATATTAACATGACAATGACGATTTCAGAAAGTACATTTTGCCGGCAGATTATACACATGATGATTGCAATACAAGCAGTGCCATCTCGGTATGGCGTAGTACATACAACATGATAAAACACCAATCGTGTTTGAAAACCGAATACACCAGACAGCAACTCGAAATTTCTGTCTGTAACGCAGGGCGACTTACAAGTCGCCCTGCGTTATAGACAGAAGTTTCGGGTTAACTAGACAGGTGCCGTCTGATCAGTGTCTACATCTACCCTACATCTACCTACACCGTGCACCATAACAAGCTCGGTCTGTTTAATTTGGACGTGTTTCACCGTATATATCGATATACTCGGCGACAAAAGAAACCGTACAGGGGTCATACCAATTATCCGGACAATCAATTTATCGGACAAATGAAAATAGCTGTTAATTAAACACATTCATTTGATCCGATTTTGCAACGAACACATCTAAGTCACTCAGGTGCTTGCTGTTTCCATGCCAGTGTGAATAATATATCGCCATGGTAAACATTTTAGTAAAATTTGCTGAAAACATCCCCCCCCCAACTATGTTCACTAGTTGTTTACAACGTCAAACGTCGCGCGGGGGCTTGTATCTGTTACTGCGCATGCGCATAATTTGAGGCCCCTATAAAGTGTTTCAATACTCTGTTGTGTGAAGTATGCAGACGATACGATGCATTCCTCCAATATCATTTTCAGACTGTTTAATACACAATGTACAATACAGAGCAGATAGGAAGGAATGCGAAAATGTATCATGATAGAAAACGGACGAAGAGCTACTTATCCAAAAACAAATAATAAGTGTTCAAGACCAAATCGCCCCAAGCCATTTCGGACCCAAGCCATTACACACCATTTCGCACCCATATTAATTCGTGGGTAAAATCGACAGGTGCGAAAACACCAGTGTACGAAACGATCAGAATTTCCTTTATGGGCCCCATTGTCACGGATTTATTTTCTACCAGATTACGTCATTGCAGAGTTGTTCTATAAATACAACAACATTTATAAATACGATGTTTTCCAAGAAGCGAATGGTGATTGTTTTTTCTGCAGAACTACACAATGCTGTTTACACTGGTTTTCAGGCGATAGCATTATGATTTTAAGGTGAGAATACAAGTTATAAGACGGTTATACATTTGTCCGGATAACTGATTGTCGATGTTAATTTTGGGGCAATCTTACGACTGATGATCTGACCCAATTTTAAGTGAGACAGATGTTCTGTGAAAATTGTATGCCCGTAGCTGCTATTTTAAGAAAGATATCATAAAAAAACAAATATATTTCTAAACGATTTGCAGCATTTTTTTCTGTAAAAAACTACCTTGAAAGCGAAATGTTGACGCGATACAATAAACAGTATGCCGATTGATATTGCATAGTCACATGCAAGTCGGCCAATTATGGTTCCACCATTTCCGGCCCATGCATGGTTTCGGTTGAACGATTCTGTGCAAACTGTCGTTTGTGTACAGCCTCGAGATAACCGAATAAAACCACGAGGTAACATGGTAATCCATCATGCAGCGCCGGGCTAATGACCAATATAATCAGGTAACTGACGGCATAAAGTTGTTTGGATCTACTGCAACCAATATAACACATGTTCATGATTACTGTTTAAAGGTACATAACGCAGTAGACGCGACATGTTCTCTATATCAGAGACATCATCTGAGACATTTTCTGGCAATATAAACATTCATTTACCATTACTGCACGTATTGATTGACATTATTATACATTTTATATCGGACGGAAATTTCCACACTGACATCATGGGCGATAACCGTGTTTCCTTAAAATGTTAACGGACATTACTATTTATTTTCTGTGTTTATCTTTTGATGTGCAAAGATCACACTTTATAATCTGTCGAAAATATTTTTTTCAGGTGACGCATTTAATTAGTATAAATAATTAAAAAAGATCATGCCTCATTTGCATATGAAAAAAAGCCTGATAACACCGCGCGTCACTATCAATAAAATACACATTACTAAATGATTATATATGTATAGCGGCACTGGTAATGTTTAGAACTGATGGAATATTGACACAATTATACACTTATTTAATTCCTATAAAGAACATTTTATGCCTAGTGGGTGGGCATGTGCCTTTAACATCTGTATTCAACATATATGCGCCATGTTGATGTCCTATGGCATGATTAAGTGATATTAATTAACCCTTAGCCTGCTGAGCGCGAAAACTGTCGTCTGCTGTTGCTTTGTATTTTGCCCTGTTTCTCAATAAAAACATGGTTTGACAGCACTTTAGAATCATTTACCTTGGAAATGATTCTAAAATGCTGTCAAAGCAATGTTTTTGATGAGAAAAATCGAAAATAAAACATAAACAGCAGACGCCAACATTTCATTCAGCAGTGTAAGGGTTAATATGATTATTGCAAAAGCATTTTTCGGCGTTTTTGTATACATTTATTCCTCGCCCAGATCAGCCAGTATTACTGGACTGTACGGTTTCTTTTGTCTCTGAGTATATACTGATAACGCCACTAATATGCCTTTGAACTATCGGTGTGTTCAAAAGCTACATCGATTCATTGAAGTCAATTTCGGAAAATTAGTGTAGATGTATATTACAACTGCGTAAGAATGTCCACAACTGATAATGACGTCTATGCCGGCGACTGTTGTAATCACAATATTATAAAATATATTTTCCCAACTATTCTCATTACTTGAACGATATTGGTTTTATATTAGTATACACTGTTGTCAATAATATTTTCAACGGAAACGAACAAGGTAGTTTACCTCATGTACGGGGCCGAGTTTTATTGGCCGCACGTCGTTTGCTCACGTAGTGATTAACGGTATATAGCGACGTCTGCTAACGTCACCACGTGGGCATAATTACGGTTATAACCGACCGTGCCGTGTGCATCATACCCCGGGTAATGAGCTGTATCATTCACAAAGCTTTCTCCGGCCGAAATCACGGGAAATCGGGGGCCGTGATTGTTCGGTGAATCTACAAAACGTCATTATCCTGCGTGCGTATCCAGGCGTATTGCTTGTGTTATATAATACACACCGTCCATGTGTTATTGATGCTGTCCTTTGCGGAGATTAGGGATCATTTAGTCGTCAAGGACATTTGAGGTCATGTTGAGAAATGGGCCTTTGATTCAGACGTGAATTTCTGACTAGATGAGATACCGATCGCGTCGTGTATTGCATGTAGAAATCAGGGTCTATTTTCTCTCGACTCAATGTGGCGATTTCTTTCAATTCAATGCGAACAACTTAGACACAGATCAGACTGCGCCATTGCGCAGTCTGATCTGTGTTTATGCTGATCGCTTAACGTAGTAAGGCAGTGTTTGTTAACAAGCGAGTTTGATGTATGGAAAACGCAGTCGAATAACACGCGCACTTTCACAATCTCATGTTACCTTTGACGATTTCATTGCGGTTTTCTACAAAGGAAACTTTTCTTTAAACATTTTTGCTGGAACAGAATTATACGTGTTCTGATAACGAACAGCACGGAACAAATCATAGAACATGACGATGCATGACATTATGTGTTATACTGAAGCGGCATACATTCGATCTTCTATATTCTATCGATACAAGCACATGCTCTCATTTTATGCAAAATTGAGAACAAGATACTCAAAGGAGACCCGAATAAAGAAGAAAGAAAGGCATTACATCATGATAAACACATAACACTCACACATAATCCATTAACAATTTTTTACCAAGTCAGAAATAACATTTCCTCCATATGTGAACATGTATAATTATAGCTATTTAAAATAAAAAGTTTTTAGCACAGATGTCCAGACTGGCCAGAACCGTCACCGTTCATAAAGCCTCGACACTTAACATACACCCAAACATTAAATAGCACATATTTATACATGTTTGTTTACTGTCCCCATGCCTTCCACACACCTCAAAGTTATATCTGACATAAATACTATACATTGCCAATCATGTCTACCCACCTACATAGATTACAAAGCTCAGTCATGTTGTTACCATGTAACCTGACTTCAAATAAAGGTATGTTCTTCTTCTGTAAAATAAAACTCGTATTTTCTTAACACCCACTTCCCCTGTGTTTGGAATTACAGTCGTAGAACTACTGAACATTGTATACATGTAATATAGTTATACATTCACAATGGAAATGCCTATTGAACATATTGTGGTTATTATAGGACTGAATGGCCTTTTTGTGGAATTTATCGGGGTATAAACTTGGAAAAGTCGCGGGAATACTGGACGAAGGCCGGAAGAAGGCCTCGTCCAGTATTCCCGCGACTTTTCCAAGGAAGGCCTCGTCCAGTATTCCCACGACTTTTCCAAGTTTATATCCCCGATAAATTCCACAAAAAGGCCATTCATTCCTTATAATTCCAGCATTTGAAATAAATTCATCAAGAAAATGTGTTTATTTTCCTTTTTCTTAAGAATTATTTTTAACTGCGCCTGACGGTTACGGAAAGTAGTTCGGCATGGAGTTTACTGGGATATAAATTTTGGACAGAGACTTGCTACGGACCAATCAAATGTTAGGGAATTGTGTAAATATTTTTGTGCTGGAATTATGTCCCAATATAAGCAGTAGCCACACGTGACGGTGTCAATAACGACATGTTATTGTCATGCAACGTCGCTGTATCATGAATGGCAACACATTGCGGTAGAACAAGATGCTTCGTAAGTTTAATGTCGTTTTTGTTCATTTAAATATTTGAAACTATCAAAAAATGTAATGTACATGTAATATATAAGTAATACAAGAATTCCGCCACGGAAGCGGTATCGCGCATGCCGAGGCATTTGACCGTGTTGTGAAAAAACAATAATTTGAACGCATTTGCCCTACAAAAAAACCGGACGACGCGGACGACGCGGACGACGTGGACGACGCGGACGACGACGCCGACGACGGAAAAGCGCCGACTATAGTCGCGCCTCTGCTAAAGCAGGCGCGACAAAAACCATAGGCTGTTCAGTTTGCTGTTTTAATTGAAACATTCGATATGTTTAATGTTTGCGACCTTACGTTATGCTACAACAGTAAACATGGTTTGATTCCTTAACTACAGTGGAACCTCTCTAAACCGAACATCATGAAAACATATGTGATCATATATTTGATGTGTTTCTTGATCATTTATCTCGGATGTTAATGTGTGTTCATGATTGCAAAACACATACATATGTTTTAGAACGTGCATATGCCTCATTTACAGTGAAACATCTCTCAACTGGGCACACTGGGGACCTCCCAGGGTGTCCGGCTTAGAGAGGTTTTTACTATAATCACAATATCTAGAGGCGGCGGCAATCTTCGCCCAACGGGGTGTGCTGCCCGTTTTGTACCCTATAGTAGGATATTTGATAATTACATTGTACTTGAACATGATGTTCTCGTGGTGTAAATAGTGTTTAAGCCGGTGAAATTGCATAACACTTGGTTGGTTGAATTTATGATGTATATTACTTAGGAGTACGTGAACCTCTGTTTTATATAGCTTAGACACAGTGCAGACAAGATAAAGCTGATGTAAGAGTATGTTCTGCCACATACACATACTGAAAGTGAGTGTGCTGTACATAGGGTTAAATTATGTAGAATAACTAAAGTTTCCTAAACTACAACTGTGTCTTTGACTAGAGAAATTGGCCTTACGGGTTTCACCACCAGTGTAGATCCAGATCAGCCTGTGCATCGGCACAGTCTGATCAGGATCTGCACTGTTCGCCGTTCCATCAATGAAACACCCGTCATGCTTATTATATAACAATGCATATATATCGTTACCAGGCTATATGAGTGTGCTATTTGATCATGAGCTACATTAGTCAAAAATCCAAAAAGCCCCATTACTCCAGTCACAGTCACAAATGCTTTCGTTGTGACTGTCACAAATGAAGAAGTAAGAGCTGTCATTATTTTTGGAGAAACCGGAGTACCGGATTTGACACTCCTGCCCAACCAGGCGACCGCATATCAAGGAAACATTTAATATCACAGACAGTGTTGCATTTAACGTCGTGACCGTTCTTGTCCTGGTGCACATTTGTATCCAGGATGTTGTTTGAATCAAATTTGTATCACGGAAAGTGTTCTTAATGTGAATATGTATATCCCAAAGTGTGTCGTCCGGTTCGGGAGCGCATTTGCTGTGACCGGAAACGTGGAGCTTATGACCCTAGCAACCAGAGTTGATTCATACCAGCCTACGCATCCGTGCAGTCAGATCAATGTCTGCATTGTTCCCTATTCAATCATCGAAACACCCAATTCGGCATCATGGTTCTAGTAGATAGGCATAGACGCTAGTAGATAGGCATAGACGAGAGTCCGAGCCGATACTGACCACAAATACCGCATGTCTTATTTATACGGCCTCAGCCACAGTTGTGTCCTTGAACTTGATTCCTGTGTGCTGTTGTTGTTTGAGTTCACGTTAACACAACGGTTGTTATTGTTCGGCACCACTCTAATATCGCGGATGTAAACTGACACCGTTTTAACCAGACATCGGAAGACGACAGCGGAACGCAGGAAACGAATCAATTGCTACTATTTCCAAATTCGCCGAATCATATGTCTAAATATTTGTCATGCCAAGACAAGCTAATGGAGTACTGCAGGATTTATGGGAAATCTCGGAGAAAATGGCCGATATTTGAAACCAACAACCGGAAATGACGACCACGTGACTGGAACGTGACATGATTCCGTGAACATGTCGGCAAGATTAGTGGGTCGTTATCGTGTCTGAATAATGGTGGATATCCATTCGTATTGAGTGTCGCCGTGTTTATGCGATTCAACCATATTCCTATCACGCCAGTCTAAACAATATTCGCAACAAAACGGTCTTCTGTGAGGTAGTCGTGGAAGACATTGCTTAAGGCAAGTGTGGACATTTTAGCTCCAGATCTGCTAGCACACTATTGCTAGTTTCCGTTAGTGGCACCAGCCATATATCGCCGATGAACTAGTGTATATACTGTTCATTCTGTGGTGATAAACAGACGCATATGTTGATAGAAAATTATAATAAATTTGACTCATGGCACACCAAGGATGACTGGTATATTACACATAGTATACTGTATTGTACAGAGCCCCGCAGGGGACGTAGAAATCTTTTTTTTTATTAATTCGTTCCCACGACCCTCAATTTAACAATTTGTTCCCGCGAATTAACAATTTGTTCCCTGAATTTAACAATTCGTACCCACGAAATAACAATTCGTTCCCACAGGAACGAATTGTTATATCGAGGGAACAAATTGTTAATTCGAGGGAACGAATTGTTATTTCGTGGGAACGTCTTAATAAAAATAAATCCATGTCCCCTGCGGGGCTCCGTAGTATTGTAAATTACTGGCTCTCACTACAAAATAACCAAGGGGGGTTACTCATTGCGGATTTCCTTGCTACTTTGTGCAAGGTTGTCTTGTATCGAACGAATTTTACAATTGAAGGTGTCAGTGGAAAAAGGTGGCAAACTCCATAAGGGAGTTGGTCACCTTATTCTACTGGCCCCTTGAATTAAAGTTGACATTAGTATAAAGGCGCAAGTATACGGAGCTCCGCACAGGACGTAGAATTATTTTTTTTATTAATTCGTTCCCACGAAATAACAATTCGTTCCCATGAAATAACAATTCGTTCCCTCAATTTAAAAATTCGTTCCCACAAATTAATAATTCCTTCCCGTGGGAACGAATTGTTATATCGTGGGAACGAATTGTTAATTCGAGAGAACGAATTGTTAAATTTATGGAACGAATTGTCATTTCGTGGGAACGAATTGTTAATTCGAGGGAAAGAATTGTTAATTCGAGGGAACGAATTGTTCAACTGAGGGAACGAATTGTTATTTCGTGGGAACGAATTAATAAACAAAATCCATGTCCCGGCGGCGCTCCGTACAACTTGAAGAACGTGTATGCAGTGTGAGTTAAATCAACCACGTGTTTAATTCTATTCGGTATTGGATTTATTGTTTGTCGAGTTTTAGAATGGGTCACGTGCCGTCAGTGTTGTCAGAAATGTTTGTCAAATATTGTGTCACTGGGTGTCAGTTGGAAACAAGAACAAAGTACAATGGACAATAGCAAAGATAAACATGACTATTTGCTTAAACCAAACATGTTCTCTCCAATATAATGCCGCATTGTAATATTGTCATGTACATGCACGTAATTGTTTTCTCCGAGTCTCTAACATGAGATACGTCTATATATAATGTCACATGATTTAACATGGAAACGTATGACGTATTTATTTCTTTCTTTATTTCTTTCTTTATTTCATTATTCTTTATTTCTTTATTCTTTATTTCTTTCTTTATTTCTTTATTCTTTATTTCTTTATTCTTTATTTCTTTTTTTTTTCTTGCTTTCTTTCTTTCTTTCTTTCTTTCTTTCTTTCTTTCTTTCTTTCTTTCTTTCTTTCTTTCTTTCTTTATTTATTTATATTATACAATGCGACTAATACAAGCAACAAACAAAGAAACCCTCAATAAAAGTTCCATTCCAATCAATAGTTATTCAAGTTTTTATATCTGTATATTTATGCAAATGTATACACATATCTACACATATCTACACATATCTACACATATCTACACATATCTACATACACATATCTACACATATCTACATACACATATCTACACATACATATCTACATATACATATCTACACATATCTACACATATCTACACATATCTACATACACATATCTACACATATCTACACATATCTACACATATCTACACATATCTACACATACATATCTACATATACATATCTACACATATCTACACATACATATCTACACATATCTACACATATCTACACATACATATCTACATATACATATCTACACATATCTACACATACATATCTACACATATCTACACATACATATCTACATATACATATCTACACATATCTACACATACATATCTACACATATCTAAACATATCTACACATACATATCTACATATACATATATACACATATCTACACATACATATCTACACATATCTACACATATCTACACATACATATCTACACATATCTACACATATCTACACATATCTACACATATCTACACATACATATCTACACATATCTACACATACATATCTACACATATCTACACATATCTACACATACGTATCTACACATATCTACACATACATATCTACACATATCTACACATATCTACACATACATATCTACATATACATATCTACACATATCTACACATATCTACACATATCTACACATACATATCTACACATATCTACACATACATATCTACACATATCTACACATATCTACACATATCTACATACACATATCTACACATATCTACATACACATATCTACACATACATATCTACATACACATATCTACACATATCTACATACACATATCTACACATATCTACATACACATATCTACACATATCTACATACACATATCTACACATATCTACATACACATATCTACACATACATATCTACATATACATATCTACACATATCTACACATATCTACACATATCTACATATATCTACATACACATATCTACACATATCTACATACACATATCTACACATACATATCTACATATATCATATCACATCTACACTATCTACACATATCTACACATATCTACATACACATATCTACACATATCTACATACACATATCTACACATACATATCTACATATACATATCTACACATACATATCTACACATATCTACACATATCTACACACCCAATTATAAATATCAAACTAAACGCTGGTGTTTTTCTACAATATGTTTGTATTACCTTTTCCTGTTACTTCATGAAAGAAATTGAGTTGAATAAGATAATGCAACAAATGGAAGTTATGATTAATATAAGTACAGTGTAAGTAAAAAACAATGTATGGAATGACGCCATAATATGTGTTTTAATTATGGTGTCATACCTGCATTGAAATATTATTTCAACTAATTAAAAATGTCAAACATGTGTAACTGTTTATTTGTGAATGTTGTTTTAAGCAATTCATTTCATCTCTTTAATTCGTATCGTTTAAGTAAATATATACAAATGTATTGTACATACATCTACATGTATGATACTATTGTTTAAACAAGGTTACTGCTTTCACACGAATCGAGGCTATGCAGAGTATCTTAGGAACTCAACAAACGAGAAAGCAGTATCATATTAAAGGTACATGTCCACTCAGTAGGCACGAACTGTTCTGTATAGGAATTAAATAAGTGTATAATTGAGTCGCTATTCGACCAGTTATAAAAATTACGAGTGCCCGTTATACAGATATAATTATTTAGTAATAGTTATTTTACTGATAGTAACTTACGGTGATATCAGGTTATTTTCATATGGAAATGAGGCATGATATATTTGTTTAATTATTTATACTACAATGTAATTAAATGCGTCACCTGAAAAAAATAATTTTCGACAGACTTTAAAGTATGATCATTGCACACTAAAACAGAGCATAAATAGTAATGTCCGTTAACATTTTCAGGAAACACGGCTATCGCCCCTGATATCAGTGTAGAAATGTACGTCTGATATAAAATGTATAATAATGCAATTCAATACGTGGGGTAATGGTGAATGAATGTTTATTTTGCCAGAAAATGTCTCGGATGATGTCTCTGAATATAAAGAACAGTTTATGCCTACTGAGTGGTCATGTACCTTTAAATCAACACAAATATTATATCACTGATGATCTTCGCTAATATCCTGCGAAGGCAAATTTATCAAATAAATTTATGAAAGTACACCGCCGCCTGCGTTAATAGTTCCCAGATGTTAAAGTTTCTGAAAATCTATTGGCGATGCCAACTTGCAAATCAAGCAATTTGATTGTCTGAGTCTGAGCCTGAGCTGTAGCACAGCTCAGGCTCAGACAATCAAACTGCTTGATTTCAAGCGCGATATTCAAGTGTTGTTAAATATAAAAGAAAATGTCAAGATTGGCGAGATTGGTGCAGGCCGCGTTGTATCTCTTGTTGACACGCATGTACAATGTCTGAGCGGGATAGTCATCCGGGTGTGTGAACAACATGGCGAATAAACGAATGAACAATATATCACCATTGGTTGTTTGAAAGCGGACCCTGATAAATCGGTATCTGACACGAATGATGTGCTAAATGCGTCGGGATATCCCACGGATGGAGGCGACAAAGGATTACGGCGGCACGTGACCTACAGCGAAAAGATAAACACGGAAATTGGTGAAATTGAAATATTAATTGAATCAACTGTGATCCATTAATTCGCCAACATTAGGGCGAACGTATCATACCAGGGGTTTTCAGGTTATTATATTTGTGTATATGGGCTACGGTCGGGGAGATGGGCGGATTTGTATGCTACAAGCATGTAGCCATTATCAGATATTGTTATCAATGGAAGGCGTCAGTGGAAGAAGGGGGCTAACTCCATCATGGAGTTAGCCCCCTTCTTCCACTGGCCCCTTCTATTATATTTCAGCTACGCGTACATTTATATCAATTATATAACGACATTAACGTGACTAGAGTTTGTACAAGATGCATAAAACGTTTGAGGTTAACGATGCGGGCTTTTATACAGTGGGATAGTTGCACGAGATATTTAGAGCAAGTGATCAGAGGCTCACGTATACCCCTGGCGGCCGCCTGTACCGACAAACAAATACTTTAACGCAAATATTTAAAATAAACTTTAACGCAATATTCTAAGTAATTTGACCTTGACATTGGGCATGAAGGCGGGCGTGCGTGCGGGCACAATATTTACACTTAACCATACGTCACATACGCACGCACGGACGCACCAAGCACGCACGCTAGGTCTTACTGACGCTTTGGTAACAAAAATGACTTTGTTCTGGTTACTAGTAATCGGTTTCACCAACAGGTGGAACCCAATATTACTCCGATATTAAATATCTACAGGTACTACGATCGCCACTTTTTTAACCAACGGAAGGGAAGTGGATTATTTACCTTGTGTCCGGCATCACGGGACAGTTGAAAGTAGCCAAAATTGACAACCTTTCTGACGCGGCGGGTGACTTATAAAAATCACCGCATCTCGCATTTGCAACAAATATTGAAAAGTGCTCCCAAATGAAGTACAAATCGTGCGCCACAATGAAAATACAGTAACCGCCTCAGATGTGTGTATTTATTTTTTACAAAGTTACCCTACCCACCGATTTTAGGTCAGACATTCCAACAGACTGAATCTGTTGGAATTGGAATTGTTTTCATGACAATATGAGGCACAGAGGCTTTGTTATGACTTGTTCTATCACTTGTAAAAGCACACAATTCCCTGAAAATGATTCCAAAGCGGGGTCATAACCAGCTCAAATTTTCGCTACAAATGCGTTCAGAAACTGGCAAATAAACTATATTTATTAAAATGTACATTCATTTTCGGTACCATTCCCCAATGCCTTTGTTATTCTGGGCTCCCTCGCATGTCATCATTAGCTACTGTCTGTTTCACGAAAGCTGCCCAAATGTTACGGCTATATAAACAATGCAAAAAAAATTTTTTTTTGGATAATGTTAAATTAGTTAGATTTCAGAATCAATTTCCAAATTTGTTTGCTTTTCGACTCCTCCTCCACGTTCTCCACCTCTTTTTTTCCCCATGTTAAATAAAATCAGTATTTGACCAAATTTCACGAAATAAAAAGAAGCCTCTCATTCTTAAATTTTGATAAAATTTAATATTATCGAAAAGAATATTGTTTTTGCATTGTTTGTATGGCCGTACAATTTGGGCAGGTTTCGTGAAACAGACACTAGTAGCGTTTGTTTCTGTCAGTTAGAGCTAGCACACACCTGTGTTTTTACACACAATTTAAGCTGCCATACATGTAGTTGCGAACGGTAACTCTTGCAATCTACTCCCGAACCGTACTAATACGAACGACGAATAATTTGGCCCAAAGGGCCAAATTCTTCTAAAACAAAATGTAGATAACATCGGAAAGTATACTGAATATTGCTGACGAAGTTACTTCATTTCAAAATATTTGTGTTGTCGTTGAAGACTAAATTTACTTTTATCACAACGCTGAAGAGAGTCCCCCAAGGGCGATAATTCACGAATACATGAACAGCTTCGGAATTATCCGGAATTATCCGTACTTCCATACACAGATAAATAATAAGTTTCTATTTTAATAAATCGTTTATACGGGCGACGAAGCAGCCCGCTTTATGTTACGCGTATATGAATACTTACCATTCAGTGAAACTAGGTTGAACATATGATTGAAAGTGTAAAATTTGTTTACCGTAACCAAGCTTAGCAGGTTTTATTTTTAATACAGTTGGTATTTTACTAATACGGGCGACGAATAATTTCGCCCGAAGTGCCAAATGCTTCTAAAACAAAATGTATAAAACGTTGGAAAGTATACTGAATATTGCTTATGAAGTTACTGCATTTCAAAAATTTGTGTTGTCGTTGTACCTATACTCGCTTACGAGAGTCCCCAAGGGCGATAATACACGAATAAACAGCTTCGAATTATCTCGAGAGACGCTTGAAAATATGCGTTTCAAATAATCTGAGTACAAATGCCTTAAATGCGCATTGAATATTTTCTGGGGGAAAAAAAAGAAAAACAGTTTGCAACGAAATGAAGTTTCATTATGCCGTATGTTGTGATTTTGTTTACAAGACAAAGTCAAGCGATCCATGATACTCTGTGGACATGACTAACAGAAACAAGTATGCATTGTAACTGCTGTTTTATTGCGCCTGCTCGGTTGTGTCACGGCCTGTGTTGTATTCACAGTGCATGACACAAGTACCTCTTACCAACAGCTGAAGTGAAGATGTATGTAAAAGGGACAAAACTAATACGAAAAATAGTCAAAATGTGCTCAAAGACCACCAGGGATCGAGAAAATAATAGCATCACTGGAAAGACGCACCTGGAGAATTTATATAGCCGCCACGCTGCACTTAACTTCGCTGATGCGAGTTTAACAAATACAAGACATAGTCAAGCGATCCGGGATAATTGGGGAACACGACTACCAGAACAAAGTATTCATTGCAAGTGTGCGTCTAGTGCACCTGTTGCTGTAGTCCAGGATACAAACACATCTGACACAGCACTGGGTTAATCAAAAGTAAATGTAAAAATTAAACACAATTCATACCAAAAATGGGCAAAATGTGTATAACTCTCGAAGTGACAGTCGTGCTCAATGACGACTGAGATTGCGAAAATTGGGAATAATATCACTGAAGATTCTTAGCCTTGTTATTTTTTCTTAAAATGATCGTAAATGTACTAATACAGTTTCTATAATGCTTTGCTTTTGCCAGTATACTGGTATACCCTCAATATTGAGGCTTATCACGAGTGGATGATATTTTTATTCATAAGTACATGTAATTCATATGGGTGTTACTTATTCATAAGTACAATCGATGTTCCCGGTATTTAGCCGGTACCCATTTACAGCTGGGTGGACTGAAGCAGTGTGGATAACGTGTCTTGCTCAAGGACATAACGCACGCCTCCGGTAAGGCTCGAACCCACGACCGTAAGATCAGCAGTCCGACGCCTCAGACCACTATGCCTAGGCTATTTATGTACTACATATGAAAAGGAAGTATCTAAATTATATCACTGGTTTAAATAAGAGAAGTGCGACAATGACACCATTTAATTATAATAGAGAAGTTGTAACACCGTGGTAGTTGCGGGAAGTAGCTCTGCAATACTACAATATACTACGGTACCGTTTACAGCATACCAACATCACTGTAAAGCTATCAATTGTTAAATTTAGTTTCATACACTAACGTCGCCCGTCATAGGTAGTGCCTATTTCATATTAAAGTATTCATTGTATAAAGTAGACAGAGTATCTGAATATAGGTACATCAATTTCGAATATCTTAAGAATTAAAAAAAAAACAAGCAATATTTCAGCTATTGAAATTAGAAATTCTTTCAGCAGGTGTCCATGTATACATTTTGAACATTTTAGTTCAATAACAAGATATGAATGTTTCCGTTACCATACCTCTCATGTAAAACCAGACAACTGAACACCAGAAATACACGAATATTTTATGAACTAATAAAGAAAAACAAACATTAAAACACATTTCCGTATTATACAGTTGCCTAATGGAGGGAGAAACTAAAACTTGTGAGCACGTGTATATGTCATAACACCCATACCTCTATACAACGGCTTTATGGATTAGTTACAGCGATTAAAGCTTGAATTACATGCTTACACGTGCTGAGTTCATATAAAACGTGGCAGTGTCTACAAGATGGTACCACTCGTCATTTGTGACCACACTAGATTCATCATTTCATTATCACTGTAAACATACCCAAGTCTGAGACTGGCTCATCCTCGTATCATTACCATTGTAAACATACCCAAGACTGGCTCGTCCTCGTATCATTATAAGTGTAAACATATACATGTCCATACATTAATTACATAATCAGAATGAACTGTTAGCGTTGAAAAAATAATTCTATTTTACATTTGCACACACATTTCTAAAACACATTTCACATTTCAGGAGCCAAAATAACCATTTCTAAAATACTAGTAGGAGTTACCAAATGCCTACTGCATCTACCAGTAGCGCAAACTTATACATACTTAGACAGTTTGGCCAGTGTCCATTTTAATATACGAATACGTTTAAAACAATCGTCGTATGGAAGTGTTCATATGCAAATATACGGCTTGACGTAATCTTATAAATATTTTGTATTACTGTTGATTTTGTCCAGTTGCACAGTCAAATAAGTATTATTTTTTGACTGCGACAGAATTAGGGATCTCGCCACGACTGAGTTGTGAACAGGTTGGTCTGAAGTTGGACTGGCAGCACATGCATTCTGGGACGTATTCTAATTCTGAGGCCCAAATCTTTATTCACCAATACTCGGAAATGGTTGAAAACTATCAGGTTATATGGGCCCCGCCTGTGAATAAGGGCATTGTATCGTGGGCAGCCAGCGCAGTCCCAGATCAGACTGCGCATCCGCGCAGTCTGATCTGGGACTGCGCTGGCTGCCATTCTGCCAATCTACATTGCATATGTCCCCGAATAACAGTTTTTGATAAGTCTATTGACTGTATGAGTATTGCAGAAAGATGATCATGATCTCCACACATGTCCTACCTAATAACATTTTCATCTGGTGGAGGCCGTGTTTTCAAAAGGAGAGAGTTCCCGCTGAGCCAAAGGACACACGACGAGGCGGCGGTCTGTACAAATACGGGTACTTTTATGGGGATCTGTGGCTGAATGGTGTTTATGACACGAACATAAAAGTGACACTAGAATACAATGTGGGGTTATGGGACACATGGAAGACACCAGGAATTGCAGTTGCCAATTGCGAAGCGATTTGGTAGTACTTGCACAGATTTGTTTTTGAAAGGGAATATTACATTGTAGTTGATCAAAACTTGGAGTTGGATCTCACTGACATGTGCACAGTAGCAAAAATGTAATGCATTCCGACATCAACATAACATAACACGCTTTGACGTGGCATAATTCTCCATACATCGGTAGTACAATGTATATTATACAGCTCACTCGAGTATAACAATTACGACGTACACTTATTTTTTTAATCTTTATAACTTTCATGGAATCATTGATATTTGTTTTGAAATAATACTTATAGAACAAAATCCATGTATACACTTTTAAATCCTGGTGGAAGATTAAATGCCATTAGATGCATGTGCATCCTGCAAAAATACGCATTTAACTAATCCAACGCCTTGGTAGAGCAAGTGCAGGCGACTTCACTCTCTGTCATTTCCATATAATAGTATACATAGTAATTACAGGATATGCTCATACATATGAGAAAAGACAAGACATTGTGTGTGTTTGTTTATTGGTGTTTAACGGCCTATCAACAGTTAATGTCATGTACGGCAGGACAAACTGGTTCGATACCGTTTTAACCTGCTGCATTGGGGGGGGGGGGATCCCAAAAATCTGAACGGAATACTTACATACAGAAAAATGTATTCAGCCGCCTGAAATTAGAATAACCTGACTTGGTGCCAGGTCCATACCACATCAAAGTCACTTGGCCCCTGCCCCTCAAATAGGATTACGAATAATCGGTACATAAGAAGTGGTGCGATATCTCATTTAAATATATAAAAACATTATTTTCTGTAAATTAATTAGAAACGTTACGAAATCGTCAGAGCTCATGCGAAATGAAATGTCGTAGAAGTTCGACGTCATTTACAGATTTATATCACAGTTTCTGTAAATATTTGTTACGAATGGCAGAATGGCAGATCATGATCTGGGACTGCGCTGGCTGCCCACGATACAATGCCCTTGTTCCCAGGCTGGGCCCCATGTAACCTGATAGTATGCAACCATTTCCGATCGCTCATCTTCTTGGGTACAACATCATATGGCGTGTCACATATTTCTAGCCGGTAGATAGCTATGTATTGCCAGAATACACGCTGATTGACAACACAATGCTGTATCCGGCTTTGACGCTCATACAAAGTATCACGGCCAATCCGAATTCGAGATACATTTTCGCTGACGTCATATATGGCGTTGCCGAATGAGGTAAGTGCAAACAACCAACGTAAACAAATTCACGATTACTTCAAAATAAACAAATGTCAAATGAGGTAAGTGAAATGACACAAAGCAAACAAATCCATGTTTCTTTCTAGAAAAACAAACAACGTTATACATTATCATTTCTTAAAAGTACACGTTCCCCGATACATGGAATGCCAGACTCGTGCCTTTTGATATCAAGTTTACTGGGTTTAGCTTGGAACGGTAGGAATTCCGAGACAAGTCTCGGAATTCCTACGCGTTTCCTAGCCGAACCGGATCAATATGATATACACATGCATTAGCCTGGTATTCTCTATGTGCCGTGTACTTCAGCTACTGAGTGTCTGTCTTGGAAGGCACCATTTCCTACCGATATTGAACCATTCTATAAAATTGTAAACTTCCGGACGCCTTCCTATTCTTGGCAAAGCTACTTTCCTCTCGGAAGTTGTAAAACACAGAGCCAATCACCGGGATGGATGGGTTGCGTGGCAACGTCAACGCGCATGCACAGAGATTGTGAAAATTGTTGTTTATAGGTTCCTTTCTCGTTTGTGAGCCGCAACAACTAAACTGGTCTAAACAAGGTTTAACCAGTGTAGATCCTGGCCAGCTGCACTACTCCTAGTGTGACAATATTGAATGTTCTTAAGACGCATCAACCATGGTTTCGTAGTTTAATGACGAACAATGTACGCTCTGACCAGACCACGTGTATGTGTAAGCCTAGGTTGTGCATGCCGGTCGGGAAACAGTGCGACCTTTTTGTCATATGACGTCACATTTGACTGTTGCTGTTTAATGGAGTCTGCTATTAGCCACGGCTTGTTTAATGATGAGAAAGTAGAAAGTTGGCGTCAACGCCATAAGTTTGGTGTCGTGTTGTAATAACTTACCATCTCTCATTGTCCACATTCGTTTAGGCATCTTCGAGTCTGTCGTTACGATCCAAGATTTGATAACAAGAGTATTGTTAGAAAAGTAATGTAATTGTGGTCAACGTTATATATATATTGTATATATATCATATATTGTATATACAAATGTATATATATATGCACCGGTGTATCTTTTCTCTCTTCACTCTATATACAACCTGTGTTGGAGCAACCTCAGTATCTTCAATATATATAATGTACATGTACCTTCCCCGACAGTATCAGCGAAAGTGTAGTAGTTTGTACAAGACTTTGGCTCGAGCATACAGAGTTACATCCAGTATGCTAAAGAAAATGAAACTCAAAATTAGTGAAAAATGAGTTACCATCATAAATGACTATATGGTCATATCATAATATATAACCGTTGGTGTATATATTTAAATTCGTTGTCTCCAGTTCTGAACACATGACAAAGTTTATACCATTATCAGTCGTGTTGGGTCACATAATACACACTGTAAAACTAATATTCAGTATTCCGTACATGTATATCGAACAAATCACGTTATTGTAAAACAATTATACAGCCAGAGTTGATGCTGAGCATCATCTTGCAGTATTTTCCTATGTACAATTATATAATTCCCGCCCTTGGATGAGGGGAATATTGTGGATTATCTCCCCGAGGAAGCAATATCTCCCGAGGCGATAGCCGAGAAATATCCGCCATATTGTTTACGGACACTTAACTGGTACCCGGTTTCTACATTCATACTACAACAGGAATGACACAAACGGGTACCAGCTCCATCATACAAATGGGGGAAAATCCCGAACTGATTATTTACCGTAAAAAAAACTATATATTCAGCCATGAAATCAGAATAAGCCTGATCTGATGTCAGGTACTCGTCACACCAGAATCACCTGGCCCCCTCCCAAAAGCAGTAGTATCAGTAATAAACTTACTACTTTTATAACCCAATAACCCAATTCAACTCCCAGGTAACAAAAGAGCCAACAATAAACACGTACCTGAGGGCCAAACCAGGCAACTCGTGATTCCTATAAGGAGGAACCCCTACCGTTAATTTACCGGGGTAAAAATTGCAAATCCACCAGTACTGAGCTACCTCAATAATTAACCCTTACACCGCTATCTTAATTGTTTTGTGGTCTGCTGTTTGTTTTCTATTTTCCATTTGATCATCAAAAACATGCTTTGACAGCACTTTAGTATAATTTACAACATGCTTTGACAGCACTTCAGAATCATTTCCATTGGAAATGATTCTGAAGTGCTGTCAAGCCATGTTTTCCTTGAGAAATAAGGCAAGATATAAAAGCAACAGCAGACGACAATTGGTGTGAGTAGCGGTCTAAGGGTTAATCATAATTTGCAGAAAACGCAAACTAGTTAATGGGCATTTCTAAATGTGAATGATACAAGACATGCCAGCCAGTCAGTCAGTCAGACATGCGAGTTTGTATATTTTAACATGTCTATAACACAGATATGTTCTGGTGTTTAGACTGTTGACATGACGTATCCATGTTGAATTTTCCTTTCTGTCAATTTTCAATGAATTCCGGCATTTGCATTTTGGACCATAATTTGTTATGTCACCGTTAAAAGGAAATACAGTGGAACCTCTCTAAACCGGACACCAAGACAACCTATGTGATCTTATTGTTGATGGGCTTCTTGATCATTTATCTCAGATGTTAGTGTACGTTCATGATTGCAAAGCACGCCAATACATTTCAGAATGGTAATCTGACCACCCCAGGGTGTCCGGTTTAGAGAGGTTCTACTGTACTACACATATCCAGTTGAAACTCATGGATGTCACTACTGTCTGTTCCACGTTTTGCTGCCGACGAACTTTTGGCTATTAAACACATTCAATCTAAAACATATTTAAAAGTAAGTACTTTTTTATCAATAGCAAAAAGTCACACTCCCCAAACAATTTGATTTCATGAAATTCCATCAAATATTTATTTTATTGCGAAAAAAACCATTTTCCTATGGGAATTTAACATATGGAGTCAATTTCCAAAACTTTTCGTTTCAGGATCAAAAAACGAAAAGTTTTGGAAACTGACTCCGAAACCTGGCGAGATAGCTTGAAAATGATGTAACTAAGAAAACAAAAGTTAGCTTTTGAAAATCGGTCCCCAAATAAATAAAATATTTAAAAAAAATCTATTTTTAGCCCCCATGTTAAAATGCCCATAGGAAAATCGTTTTTCGCAATAAAATCAATATTTGATGGAATCTCATCAAATAACGTTTTTTTTTTGGGAGGGTGATTTGTTTGTTATTGATAAAAAGGTACTTACTTTTAAATATTTTTTAGATTTAATGTGTTTAATAATAGCCAAAAGTTCGTCGGCAGCAAAACGTAGAACAGACAGTAGGCCTAATTCATTACGGGAGAGTGAACGCGGGTGATTACGCGTGTTCTCTTCACCATGTATTATTTGCGTTGCCAATTATGGGTTTTCTCTCATAGATAAATCCATGCATATAATAGCTTAAAATGTAATAAATAATTTATCACACGAAAACCTTGTTATAATG
Organism: Conchocele bisecta; assembly: GCA_029237695.1. Taxonomy (NCBI): domain Eukaryota; kingdom Metazoa; phylum Mollusca; class Bivalvia; order Lucinida; family Thyasiridae; genus Conchocele; species Conchocele bisecta. Next base: position 3,770,502 of record CM055265.1, on the reverse strand, counting down.
TGTTGTAACCCATTTCATAAATGTGATATGACACACGTGTAATAACACCTGCAGTGAATTTGGCTGATCGCATCACCCTAATTACACATTCGAATTTTGCGCTAACGTTATGCCAAACGAACAAAATGAAGACGTTCCAAAATGACGTCCGTAATGGCGCAACAAAGCAACGTTGTTTGGACGTTGACGTCATCCTGTTTTAAACGTCTGTGACTATGCAAAATCATTACAATTGTTAAAATGCGCTCCCGTTTGGTAATACGAAGTGTTTACAAAGAACGGAAACATATAATATGGCATATTGATACTATATTTGTTGCTAGTATTAAAACTATTTTTCTCTGTGGAGATGTTCAACTTGAGGGTAAAATAGTCAATTGCGTTTTCTCACGGAAACGTATTGGATCTCCAACGTTTTCTGTTATTTGGGGTGTGACGTCATGTGATAAACAGAATCTGAAACTCGTTTCCATTTGATATGATGATTTTATGAAACTCATCCGCAACTTTATGCACCTTGGTGCATAAAGTGTGTGTGACTCGTTTAATAAATATAATATCAAATGGAAACTCGTTTGAACTCCTCTATGTATAGAAGTTTAAAGGGAATCGAGAGCTAGAACGGTCAATAGGCTAATACTTCCCATGTATACCTTATTTTCTGTAAATTTCAACAATTCCCGTCCGTCGATTGCCGCCAATAAATAAACAGGACGTTCCGACATGCTAGAGGAAACCGACAGGATATTCCGACATAGCGGAGGAAAGTCGGCAAACATGAATTTCCCGCCACGGTTCCGGGCCGTATATACCCGCATACAAGTGTGTCTCAGTATCCACGGCAATGGTTGTGATAACTATGGCGGGCCGTTAATAACATATCGCGTCTCATCATTTCTACGACACATAGAGACGAACATTATACATGTATGTTTGGTATTTCAGATTTCACTTTCAGTTATTACATACATGTATGTATATGGAATTGCAATTGAAATATGAAATGTCAAGATTTGAAGCGACATGAACGGATACATCATGTATACACAACATACATCGAGGTACATGATCACGTGCTTATAACAACAACAGTGGCTGAAAGTGTTGAAATCTTGCCCACTCCAAAGTAAGTATTATTTGATATTGTCCTTCATATGTAACGGATTTTATCGAAATATGGCCCAGCAAACGCGTTTTCATGAGCTGCATTTGGTCGTCTAGTGAGTTCGGCACAGACTTACATGTATGTCGTTTTTGAGAAGAATCGATTTCCGTGTCAACCGACACGGAAATCGATTCTTCGCAAAAACGACAGAAGTTTGGGCGAAAGTACAGAGACCACCAAATGCAGCTTAACAAGACGCGTTTGATGCGCTATATTTCATCAAAATCAGTTACGTAATAAGGACAATATAAAAGAATACGTACTTTGAATCGGATGGATTCTGGAAGTTTCAGTACTGGTTGTTGTTGTTAGTACCACGTGATCATACACCTTGTACATGTACCATATTGAAAGTGTGTGTAAGCCGTGCAGATCCAGATGAACTGACTGATAAAGGGCCGCATTAGCACGATGTGCACAATTAACGGAACATAAATTGCCATTTTCTGATTTTGATCCCATGCTACATTGGCTGCAAACGCAATACGTACCATATTTGTTGTGCGCGACGAGTCACATAATTCTTGTATTTTGTGGGTCAATAGGACTCGAATCAAAAAGTTCAAAACATCACACCATTTGTTTTGAGGGACTATATACGGTCCGTAAGTTATGTATAATAAACTCACAGGAAAGCCTGGAAATCAGGTTCAATATTCCACAACAGTCACCTCTAATTTCTGTCAATAATAAACTTTCATTAAGTCTCGGAGAGCACGTATCTCCATGGCGACTTATGGCGTACCGGAAGTCGCGACAAACCCGACAGAAACATTCGTTGAGCGTATCGGAATCATCAAACAACATAGCGTGATTGGAAAACGAACGGTTTTGCATAAATGTGGCCGTCACTGGAGAAATGGAGCTTATGTGACCAGTGTAACTCCTGATCAAATAACACCCCCATGTACCCTGATAACCATATATATTCCTTGTTAGAAGCATACCGGGTGGTTCATTGACGGACTGGCGAACAGTGCAGATCCTGATCAGACTGAACAGTGCAGATGTGCGGATGCACAGTCTGATCTGGATCTACACTAGTCGCAAAACCAATAAGCCCCTTTTATCCAGTCACAGTCACAAATGAGCACGGGTTTGTGAATAGGGCACTTGACATTTACCTCGACCTGTGTATATCCATATCTGATCAATATGTGATCAAATTGAATCCGCAAGTGTACTTGTATATTATAATGTATGAAAACAGTGGCGTTTCTAAATGTATCCATGTATCCGGGACAGACTGGCTGGATGAATCGACACCAAGTCTATAATATGGGCAGACAGTGTACTGTTGCCAATGCAAATAATTATGAATCTAATCAAAAAAATAATTAAAAAAAACACAAAAAAACGTATAATCTAAGTTAGTGGCGGACACATAACTCTTCAAGAACTAGAACTCCTGTACCATCCGTGGCATCTGCTACGGACGATGGGTGAGTTTGTGACTGGTTAAGTGTCCGCAACTACTATATGTTCCACTTTTTGCTATCGACGAACCTTTGTCCATTAAACACATTAAATCCAAAAAAATATTTAAATGTAAGTACATGTACTTTTTCATCAACAATAAAAAAGTCACTCTCCCCAACTATTTTTATTTGATGAAATTCCGTCAAATATTGATTTTATTGCGAAAAGTACATACGTTTAAATATGTTTAATAGCCAACGGTTCATCAGCAGAAAAACGTGGAACAGACAGTAAGTCTACTACAGGCGATACGTATTGCGATTAAGTCGATGGTTTCAAATGTCATAAGGTCATTTTCTCATATGTAACGGAATAACATTGAAATGAATAAATGTGCACAGAGAATTCTTAATGGCGTTAAATGCAAACATGCCAACAATTACGTCTTCAATAAATAATATATAATACATGTATAACAAACAATGTGCAACGTTTCAGTACACGGCGATGTCGGTTTACTTCTGATTGACAGTACAGGGTTTTGAAATCTTCTACTTCAAATAACTTGAAATATGAGACACGTGAAAGTGTTCACGTAATCACCAAATCTCGTGAATTGTCGTCCCGGAATGGAAGGATGCTGGAATACATTTGTTCGCCTCATTCTATATCCGACTTCCGGTTGTTGAGAATGCTTCCCCATAACTAACGCAAACGACACGAATAATCCATTTCCAGCCCTTTGACGGGAAATTTTACAATAAAGTCGCGGCATGGCAAAACAGTTGCATGCAGCGCTGAGATATATTGCGCGACGCGTTGATTACTGCCCAGCTATCATGGCCGTTATGTCATCACGACGTGAAACTAATGTATGCGCCATATTACTCTTCCGAACATATTCCAGTAGCACGTATACTTAACTTGTAGCTGTACATGCATGATCATACGTACAGCAACGTAAGGGCAGAGGAAATGCCCAGGGGACATGACTGTTTGTTTAATGCCGTGTTATCAGATAAACGTGTGTTTTCTCACATTAAGTGTTTATTATTAGCGGCAGCAACTGATCAATTCAACTCCAGCATTCAACAGAAGCCATGAAAACCTGTGGATGCATTACATATATCCATCCGATACCACCCTACCGGGACTGGGGCTACCGGGACTGTGGCCCGTTTCACTAAACTTCGTACGACTGACCTGTTCGTAAGTGCAAATTTAGGATCGTCTGGAAATTTCAATTGATCAATTTACATTTATTGAGCATAGGCTGCATGCAATTTATGCTCAATAAATGTAAATCACATAATTGTGTACAAGAAAACAAAACAGTGTTAATGTGAAATTTTATAGACTACCATAATTTTGCACCCCAGCTGTCTGTTCCACTTACCATCGACATGTATAATATTATTTCAACGAGGAATTATATTCCAATGAGATCTTAACATTGGACTGAACATTTGTGTTTTTTTCACATTAACTGTTAGTATTGGCGGCATAAACTGACTAAGTCTGCTGCAGCATCCTTCAAAAGCCATGCAAACCTGTGGATATATTCCAATGTGTAAAAATATCAAAAATATATTATGTTGTCTTAGATCATGGCCATTCTATACAACACAACTGTATAAGCACTTTATGCTTGCTTCTATTCTATACAACACAACACTACCAGTATAAGCACTTTATCTTGCTTCTAATTCCTAAAACAACACAACTGTATAAGCACTATGCTTGCATCTAATCTATACAACACAACTGTATAACACTTATGGTTGCTTCTTATTCTATACAACACAACTGTATAACCACTTTATGCTTGCTTCTATTCTATACAACACAACTGTATAAGCACTTTATGCTTGCTTCTATTCTATACAACACAACTGTATAAGCACTTTATGGTTGCTTCCTATTCTTATAACATCACAACTGAATAACCACTTTAGGTGTGGCATCTATTCTATCCAACACAACTGTATAATCACTTTATGGTTGCTTCTATTCTAAACACACAACTTTATAACACTTTATGGTTGCTTCTATTCTATAACAACACAACTGTTTAAGCACTTTATGTTGCTCCTATTCTATACAACAAACTGTATAAGCACTTAAAGGTTGCTTCTATTCTATACAACACAACTGTATAAGCACTTTATGGTTGCTTCTATTCTATACAACACAACTGTATAAGCACTTTATGGTTGCTTCTATTCTATACAACACAACTGTATAAGCACTTTATGGTTGCTTCTATTCTATACAACACAACTGTATAAGCACTTTATGGTTGCTTCTTCTATACAACACAACTGTATAAGCACTTTATGGTTGCTTCATCTATACAACACAACTGATAAGCACTTTATGGTTGCTTCTATTCTATACAACACAACTGTATAAGCACTTTATGGTTGCTTCTATTCTATTCTATTCTGACCATTTCTTAATTATTGTTTTGTTTATAAATCTTCGTTATACAGCCCGTGTTATATTATATTCATATAGGAAAGTCGTTTTCAGCTCACAGTAAGACATTATTTGACGAACATACGTCCAATGAAACGGTTTAAAGGGTAAACTGTAATGTGATATTCTTTTTAAAAGATATAATACCGAATACATGTGTTGGCATTGGCAAATGATTCATCAGTGTGATTTGATAAACGTATAAATTAAACATAGACATGCGCATTGAGGTGCTATCTGAACAAAATTAGCATTTACAAGACATCTGCCTGTTTCGACGCGTGCAGCAAAAAAGCTCATGCAATTTTGTGCAATAAAGTTGCCCTGAAAACCGGATGTAAAAATAACACATATTGAAAACGTTACAAAGGTTTGAAGATTTTAATCAGCTGAAATATGCGTATTACACTATGAGGTCATAGTAGAACAATTACGTTTTATATTTAATTATGCTTGTATTAAGATTAAGTCTAAGTGATTGTTTCTCATTATTTTATTATATGAACTTGATAATTTATGATGAAATAAAATAAAAAATGTGAACAAAATTTAAAAAAAAAATATTGGGATTTTCAAAACTTTGTTTAAATACAATTGCATAAATTCGCATAAAATGTACAATATGAAAACTTGCATAATCCTTGATCGGATTATACTTTTTGCATGGGGTTTTCTGCATGTCGTTTGTATTGTCATTATCTACAGTTTACAAAATATATTTAATTTTTCTTTTCATATGACCTTTAATTGTCCTATTTACACGGCGTAGAAACAAGGACACGAAATTTCATCAATGATGCGTAACATGATGCTGATGTTATGTACACGAGTTCACGACATACGGTTCGAGAGCCAAATAGTTCAATTTTACCGTGGAACCCGCCTAACTGAGCATCCAGTGTGTCCGATTTGGAGAGGCTCTCCAAATCGGCCTCTCCAAATCGGACACACTGGATGCTCAGCTAGGCGAGTTTCCACATTAATCTAACCTTTTGAACATTCCAAGAATGTATTCATGATTTTGAAACACGAATATCATCAGAGATACATGACAAGGAATCCAGGTAAAATGGAATAATCTGAGGTTGCCTTGGTGACCGATTCATGAAAGCATTCCAATAAAACCAGGTATCAGTCTATATGTTCCGAAAGTAGTACATTTTAAAAAGTAGTGCGGTACAATATTGTTGTTTATTGCATATTCATTGTGGCTGGTAGTGGTTTTTTTCTCTTAAAATAATTAAAGGAACAGGTAGCATGCAACCAAAAATAAGTTAGTTTTATTTTGTTTTTCTTGTGGGTAGAGATACAGAAGTGATAAGGGCAAATTGTGTCCCATTTTTAGAAATTGGCCGTGACATTGAAGCAAGCTTTCAGATGATGAGGATTTTCTTACATGATTGTCGAAATATTGTTTTATCACCACAATTCCGTGTCACAACGCTGCTAGATCACTAGAATGATAGTCTGGTGGGGAGTATTTCAGTCTACATATTGTTTATTTCAGATCTTGTGACATAGGTTTACATTGATTTAAAGAGAACAATTCAATGCTGGAATAAGGAACCTGGAATAAGGACTGCTTGTGATAAACATAACATTATATTATTATATCCCTTATCATATATTATTAACCCTTTGAAGCCGAAATTCTGCTTTAGCGGTGTTTGCAAATAGTGCAGATCCAGATGAGCCGGCTCGTGACGAGCCGTCTCATCAGGATTTGCACTTTTTGCAAGTAATTTTCATATTTTTGAGAAATAAAACACCCCCTTTTCATAAATGGACTAGTCTGACAATCATTTTGTAACGGTTGGTTAGGTTGGAAAATGAACATATACAAATCCATTCCAGTTACTTAGAGGTGAAAGGGTTAATACACCGCACCTTCTGAACACTGTATACCACACTCATACCGCACTGGTCAGAGTGGGGTTATCACGTGATAGCTACTTTCCACAACTGGTTGACCACTTATTGGTTGATTCCGACAGCGCTAAGTCGTTAAAAGTCAATAAGTGTCATACATGCTGTCGTTAATTTTATCGAATCACATCGGAGTAGTGCCATTATGCGTGTTATGCTGTCTGCACGAACTGTGGACGAGGTGCATGCATGTCGACACGATATTCCGGTTACCACGGACAATGACGGCGGCCGCGCATCTCTACTGAATGATAATTCCAATTCCGAATGATTACATGCATTGGTACGGAGCCCCGCAGGGGACGTAGAATTCTTTTTTTTATTTATTCGTTCCCACGAAATAACAATTCGTTCCCTCAATTTAACAATTCGTTCCCGCGAATTAACAATTCGTTCCCTCAATTTAACAATTCGTTCCCACAGAAACGAATTGTTAATTAGTGGGAACGAATTGTTATATCGTGGGAACGAATTGTTAATTCGAGGGGACGAATTGTTAAATTGAGGGAACGAATTGTCATTTCGTGGGAACGAATTGTTAATTCGAGGGAACGCATTCTTATATTGTGGGAACGAATTGTTAAATTGAGGGAACGAATTGTTATTTCGTGGGAACGAAGTAATACAAACAAATCCATGTCTCCTGTGGGGCTCCGTACATTGGCGATATACTTCTGTTCCAATCTGGAAGACCCCTATACAGTAGCATTTATAACCATTTAATAAGCCTGAAATTTGCTGGAAACATTATAGAAATGAATGGCCTTTTTGTGGAATCTATCGGGGTATAAACTTGGAAAAGTCGCGGGAATACTGGACGAAGGCCGGTTCCTTATAATTCCAGCATTTGCAATAAATTCATCAAGAAAATGTATTTATTTTCCGTTTTCTTAAGAATTATTTTAACTGCGCCTCACGGTTACGGAAAGTAGTTCGGCGTGGGAGTTTACTGGGATATAAATTTTGGACAGAGACTTGCTACGGACCAATCAAATGTTAGGGAATTGTGTAAATATTTTTGTGCTGGAATTATAAGGAATTAACGGCGCATGATTTGCGAAGTTATCGGGATATAAACTATAAAAAGTCCAACAATTTGAATTTTTAAAAGTTGATATCTCAATAAGTCCGCAAACCAATTGCCGTCTGTTCCCCGTGACTAATTCATTCAAAGTACTAAAGAATGTTCGTCAAGCGGTGCTTACGGATGGCTCAGCATTGTGACCGCAATGACGTCCGGGTATCCGTGCGACTGTGCGTCCGTCCTTCCGTATGTAAGGTGACGTCATTAGTTATAATATATAATAAGTAAAATGCTACAATGTAGTACCTTATAATCTGAATAAACTTTAGTTTGAATGAGTATCTTACTTAGAACACTAGTTACATATATTTAAAGTGGGGACATATATTTTGAACAACCCTGTACATGTAAATTTATCCCGTCAACACGGTGCGTATGTGCCGTGAAACAATGTGCCGTGAAACATTTTTGATATCCTGTCAATACGACCTATTCACTGCGTGTGAATATGTGCGGTGGCTGGGGTTATCTTTTTGCATTTTAAAGCCATGTGTAGGTGTTGGCGGGATAAATAGAACAGCAGGTTAGTCAGTACAAATAATGTTAATGCGAGTTACTGATTTACAATACATAACAAGTGAAGTAACGTGTTGCTTATTATACATGTACTATCACCCCTGATGAAAGGGCAACAATGTTTCGACTTATGAGCCACTCTACTCTCTGAACAGCAGTACTTTCTATATACCATTAGCCGATTTCACCAACATTGCAAAGTATATTTTTCTAGCAAAGTATACTTTGAGGGAGTAATCATTTATTTTTCCTGAAATGTATTATTTCATATAGAACTAACGACTGCTTATATTTGATGATTGCAAGTATGCAGAATTATTATAATGAATGTATTACAGTCAGCATGAGAAATGACCTCCAAGAGACACACAACACGCCGAACTGATTTTACCCGCCATCTTGACCAGAAGTGAACTTTTACGGGAGCCATAAAACCTGCCCAATAGCGGCCATAAAGGTACGCCTGTGATATCAACTTGTGATTTACAACATTTGGCGTCGTCGGCTCCGAAGACTAATATTGCGTATCCTTTTGGGAAATTCCTAATTTTCTTGTTGTATCGTTATTTGTCAGCTCCGTAGTATTTGTTGATAAAAAACATATTTCAGCAGAATTAGCCTTTTCTCGCCCATTTTACATGTATATTAAACATTTCTAAATTAATTGACAACAATTGACACCCGTTTTCGATAAAATTGTGTAATTTTTCCAACTTTTGATATTTTAAAATTTTTCTTGGAAATAATTATTTCCGCGGTGCAATCGCCATTATAATTCGACTTCCGTCTCGTCCAAATTTTCACGCGTGACGTCATCAAAACTTGTGTATTTACATTTGACTTTGAATTTCTTGTTTACTTTGCAATTTTAGACAACAACACCATTTATTAATTAAATTAATAAGAATTTCTGAGAATTTTATTAATTATTAAGTTAAATAATACACACACAACAACTTTTAGGATTTTTTATTAATTTCTTTAGGAAATTTGACTTTGAAATAATATTTTTTGTTTCAGAATTACCTGTCAACAACATTGTACAGAAAAACACTAAGAAGTTATTATTCTACTAGCTTAGGAGAGGTTGGTCATACTTCACTTTGTTTTAGTGTTTATTTTCCACAAAAAAATCTAAAAAACTTTCAAAAATATTTTTGATAAATTAAATTATAATTTTCATTAAACGTTTCTACATAATTTAACGGCCTTTTTAGTAAATTAATTATAATCTTTCTATGTGGCATTTCTTAGTTTTACGGCATAAATAACCAACTTATTGAAATAAATTTTCACGGTTTTTGGCGATTTAACTTCATTCAGTTTTGATAATTTTAATTTTCTTTGGTGGTGTATATATTGTTCCGTTAAATACTTTATACATATATTTGGGGGTTTATTTCATTAACTGGGATTAAGTTACATTTCTTTAGCAAATATAACATTCTACGGTTTATTGTTTCTTCGATATTTTGTATTCTTTGAAATTTTCAGCGAAATTCATAGTGGGGTGGAATATTTCAATTATTTTCTTATAGTCATTATTTAATTTAATTTTTTAATTTTCAGTAACCACATATTATATCTGTAATTAAACTAGTGCAGATTTACTTTGATATTTGGTTATTTCATAATTTTTTTTAGTTACCATAATTTAATCTTTTGGCCTAATTTTCGAATTATAAATTTTTGAAAATTAAATTAATTATTGAAGTATCACTTACTGCTTTCGCTGAACCGGTATCCATCCACTCACACACAAGTGCACCATGCTTACGAATGAGTGCATTCAGTTGACGAAGAACCGCAGCGCGCTATTCTCCGCATAAACTTCTGTACCGGTCGCGAAATTATAGACGCACTGCACGGAGGTAAACACCGACCGCATTCTCGCGATACGAAATAAAGAAGACAACATTTCGCGTGAGAAATTTTTGACATTGCCCATCCGGAACGTCAGAGGGTTGGCGGACAGTATTGATTTTTCGCCCATGGAATTACACTCGGCCATGGCCAGCGAAAATCTACAAGGGGAGAGATCAGATATGGTACAGTACAGAGAATCTCAGTAGACAACCAAGAAAATATACAACTACAAATGAAACAACAGCAATTCCAAGAAGCTGAAAAGAGAGTAGAAAAAAATAAAGCAATTCTATATAGAATGGAAGAAGATCAACATATGTTAGCAGAAGAAAATCAACGAATGAAAGAAGAAAACCAAAAACTTAGAGACGAAAGGAGGTGTATGATGTCGAGTCCCAATGATGAGATAAAGGTCTTGAAAAATCTCCTAAGGGTCGTGGAATCTAGACAGAATGCTGGGCCGACTACATCGCAAGCAGATAATTATTTTGGAGAAGGCACCGATGCTTCTTTAGACGATATGTCTTCGAAAGAGCGGCCTAGCAGTGAAAGGACGTCAATAAATTGAAGATATTCAGTGGGCGCTTACGCTTCTTCAGACCTGATGTCTTCGAGGAAGAAGCCCAGAGATATAATGAGTTCATCATACCAACACACTGACTCTAACGATAGGGAGAGCCATAATGCTTTTTCAGACAGAATGTCTTCGAAAGAGCGGGCAACCACAGATGGAAAGATGTACATGACACCGTCAAGATCAGGTTATTCACAGAATGCCAATGCTGTTTTAGACACCATGTCTTTGACAAATCTGGCAAAAGAAGAATTTTCACAACAGCGTACGGGTGCGAATACTTTTTCAGACGATATGTCTTGGAAAAGTCACATAGTAGAAATAGTACTCGCCAAAAAACAAGATATTCCAGTCGTTATGAAACAGTACGGGAATCTAATAGACAGTATACGGGAGTATCAACAAGACCATACATGAATCACTCAGAAACGACAGCATGTGATGAAGATGACAACGAAAGGGGGAGAGCCCACCTTGACGTTTCCCGAACCAAGGTCAATGTATCAATGCCCAGAACATTATTATTAGTTGGTAGTCATTTATAACAAAGTTCAATGTTTTTGCAGAAAGTCAAAGTTGGACAAGCAAAGAAAGGCGAAATTATTTACGCTTGTGTTTTGAAGGTCAAGTAAGTGACTTCTTCACTAGAACCATAGCAAGAGAGCCAGATATTGATTATTTTAATGTACTGAACAAAATAGAGAGACGATTCAATATCGAAGATCTTCCGGAAACTGCGCAAATGTATTTCAGCTATGTAACTCAGTCACCAAAAGAAAATATTGTTGAATGGGCTGACCGCGTGGTGAGCATGGCAACCAAAGCATACTCAGATCTTTCAGATGCACAGATATATAGACATGCCATATTCCGATTTTGTCAGGGTCTAACCGATAAAGCCGCTGGCCATTACACAATTAACCTCAGACCGAGAACCATGGAAGAAGTGATAGACAAAATTCGGTGGTATCAACACACTAACAGGATAATGTATGGCCGCAACAAAGGAGACGTAAAATCATTAAAAACTGAAGATGCATGATACATGCTCCGTCGAATTCAGTCGAGAAGAAAACTCCGACAGTGAGCATTATGCTCAAATCTCAAGAACATTCATACCAAAGAAGAAGATTCAAGAACCAAAGCAAGATAACTCAGTGACAACAGAAAAGAAAGTTCGGTTTGAGCCACTGAATATATATAGAGAGCTGGAGAAACGAGTAGAGGAAGTGGAAAAGGCTGTTAGCAGTATGGATACAACTGTGAATAAAGGTATAGGTGACCTAACCAAGCAGATTGAAGGCATAGCACAGACATTGCAAAAAGGTAAACCAGTGGCTGACAAAAAAGATATTCGTTGTTATTCTTGCAACGGTCTCGGTCACTACAGTAATGAGTGCCGGAGGAAGAACTTCCGGAAAAGGATATCTGCAATCTCGGAAGGTGAAGAAGAGAGCGATGCCGAGTCTGATGAGGATTTAAACGACAGCGGGTCGGACCGGTAGGCAACAAGGCCAGAACGACCGTGGTGATGCGATAGAGGTGAAGAAAGAGGTATATAATCAACCGGATTGTAGTGTCAGTGACATTACAGATGGCCTCAGTCGTCTACTGATCGCTGATTCTACCACTGTAAGCGTGGAACCAGAAGTTTCCGGAGAAGCGATTATTAATCAGCTACGATCATCCTCTATGATCAAAGTGCCGGTCAAGATCGAATATATCGATTTAGATGCCGTGGTAGACACCACAGCGCAAGTAACAATTATATCCGACAGGGTATACAACCGGTTCCAAGAGAAACCTGCGATAATCAAGAGTGTCATTGCAAACCGCAGGCAGGCACATGAAATTATCAGGTGTCATTATTGGTCCAATAAAATTGAAACTTGGCAAAGTACAATATGATGTAGAGATTTATGTCGCACCCATAGAGGATGACATACTCCTTGGACTGGATTTCCTGCGTCAACACCAGATCAGTATAAATTTGCCAAGAGCTGAGGTGCAATTAGAAGGAGAGACAATTAAGATGGACATCGTAGGCTCGTCTAGGACAAAGGTTTCAAGAATGGTAGTTTGTTCTAAGACGGTTGTACCACCTAATACAGTCAAGATGGTCAAATGTTCTACAGACTCCAAGATGTCTCAATTCATGGTAGAACCGACTCACAACCCACCGGCACTGATTGCGCGAACAACAGTTCGACACGCAAGTTCCTGATCATTCAGTTGAGCTTGAAGAGCGAGCCGGTGTCTATAAAGTAAAATATGACGAACAAAGGTCCGAAAAGCGAGTTCCTGATCATTTAGTCGAGCTTGTAGAACGGGCAAAGCAAAATCTAGAAGCAGTGGAACGTGAGCAACTGACTAGTTTGCTCATAGAATATCGGGATGTGTTTTCTAGAGACGACTTTGATCTAGGAAATTTCACGGCATTGGAGCACCAAATATAAACCGGTGATGCAAGACTCATTAAGCAAAGAATACGATGGACACCGTGCTGCTTCACAGACGAAGAAAGTGCTAACATGGAACGTATGCTGAAAGCCAAGGTGATTCAACCGTCTACATCGGAGTGGGCTGCATCTCCTGTATTGGTAAGGAAACGTGACGGATCAGTAAGATGGTGCGTGGACTACCGTGGCCTAAACAATGTCACCACAAAAGACGTGTTTCCACTGCCGTTGATTGAAGAATGCATAGATACACTTGCTGGAAATTCCTTGTACTCAAAGTTAGATGCCAATTCCACGTACTGGCAAGTCCGGATAAAGAAATGAGACAGAAAGAAGACCGCATTCCTGATCAAATATGGACTTTTTGAGTTCATTCGCATGGGATTTGGCTTGTGGAACGCCCCAGCAACGTACTGTAGAGTAATGAACTTAGTCTTGATTGGCTTGAATTGGAAGATTCTACTAGTATTTCTCGATGACATATTGATCTTGGGAATAACATTCCGAGACCATCTAAACAATCTCAGAGAAGTGTTAAAAAGATTCAGAGAATTTGGTCTAAAGTTGAAGCCAAAAAAGTGCGAGTTGTTCCAGAAACAAGTGGTATTTCTAGGTAGGAAAATAGGTCCAAATGGGTTGGAACTCAGTGAGGAACACATAAAGGCCGTGACAGAGTGGCCAATGCCCAAGAGCACCAAGGAGGTGGAACAATTTCTGGGGCTAGTGAACTACCACAGGATGTTTCTTAAGGACTTGGCAAAACTGGCTGTCCCTCTGTACTCAATAACCGGGAAGAAGAAATTTGAGTGGGGTGAGGAGCAGCAACAGGCGTATGAAGCCATTAAATTGACACTAACGGCCGCACCAATTTTGGCTCTACCGAACGGGGTTGATCCGTTCATTCTGAGCACTGACGCCTAAGATTGTGCTATAGGAGCAGAGCTGCTACAGGTTCAGGGAGGTGTTGAGAGAGTAATAGCATTTGGGAGCTTGTCATTGGCAGCGGAGCAGAGGAGATACTGTACTACCAGGAAGGAATTGCTAGCAGTGGTGCGATTTGCGAGGCAGTACCGACATTACTTGCCGGGGAGACGGTTCACAGTGAGAACTGACCACAACAGCTTGAGATGGCTGTTAAATTTTAGAGATCCACAGGGTCTGTTAGCTAGATGGATTGAGGAGCTGAGTCTATACGACTTGGTCATTGAGCACCGTCCGGGGAAGCACCATGGTAATGCGGACGCATTATCACGAAAACCTGGAACTGCACTCGAATGCAACCATTACAAACTGGGACTCGAATTGCAGGAATTGCCCTGCCAGGGATGCAATTACTGTCAGAGAGCACACTGTAAGTGGTCAGAGTTTGTAGCAGATGTGGATGATGTAGTGCCCCTTCCTCAACAGGTTGGCAAAGAAACGCAGTCTCTGGAGCAAGAAAATGTGTTGGCGGCATGATCAATAGATGCAGATCAGACCACAACAGTCAGTCACTCAGCAGGGGAAGGACACTCGAAGGAGACACCCACTTACGAGTATCCGTCTACCGTGGATGGTCCGATTGACAAAACGACAGTCCACCGACATGTCGACATCCTATGGAAACGGGACCGTGTGGACATATATGGACCGGAGGAGCAGAAATTTGTATTGTGACAGATACTGCGAATCAGGAGGTCAACATTGGAGTTGAGCAGAGGAATGATCCTGACCTAGACATCGTCATTGCTTGGTTGGAAAGTGGGACAGCCCCTGCCGAAGGAACGCTATTCAGTTCTAGTCCAGCAGCTAAATATTTTTGGCTAAATAAAGAACTATTTACTCTGGAGAGCGATATCCTAAAGAAGACCAAAGATGGGAGATGTCTGCTGGTAGTACCAAAAAGCTTGCAGCAGCGTGTTATGCATGCACATCACGACCTGCCATCGTCAGAGCACCAATGCATGGAAAGGACGGATATGTGAGCACCTGTAGAGTGTGTAACCATTGGAAGAAAACTAACAGGCGAGCTAAGTTTCCGCTGACTAGCTTCCAGGCTGGTTATCCCATGGAGAGAGTGCACCTGCATTTCATGGGCCCACTTCCGCGAACTACCAAGGGTAACGAGTACATATTAATGATCGTAGACCAGTTCACCAAGTGGGTGAGTGCATTGCTCTACCATCACAGACGGCGGAAGTAACGGCCCATGCAGCAGTATAGGAGTTCTTTTCAAGATTTGGATATCCGTTCCAGATAAGATACACTCCTATCAAGGACGGAACTTTGAAAGTCGGCTGTTTGCTGCGGTATGCGATCTGTTATATATGTACAAGTCGTAAACCACCCTCTATCGACCATCAGCGAATGGCCAAGTTGAACGGTTCAATAGAACATTGATGGATGCCGTAAGGTGTTTTGTAGGAACACAGAATACATGGGATAAGTACTAGCCACAGTAGGCAGGGGCCATAAGATCATCTGTCAATAAGGATACCGGGTTCACAGCCAATAAACTGATGATAGGGAGGGAAACATATCAACCGGCAGATCTAATGTTTCCAGGAGTAGAGAGCCGAATGCCAGAGCAATCTACCGATGAATATGTGAAATATCTGTGCTATTACCTCCGAGCACAGGATTGCAAGAGAAAATCTGAAAGCAAGCCAAAAACGTATGAAGAAGAATTATGACGTGAAAATCTTGGAGAAGAGTTACCAAGTCGGTGATCCCGTGTACATTTTGGACAAAGCCTCAGTGAAGGGGAAGAGCAAGAAATTGTGTTCCCCATGGAAGGGCCCCGGAATTATTGTGAAGAAAATATCATCCGCAATATACCGAATTAAGACGAAAACCGGGGTATTCACGTTGAATCACGACCACATGAAACTGTGTAACGATAGGGAGTTACCCGTGTGGATACAACGTCTACAAGCCAGTCCCGTTTTGCTGGCTGATGCCGCGAAGAAGAACCCTCCTGACGATCAGGAGATTCGTTATTGCTTGTGTCGCGAACCGGATGATGGGCGGTTAATGCCACAATGAGATAACTATCTGGAGTGGTTTCACGTGGCGTGCGTAGGCTTTTCGTGGTCCGAGGTTCGTCGAATCGGCAGATACATTTGTCGTGTGTGTGTGTGGCGGACCCGGGGGTAGGCAGCGAAAGTAAGAGCCTGTAATTCTCATTACAGATGCAGAGCCACCAACATGGATGCCCGGTCTAAGGATGACGATGGTTGGCATAAACAGCGGGAGGACGGAGCGACACATCAGTGCCGAGACTCGGAAGGGGAGGCTAATCCCAGCTCGGGAGCTTGTACGCGAGCTCAGTATGGATAAGTCTATTGAACTGTCCAGTACCTTGAGTTCGCAAAGCCACAATACGACCTGGCAATCAAAAGAAAATACTGGAGGTGGATACAGGACCTCCGGTTGGATAGTACGACGTTTCTGTCGAATCGGGTGATTCTGGAACATTTCCCGAACCCAGGTGGAAGGGATATGGTCCAACTACCGCGCGTCAGGGGCACGGAGGACCAGGTGATAGGTGGACAATTGGCGCAGGATGTCCGCTTGCACCACACTGACTTGTCCAAGGTAGTGTCAAACGCGGCGAGTATGGAGGTGGATATACCACCTCATGCATTCATCGATGCACCACCGCAGGAGCAAGGGCACGGCATTAGTCAAGAGGAGCCCCGTTCTAATGAATGAAGGAGGCCCGTAGCAGATGCGCCGGACAGATCAATGCCTCTGTCACACCTGAGACAATGGGACCGTCAGGGTGAAGGAAGGGAACAACGGCCCCGTTCTCATGAACGAAGGTGGCCAGAGAGAAAATCCGACCAAGCGAAGCTGCATCGAGGGCGGCCAGACAGGGAATATGACCTACCAAGGCAACACCATGACATCGCAAAGTCGGAACGGCCCCGTTCATCGGAACGAAGGAGGACTGAAATGGAGTCCCGCCGTTCGGAGGCGCGTGACCTAACTCGGTCACCAGAGCGAAGAAGGCCCGCAAAGAACCGACATCAAGGCACGCAAACCGAGTCCACACAAACGGACGTTGCACCAGTGTGCCACTGTTTGAAGGTTTTGGCGATGCACCTGGGTAACCAGACAGAAGACCTGGGCAACGACCCCCAAACCGTGCACAAGACATCGTTGGAGGTTTGCGTTACGGGTGACCAGAGAGTGGTACGAGGGGATACGTTGGACAGTTCGGACGAGGTCCACGCAAGAGACTGACCACACGGAGAAGTTACGACCCCCACTTAAAAGAAGGGCCAATATTCCGGATGATTATGTCGGCGCAAAACGAGTGCACAGACAGTGATGCCCATTTCAAGACCCGGATAGTAAAGCGGCACGCTCTGCAGGAGCACGTGCCTGCAGTATATCACGACGGCGAAACTGAAGAAATGCTACGAAGCTTCCGGTTTCAGAATCGTCGCCTACTGGGCTTACAGGCTCTGTCTGAAATGGTCATAGGCCCGGAAGTAGATCCGGTAAAATTGTTGCGGTTTGCCAACCGTAATTTGATCCTGGACCCGGCCACCACAGTTACAGATAGGACTCGCCGGGCTATGGACAAATTGTGTAATACAGCAGGGCGGTCGATACCCCGGTATTATACGTTTGAGCCGATGAACTCGCCAGCATGCCTCATATATTGGCTAGTGATGTCATTCCTGATGAGCCGGATCACAGGTGATGAGCCAGCCGTAATGCATCGCCGTTTCGGTTACAGCTGGACAACGCCGAGTACGCTAAACAAAAAGACTCGGTGCAGCCAAAAAGGACGGCTGACCTCGGCATCGGCTACATGTGGAAGAGGACTAAACGACGAAATGGCTAAAACAGCACCGTCTTCGACTATTCAGTCCTCTGAAGGGATATTACCAGAGGCGAACCCGACAACAGAGTCATCCTCTGCGTATCGATTGCCGGAAGACTACGAGACTCCATCAACTGATGTCTCAAAATCCAAAGACGATGTGGCCGAAGCAGCCCCGTCTCGGAGGTGGACGTTCTCTTCTGCAAGTGATACCCCCATGCGTACTGACGCTGAGGCTGAAACAGCCCCGTTCTCATTGGAACGGCAGTCCGAAACAGAGCTGATGATGGACTATGAGCACGACATCATTAGCCCCGTAATGTCACTGACATTTCTTCGCGCGAGCGAAGAAGTAATCCTACTAGAAGTGGATGAAGCGACTGAAAGGGAAAAACCCGGCATACCACCACCGTTGGACACTCCTGTCCAACAAAGATTGCATATGTTGGCGTCAACAGCAGGGACTTCCACTGCAAGTCCTAAGCAGCTTACCTGGACACACACGGAAGGCGGTAGGACGCCCGCGGCCCCCGTGGTGCTATCACCGAGCCGTATGACGTATGCCAAGGTTGTGGCCACTGGAGCCCCCTTATCTGTTGGAGTTGTACGGCCTCAACACAGTCCCCAAAGAAAAGAAAAAGCGGTTCGACCATCTGGGACTGAGGTTCGGCTGTTTGACAGCCATTTTCATCTAGATCGGTTAGTGGACAAACTACGAGTCGAGACAACCGATATAGACACCATCGCAAACCAACATACTGAGGTTGCGCCCCAGAATAAGGCTAATCTGGAGGGTGGCGTATTGGTGTTCTGTGACCCGGAAAGTTGGTCAAGAATTCAGATAGTCTCGGATCCACAATGGGTAATAGCTGTCGGCCTCCATCCCAAGAAGGTACAGCGAGCAGGGCAAGACGATCTGCAACAAATGAAGACACTGCTCCAGCGCCCGAATGTCGCAGGCCTTGGTGAAGTAGGCCTAGATTACAGTGTGGATCGCTCCTTGTGGGAAGAACAACGAAGGACCCTGGATGTCGTACTGCATTGGGCAAAGCCTGATCAAGTGCTGGTACTTCACGTCAATGGGATGACAAAAAACTATAAAGCAAGGAGTGCATACGCCGACTGTTTCGAGCTAGTTCGCCAGAATTGCACCCATGACCAACAGATCCACCTACATTGCTTTGTGGGGGACATAAAAGAGGTCAACACGTGGAGAAATGCCTTTCCTAATTGCTACTTCAGCTTTGCAGGAAAAGTCAACCACTTTGACTCTGTCCAGAGGGTGGCGATACGGAAGGTGCCACTGGATCGTCTGCTGATCGAGACCGACTCTCCGTATATACCATGGTGGCTGGACTTAGAACGACTACCCCCGCGTATATCGGTGAGGTAGCAAGCTTGGTCGCCCAGATACGACGAGAGCCAATGTCGCTCATTGCGGAGGAGACTACCAGCAGCAATGGGCGTCGCTTGTATGGCCGACAATACTAATTGGCCTATGCAATGATGTCGAACGTAGACATGCGGAACTAAATCACACATGTGGCTGCATAACGACGTGTTTCTAAACATAAAGACAACCGTTTCTAATTCATTGTTTGGCCACTCCAACTATGGAAATGATTCCGCACCTCGGGAAGTGCCACCAGGGCACCCTATTTGAAATGCCGTACTATACATATGTGGCTGGTGCTCAAACGATGGAGTACGCTGCTGTTTAGAAAACCGGGGAGAGTGTGGTATTTATGGAAATACGTTCGACACTGATACTGACACTGACACTGGGTTGCCTTAGCGTGAAGGATGTCATACGATGAGAGACACTATCTCGCCCCTTCCCGTTACTGGACCCTTTGCGCAATTAAAGACCACCACGCCGAACTGATTTTACCCGCCATCTTGACCAGAAGTGAACTTTCACGGGAGCCATAAAACCTGCCAAATAGCGGCCATAAAGGTAGACTTGTGATATCAACTTGTGATTTACAACAATGCTTTGACAGCACTTCAGAATCATTTCCATTGGAAATGATTCTGAAGTGCTGTCAAACCGTGTTTTTATTAAGAAATAATGGAAGATATAAAAGCAACAGCAGACGACAATTGTTGTGAGTAGCGGTATAAGGGTTAAATGTACATAAGACCCTCATACTTCAACGTGCATTGGACAGAAATCAACACTATGCACAGTAGTTTCTACTTACAACATTCGGTCTGACGAATGTCGACACATGCATTCTATGCCTATGATGTCGATGAATCACTACTGCAATAGAATACTGACGATTTCCAGACACACTATATTTTAACTGATTACACAAGAGAATACCGTCATATGTTGTCTACTTTACAGAAATGTTCAGAATTAAATGACAATATGCATGTATATGTCGTGTGTACACCAGGATATCGCATACTACGTTCACACCTCCAGGCAATCTGCACTGCCAATTATTTTATATCGTAGTTTGAATGTAATTCATAGGGTGAGTTAAATCTACAGGAACATGTATATACACTGGACACTGGATATTGACCATTACCATAGTCGCTATAAATGTATAAAACCTGTAATGGGTTGTAGCAATAGGTTAGTTTGAAACTCACAATGTAGAGCATACCTACGTAATGTCTGTTTTCTATTTGGCTGTGACTTGAGAAATGCATCCGCATCCGCACAGTCTGATCAAGATCTGCACTGGTCGCCGTTCCATCAATGAAACACCTGTACTGTTTCTAACAAGCAATATAGATCAATGCCAGGCTACATAAATGTGCTATTTGATCAGGAGCTACAATGGTCACAAATCCAATCAGCCCATTTCTCTTGTCACAGCAACATATCAACATTATCAGGAAATGCTTTGAAATGTGTAGGAATTCCGAGGTGTTACTGGGATTTCCTACATTTACTTGATAAACGTGATATCAACCGACGGGGTGTTTACGTTGTGGCATTACACTGACTTGCCGAACTGTTAACTCTTTGCATGCTGGGAAATTTATGGGCTATAAATAGTTCAAAAATAGCAGATGACAATTCATTGTATTTTCTTTATTTCTCCCAAAAATATCATGAATATGTCTTGGAATTTAATTAGAATTACATCCGGAGGACGCAATTCTAATAGAATTACAACAAAACATATTTACAGAGAGAAATAAGAAACATACTTGGAATTTGTTGGATGTTATTTTCACCGCTAGCATGCAATAGTTAAAGGCACTGTGTCTCAGATGATGTATCCGATATACAATATCTGGTTGTTCGCTTAAATGACATATATTAATCACTCGCAGCATTTTATTTGATGACATTTCAAAATGTATACGTTAAATTCAAGTACATACCATAAGAATGTTGAAATTGTGAAATGTCTTTATTATTATTATTATTATTTTTTTTTTTTTTTGTTAAGGTTTGAAAATATTTATTTCCCCCGTAATAGGTTTGTGGTGGGTGAATCGTCATTAATGAGATACCTGAATTTTCAATAAAAAGTTGCACGTGTTATTAAAAAAAGACAGTAATACTTATAATAAACCCGCAGATGACAATGTCACTCTCCAGCGCTGCATGAGCCAAAGTTTGATTTAGCATATGTAATACATGTACATGTAATTGATTATTTGTTATCATTCATATTACCCATGATCCAACTGAACCAGCCCCACTCTGTAAAAAGTGAAGTTCAATCCTACTGTGCATCTACATGTTTAAATCGTGTATTAACCCTTTCAACACTACAGCCGTTTATATAGGTGTTTTTAAACAGTGCAGATCCAGACGAGCCGGCTCATCAGGATCTGCACTCTTTGCAAGTAATTTTCATTTGTTAAAAAAAAAAATTTATAAATAGATTATTTGAAAAGTATTTTGTGTTGAATGGAATTGACCGTAAATTAACATATTATATATAATCCATTCCAGTTATTTAGGGCTGAAAGGGTTAAATGTTAAAGTTGTTGGTAACATTATGTATTGACAAGCCAATGTACAATCTGTTCCGATCCCCACACTGATTATAAAACAAAACGCGGCTGGTTCCGTCATATCATGGTCTTTGCTTGAACCTGTATTACTCTATGTATATTATATTCTTCTACTAGATTCATATTTATAATGTCTTTATTTCCCAAACCTATAGTATGAGGTGGAATGGGGAGTGGGGAGGGGGTGGGGAAGGGTTAAAACAGAGAAAGGAAGAAAAAAAACGCACAAAAGCAGAGATTTATTATAGCACCTAGCTCAGCTGAAGATGAAATCTTATTTTGGTATTTTTGTTACATAAATTAAACTTTTGAAATGATAAAGTCTTCCCAAATTTTTGTAAAGTTTTCAAGTGTGTTGGCCATTATTGCTGCCTTCCTGGATGTTTCATACAATAGTTGAATTCGATGCTTCAGTACGCTGAGACTTGGTACTACTTTTGAACACCGGCAACAATAGAGATAGTATTTAGTTTCTAATAGTATTAATTGTTTGAAGATACTTATTGTTGTTTCGTAAATCCCAAAGATGAATGATTTTTCGTTAATTGTAATAGTTATATTTTTGGTCGCTAACCATTCTTGAAGTTCCCTAAATATGTTTTGTGTAACCTTACAATCCCAAAACAAATGTTTTATTGTTTCCGAGAAATTCTTACAGAATGTACATAATGGACTACTGACAATTTTAATCTTATTTAGGAAATCATTTGTGGCCAGAATATTGTGTCTTTATTATTTGATCATGACATGATCATACTATACCACGTTTAGATAGAAGTTCCCATTATGTTGTAATTAATTTAAATGAAATAAATTAGATCGATTTCAAAACAAATGTTTATAATGCTAAGCAATAACTATCGCTGTTAAATCTAGTTAGTTTTCAGTATCATAAATATGGTTTTACCAATCCCCGATTTGTTTCCGGGCGACTCCAGATTTAGTTCAGAAATACGTACACATCCCAATTAAAGGTACATGCCCACTCAGCACGCACAATGTTTTTTTGTAGGAATTAAATAAGTGTATAATTATGTCACTATCCACCAGTTCTAAAAATTACCCCACATATTGATTGGCATAATTATACATTTTATTTCGGACGTAAATTTCCAGACTGATATCAGGGGCGATAACCGTGTTTCCCTAAAATGTAAACGGACATTGCTATTTGTGCTCTGTATTTATTGTTTGATGTGCAACGATCATACTTTATAATCTGTCGAACATATTATTGTTTTCAGGTGACGCATTTAATTAGTGTAAATAATTAAAAAATAGTATGCCTCATTTGCATATAGCCTGATACCACTGCGAGTCACTATCAGTAAAATGAATATTACTAAATGATTATATCTGTATAGCGGGCACTTGTATTTAGAACTGGTGGAATAGTGACACAGTTATACACTTATTTAATTCCTATAAAGAAAATAGTGTGCCTACTGAGTGGGCATGTACCTTTAAACTACTATTTCCTAATTTGTTTCATCACTTGCTAGACACATCTGAGATCCAGTGCCTTTAAATGGAATAGAGCTATCCGATTCTGTCAGCAGAAAAGGAAGTGTATTCGTCTCGACATGAAAAGCGAAATAACCGAAACGGAAATATCATTGTTCGCGTATTGTTCGAGTATTGGTTATCCGACTTGGCACCATCGATTTTTGACTCGGATACTTATGGCGGCCTATTGGGGACTTTTCGTCTTCCCGTTCCTTCGCCACTTCGAAACAAACTTTAAATTTATTTCGTAGAATCGAATGAACGACAATTAATTATCTTAATTACCGTCTATATGCGGCGTAGAAATGAACTATCATATATTTTAATATTCTTTATTTTCGTCTCTAGGCCGCGTAGTGACGAAAATAAAGAATATTAAAATGTATAATAGTTACTTAATTTCTACGCCGCACACTGGAGACGGTCATTCAAATCTATGCCATGTAGAGCCGAATATTAACAAGTTTAAATCCCGTAACTTCGTTTCCACGCCGCGTAGTGACGAACATTAACTCATTCCTTTCGTAATACATCTTTACGGGTATGCCATTTATTAAATATTTTATTTTATTGAACGTATATGTTGTGACCACTCATTTGAACCGTCTCGACGAGACGGTTCAAATGGTGGTCGCGACATATACTTCTGAGCGCATGGAAGGAACATATTTGGGATTTTCCGCAAACATAATGGCGTATCCTCAGCATGAAACGGGTTAAGGTTCATTATGGTCACCTCTGTGTCGCGTAGAAGGGTTTTAAAGTGTGTGCTGTTCGTTTCCACGGGGCGTAGACCCCAAGACACGACACGTTCTCAATGATCCACCATAATACATACATGTTACACCACTATATCATGCGATGCCATTCACGTACAATGCACACGACTGCCATCGCATAATCTGGACAGAGACGTACACAAGGTGCATGATTACGTGGTTTCAACAACAACAACAACAACAACAACAATGGCTGCCCGCCCACTCCAAAGTAAGTATTATTTTCCTTAATAGGCAAGGGATTTTGATGAAATATGGCGCAGCAAACGCGTCTTCATGAGCTGCATTTGGTGGTCCCGGAAGTTCGGCACATACTTATGTCGTTTTTGCGAAGAATCGATTTCCGTGTCAGTAGACACGGAAATCGATTCTTCGCAAAAACGACAGAAGTTTGGGCCAAAGTACCCAGACCACCAAATGCAGCTTACCAAGACACGTTTGATGCGCCATATTTCTTACAAATCCGTTACATAATAAGGACATAATAATTTATAATAATGCGTACTTTGAATCGGAGGGCTTCTGGAAGTTTCAGTACTTGTTGTTGTTGTTTTAACCACGTGATCATACACCTTGGTATAATATACATTGCGGTCATCATGTTCTGAAAGGGTAATTCACTCACTGCTGGTCGTGGGTGCGAGACAGCCGTCGTCACAAATTTGACAAACATGCCCCAGCGGAATATAAACATACTGGCTCAGCAAGGTGATTTAACCATTTTACTCTTAAACGACATAAAACAA
Organism: Conchocele bisecta; assembly: GCA_029237695.1. Lineage (NCBI taxonomy): Eukaryota > Metazoa > Mollusca > Bivalvia > Lucinida > Thyasiridae > Conchocele > Conchocele bisecta. Next base: position 3,745,175 of record CM055265.1, on the reverse strand, counting down.
GCTTCTGTTTTCGCGATAGGCTTATGTATTCATCATTTATATCCGACCAGTATGTGCCGTTCTTTTACGGATTTCATATTCCGGACAGCCAGTTTTTCCAGCTGTCACTGCATGACTAACTTCCCCTTATTTTGTTTACCACAGTTATTTCCCTTTGCGGTCACGTGGGTATATGACGTATCAGTAGAACTTCCGAAATGTATGCATAATACGATTATTACACGTAATAGTTCAACAGACTACTTAGAACTCCAGTTTATTAGACTGCTGATATAAATATATGGGACTGTGCTGTACTGTAAACATATAAGAATGACCTAGTTACAAACTACATACTGAAATGCGACAGTGGGTGACAAAATCGACATATACTGTGCAATTTTCAACAACTGCAGGATACCAGTCTGTATATACATGTACATTTATTTATATTTACATCGTCAGGTTACAATCTATGTTTTCCCCTATATATATTTATATATAATGATACATCAGACGGGCAACAGAGTAGACACTTATCAGAGATGTCAGGTGCATAGATGGATCTGGTGTTATGCTGGTCAAACTGTCATAACGTCATTCTTGTAGGCCATTGTCCACTTATAATGAAACAATATCGTACATGGGGTAAATTAAGGAAAGCCCAGGGTGACAGCAGTGTGAAAATTGGAATATCCGTATAACATACATTTGAACACTGTCTCGTTACTGTATCATATACAGCACATGGAGTGGCCAACTCGGCCATCTTTGTGTATTCTAGCCATCAGCCAGTTTCACCTCTTCTTGCGTTTGACAAAGAACTGACAATGTGAAGTAGAACAATGAGAAGTATCATCTTTTTGGTTTCCTTTTACGGAACTTCTTCATATTTAACACATGCATTGCTCTACCGGTTCTCCATCAGTTTGTGGCAAATTCTCCACAAGAATGGTGACTGTTGATCGACATCTTTTCGACGAGTTTGTTTTGTCACACAATGTCCTCGATTTCATTGGCTGTCAGGGGGAATTCGTGTGCCGACAACCCACATTTCAAGTTAAGAATTCCTCGACTCACGGATGTTCATCCGACTAAATAACGAGCAATGGGATCAGCACACTACCTCAACGCGCATGCGCATTTAGGCATACATGTACGCTTGTCGCACATTTTATCGGTACATCTCACATATGAGACATACCATGTGATTTTGTACTTAATAACATTTGCGATTTATAATGAAATGTATTTACAGAAACTGATATTTTCTGTAAATGACGTCGAAAGATGACGGAATTTTCATAGCAAATGCGGAATATTCCGCATTTGCTATGAAAATTTCGTCACCTGTCGACGTCATTTACGGAAAATATTGTAAAATTTGTAAATATGTTCCATGAGATATCGTATGTGTCCTTAGGTACAGAATCGCATGCCGTGTCTAATGTATGAGGTTTGGCAGACACGATATGAGAAATAACAAAAGGGCGAAGTGAGTCATTTATTCCAACATTAAAATATTATATTTTGTGCAATATCCTTATATGTGGCTGTGACAGAAGGAATGTGGTGAACTTGGCCTTTCTGGCCAGTCTAGCTTATGATCTGCTATCACATTCCTGCAGCGTCGTAATTATATAATTACACGTGGTTATGGCTGGAGAAATGGGACTTATGGGATTTGTGACAGGTGTAGCTTGTGTATCAAATATCACACTCGTGTAACCTGATAACTTGATGATATGTATTGTTTGTTAGACAGACGCATCACGGATGATTCATTGATGGAATGGCGAACAGTGCATATCCTGATCAGACTGTGCGGACGCACAGGCTGATCAGGATCTACACTGGTTGCAAAAACCATAAGCCCCATTTCTCCAGTCACAGCCACATATTTGTTAGAATTATGGCGGCTGTTTTTCCGGGTAAATCGCGGCGGACGGTGCAGACCCTGATCAGTCTGGGTCTGGGTCAACACTGGTCGCATTAGTCATAAATCACATTTCCGCAATCGCAGCCATATATGTTGTGAAATGATGCACACAAAGTATATCACACATGTGTCAAGTTTAGAATGCATATGCCTTTTTTCCAGAATTCATACAAGAGAAACATATGTGGAACAGAGAACAAAAGTAAAAGTATATGGGTAGTTGTATACCTCCTGAAAGGTACATGTATATGAAGGGACCAATCCTGGATTAGAGCATGTAGGTGGCATGGTTTTCGTATGTCATGTATGTGGTGTATGCTAACTAAAAAAATATTTGCATTTAATCGTTTGGTTGGTGGGGTTAGGTATGGAAGCCCTGGAGGAACTTCTTACTTCAATACTTCTAGCTTCCTTACTTCCTTACTTCCTTACTTCCTTATTTCTAACTTCATTACTTCCTACTAAAAACTTCATTACTTCTTGGTTCTGACTTCTTTACTTTTTACATGTAACTTCCAACTTCATCACTTCTTACGTCTAACTTCCTTACTTCTAACTTCCTTGCTTATAACTTCATTACTTCTAAGAAGTAAGAAGTAATGAAGTAATGAAGTTAGAAGTAATGAAGTAATGAAGTAATGCAGTAATGAAGTTAGAAGTAAGGAAGTTAGAAGTAAGAAGTGATGAAGTTGGAAGTTAGAAGTAATGACGTTGGAAGTTAAAAGTAAGGAAGTAGGAAGTTACAAACAAGGAAGTTAGGAGTAATGAAGTTAGGACTATTGAAGTCATAAGTCCCTCCAGAGCTTCCATAGTTAGGTGATATACAAATGCATCACACACGGACCGAGAAAAAATACCTGACCATAATGGGGGAATCGTAGGTAGTTATTTCCCTTTGCAAATCTATTTATAGAGATCCGGTCCTATGTTTTATGTTAGCATTTATTTATTAATAATGAACTGTGCAAAACTAAAGACAGCGAAGATCAGAAATAACACGCAGATCTGACTGCAGTCTTATCTGGCTATACACTGTTTGCAATAAACTTAATAATTGTGAAAATATTAATCTCGCAAATAATGCCGTCCCCGATCGGATTTACATATACATGTATATAGGATGACACTCGTCGGAAACAATATAATGGCTCCATTACAAAACAAACCATGCGATTTAGTCCTTTTTGCATGCAATAAGGCCCGAAAATATACAAATTTCTATAAATAAATTCAAAGCGAAATACAATATAACTAGCTGCGACCCCCCCCCCACCCCCCCCCCCCCCCCCCCCCCCCCACCCCCCCCCCCCCGTACCTATTGCAACACCTCGAAACAAGCACATTCACACATTATAGTAAGACTAGAAAATGGTAACCGTATTTCTGAAACCGGTTAGCCTATCTCGGTGATTGAATGGCGAACAGCATACATGTAGGCCCTGATTAGACTACGTGGATGCACATGCTGGACTGCGACTATGCTTGTCGCACACACCATAAGGTAACCCGAATTCTCTGTCTGTATCCAGAATTCTCTGTCCGTAACGCAGGGCGACTTACGCCCTGCGTTACAGACAGAGAATTCGGATTATTCATAAGGCATATGTGGCCAGTTTTGCGACCAGTAAAATCATAAAATGTCCACAAATGGTGCACATCCTAATGAGACGACTCGTCACGAACCGGCTCATCTGGATGATTGAAGTCTGAAGGATTGAACGTATATGCTGGAGTGTGCTATGGAACTTCGGCCGTGCTTTATTTGATCATGTCATCATGCCATCACCGTGATATGTACATGTACATGAATATAATTATAATGTGTTAAATACATGTACATTGTATTACCGTTTCCATTTCCATGCACATGTATGCCAAAAACGGAGACAGTCACTATTTTTAATGGAAATTGCCGAAAAAGAGGCACCAAACTAGAGAATAAAGCAATCATTTAATGTGTTTTCGAATAAATAAATGGTGTTCGGAATGATAGACTTACTGCCAGAAAACTGACCAATTCACAAAGATATAATTTAGAAATTATCAGCTATTTATGCAGTGGATTATACTGTAGTTTGTATCAAATGAGAAAACCTGCTCATAACGTCAAAGAAACAAGAAATGCGTCTGTCGAACGCAGATGCCACCTGCAGCATATTTGAGAAACTGTGACAAAGTGGTTAACCGAAAAATGTGACGGACGGACGGACATACGGACGGACAGACGGACGGTCCAAAAACAATATGCCACCTGGCTCTTCGAGACCGGTGGCATAAAAAACATATAACCAAGCAGTCATGTACATCCATTACAGTGGATCCTCTCTAAACCGGACAACCTGGGGACCCAGGTTGTCCGGTTTAGAGAGGATCCACTGTGTAATGATGCCAAATCATAAATAATATTACATATATACTTTCAAACGAGACATTATATTCATATGTCGTGTTTTAAATCTGAGATAAATGTGTTTATTCTTGTTCTCCTGTAGTACAATTAGGTTCAGAATATGCACTCATCTGTCCTACGTCGCTATGCTGTTTTGTCAACTGAATTCTACCATTGTGTTCCATAGTGGCAGAGGTATTATTTCAAAGGGGCCATAAGGTTAACAGAAATCGCAGCAAAACCTGATTCAATTCGTATCACCGTCAACCAACTGCATGGCGAATACAAACAGTTTGCTTTCGTCGTGAGCAAATACTTGTAGGACGCTCACTGCGCAATCAAAATATTCACATTAACCTGACATCGATTGTTTCAGAGTACGTTTTAGAAATAGACCATTTCCATAATGAGAAGGTGGTAATGTTATAAAACAACAGATGGAAACATTCGTAAAATGTGTAGCTCCTGGCTCCATCTTATGCAACCCGAAGCTCGAAACACAAATATTCATGAATAGGTGGAAACTGTGTGAGCCAGACAGTCAGACAACGGCCGTGTGCTAAGCTTGATTGATTACATTGTCATGTATCTCTGATGATAAGTATGCGTGTGATTGCAAAGCACATATGTGGCTATGGCTGGAGAAATGGGGCTTATGGGTTTTGCGACCAGTGTAGATCCAGATCAGCCTGTGCATCCGCACAGTCTGATCAGGATCTGCACTGTTCGCCAGTCCGTCAATCAAACACCCGGCATGCTTATAAAAAGTAATATAGATCGTTATCAGGCTACATGAGTGTGCTATGTGATCAGGAACTACACTGGTCACAAATCCCATATCCCTTATTTCTCCAGTCACAGCCACATATACGGACATATCTTTAAGCTGTTCATGTGCCTGAACTTCACTGGAATCTCCCTCAACATGACGCCCCGGGGACCGGTCCGGTTTAGAGAGGTTCCACTGCATTATATGTGGATATGACTAGAGAAATGGGTCTTATGGGATTTGTGACCAGTGTAGCTGCAGGTCAAATAGCGCACACATGAAACCTGGTAATGATCTATGTTGCTTGTTAGAAGCATTACGATGTTGCATTGATGTAAAAATGGACAGTGCATATCCCGATCAGACTGTGCGGATGCACAGGCTGATCTGGATCTACACTTGTCGCAAAACCCATAAGCCCCATTTCATCACACACTGTCGCATATCTGTGTGTATGCAGTGATCTGGTATACAGTTTTCAAACACTGACATAATGATATATATGGTTGGAATGGCTGTGAGCCGCTTGTCGTCAGTAATATGACGTCATATGTGACGTCAAATGTCCCTGCCCAACGGCATGTGTTGGAATACTCGGTGAGAAGAAACCTGACGTCGTCGCCGACCAGGAATACGGACTCGGGGCTCCGAACATTCCCGACGACGTCGCCGACGACATCGCCGGCGGCGGCGGAGACATGAAGTTCAGCTTCGGGGCGGCATACCCCGCCGCCGACATGAGCATTTCTTGTTGGTATTTGCTATAAGCGGCTGGGTCAGGACTTGACGGTTGTACAATGTGAGCAAGGCCGGCGAAGTCAAACTTATACGCGTACCGTTTGCCGTGAACCTTCGTCATGATGTTTTTGTCATAGTAATACCGAAGTGCTCTACTGAGTTTGTCGTAGTTCATGTTTGGTTTGCTTTTCCGTTCACCCCACTTTCGAGCCACCTCGTCCGGATCTGAGAGTTTGAACTCCCCGTTGGTTCCCTCCCACGTGATGATCTGGGCGTTCCGACTGTCAGAAAGTAGTTCCAGCAGGAATTGCCACAGTTGTATCTGTCCGCTACCTATAACAACCAATGGTATGTAATATACAACACACATGTACATTTACAAAGACTATCTATGTTGTGTCCATATTCCAAAAGATAGGCTTTCGCAGTGTACATGTACATGTACAACCACGTGATATAAACCTGGAATAAAATGTCTGCTTCCCATAAACTTACATGAACATATGAGTTTTGTTGCAGTTAATTTATAATCAAACTACTGTCCTGGCATTTATATAGTTAGTGACGAGCGAGCGGTTTAATACTTCGCAGTGCTGTTAAAAAACTTGCACAGACCAATAATAAATATGTAAATATACCTACATTGACCTGGATTCTCATTTTATTCCCGTTTTATTCGCAAAACGCGACGACAGAATGAGCTGTTATTGTGACCATATTTTATAATGGCCGGGACTGAACTATAAGGATACAGATAATATAAAAGACAGACGAAATAGTAAAAGTCATCCGTATAGCTGAGATTAGCTAAGCTAATACCATTCGAAGAACCCGTTCATCAACAGATAAGCCGTACATGCATGCACCTACCTGCGTTTGAGAACCGGGCCGATATCGGGCCTAACAGCTGATACGCATCTGAAAGTACACACATGTGGATGGGACTGGCGAAATGGGGCTTAGGCTACCATTGCAAAGTATACTTATCTAGCAAAGTATACTTTGAGGGAGAAATGTTCAATTTTAGGATAAATTTATTATTTTTTATTATACTGAATTTATTACATTATCACAGCCATTTTGGCTGTGATAATGTAATACATTCAGTATAACAATTCTGCATACTTTTAATCATCAAATATATGCAGTCGTTAGTTCTATATGACATAATGCATTTTGGGAAAAATAAATTATTACTCCCTCAAAGTATACTTTGCTAGAAAAGTATACTTTGCAATGTTGGTGAAATAGACTACTGGAGCAACGCTGGTCACAATTACCATAATCCCTATTTCTCCAGTAACAGCCACACATCAGAACAAGCAGGAATTTTCATTAATACTTTCACACAGATCTGTGATTTTCATTACCATAACATAGTCTTTATTTACCAAAATAGACCACCAAACTTCGTATATATTTTATATACCAGTATGGTATTTATTAACATCGTTGACTAATGTCATAAGAAACGAGGCCATGCGGAATTGACGTTCACATCATTAACTTCTACGCATTACCCGGCATTAACGGCACGCTATTGACCTGCAACGTCGCTGTTCCGTAGATACTGTCAGAATGACGTAAAAAAGAAACAAATTAATTTCCATGTTTGAACTATCAGAAAAACATGGTCCGGTGCGCTTACTGTGGTTCGCAACACATTTGGTCGCTTTAAAGTCTGTAAGGAGTTCTTCCGACTCCACGCACTTTACTCAGACTAAATATTTTCCATACCATAGTAAAAGCAACAGCTCGTGTTTTTATTCCTTTATCCAAAAAGCAACACTGTTGTAATATATATATATCAGAACAATTGACAGTCAAAAATCGGCATCGGCCGATAGTTGACTATCAATTTTTCTGAATATGTTTTTATAGAGAGAGAGAGAGAGAGAGAGAGAGAGAGAGATAGAGAGAGAGGGGGGGGGGGACTGGACGTTTAAAATGTCACTAGAAAATTATGTTCTGTACGCTATAACGTGTAGCCATACAGTGGCCATTTAAAACAATTGCGTGTACACAGTAGGGGGCAGTTCTCCGTGAGTGATCCAAATTATATCCCTTTTAAATCGCAATTAGGTCTCCATTGGCGATCCTCTCAGCTCCTTATTCCTCTAGACAGTTGACAACAATGTTAAGTCAAGCGATCTAAACTACAGCGAGGCCGACCAATCTTAAATAGAAATGATCATTTAGGCACAATAATTACATCTGCAGTCTCGCGTGAGCCACGAAAAGTAATGACAAACTGGAATTCGCTTATACGATAATAATACGGAAGAATAATAGAGATAATTTGTAATCAGGACATCCCGTGAGGAAATTATTTGTCCTGTAGGATATTCGGTTATGGGTGGGAGTCGCGCAGAATGTGTGGGTTGTGGCGAATATGCAATTGGATAGACCTAGATTCAGCTTCGATATAGCGAAAGTTTCTCGAATGTTCCCAAATGAAAACGAAGTGAAAACGATAGTTTTGTACAACGATATGCATAGAAACGAGTATCGCATGCCGTGTCTTTTCTCATCAACACATATCATGTGTGGTTTAGAGATGATCCATTGTGAATTGTAAATCAGTCATATGACCATTCTGATACGTATTTCCGTTCTTACATACATTAACATCTGAGATAATGACCAAGAAACCCATCACAAATAAGATCACATAATTATGTTGTGCTGGTGTTCTGTTTAGAGAGCTTCCAAATATTAACACTTCATGATAGTGTCTCTGAAATCGATAAATTTGTTCACCATGTGGTAATAACAAATGCACATACAATCATGATCCAAAGCTACAGTGCCGAGAGGGATGATATATATATAAACTGCATATGTCCGCTGCTGTATATAATATATCCAATTGCAGCTTTGATTTATGTTAGGAATCCATAATTGCTTGTATCCCATATACATGTACCCCAACATCCAGTAGCAGATTTCACCAACATTGCTAAGCATACTTATCTAGCAACGTGTACTTTGCGGGAGTAATTACAATTATTTATTTTTCCCGAAATGCATTATTTCATATAGAACTAACGACTGCATATATTTGATGATTAAAAAAGTATGCAGCATTATTATACTGAATTTATTATATTATCACAGCCAAAATGCAAAATGGCTGTGATAACGTAATTAATTCAGTATAATGCAAATTAATAAATTTATCTTTAAATTGAACATTTCTCCCTCAAAATATACTTAGCTACATAAGTATACTTTGCAATAATTCCATTACAAACATATTTACACAATTCCCTAACATTTGATTGGCCCGTAGCAAGTCTCTGTCCAAAATTTATATCCCAGTAAACTCCCACGCCGAACTACTTTCCGTAACCGTGAGGCGCAGTTAAAATAATTCTTAAGAAAACGGAAAATAAACACATTTTCTTGATGAATTTATTTCAAATGCTGGAATCATAAGGAATGAATGGCCTTTTTGTTGAATTTATCGGGGATATAAACTTGGAAAATTCGCGGGAATACTGGACGAGGCCTTAAAAAATTACAATTTTCGAAAAAAAAAAAAAATAAAAAATAAAACAATGTTGAAAGCAAATGCGAATTTCGCATTGACAACGTCATCCTGTTGTCCATTCAACGTTCAGATTGCAATAAAGTTGTTGCCACTGGGACCATGGTGAGCTTACAAGATTTGTGACCAGTGTAGCTCGTCATCAACTAAACTAGGACACTCATGTAACCGGATATTAGAAACATGAGAGGTGTTTCACTGATGAATGGCTGGCGAACAGTGCAGATCCTGATCAGACTGTGCGGATGCACAGGCTGATCTGGATCTACACTGGTCGCAAATCCCATAATCCCCATTTCTCCAGTCACAGTCACAAATTACAGCCACCTGCTACTTGCACATTGACACCTTTTGTTTAACTAGATGACCACAATATTTGAGAGAATTGAAAACCATCACCATGCAAATGAGCACGTGGCACATCGAACTGAAAAGATAAAATTGCCAGTTTCTATAGAGTTACTTGCGCCGGGGTCAGGGGTCAATGTTGACCGCAAGTGTCCAGTACAGCCACTGGTCATTTCAAGTCTCCGGACATTAGTTCCGGCGATTAACGCTGACCTGGCAGCAATAGCCAGCACTAGATCATAGCGACGCGACGGAGGCCGCGTAGAAAATGCCAGGCTAGTGTCTTTCTGATATCGAGTTTATCAGACAAGGCTAGGAAACGCGTAGGAATTCCGAGGCTGGCCGAGGAATTTCTACCGTTTCTGAGCCGCGGCCCTATCCTGCACGTAGATATTACCAGCTTATTGTCTGTTGATATCGAATATATCCTGGGATGAATGACGAAATATATGCTCCCTGGTATATCAGACAAGGCTAAGAAACGTAGGAATTTCGAGGCTGGTCGAGGTCATATCATGAACGTAGATACTACCAGCTTAGTGTCTGTTTATATCAAGTATATCCGGGACGAGTGATGAACTGTATGCTCCCTGATATATCAGACAGGAATGCGTAGACATTCCGTGGCGAGTCAAACAGAGTTTGATAAGCTTGACATCAACAGACACTAGCCTGGTTTTTATTTATCAGGTGACGTTTTGTTATAGATTCGACAACTACAAAACGATTTTCGTTGAAAAGAACGCGGATTTGTTACGTAACGTTACTCGATAATTCACAAAACGTAATATGAATAATGAATTGTCAGTGATACAGTGTAGCAGCGTCAATGCCTGATACATAGAGAACACCAGGCTAGTGTCTTCTATATTAAGTTTATCAGGCAAGGCTGGGGAACGCGTAGGAATTCCGTGGATTGCTGAGGAATTCATACCGTTTACGAGCCGAGCCTGATAGACTTGATATTAAAAGACACTGGCATGGCATTCCATTTATCAGGTAAAGTTTTTGGCTTCATACCCATTGCTGAATTATGACGTTGTGTTCGTTGAAAAAAAACGCCGACTTGTTTCCGTGACGTCATTCCTCGGACGTAATTCGGTAACGTCATGTGACGCCATTCGATCAATGAAACGTCAGTTTTCAATTTGTTTTAACGGACCCAATACAAAGCTCGTTACTTCATAAATCATTATATTTTATCAGGTAACGTGTATTCGATCAATGAGTAGCTATATAGGTACCTAACAAATGACTGTGACTGGAGAAATGGAGCTTATGTCATGTATGGCCAGTGTAGCTCCTGATCCGACAGCTCATTTATGTAATGCCGGATAATGATAGATACTAGCACTGCATCTAGAAGCCAGAGAATAATTCAATCACTGACTGAAATTCCAAAAAATATAATAGATACAGTATAATTAAGAATATATTTATACACACTTTTTGGGGAAAAATGGTATTTTGTTTTCGTCACGGATGTCCGTCCGTCTTTCCATCCATATGTACGTCCGTACGTCCTTTTGCCACGAATTATTGTAAGACGTAAAACGTTGAAACCGTAATAGATGAAGACTTGATATTTAGTATGTAGCTTCCTTCTATTGTTCAGATGCGCAAAGTGAATTTAGATTTTTGATTTGACTCCTATGTAATGGATTATTTCCCCTTTTGGAATTCCGCAATTTTTTCTCGTAAGTAGCAAAACTGTTAAAATGTAATAGCTGGAAACTGCACATTTGGTAATTGGCTTCCTTATGATGTGTATATGCACATACTTATTTTTTATTTGATTTCCGGCTCATGTATTATCTCCCCATTTTAAACTTTGGAATGTGGAAAAGTGGGTATATTGTGATGGCACAAATACCACACGTTAATAATAATTTCCATTAAACACACGAGTTTATATACTATAAATACTTTAAATAAAGGAAGTTTCCAACGCTAGTTATTGTTCAGTATTACAATCAATTTCTTTTAATAATCCCATGCGCATATCTGAGACCAAGTTCCTGTGAATCTCGCAATTATAGGGAGCAATGGCGCCATCTATCGTCGACGCCGACAACCCCTGCAACCACACGGCCAATTGCGTGAAGCCCTTCAAGGACCCAAGTATGTCAATTCCAGTCCTAATCAATCTGAATTTGCCAGCAAGCGGAAACCATAAACAATAAGATATGGAGAGAATGCCAAATGAAGACGGACCGTTTCTAATTTCCCAGCATTGGAGAGCTTCGTCAAAACCCTAAAACGGAGTCGGAGGGAAATTTGATATGACAAGTGGGAGACGGGAAGCAGTCTTGATTTGGGTTATAATGGAACTGTGAATGGGGCTGTATCATATATGCAATGCAGGGAACCATTCTCTTGTATCAACCCCGATAGTCAAATCACAAATAAATATCACGCTGTTTGATACTAGTCTTATAGTGACAATATAAACATTCGCAGACAGCGTAGACCCTGATCAGACTGCACGTTCAGTCTGATCAGGGTCTACGCTGGCTGCAATGGAGCATTAGTTTCTTTTCTCCATGGATACTTGAAACATCCTTTCAGACGGCATCTATCCACAGTTGTTTCCGTTGTTTTAGTGTTTGATTCAAAGACCGACGGCTATTCCGGAAGCGGAGATTCTCAAATTGTCACGACTTTCTGTACATTCTGGCAGTTCTACAGAACCACGTAATAACAGCCGGGCTTGCACGGAAATCACATGGATTCAAACGTACTTGACTATCCTTAGCCGACTGAACAACAAATTTTGACTTTCTGGAAATAATTCATTCTGAAATTAGTAAACCTAAAGTGAGGACGACATCGACCGATTTTGTTGTGCAATTTTCCCCGGTACATATCCATGTAGCTTTTGTGCATAACCTGACACAGGTTGAAATAACGAACCAAGGTTCATAAATACATTAAATATGCATAGAAGCACCAATAAATGGAAACAAAATATGCTTAAAACTTGTGGGGGAAATATTTAGCTTATTTTGTTCTCACTTATTGGTGCGTATATGTATATTTAATGTATGTATGGACCTTGGTCCGTTACTTTAAACTGTGTAACCAGACTATAATTCACACTGGAGTATACATGTATCATACGTGAGCACATAGTTTGAATACAATAAGAAGAATTGGAATGTCTCATGTTGCACACCCTGGTTGTCTGTCGCTGTATCACGGAGACACGGACAACATGATACCAGTGATGGTCACCTACACGTAGGGGTTAACGTCGGTACCATCGATCAGGCATAAACTGTTTTTTATAGGAATTAAATAAGTGTATACTTGTGTAACTATTCCAACAGTTATATAAAGTTATACAGATATAATCGTTTAGTTCTTTTTTATTTATTGTTAGAGACGCGCGTTTTTATTAGGCTATTTTAATATGCAAATGAGTCTGGACATTTTCAAATTATTGTGTATCTCAATATTCCACTCTCTGATATTTCCCTGGCACATGCACCTGAATTGTGGCTGTGACTGGATAAATTGGGCATGTGGGTTTTACGATCAGTGTAGATCCAGATCAGCTTGTGCATCCGCACAGTCTGATCTGGATCTGCACTGGTCGCCATTTCATGAAAGAAACACCCGGCAGGCTTCTAACAAGCAAATTAGATCATTATCAGGCAACATGAATGTGATATTTGATCAGGAGAAACGCTCGTCACAAATCCCATAAGCCCCATTTATTAACCCATTGACCCCTAAGTAACTGGAATGGATTTTGATACGTTAATTTTGCATCCAATCCAACCGTCACGAAATGCTGTTCAGATTGGTTCATTCATGAAAAGGGGGTGTTTATGCTCTAAAAAATATTAAATTTACTCGCAAAAAAATGCAGATCCTGATGAGACGGCTCGTTACGAGCCGGCTCATCTGGATCTGCACTGTTTGCATAAACCGCTATAGCGGGCTTTCTGGTTCATAGGGTTAACGCTGAATTAAATTGTATCGTCTGCTGTTTACTTTTTATTTTCCATTTTTCTCATGAAAACCATGGTATGGCAGCACTTTAGAATCATTTACAATGGAAATGATTCTTAAGTGCTGCCAAATCATGTTTTTATTGAGAAAGAAGATAAAATGTAAAATAACAACAGACGACAATTTACGTTTCTCGCATTATAAGGGCTAGTAACAGCCACAATTAACTGACACCAATACAGTCAGTGAACCCACCAGCAGTGCACGTGCCGGGTGCATTGTCTCACCTTGCGTGTTCTTCCATGAATGTGGAGGCTCGAACCCCGACTTTCCCATCCCGGGAAGGGTGGCTGGGTGACCATATCCTGCAATCATAGAGATTAATTAAGGCACGCCATGTGATTTTGTATCTAAGAAGATGTGTGATTTTTCATCAAGTTTTGTAACTATTTTTTCATCACATATTCTGAGGTACAAAATCACGTGGTTTGTCTCCAGCCTGGTAAAGACCTTGCTGGTAAACCATATTTTGTCTGTGACTGGATAATGGCCGGTCACGTGGCCTCGTATTCATGGTGTCATATTTGAAACAAACGGCATGCATCTAATAAACTGTATATATTCCGCATCAATCTGCAGGATTGTATAATGAGACACAGAGCTAGACTGAGTCATAAAATCCGTTCCATAAGTGACTGTGACTGGATAACTGGGGGCCGTTTTACTAAACTTCGTACGACTAAAATGTTCGTAACTGTAAATTTAGGATCGTCTTGAAATTTCAATTGGTGGATTTACATTTATTGAACATAGGCTCCTTATGCAGCCTATGCTCAATAAATGTAAATCCAATAATTGTGTACAATAAAACATTGTTAATGTGAAATTTTGGACTGTTTTATTAGCCCTGTGAACGGATCCGGTGTTGCAAACCTCTTCCTCCATCAGCCTCATTTCACGTGTCACAGCCACAAATGTATTAATCTTGTTTCTCTCCGGAAAAAAAACCCGTACAATTTCCCCATGTTAAATCCCCATAGACATCTTCAGTCTATGGGGATTTAACATGGGGAAATTGTTACCACCCAATTACAATATTGTGCCAAACCATTTGGCCCGTCTATGGTATTCCACACATGCTGGGAACCATGCAGGGTTATGACAGTCACCTAGCAGGTGGAATCACGTGAGGTCATCGATTTTACACTTAAATAACACTAAGGTAATATTTCATTAAAATGGCCGCGGTTATTGTAGTGTGAATGGCAAGTAGATTGGCCAGTGACAAAGCAAATTGACCGATAAACTAACTAGTTGTACGAACTGTCAACCGTGGCATTCCGCCTTAAAATTAGGACCCCGGGGATTTAATTATTTTATTGTATTTCATGCGTGTTCAGACTTGGGTGTGTGCGTATACAACTTCCTGAGTACGTTCTATAAATTACAACTCCAAGTCAAACAGTTTGATTGGCCGAGAGAGCCTCGACCAATCAAACTGCTTGATTATGAGGATACGAACGTCATACATATATATATTTACAGAAAATAGGATATGTTCCGTAAATGACTTTCGAAGTAGACACAAATTTCAGAATACATGCGGAATTTAATTCCGCATGCACTCTGAAATGTGTGTGAACTTTTAACTTCATATATGGAAAAAAAAAATTTGTAACCGTATTTCATAAAATAACGCAGTTGTCAGAAGGTACAAAATCGCATGGCGTGTCTCATATGTGGTCAGTTTTGTGTCTGAGCGGATAGCGCACTTGTTTGTTAGAAACAGTCTGGGTTATTCAACAACAGAATGGCCAATAGTACGTACCCTCGACAGACTAGGCGGATCTGCAGGCTTCTTGGCCAGTGAAGAACATGTTTCTGCGCAGGCACAGTCTGGCCACTGTATACACTATACGTCATTCATTCAATTGATCCTCCAGACATGAGTATATATGCCCATGCTTTTATGATAATTAATAACGGGTAAGGAGGCGGAAGGCACTAACATGTATTCGTATCGTTACACGTATTGTATGCGTGATAAAAAAACGGTTACATACGCGAAAATAGTGTTTGTATAAATCTGGAAGAAAATATTTGTTACTGTCTTCATTAAAACCCTAAATAATTAGCACGATAAGCCAAATACTAGACTGATATTCAAATGCCAACAGTATACTAGTGTATGTGATGTGGGATGACACGTATTTCATTATCAAGGTGCATGATCACGTGGTTACAACAACAACAACAATGGCTGAAAGTGTTGAAATCTCACCCACTCAAAGTAAGTATTATTTGATATTTTCCTTAATATGCAAGGGATGTTGATGAAATATGGCGCAGCAAACGCGTCTTCATGACCTGCATTTGGTGGTCCCGGGAGTTCGACACCATACTTATGTCGTGTTTGCGAAGAATCGATTTCCGTGTCAGTAGACACCGAAATCGATTCTTCGCGAAAACGACATAAGTTTTGGGCCAAAGTACAGAAACCACCAAATACAGCTTAACAGGACGTGTTTGATGCGCCATATTTCATCAAAATCCGTTACATAATAAGGACAAAATAAAATAATATGTACTTTGAATCGGAGGGCTTCTGGAAGTTTGAGTATTTGTTGTTGTTGTTGTAACCACGTGATCATACCCCTTGATTGTATAGGTTATAAGTTGTAAAAGGTACATGTCATCCCACCCCAGCCATAATAATTAATTCTGAACTCCCCTATTAGTAAGCATGGTTGTTTCAACGGAATTTGAACGCTGTCGGCATGTATCATTACTGCATATACAAAGAAACCCGACTTGTATATTTTATAGAAATGTGCGGCTTTTCTTTTATGAAGTCGCCATTTCATCGATAAAATGCCACTGCACCAAATAGCTGCCGTTATGTAATACATGTTAACTGAAGCCGTTAACTGCGACCTTTTAACTGATCAATATAGATACACTATATAATTATTTCTTTTGAGGAGGTGTACATGAGATCTCATGTACACCGACTCAAAAGACTATAATTGTTTTATTATATGACCCTTACCACGATTACCACGAATATTCAGAAAATCAGGAATAGTCACCAACAGTGTAAACACAATTACTTGTAAACACAATTACATGTGCCAGATTTACGAATGTGCTCTAAGAAGGTGAACAAAACATTTGTTTACATGAATAAACACATCTCGGACCGGTCTCAATTTATGACTGAACTACTTAGTCATATAATAAATGTCATTATTTAAATCTGGCTAATGCTATGCATGCTTATACCATTCAAATGGGACCAACGTGGTGGAGGACTAAAGACAGCATGAACATAAAGCGATGAAAATATAGTTATGTATATAGTCCCCAGGGTGTCCGGTTTAGAGAGGTTCCATTATAATTCAGATATGTGAGGTCACGAGGGTGTCCGAAATAGAGATACACGACTGTAACTGAGGTATATGAGTACTGAGGGAGGACCACAGGGTGTCCGGTGTATGGACCTACGGCTGTAACTGAGGTATATCAGCACTGTGTGAGGTCCCCAGGGTGTCCGGTATAGAGATACACGGCTGTAACTGAGGTATATGAGTACTGAGGGAGGTCCCCAGTGTGTCCGGTATAGGGACCCACGGCTGTAACTGAGGTATATGAGCACTGTGTGATGTCCCCAGGGTGTCCGGTATAGAGACCTACGGCTGTAACTGAGGTATATGAGCACGGAGGGAGGTCCATAGGGTGTCCGGTATAGGGACCTAATGCTGTAACTGATGTATATGAGCACTGAGAGAGGACCCAAGGGTGTCCGGTATAGGGACCTACGGCTGTAACTGAGGTAAATGAGTACTGAGGGAGGTCGCCAAGGTGTCCGGTATAAGGACCTACGGCTGTAACTGAGGTATATGAGCACTGTGTGAGGTCCCCAGGGTGTCCGGTATAGAGACCTACGGCTGAAACTGAGGTATATGAGCACTGAGAGAGGATCCCAGGGTTTCCGGTATAGAGATACACGGCTGTAACTGAGGTATATGAGTACTGAGTGAGGTGCCCAGGGTGTCCGGTATAGTGACATACGGCTGTAACTGAGGTATATGAGCACTGAGGGAGGTCCCCAAGGTGTCCGGTATAGAGACACACGGCTGTAACTGAGGTATATGAGTACTGAGGGTGGTCCCCAGGGTGTCCGGTACAGTGACCTACGGCTGTAACTGAGGTATATGAGTACTAAGGGAGGTCCCCAGGGTGTCCGGAATAGAGACCTACGGCTGTAACTGAGGTATATGAGTACTGAGGGAGGCCCCCAGGGTGTCCGGTATTGTGACCTACGGCTGTAACTGAGGTATATGAGCATTGACGGAGGACCCCATAGTGTCCGGTATAGGGATCTACGGCTGTAACTGAGGTGTTTGAGTACTGAGGGAGGTCCCCAGGGTGTCCTGTATAGAGACCCACGGCTGTAACTGAGGTATATGAGTACTGAGGGAGGTCCCCAGGGAGTCCGGTATAGAGACCCACGGCTGTAACTGAGGTATATGAGTACTGAGGGAGGTCCCCAGGGTGTCCGGTATAGGGACCCACGGCTGTAACTGAGGTATATGAGTACTGAGGGAGGTCCCCAGTGTGTCCGTTATAGAGACCCAGGGCTGTAACTGAGGTATATGAGTACTGAGGGAGGTCCACAGTGTGTCCGGTATAGAGACCTACGGCTGTAACTGAGGTATATGAGTACTGAGTGAGGACCCCAGGGTGTCCGGTAGTAGTATATAAGAGTCAAAATGATACCACCACCCTCTGGAAGCCACCGGCTACACGTGGTGCCTCCCACCAGGTGGTGCTATAATTAATGACTCTTATATACTACTCAGATTTTCCTCCATTTTTATGAGAATATTTATGAGAATGGGAGTAATTTTAATTTTTCAAACACGAAGGGGGGAGTAGGCATAATTTTAATTTTTCCAAACACAAAGGGGGGGGGGGGAGTAAGCAATAATTTTTTTAAAAACACACCTACTGTTCGGCGGGTATGTATGAGAACATATTTTTCACCATATATTTATGACATGAGAAGATACACCCTATTAGAGATAAGAATCCCTATGGTTATACTCAGTATATTACAGCAATCTGTCATACATTTATTACAAATAAAATTACACCCTATTGAAGATAAAAATCTATTGGTTTATACTCAGTATAATGCCTACCTATAAAACAAATGAGAGAGCAAGCTAAGAGTTGGGGAATTTCCCTAAGAGGTTTGAGACTCAAGAAAGATATAGCAGATAGGATAAGTGACGCGCGAGCCATCGTCTACGAGGAGAGGCTGCGACGTGCGGTTTCGACCGGACGACTGCCCGCTGACCCTGAAAAAACACTCCGAGAAATTGGAGAACGAGACGACGGCCAGTCTGCGCGCCACCGCTTACGCGCAGCGTGTAAAAGAAGATCCCAGCGCGCGTAGAAAACCACTATTCAAGGCACACTACAATAAGATTTATCAAGGGTTGGTTGGGAGACCTCCTAAGAGTAGGAGAGATATCGCCAGAGCTTTGGTGGGGAGGAGGTCCCAGGATTCTCGCCGAAGAAGCCGAAGTTAGGGAAACTGTTGATAGGGGAGGAGGAAGATAGTATGGACTTTCGAGAGGGGGGTAGATGGGGAGATCGCTAATCGCATAATGAATAAAAATTCGTTCCAGAGATGACCACGGCGGGTGTTATCTGAGGTATTCGTGCTCGTATCGTATTAGGAACATAGAGACCGACGCTACTATGATCTATCACAAACAATCAAAGGGCAGTCCGTGGATAAACGAGATCGCCAAAGCCGAGAGTTGGATATCCGATAGAGAGAAAGGTCGAATGGACATCGACAAAGTTGAGAGACAAACACAAAATGGACCTTCGTTCGTTGGATATCGGTCGAGGTGAAGATGATCATCGACGCTCAACAACTTCTCATGGGAGCGGGAAAACTCCCAGACTGGTTAAGACAGAAAAAGGGAATGTATTCCGTCGACACGTACGACGACTACTTGTGTCTGTTTAGGTGCATAGCCATCCACCGTGGAGGGAGACCAGACCGCTGTTGTGAGAATGCACGAACTCTAGCTAACGAATATCTCGGTCACGATAACGGACCGGATAGTAAGGGAATTCCCTTGAAAGATATTAAGAAGGTCGAAGAGCACTTCAAGATGGGCATTCGCGTTTACGAGCCCACCGACGAGGGAGTGTGGTATCTCATGAAGGTTCCGGCAAATTACGATGTGGTTGGGGAGAAGACAATGACGATAGGAATGTTTGGAGGTCACTCTTTCCTCATAACGAACCTCCGCAAGATGACGAACGAGTACGGGTGCTCCGGATGCCAACAACGGTTCACAAAGTCGTGTAACATGCACAGGCACGCGACCACCTGCATGGGTGGGAAGACCGTGGTGACATGTCCAGGTAAGATCGTAGAGAGACCACAGTCTGCATACGAGAAGGCGTTCTATCCCAAGGGGTCAGCGAGCGAGAGATCGATTCAATGGTTGAGCAGAGAGAAGAAGAGAGATTGGGAAAGCACATACATCACGCGAGATGCGGTCACGGTGGAGAGAGGTGGGTGGCCGGCGATCCTGTCGATGGATATTGTCACGAGACCAAGACCGTGTTTCAGTTTCACGGATGCTACTGGCACGGGTGTCCGATTCATCACGGTAAGACAGCGCTGTATAGTAGGTACAGGAAGACGAAAATTCGAGACGCCAAGATAAGGGAGGCGGGTTACGAGCTGGTGGTGATGTGGGAGTGCGAGTGGTTGAATGATAATTTTGATAAAATTAATACCTACTATCCACAATCACCGCGCGAGGAGGAGACGACTCTGTACCCTCACCAGTAGTCTATGACTTCGAGGCGTATCTCGACAAGTCAAAAACCACTCAACCCACCAAAGACCTGACCTTCGAGGTCGAGCACGTTCCTATATCTGTGTCTTTGGGGGATACGATGCATGAAGGGATAACCCACATCTGCGAACGAGATCCTGACACGTAGTAGAGAAGTTCGTGACCGAGCTACAGATGAGAGGCAAGGCAATCAGGGAGGGGGTTAGGAAGAAGTATCTGCCGGCCGATATAGATATGCTATCGAAGTCTCAGCAAGCAAAGATTGTCTCTTGGATTGATCAAGTCCCGGTGGTGGGGTTCAACTGTAGCAGGTACGACCTGAACCTCATCAAGCAGTACTTTGTCGAGAAGTTGGCGGCCACCGTGACTAAGGTGATGGTCGGAAAGGAAAGAGAGCCAGCACGACGATGTTTCTGTTTTACCCCGGAAATTTAGATTTCTCGACATCATCCAGTATCTGGGACCCGGTACCACGTACGACCGGTGGGTTAAGGCGTACGACTGTAAAATGATAAAGTCTCACTTCCCGTACGAGTGGTTCGATAGCGCGGACAAGCTCGACCATCCGGGGCTGCCAGACTATCCCGAGTGGTACTCGAAGTTGAAGGGTGAGTTCCTACTGTCGTTGTCCGAGTGGAAAGAGTGTAAGAAGGTATTTCAAGAAAATGGGATGAAGACGTTCAAGGAATGGTTGCAACACTACAACGACTTGGATGTCGGACCGTTCCTAGAGGCTCTAAATAAGATGACGGAGTTCTACAGAGGAAGAGGTGTGGATATACTCAAGGATGCTGTGTCTCTGCCCGGTGTTTCCCTTCAGTACCTACTTCGTGGGACGATCGATGGGAAGGCGGACACACCCGAGCTGTGGTCACCGAAATCTGAAACTTATGAGATGATGAAGCAGGGATTGGTCGGTGGTCCGTCCATAGTGTTCTCCAGATACGCAGAGGCTGGCAGGTCGACGATCAGGGGTCAGGTAGGTAGTAGGGAGGAGAAGATGTGCAAGGCGGTGATGGGTACGACGCCAATGCACTGTATCTGTCTACCCTGTCGAAAGACATGCCGTGCGGGGAGGAGACGATATGGACGTGTGACGACCCGGAAAGACAGTGTATATAGACTGTTTTCGTGAGGAAGGTCAGGATGAAAAGTGGATTCGGATTTGCGGAGTTGGATATAGAGGTCCCGGAAAACGTTGAGAGACAAGTTCTCGGAAATGTCACCGCTGTTCGTTAATCAAGAAATCGATGAGAACGATGTTTCCGCAGCACATGAAGGACTACCTGGCCGGTACCGGGAGGAAAAGGGTCGAAGGACAGAGAAAGCTCGTGGGGGCAATGTCCGCCAAGAAGATGATCATATACTCCCCACTGCTAAAGTGGTATCTGGAGCACGGTCTGATCATCAAGGCGGTGCATAGGGTGATAGACTACACGCCCGGCAAACCGTTTCAGTGGTTCGTGGAAGAGGTCACGCTGCCAGACGGACGGGGGACGTAGGACAAGAGCAAGAAGGTGTTGGCGGAGATATTCAAACTGGTTGGCAACGCGTGTTGTGGCAAGCTAATAGAGGCACAAGAGAGACACCTGAACACCACATATACGAAGGATGAGAAGACTGTCGACCGGGCACTGAGGTCGGCGTGGTTCGAAGACCTGGAGGAGATTGGGGAGGCTTACGAGATATCGAGCAGGAAGAATCGAGTGGTGATCAACAGACGTTTCAGTGTGGCATAGCGGTCTACCAGTTGGCCAAGCTCCGGATGCTGGAGTTCTACTACGATTTCTTGGACAAGTACGTGGATCGCGGAGATTTCGAACTGATACAGATGGACACTGACAGCATGTACTTCGCGCTGTCGGAGAAGACGCTGGCGGCGGTGGTGAGAAAGAATATGAGAAAGAAAGTTTAATAGGAGAAGACGAGTGGTTGGCGTGGGACGCGTGGAGCAACAGAACTCCGGGATTGTTCAAGCTGGAATTCGAGGGAGATAGAGCCATCGCTCTGTGTAGCAAGTGTTACTACGTGAGTGGTGATGGAAAATCTAAGCACTCGGCCAAGGGGATGTCGAAGAGATCTAACGATCTGACTTGGGAAAGGTATAAGAGTGCTCTCGAAGGGGGTAGGGATATGGCGGAGAACAGGGGATTCCGAATGATTAACGGGGTGATGAAGACGTACTGTCAACAAAAATTAGGACTCTCGGCGTACTACGACAAGAGGAGAGTGATGGAAGACGGGTTGCACACAGAGCCTATAGGATAGGTAAAAAAAAGAAAAAAAAGAACTCTGAAAAAAGGATAGAATACTAAAGACTCTAACGATCCGGGGGTAACTGGGTGTCAGAAGGCACCATAAGAAGTTCTTCGCGAACAAAACCGCGAGATGGACCATCAGTCAAATAATAGAGCACGGGCTCATCAGGTTTGGTAATAGAGCGATCCAGATGATATACATTCATTGACCACACGGGATCAGTCGCGCGGCGGCTGCCACCTTCGAGCTCTCCCGGTTGATAGAGGTACCGGACGTCAATATCTGATGGAAGTCGCTGCTCCTCTAAACCAACTGGTCGCCCGCGCGAGACGGCAGAGGGCTTGCTCGTCACCCTTTTAAACTTGATAGCATCTACAGGCTTCTTACCTATCAATCTGGTCACCTCTCCGTTCAGTGTGGAGACCACGGCGGGCAGTCTGGCCACCCACTCGGTCGATCGCGAATGAGGGTCTACAAGTTCTTTAGCGTATTGATGTCCGAACAGTCTCTCAGCCAGGGTTCGATTGAAGCGTTCCACGATCCCCTGGTCCCGGTGGATGTTGACGCGGCCGCGTCTGATAGAAACTTTATGCTTAGACAATAGATTGAGAGACCGCGCCCATGAACTCGCGGCCGGGATCGACCTGGAGAAGATTCGGCCATTTGAGAGGACTCCTCTTATATATTCGGGAAAGAGCCTCGGCCACTTCTTAGACTCTTAGTGGCCAACGGCTCAGCCCCTTATAACGACTCGCTACGTCAACGATTGTCAGTGCGTACTTGTACGTTTTGTGACCGACGCGATCGTGAGGGAGAAACAGGAGATCCGCTTGGTGAACTTGGTTCGGCACCGGAACGTCGAATTTTGGGCGCGGAAATATTGTGAGGCGCGGGTAAATAGATCTGCCAGATGGCCTGCTTCTTGAGCCATTCCTTGACAGCGTTTTCTGAAACCTTGGTCGCCGCCGCGAGGTTCTTGATGGCCGCGAGTCCCTTCCAGTAGCCGCGTGGACTATAGTATGTATTCGACAGCTTGCGCGTTAGTTTGGTATCAAGTTTGCGCGTGTTCATCGTATGCGAAGTATTCTAATATATCGGACAATCTCCAACATGCCCTCGCCAGTTCGTCCGGTAATAATAAACCTTTGTTGGAAGTACAATTGCGATTGTCGCTGCAGCCCCAATCGCGTTTGGGTTGGAACAGGAGAGGGGAATCTAATTCATCCAATCTCCCAGGATTGGTGGAGGAATCTAACATCCGCTTTGCGAAAAGGGTGGCCGCTTTTTCGTCCTCGAGACAATCTCGGGCCAGACGAATCATACTCTTTGCACCAGGTAAACGATGTTTTTGGGCAGTGTAGCCTACATCAATCATAGCGTTATAAAGTTCGTCAACTAACATCGTTCTATATATATATATTTATATAAAAAAAAAATGTTTTAATTAATTAATTTAAAATCTCGATTGAATATAATAGCCGGCGAGACCCACCACACCCAATTCCCACGATGATGAACGCGATCTCGCGGTCCTTTTGGGGCTCTGACGGTACATAGAAATCTGAAAGTTGGGGCTCGGGATCCATTGGATCGAGACTTTTGTGCGGATATGCCAGCGCGTACTCGCGGTTGGCTTCTTCAACGTTCTGAAAAGTTTGCGCGGCGTGATTTTCGCGGCGAAGCTCTTCATTGACCCAGTCCAGATGGGCGGTTCGTTTTTTCGACCATGCTTCCTTTGCGCTATTGAGTTGTTCTACAGCTAAATCATGACGCTTACGCTCCTCATCCACGTTCGAGCTTTTCATTTTAGAGAATATAAAGTTGCTACCGCTGAACGCAATGCGTTTACAAGCGCACCACCTTACTATTACTGCGATTGAAGCCATTTATTTCCATAATAACTGGTAGAATTCCAGCTTTAACTAGATAATCTCGGGTCCAAACTGCGGCCGCTACATCTAAGGTCGCGAGCCCTACGTCTCTCACAGTAAAGTCCAATTTGGGAGCGGTTCCTCCTAGGGCCACTCTTTGATAGTCGAGCATACCGATACTGAAACCCGATATCACCACGGCGTGATAAAGCGCATTCACTAACATTTTACCATCTTGTTCAGCCATTGTTATAATTATTGCATATAAAATGGGTCGCGATCAATGTTTAAATGGGGCGCATCCAAATTCAACATTGTTGATGATTGGTGTTTAGTAACTTTCTTCTGAACACTGGCTGGTTGTTTTTTCTGGTATTTCCACACGCACAGGGCACCAACAACTGCCAGACCACCACCAACAACCCAACTCCAATTCACGAATTTGGGTTCAATCGGATTCGCCCAACTCCAACGGTAGTTGGTATTGGGTGACAAATTCTTTGAATTTGAGTGTGCTTCCAATTCGTGAATTGGGGGTGTTGTTGTACTCAACTCTGTATTCAGATGTTTTGATGTCCCCAATCTCGATTGGAGTTTAGCCTCTCGAAGCTCGGCGAGTATTTTATCTTGTTTAACTTTTCGGGTGGCAGCCGCCGCCCGCCCAGCTGCCTGTCTTTTGGGATTTTTTTATATGCGGTATGTCATCCAGTGGCGGAGTAACACTCTGGTTCGATTGTGTTGGAGCAATCTGGTTCAACTCCGTCACTCTCGTGGGTGTGTCGTTTTGTGTCATCATTTTCAAAATTATATTTTGTATTAATATTAGAGCTTATAGTTCGTGGGCATATATGTCCAAATTGACAGTGTTTACCCGTGGTCAACGCGGTTGTTAGTGGAGCTAAGTACATTCCAAACTTGTGATAAATTGAGCAGCATGCCGTTCTAAGAGTGTGTACTATAAAAAGGGTCAGTCTCTAGATCGTGAATCAACCCTTCGGTGTTTGGTATAGGGAGAAGTCTACTAACGGCGGTAGCGTACAAATGAATAGCCGCCGATCCAAGAGTTTTTGTCATCTCTGCTCCCAATTTGGATTCGTATCGCGCATACATTTTATCGATCTCCGCATCTGACATCTTATCCACCTGAAAAACTGAGAGACGCCTACCGAGATAATGCTCCGATTGTCCCCCAGCAACCAGCGCAGCTAGCCGCTCTCGTCGCGCCGCATTTTCATTTTCATTCGGAGTCGTTGCACTCAACCCCGATTCCGATTGCTCTGTCGGATCATTATTGTTGGCAGTCGGAGTTGAGGTTTCTTCTATTAGCTGATCGAGAAGTTCGTCGCAGTTCATTTTTCTTAATTTTTTCAAAATTAGTAATTTAACTATTCTAACAAGTCTCATCACTTTAACATATTTATTTAATTTTTTCAAAATTATTAAAATAATAAATGCGCACCACCCGATACTTATGATCACCATTATGCTCGCAACAAAGCTCGCAGCGGAGCACCAAATTGTTAACATTGTTAACCATTGTTCAGCATTATTCAGCATTGTTAAGCAATTGCTAAGCATTGTTCAGCATTATTCAGCATTTGTTCAGCAATTGCTAAGCATTGTTCAGCAATTGCTAAGCATTGCAATAGCTTATTACTTTGCAATTTTCCTAATTTTTTCAAAATTATTAATTATTAAATAAATCGTTAGATTTAGTTGATAACTTTATAAGCAGTTGGTTGATCAGTCTTTAGCAGAAGCTTGGCGTGCTTAGTTTTTTTCGAAAGTATCTGTCGAACCTCCAGGCGCTCCTCGCGCGTTGGGATAACGTCATTCTCTCGAAGACAGTCATCGAATGAGTCTCGGTCCTTGCAGTGAAAGAGGGCGACCCATTTCGTTTGCTCGCGCAGATCCTTGAGGACGGCGTTGTATTTTTGAGTGGATATCCATACGCTTTGCCTAGCATGGCGGCCAGAAAATGCGAGCTCGGAGAGCATGTCCTTCTTTTTGGTCATCGCCGCCTTGGCTGAGCAATCGTCAATCACGTATAGGGTGGGCTCACCCTGAAATATTTGGTATAAACCACGCAACCAATCGTGAAGTCTATCACCGGGGTCAATAACGTATACCTCAGGGTCGGTCCATATCCACGGGCACCGCTGATAAGTATCGTTGTGCCGCACAGTGGGACATAGGATCACAATGTGACGAAAGGCATCGCGGTAGGATCCTCGAGTAAGTTGAGGATGAAAACCGTTTTTCCACATCCTGTCTGCCCACATATTATGGCGGAGTGTGCATCTCCAATCGTGAATTGGTATTGATTGCTAGATTTCTTAATTTTTTCAAAATTATGTATTAATAAATCGTTAGATGATTTCTTAATTTTTTCAAAATTATGTATTAATAAATCGTTAGATTTAGTAGATCGCTGATACGTATCGACCATCTTCGATGTTGAGTTGTGCGTCTGTAATTATATATAAGTACACGTTCAATGGCCCGGCTCCGTCCGCCTCTTTGGTTATCTGGATCGTCACACCCTCACTAGCGTTCTCAACTTGGCGTCCGCTACCGTGTATTTGGTCATCGTCGCTGGCTCGCATGTCTAGCCATAACGCGTATTTGGTATTCAGGAACTCCGCGAGGGAGACGGCCGAGAGATGCAGGTCTTTAGCAACTGCTGCAACCTCCGGAGAGCGCTTAGATCCGGCAGCAAACTGCTTTCTTACTTCATCCCACTGCTGGTGCGCGCGAAGACCCGCGCTGTAGAGTTGATTGGGGACTCCCTCGATCGTCACCTCTACCTTCGTGATTTTGGGGTTATAGAATCTGTCGGTTTTTCTAGCACCGAACGCGAACCGAGCATCTCGAAACAACATCAGTATACCTTTCATCGAGCGGGCGGGGGGGTACGTTGACGTTAATATTCCACAATGTGTCGCTTTTGTTTTTCGGCATCTTGCGATGGCGAAGAACTCGGTCGTAAAGTATGGCAACGCGCCCGGCGTACTGGGTTCTGATCAATCGTGCTAGTTCGGGCATCGTGACCATGTCGTACTCCAGCGAAACATTATCGATCGCATACGTCGATAACATGTCGCTGGCTATGATAACTCGGCCGTAGTCGTTGAACGTTAGTTCGTATTCGAGGCGGTCAGCCAAAGCACTCTGATAGTAGGGCATGTGACTCTCCAGCAACTCAAAGTCGAGCGGGATGTAGAAGCGGTTGCCGTAAGCACCCGCGACCGCGTTGTCACTCGCGTTGTTATCTACCTTGTTAGCAGCCCCGATTCTAAGTTTGGTTACGTTCTTATTTTTGCTGGTGTCAATACCTTGATAGACAGCGTTTTCAAGCTCGTGTGACGTCTTCCACAGGTCCTGATAGCAATGGTAGACGTCGCTGTCGTCGATCGACATCACCTCATTACCAGAAATCTTTATCATGGTCTTCTTGACGATGGCGCGACCCAGGTTCTGAACGACGGTTCGGTCCGCGTCCGTCGACGTTAGCGAAATAGTGAAAGCGAGGCGAACAGTACCCGGCACAATGACGTCGTTAGCTCCGAGGTTGGGGAAGCGGACTAAGAGCTGCTGGTTCTGGTCGATCGTCGATGGGTTGTTCGTAATAACGACACTCTGTCTCACGCCTTTTGCCCCGAGGGGCTCACGCAGTCTGCGGTATGGATTGAGTTTGCGACCGTATTGACTCGAAGACATAATTAATTTTTTCAAAATTATTGAAACTATTAAACCCGTATGGTTTTGTCTTTAATACATAATTAATTTTAAGAAAATTATAAATATGGCTGATTACGATGTTGAAATGGATGAAATCGACAAAGACGATTACCTCGATGGTGATGATAATTTCGAGGATTCCCTCACGACACCCACCATAGAAACTCCAGTTCCAATCCAATCACAATTGGATGGCGCTACTACTAGTCAAAGTCGGGAATTACTCGAGGGAGCTGTAAACGACTACTACAACAGTTTGGCAGAAAAAGGTCTGGTCCCCTCTGTCGGTCGCGACTACTCCAAGTTCAAATTTGATATGAACGGTAGATTGCGACTAAAAGCAGCATCAAATCTCCCAATAGTCAACACGAGGACCGGTAACCCCTAGCGATTAGCACCATTGCCGGAACCCCGGGGCGGTGGCCGATTCGTAAGGGACGAACTAGGATTCACGGATTGGAAGAGGGGGTAAAACAATTATACCGGCCCGCGCTGTAGAGGCCCTAAAGTCTACCGACGAAACTATAGCGAAGACGGCCACCGCGATAGAAACGGTCGAGCTCAGAGAGGTCCTCAAATAGCCACCGACGTTATTAACACGATGGAGACCACGTTCAGCGTGCAATCACAATGGGAAAAATACTCAACGATGACCCACCGTTACCTCTTCGAGAACTCCGTGGACTCGATAAGGCTCTACAACGGTCCGGGGCGAACTGGTCCTTAACCTCTCCAAACTCACGGCGCTGGATGAACATATCGCGCTATAGAAGAAAGAAAACTGGAGGAAGCCGTGACGATAGAGAATCTACCGAGCGGATCAACAAACTCCTGCGGTCTTTGCGGGATGAAAGAGAAGCTCGCTTGGAGGCCGCCTCGGCTAACCGTGAGGCTCTCCGCACACAAATAAGTCGGATCCGCGAATCAATCTCGAGGGTCCTGCACGAGGAGACGACACTCGGTGAGCGTCTTCGCACTCTGTTCAGAGAGCAGGGCGTCACGATAGCAAGCATCCTCGTTGCTATCGGCATGACTATATCGACCATAGTTCTAACTTTCATCTGGTGTGCGGCGCCACCACCCGCTCCAGCACCAGCACCAGCACCCGCTCCATCCGGTGGAGCCAAGGAGTGGATAAAAAAACAACTAAAAGCCCTCGCCAGTCTTCTAGCTAAATTAGCTGGAAAGGCGGCTGCCGCACTACCTGGACTGATCGGAAGTATCGTTTCTTACTTGCTATCTATATTATCAAAAACGGCCGGATGGCTAGCCAAAAATACCTGGGCTTTAATCGTGGCAATCGCCGGTCTCCTATTATTCTCTGTCAGAGAGTTCCTACAACCAAAGCGTAAATAATCCGATCGCCACGAGGGCGATGACGAGACCCAATTTCTCCTCCTCGTGTGTTGTGCTTCCAATTTCAACATTGTTGATGATTGGTTGTGTTTCTCCAATCGCGATTGGTCTGTTGATGGAACTCGATGGTGCATCCACTTTACGAATTGGGGGTACTGGGTTCGATTTACGAATTGGGGGAGGTGTATCCATTTTGTGTTTTATGAAATCGGTTCCACTGTTGGGGGTGCGCTTGATGATATCCGTGTTCACGTTACCGTTGTGGCCGATTTTTTGATTGGCGGTGGCGATTACGATATGATTATTGTAACCGTCAACCGGGTCGTCTCGTAGTATCATATTGCTCGGCGCCATATAAATGACCTATTCCAAATACATAGTCTACTGGGGTTGCTGGCATTCTGCAAAACGTCTTGATAATTCTGGATCGCCTTCTCCAGGTCCACCCTAGCTGAGATGGCGTCCTCTACAAGTGCCAAAAATTGTTTTTGTGCATCAAACGCTGTTCCATGCCCAGTATAGAACTGCGAGTTTGCTTCTGTGCGCCGAGAATGGCCCAGACGTACGTGCGAATGGAGTCGTTGACGCGAGTAACCCCGGCCTGCGTGAACCCTAGACCCGTATCTATAAATGTACCCCACGCGTTCTGAACCTCAGCAGCCTGCTGTATGTAATCGACGTGAGCCAGTTTCGGAGGTAACATTTTACAAGAAAACACGCCACAGTGTCGACCTCCAGACACTTCCGTCCCGAAAGTCATAGTCGCGGGGTCAAAATTCCCGGCGTTCGACTGACGATGTGGTCACCGGAGTGATCGTGTCTAAAATCAGTCTGTGTCCAATTCCCGGACTGGCCGTGAATGAGAACGTCCCCGAGGCCGGTGCTGGTAGGAAATGCTTTCTGTCTCCAGTCCGCGTCTTTTGAAACGTAAAATTCGTTACACAGTCTTTCAAAGGCCATACGGTTATATGTGTTGGAAATGGGATCCCAGGCGTCGTCTTGAGGTAGTGAAATACCTAGTTCTTTGAGAATCTCCTAATAGTATAATACACGTGAAAGTTGTAGACACTTCGGAGCATGACATTCTTGGATGTCAGATGGTCTTTATATGAAACTCCACACCCGGCTGTTGCGCACCATACAGCGAAATTTATTTGGTTCTGCCAAAACTGCATCGGTGTTGCTTTCCAGCCGTTTACCACCTCCATCGTAGTAATCTTGGGCAACCTATATTGTTCAAAGATGTTAGGGAAGTTGGTGGCAAAGCCACTGTCCGGTCTAACCGTTACGGTTGGGTGTACAAGGCGGTTAACAACGTCTTTTTGTGTGTATTTACCTCCGACCGCGTACTTTACATTAGAGTTAAAGCTAAATGCTTTGGTATCCATTGAAAGATATTATTATGTTTGCTACTATAACTAATGTTCAAAAAGGGAGTTGTGAACTTCAAAAATTAATAGACAACTGCTGCGGAAAACGCCGGTAGGCCTTAGATCAATCACCTTCACGGTTGGATGGCAGAATGTGGGTAAGAGCGAATGGTTTTACTATGTGAAGGATGGACTACAATTAGAAGTAAAGCTGCCTCACGGACTGTGGGGAATAAGACAGCTCAAAGATTTTGTCAACTCAGAGCTTGACGGTATAATCAACCTCACAGTATCGAATGCTACCGGGCTCGCAACAATGACCATCAGCAGTGATAATAAGGTAGTGGTCTCCCCGGGGTTGGGTATTCAACTCGGTTTTTAGAGAGACATACTCCTCAAACAAAGGAGTGTTTACCCCGGGTGAGTACGTCGGTGATAAACCGGTGGACTTCACCTTCACGAAAACTCTCAGGGTGCACCTGGATCGGCGTGAACACATCGTACAACACGATAGACGGATCCCCCAGCACATTACTGAAAACTGTGCCCGCCAGCGATTGTTTCTATGGCGAGACTGTAACGTTAGACTTCCCACACCCAGAGATGAAAGTTTTGGAATCGGGACACATCCACGAGTTGAAGATTTATATTCTTGATGATAAAGGGAGAGAGTTGAAGAACGATTACCCGATTTCGGTCGTCCTAGAAATTTCAAATTAAATTAATTAATTTTAAGAAAATTAGAATTAAACGCATGTTCGTAATATATATTATCAACATTATGAGTATATACGGACCAGGTAGTTCTTCCGATTGGGTGACAAATTCAAATAATTTGGAACCTGCAGAAGGGGGATTCATCCCGACAGAGGGCAACTTTTTAACTACCCAAAAAACAAAGGCCTTGATTAATAGAACTATATCGAGGGCCACGGACGAGATTCACAAGAGTCTACTATCACAACTTAGAGATGCCCTGGCTGTGAATACACAAAGTCGTGAAGAAACGCATACGGAACTAAACGAACTAGGTAAAAAAATAACCAAATTTAGAAAAGAGGCCCGGTTGGGGATTGATAAAGCCCGAGAAGACCGTAAGGCTGAAATTACGGAGGTTTTATGATGCGTTGCGCTTAGAAGACTCTCTCAGCAAAGAAGCTACACTTGCTGAATTAGACGGGAAAATAATCGATTTTCGAAATGAGGCCACGTCGGGTATTGAAAAAGCACGAGAAGACCACCAGGCGGACCTTACGAAGGCTTATGAGGTGTTGCGTCAGAGGACTCTCTCATCAGAGAAGCGGCACTTACTGAACTAGATAAAAAAATAAACAAATTTCGAAAAGAGACCCGGTCGGGTATTGATAAAGTCCGAGAAGACCACCAGTCTAACCTTGCAGAGGCCATTGCGGAGCTTATGATGCGTTGCGCTTAGAGAACTCTCATAGTAAAGAATCGACACTTACCGAACTAGATGAAAAAATAGCCGAATTTATAAAAGAGACCAGGTCTGGGGTTGAGGGGGTCCGAGAAGACCACAAAGAGGCCATTGCGGAGGCTTATGGGGCGTTACGCTCAGAGAACTCTCTCAACAGAGAAGCGGCACTTACTGACCTATATGAAAAAATAACCGAATTTAAAAAAGAGACCCGGTTTGATCTTGATGGAGTCCGAACGGGTATTGAGAAAGCCCGAAAAGACCACCAGGCGGACATTACGGAGGCTTATAGGGTGTTGCGCTCAGAGGACTCTCCCAACGGAGAAGCAGCACTTACTGACTGACAGGAGAAAAAATCAGAATTTTCGGGAAGAGACCCGAACGGTTATTGAGAAAGTCCGAGAAGACCACCAGGCGGCCCTTACGGAGGCTTATAGGGTGTTGCGCTCAGAGGATCGGACGGGGATTGCGGGATTAGGAACCCGAGTGGTTGAATCTATCCGCGCCATTGATGAATCACTTGTTGCGGTTGATGATAAAGTAAATCGAGTTCGTACTGAGGCATATAACGCAAACAATGCGCTTGCCGGAATAGTGCGAACAATGAAAACGCCAAAACGTGTCATAACTGTTTGGGCTGAGAAGCGGGGCCCATTGGTTGTGGGGCACTATGAATATTCGTTCGGTGCCAAAGCGAGTAATAAATATGGGGGATACACTATGACAGCTGCAGGTGAAGTTGTCCAAATGGCGGTCTGCTCGGTTAATGCTAATGGTAAACCTGTGGGCGCGGTCGCTATAAATATTGTAGTAGATGGGAAAGAACGGGGGGTTGGAGTCACTAAAATCTCTGGAGATAGTTCTACGGTGGTTTCGTTTGCCGGTGATGATCGAATTAGACTTTCACAAGGTAGTGTTATTAACTTTGTTACGAAAATCGGTGACTCAGAGAGTTCTTCCACTATTGTATCATTGTTAATTGAACTTATTGTGTAAATACTAATATATTGAAATAAATTTAACTATGAACGAATCACCGCTTCCAATTGTCAATACCACTCCACCAACACTGTATCCAACTCTCAATACCACTCCACCAACACTGTATTCAACTCCACCAACACTGTATTCAATTAACGAAAAAAGTTCAGATTTTAGGTTGAATAATATCGTCGCTATGCAGGATATTTTAGTTAGAGAATGTGCAAATAGAAAAAGACACTCTAATAAATATAGGCGCGCGGCAAACATAGCTGAAGCATCTAGTACGGTTCTGGCAAGTGTTTCTGTGTTGTGTGGGGCGGGGACTGCTGCAACGCTATCTACAATTGTAATGATTCCACTTGCAGGGGTTTTGAGTGGAATTACCGTTTTATCTGGAACACTTTGTATGGTAATTAGGGCGGCGGGTGGAAACTCGAGAAAAAAGTAGAAAACATGATAGAATATCCGTTCTCGCTAGGTCTAAGAAAAATAGCATCGACGTTATGGTGTCCAATAGCGTTGGCCGATAAGAAAATATCAAATTTAGAGTTTGAATCCGTGGTGGAAGAAATGGGGAGATATGAAGAATTAAAAAATGATATAAGGATCAAGGCGCGCGCCACCATGCCAAAAATTGAGGTGTACTGATTGGGATAAATTTAGGGTAAAACTTGGAAATAAAGTCGGAGGAAAATGTTACAGCACCATTGTGATATTTTATAAAATTAGTTTGATAATGTTTTTTTACTAGTGTTTTAATGCTGTATAAACACCGTGACTTATTAGATCGATTCTATCTTTCTAACTGACTTTTCGATTTGAATTATTACTAAACGATAATACTTGCGAGCACGTAATCCCTTGTTAATCATTCGATGAGTAGCCTGAGTGCCACCACATGGTGGACATAGTAATGACTCGGCTTTGGTCCCTACCCACAATGTCGACATGGGCGAGGCGACACGGAACCTCTTCGCATCCATGCACGGTGATGTTTGCAATATTCGTAAATACCGGTACGAAAACATCTCTCGTGACTACCTGTCTTCAACCACGCACACTTAACTAGAACCATTATTATGTTATATATACTGAGTATAACCATAGGGATTCTTATCTCTAATAGGGTGTATCTTCTCATGTCATAAATATATGGTGAAAAATATGTTCTCATACATACCCGCCGAACAGTAGGTGTGTTTTTTAAAAAAAATTATGCTTACTCCCCCTTTGTGTTTGGTTTGGAAAAAATTAAAATTATGCCTACTCCCCCCTTCGTGTTTTGTTTTGAAAAATTAAAATTACTCCCATTCTCTAAATATTCTCATAAAAATGGAGGAAATCTGAGTAGTATATAAGAGTCATTTATTATAGCACCACCTGGTGGGAGGCACCACGTGTAGCCGGTGGCTTCCAGAGGGTGGTGGTATCATTTTGACTCTTATATACTACTCCGGTATAGAGATACACGGCTGTAACTGAGGTATATGAGTACTGTTGGAGATCCCCAGAGTGTCCGGTGTAGTGACATACGGCTGTAACTGAGGTATATGAGCACTTAGGGAGGTCCACAGGGTGTCCGGTATATAGACCTACGGCTGTAACTGAGGTATACGAGTACTGAGGGAGGACCCCAGGGTGTCCGGTATAGAGATACACGGCTGTAACTGAGGTATATGAGTACTGGTGGAGATCCCCAGGGTGTCCGGTGTAGTGACCTACGGCTGTAACTGAGGTATATGATCACTTAGGGAGGTCCCCAGGATGTCCGGTATAGAGACCTACGGCTGTAACCGAGGTATATGAGCACTTAGGGAGGTCCCCATGGTGTCCGGTATAGAGACCTACGGCTGCAACTGAGGTATATGAGTACTGAATGAGGACCACAAGGTGTCCTGTATAGAGACATACGGCTGTAACTGAGGAATATGAGTACTGCGGGAGGTCCCCAGGGTGTCCGGTATAGGGACCCACGGCTGTAACTGAGGTATATGAGCCCTGAGGGAGGTCCCCAGGGTGTCCGGTATAGAGACCCACGGCTGTAACTGAGGTATATGAGTACTGAGGGAGGTCCCCAGTGTTTCCGGTATAGAGACCCACGGTTGTAACTGAGGTATATG
Source organism: Conchocele bisecta (assembly GCA_029237695.1). Lineage (NCBI taxonomy): Eukaryota > Metazoa > Mollusca > Bivalvia > Lucinida > Thyasiridae > Conchocele > Conchocele bisecta. The sequence continues at coordinate 3,709,474 of CM055265.1, read as the reverse complement.
AGCACTGAGGGAGGTCCCCAGGGTGTCCGGTATATAGATACACGGTTGTAACTGAGGTGTTTGAGTACTGAGGGTGGTCCCCAGTGTGTCCGGTATAGGGACCTACGGCTGTAACTGAGGTATATGAGCACTGAGGGAGGTCCCCAGGGTGTCCGGTATAGGGCCATAGGGACCACGGCTGTAACTGATGTATATGAGTACTGAGGGAGCCCCGGGTGTCCGGTATAGAGACCCACGGCTGTAACTGAGGTATACGAGTACTGAGGGAGGTCCCCAGTGTGTCCGGTATAGAGATACACGGCTGTAACAACTGAGGTATATGATTACTGAGGGAGGTCCCTAGGGTGTCCGGTATAGAGACACACGGCTGTAACTGAGGTATATGAGTACTGAGGGAGGTCCCCAGGTTGTCCGGTATAATGACCCATCTATGAACATGAGAGATATTGTATAATTCAATCACGTGACATAATTGTCAGCCATGTTGACAGACGTCATACACAGTAATACCTCTCTAAACCGGGCACCCTGTGAAGTCCCACTGTAAATGTTCACTGCAAATCAGGAATTTGATCATTTTGAGCCAGGCAGGTTTTGTGAAACATGTTTAGCAATCTTACCTTGGTTAGGGCTTGTTTGGCAAGGCCACGCTTTGCTAAATCCTGGTTCTGCAACAAAACACAACTAGCATAAACATGTATACATGTACAATTTAAATTACACATTTATAGCACGAACTGATGGTGATAGTTTCAATATTTAGGTCACAGTGTTTGTCAACAAGGAACAGGAATTACATGTTTCTTTTGTACATGCATGCGTTTAAGTGACAATTCAGATCGTACTAATAGCATCTTATCTTGTGGGGCAAACCTGTTAAGCATTGACGTAAACACCATTAATTATACATGTACCACCAGTTACAAAACGAAAGAATACAAAACTTTCTTTGTGTTTCTATTATATAATACAAATACAAATATGCTTAAGCAAAACATAAAATCTGTTCTTAAAATTAGTTGTATGGCTTGACTTAAAAACAAGTGATTATCCCCCCTTGCTATCGCATATGAGAATCCTGAAGAGTAGAACATGCGCCCGTAGTATGGGATGGTGAAGGACATAGTAGGAGTATATCATGCTGGGGGCCGTTTCACTAAACTTCGTACGACTAAAATGTTCGTAAGTGCAAAATCATGATTGTCTGTAAATTTCACATTAGCAATGTTTTCTTGTAAGCAATTGTAATGCAAATCCATCAATTGAAATTTCCAGACGATCCTAAATTTGCACTTACGAATATTTTAGTCGTACGAAGTGTAGTGAAACGGTCCCCTGTTCGTTATGCAAGTGACATGCTATTACTAGTGATTTAAAGTGTATGCTTTGCAAGAAAGAACAAAGATGTACTCGTGCAAGTATATTTATATTTCCAGTGCTACAGGACCCGGTCTGTTAGCAGCATGATTGGGTTTTCGATTGATGAAATGACCAACAGCGCAGATCCCGATGCACACTATGATCTGGATCTACACTGGTCGCTAAACACATACGCCTATTTCTTCCAGTCACTGCCAGAATTATTAGCATTACAAATAGCTGTAATTCGACATTGGGGTGTGGTGGGTGGGGTATATGTACCTGTGAACGCCACGGTGCTCAGTGACGTGGACGTGGAAACGGTACCACTTACGATAAGTCGACACGAGGTATGTACGTGGAAACATTACCGGATACAGGATAGGTACAGTGGAATCTCTCTAATCCGGACACCCTGTGAGGTCCCAGGGTTTCAGGTTTAGATATGTTTCACTGTAATTCCGATGTAAGAGCACTGAAACACTTGCCTGTGTGCATTGCAATCATGTACACTGATAAACATCAGCGATATTTGAAATGAACTCGGTCATAATTGAATACATCGAGGTGGCGAGGTTGGTCGGTTTAGAGGGGTGCCACCGTACCTGGGAACATGAATCCGGGGAATGAGGCGTAGGAGCACTGTCTGAGGTAGTCCGCCTGTTTCAGCGCCTGTATCTGCATAGCGTTGTCCATCTGTCGTTCGATGAACCTCATTCTTAGGCCGGCGTCCACTCACGCATACCAATACAGGTAGTCTCTTGTAATTCTTATTTAATACACGTAATGATATGTGTACGGTATTATGCATGTGCTGGTATAAATTATTATGTTATAAATGTATACACTAATAACATGTCATTTGAAATGTCATGTCAAATGGTGATGGTTTGGAGGGAATTATTTCACTTTTCCCAACTTGCACTTCATTTGCTGGCAGCAGAGATTATGTTAAAATATTTCGAGTGAAACTGTCTGTCTGAGTGCCTGTCATATTTAATGTATATATATAAACGGGTGAAATTATCCAGTGCGTCTCCTTTCTTCTCTTTCGTAACATATGAGAACAGTTATTGGTCCTAGTATAATAGACAGTGACTTTAATCCTTCAATCAAAGACCGCGAAATATGGAAATACATGCACTTTCGTCTCGGTAGTAACTTTTAAAGTAAATAGGTTTACAGCGCATCTGTCACTTTGCGGACGAGGCTAAGCCGGGTACTCACGACATAATCCGTTATCATCGGCGGGTAATCCGCACGGTCACACAACTGTCAGACTGGCAGAGATCACGGTCTATTAACGGCATTAACGGCGAATCCGCCCCGCTCTGTGTTCATCTTCCGCTTCTTTCATACGCTACCTTATTTTTCCCATATTCCGATACATTAAGCCGTTAGCATTCATGATGCTGGCGAGTCGCTCGCGCTCCTAACCGAGAGCCAATCAGGGGACAGGATATTGTTCCAAATTGTCCAATATTTGCGCGTGAATTCAGTCAGTTCCGATCAATACAATACAACCCGGAACGCTCACAGTTTTCATGAAAGGTGGCGGGGTTTGTTTGCAGTCAACAATAGGGGGGAATAATTTAGACAAGAAAATAGGCCAACCCCCTGTTGAATAATAATTCGTTTCACACTGATGTCAAAGCAGTTGTTAAACCGCTACCCATGTATCAATATATCACGCTGCATGGTCAAGTGGGAAAACTGGGCCCGGTTGCTCAAAACCTCTGTTAGCTTAACGGACTGTTAAATCTTTAACATTGTTAAAGATTTAACAGTCCGTTAAGCTAACAGAGGTTTTGAGCAACTGGGTCCTGGTTTTTCAGAAATACAAACCGTTACATGCACCTGCAATTTGCGGAGCCTACAGATACGCACATCTATATCGAACCCGAATTTTCCGTTTGTAACGCAGGACCCTGCGTTACAGACAGAAAATTCGGGTTCAGCAAAACCATAGTTTATTGACAACACGGCATAGTATTACATATTAACGAGTATTTGTTGCCACATCTCATGTGTCTCAAATGTGTCGTCACAGTGTACCATTTATTTTCTGAAGAACACATTTTCGTTTTCAGACATTTAGGTCGATTGGAGACACATAAATTGACGGCGACATACATATGAGACAATACATGCGATTTGATACCTACGAAGATGTGCGATCTTTCATTACAAATATTTACAGAAACTTTTATACTTTCTGTAAATTACGTCAAACTTTGACGAAACATTCGGAGCAAATGCGGAATATAATTGCGAATGTTTACTTTACATTTCGTCAACTTGAAAACAGATATTTTGCTTGAAAATGTCGTAAATTTTTATGCCATTTACGGAAAATAAAATAAATTGTTTAAATATGTTTCACGAGATATCGCACATCATCACGTGACTTGTATCATGTATATTTCGTAATTGCATTGATTTTCAACTATTCAACGATTCCTATTGGCCGACATGGAAACGTCACTTTTCACATCACAAAACAGCTAAATCAGTAATTGAATACATCATACATTGGTCATCGGTATGATTTATTGCAGTTCGAATTGATAATAAAACCATAGAACCGGACAAGCATAATTCAGGGGTCCGTTTCACTAAACTTCGTACGACTAAAATGTTCGTAAGTGCAAAATTATGATGTTACAACCGTAACCGTGTTGTACACAACCGCCTGCGTTAATCTTGCCCTGGGGGTCGTTTCACTAAACTTCGTACGACTAAAATGTTCGTAAGTGCAGTTTTAGAATAGTCTGTAAATTGCAATTGATGAATTTACATTTATTGAGCATAGGCTGCATATATATATATATATACTAGATAGATAGATAGATAGATAGATATATATTTACACCTTTAATTTGAATTTAACTCTTAGAATGCGGGAAAGGAAAGTTGTCGTCTGCTGTTATTTCATATTTGTCTTTTCGTCTTGCTAAACCATGGTTTGACAGAACATTAGAATCATTTCCATTGGAAAAGATTCAAATGTGCTGCCAAACTATATTTCTGTTGATAGAATTGGAAAATAAAAAAAAAATCAGCAGACAACAAGATTTAATTCGGCTTGTAAGGGTTAAAGGTACATGCCCATTCAGTAAGCACAAACTGTTCTTGATATCAGACATCATCTGAGACATTTTCTGGCAAAATAAACATTCATTCACAATTCCCGCCACGTATTGATTTGTATTAGTATACACTTTATATCAGACGTAGATTTCCACACTGACATCATGGGCGATAACCGTGTTTCCTTAAAATGTTAACGGACATTACTATGTATTCTCTGCATTTATTTTTGTTTATCATGCCTCATTTGCATTTGTAAAATAGTCACTATCAGTAAAATACATATTAATTATATTATATTATATTACTCGTATTTAGCTGGTGGAACAGTGGCACAATTATACACTTATTTGATTCCTATAAAGAATATTTAGTGCCTACTGAGTGGGCATGTACCTTTAACTAGAGATTATGTTTGTAAAACATGGATATGCCTGCGCGTGGTGTACACTATACTGTAAAACATGGATATGCCTGCACGTGGTGTACACTATACTGTAAAACATGGATATGCCTGCGCGTGGTGTACATTATACTGTAAAACATGGATATGCCTGCGCGTGGTGTACATTATACTGTAAAACATGGATATGCCTGCCGTGGTGTCACTATACTGTATATGATATGCATTATGCCTGCGCTCGGTAGGTGTACACTAAAACTGGTATATATGATATGCGGATCTGCGCGTGGTGTACATTTACTGTAAAACATGGATATGCCTGCGCGTGGACGTATGGTACACTATATACTGTAAAACAGGATAGCCTGCGCGTGGTGTATCTGTAAAACATGGATATCGCCTGCGCGTGGTGTCATATACTGTTAAAACATGGATATGCCTGCGCGTGGTGTACATAACTGGTTAAAAAATGGGATATGTAAAACAGGGATATGCCTGCGTGGTGTACACTATACTGTAAAACATGGATATGCCTGCACGTGTGGTTACCACTATACTGTAAAACATGGATTGCCTGCGCGTGGTGTACATTATACTGTACAAAACATGGATATGCCTGCCTGCGTGGTGTACACTACTGTAAAAACATGGATATGCCTGCGCGTGGTGTACATTATACTGTAAAACATGGATATGCTGCGTGGTGTAACAAAACTATACTGTAAAACAGGATATGCCTGCGCGTGGTGTACACTATACTGTAAAACATGGATATGCCTGCGCGGTGTTAACTTATACTGGTAAAACTGATATGCCTCGCTGGTGTACTATACTGTAAAACATGGATATGCCTGCGCGTGGTGTACACTATACTGTAAAAACACCCTGGTATATGCCTGCGCGTGGTGTACATTATACTCTAAAACATGGATATGCCTGCGCGTGGTGTACACTATACTGTAAAACATGGATATGCCTGCGCGTGGTGTACACTATACTGTAAAACATGGATATGCCTGCGCGTGGTGTACATTATACTGTAAAACATGGATATGCCTGCGCGTGGTGTACATTATACTGTAAAACATGGATATGCCTGCGCGTGGTGTACACTATACTGTAAAACATGGATATGCCTGCGCGTGGTGTACTCTATACTGCAAAAGGTCATGGTCTTGTTAATGGTCGTGTGAGTATGTCGCATATGTCCACATATATGAAGTAGGTGAATGAAAAGTTAATCCATGTAGTTAGTTTAGTTAAACTGAAGTGGGCATGTACCTTTAAAGGCGTTCGCCAATAGGATCGCCGGCCGAGAAAAGCTACCTTGCGATGTACGCAGCCAGCGTAGCCCAAGATCAGCAGGTGCATCCGGGCAGTCTGATCAGAGCCTTCACTGTTCAATAATAAATTAACTGGAGTAGGCTAACTGTCGTCATGTTGCATTAGTGAATAATATTTCATGATTGAAAATAATAATAAATCACACTGAAAAGACCCGTGTTTTTAAAAAGTTCAACTCGCAAATGTGCTGGGACCGACATTAGCTCATTTGCATAAAAGTTGTAAGACCTAAAATGTGGATGTTGGTTGTATAATTCCTCGCTAGCGCTCGAATAAAAACGTAACTTGATCTGATGGTATAACGGAAACACAAACGAAGCGTAAAACACATTTTGGTATTTCAGTATAATTGTCTCCAATGAGACAAATTCTAATGAAATACGAAGATGTGTTTCCATGCGTTAGTGCAACTGGAAACATAAATATGTGAGCGTGTTTAATTTTGTCTCAAACGTAGGCCATTGATCTATTCTCGCGTGCAGGTTGTTGCTGATTCATGGCACAAATCAACTCTAACGGAGATTCGCAACGTCCGCCATTTTTCCTTCCCGCCATTCCACCGCTTCCGGTTTCCGAAGCCATTTCCGGCACGACAAACCTCATTTCCGGTTTCTTCAATCTAGTCGTTTCAGCTGCTCTAAAACGTTTTACGTGTCAGGGAATGAATCGATGTATAAATAAATCGATCGACCAGTGACTGCGTTTTCTGGTGAATCAAGGTGTATGATCACGTGGTACTAACAACAACAACAAGTACTGAAACTTCCAGAATCCATCGGATTCAAAGTACGTATTCTTTGGTAGTATCCTTATTACGTAACGGATTTTGATGGAATATGGCGCATCAAAAGCGTCTTGTTAACCTGCATTTGGTGGTCTCAGTACTTTGGCCCAAACTTATGTCGTTTTGCGAAGAATCGATTTCCGTTTTTACAGATACGGAAATCGATTCTTCGCAAAAACGATAAGTCTGTGCCGTAATCACTGGACGACCAAATGCAGCTCATGAAGACGCGTTTGCTGCGCCATATTTCATCAAAATTCGTTTCATATTAAGGAAAATATCAAATAATACTTACTTTGGAGTGGGCAAGATTTCAACACTTTCAGCCACTGTTGTTTTTATTATAATCAAATGGATTCTGGAAGTTTCAGTACTTGTTGTTGTTGTTGTTAGTACCACGTGATCATACACATTGGTATAGAGATGTTCTACTATAGTACGTGTATACTGTGCGGTGGTCCAATTGTTTAAGTTTTAAAATGTCAACTTCCGCCACAACTCCTTGTTGATTGATCACACCAACATCAACATATCAACAACAGCCAGGTTGGACCAACAACAGGCGTGAACCAGCGGTGTATCTATTGCTTTATACGTGGTCTCTCAGAAACTAGTAATACTCGACATGTAACTAACTATGTTGACATATTTAACAGCTTAGACAATACGGAGTAATGGTCACTTTATTTTGTTGTCTGAGGATACAAATATTGAGAGTGATTTGTAAACTACTGAGTGCAACATTCGTGTTTAATATTTATCTAGTAACAATTGTACTTAAGAAACAGCAACTGAAGATAAATAGTACATAGTAATTGTACATACAATCTGTGAAACTAGACGCTTTGTCGGCCAGTCACTGTCGGAAATCATGATACCGTAACAAAGAACTCTGATTCAATTCAATTACATTTCTTTATTTCCTCTTTGGTATGTATAAGGACATGTAATGTAGTTACAAACGCACAATGATGATCTTAGAAGATTGGTTAGATTGGTTAGATGACCGTGTACTTGTCTTCATCCCCCCTCACGTATAGTTGTTTAAATTACCTTACGCCACCGCTCACCCAAGTGAATTATTTATGTTAACCCCTCGAAAATAGGACAACCCCCCTAGTTGAGACTGAAAACACTTGCAATTACTCCCGTATCCCGTACGGGAGTAGATTACAAGAGTTACCTTCGCCACCCCCCCCCCACCCCAGGATCACCAAATGCTGGATCCGCCCCTGGAAGGCCAAGTTCCCGTATGTCGGTACAGTAATATGGTATATGCGACTCATCGATTGGCGTCAAGTGCCGTGTCATTGAACAAACATAAAATATCCGCAGTGCAAATAAAACTACAATGTAACCTCGTGATCGAGTACGTCATTGTCACGTGATTTATTAATAGTACTTGGTGACAGGACAGTCTATTCTAGACGACGAAGCACAATATGGCGCATGTCACTAGTATGTGTATGCGTGCGTGTGTACGTGCGTGTGTGCGTACGTGCGTGTGTGTACGTGTGTGCGTGTGTGCGTATGTGTGCGTGTGAGTGTGTTTTACATGTGATATAGTATTACGATGCAACGAAGAGGCGAACTGTCACTAACTTGCATCAATTATTATAAATATTATTGCATAAAATCAGTGTGTTCAGCAGTATTGTATGTCCGAATATTTGAACAATGTAAGCAGTGAAACTTGTGCTTAGGCCTGACGGTGCATATGATATGTTTAGTGTTAATACAATAATAGTGTATTGTATAATAATAAACTAACACTGGGGTGCAACACAAATAACACACTTGTGTGTAGTAACCAAAGGTCAGTATGGATCTGGGTGGACAGTGCGTTTGTGGTGTCCGCCCCAGTCCAACCTGACAAACAGGACACAAGCGTCCGGGTGGGTATGTGGAGACTTTACTACTTGTTTCAGCCCAAGTTATTACAACTGTCTAGAACTGTGCCGCTGACCACACGAATACTGCATCGGTCATCGCTTATCAATGATCACCGGAACAGATACATCTTATATATGTAGCAATCGCTATGCTGCCCATACGTGTACGTCACAGTTTTGCATACGTGTTGTATTTTATCTCTTATGCCACCACGTTATGGCCAGAGATGTATTTAATGCAATACAGCTATGGTCTCACGGGACAGTGGGCAGCTAGCTTTAAAAAGGGCGTGGACGATTTTCTATATACTTCACTACCGACCCTGTAAGTTACACCAGTGTGTCTAGATGTCTAGAAAAATAGGTTTATGAATATTTCTTGGCTTTGGGAGGCTTGACTAGGTGTATTTTTTAGAGTATAGGGAAAAGTCTGATATTTCAAGGTGTCATATTTCACCTCTAACCAGTATTGTTTGACATAAGAACATGTCCCAAGATAACATCCAGCAGTTTTAGTTTATTGCACTCAAATATGCAGGGTTCAGCATGGCTGGAGGTAAGCATGGTATTTTGTTGTCGATACACCGAAATGAAACTTCGCGTTTCGCCATTTTGGGGGTGGGCGATATCCGCGCCCCATTTTGACATCAGCTTTCATTTTGTACATTTTTCTTTGTTTGCGTTTTACGTAAAATTTATGAAATTAGCAATATAAAGCGAGACGAGCCGTTTGGGGGAAAAAATAGTTCCCCTTAAGGTCTCACGGGACAGTGGGCAGCTAGCATTAAAAAGGGCGTGGACGATTTTCTATATACTTCACTACCGACCCTGTAAGTTACACCAGTGTGTCTAGAAAAATAGGTTTATGAATATTTCTTGGCTTTGGGAGGCTTGACTAGGTGTATTTTTTAGAGTATTTCATAATTCTACGAAACTGAATGTTAGCTCCAGTTGATTTTGACATCTTGGAAAATGTCGCCTGCTATGCTGTCTCGCCGGTACGGTTTCGCGTCAGAATTTAAGGTATTCTTCGGGCATTTGTAGCGAAAATTTGAGTTGGTTATGACCCCGCTTTGAAATCATTTTCAGAAAATAGTATGGTGTTACAAGTGATAGAACAAGACATAACAAAGTATCTGTGCCTCATATTTTCATGAAAACAATTCCGATAAATTCAGTCGTGTTGAAACTTTTGGCCAAAAATAGGTGAGTGAGGTAACTTTGTAAAAAATTAATTGAACACATCTGATGCGGTTACTGAATTTTTATTGTGGCACGCGATTTGTACTTCATTTGCGAGTATTGTTCAATACTTGTCGCAAGAGCCTCCTTAACTGATTGTGAGAGGCGGTGATTTTTATAAGTCACCCGCCGCCCTCAGAAAAGCAGTCAATTTTGGCTATTTTCAACCGTCCCGTGATGTTCTGTTCTGTTCTGTTCTGCAGCCACAAACATGGGACTAACTATACGTAATAGTTATAGTTCACATATTGAATTTTAATAAATTACTTTATTAACAAGAATTCCGCAACGGAAGCGGTGTCGCGCCTACCGATGCATTTGACCGTAACATGATCATGGGCATGTGCTAAACTAAGCATCACAACAACTGTCAGAGACGTGAATGCTTAATGTAAAAAGAAAGGTCATGGTGAAGAAACTTTTGACATAAAAAAAATTGTTTCCACAACCATGTGAAGGTCAAAAAGGTCTAGGGCATGTTAATGGCAGCATGAGTGTGTTCCAAATGATGATATGTATCAAGTGTCCAAATATTGAAGCAATCCATCAAGTAACATTAGTGTCATACGATGTGTTTCCGCAAATATGTGAAGAAAGAAAGTGAAGGTCATGTTAATGGTGGCATGAGGGTGTTCCAAATGATCACATGTATCAAGTGTCCAAACATTGAAGGAATGCGTCAAGTAATATGAAAGTTATAGCATGATGACGAAGCTTGTACAAAGTTTTTGACATTTCGGACGACGACGACGGAAAAAGCGGCGACTATTGTCGCGCCTTCTGCTAAAGCAGGCGCGGCAAAAATTATATATGTGAACTATAACTAACTTATTGGTTTCCCCGCCCCATCGCAGGAACCTGTCTATTAGAATGGAGCGCTGCCCATAAACGTGTTTTCAACAACGATACTATTACGTGATTGGCAGGCGAGACACTGAATCGATCGTACACATGGTGCCTGTCACAGGAAATTGCGTTAACAAGGCGGGGCCTGTTGTTCTAAATATAACTGCTCAGTTATTGCAACATTTAATGATTGGATAAAGCGTCGCAATATTCGACTAACTGAGACGAAATGCTCTGCTTTCATTGGTCGAGAAACTAGGACAAACAATAATGGATTATGTGCTCACCGCCAGCATTGACATGCGCCCCCATTATGTTCATTATTAAGATTTAGTTGGGGACACGTCCGTTATATATGTAGCAGAAATGTACATACACGAAATGATTATAGCTGACGAAATTTTAACTGACACAGGGTCTTCCTAATAGTTCATCTCAATTACGCAGTGCCCATCACTTTGGTCATATCTCTTGGCATTGAGCAGGAAGGAATATGTGACATTCGGTACAATATATCCGCTAATGTAGACGTGACAAGTGACAAGTCCTCGGACAGGGATCCTGATTGCAAGCTGGCCAGACAACCACAGAATAGAACACATCATGCTGCCAAACAAAGAATCCATGCAAGTGCAATGCTAGCTACAATAATTCGCCTCCGATATGTTATCTACGGCTACAATTTGACCCATTCAAAAAATGTGAGCAACCGAAGTGCATACCCAAACCAATTGCATGTATGTCAAAATTTAGTAAACTGCAATTGTATACTTTTAAACAAATAATCTTTGATGTAGAACTAGTAACTTGTCAACAATAATATAACAGGGAAATCATTTTCCCATGGAAGCCATCGTTTCTCTAGTTGTTGTTCAACATTCAATATAACGAAATGAAGCTTTCAAATTTACAAGATATGCATGTAAATGTCAAATAAACACATTGACACGGTAAAATAACCTATGTCTGCATGTGTATGTTCTTTATTAATAATGTATTGATACAGCTTGGACAGTTTTGTATCGCTAACATAACAAACACGCCGGATAACCAATTGCAAAAATCACTCTTCCATGCGTTACATTAAAGAGATGAGGTTAAATTGCTACCCTCGCGAGAGGTATGGAGCGGGTAGTAATTTTGTTTCTAGTGCAATGCATACTTTCAACATCGTTTAAGCCTTACATCTCTGAATGTATAACATGTACTTTTCCATGTTAATTTTCAGACCAATCCAATTTTTTTATTTTATTTTTACTTACTCTATTTATTTGTTCTCTCTATTTTTAATTGATAACTATTGTTTTGTCTATTTTTTTTCTTTTCTTGTTTTTAGAACATTAGGCTAGTATACATATAGGATCTTTCATGAGTGATGATGTAATATGATAGCCATTTATGAAACCAGAAACTCGTTTAATATATATCATACTACATCAACATAAATGTTATATTATATTTATTACGTAAGCACATCATCATAATTTGAAGCTGTGCTGATCACCTAACATGTTTCCTGTAGCGGGCTCATTTGCATATTTATTATATTGGCGTATTGTGATTGTTAATACACTGTGTTATTCAACTGTGAAAGTCCATGTTATGCTACAAATGCATATTAACCCTTTGAACCCGAAAGCCCGCTATAGGGGTTTATGCAAACAGTGCAGATCCAGATGAGCCGGCTCGTAACGAGCCGTCTCATCAGGATATGCACTGTTTGAAAGTAATTTTCATATTTTTGAGAACAAAAAATATCCCCCTGTTCATAAATGGATTAGTCTGAAAACCATTGTGTGACAATTTGATTGGTTGCAAAATTAACAAATCAAAATCCGTTCCAGTGACTTATGGGTGAAAGGGTTAATACAAGATACCATGGATCTTAGAACCGTCGGGTTATTTTGGAAAAGGTATGTCAGGGCTTTAGATAAGGAATTAGTAATAGAGTATTGTCACTCCATCATTTCTGAAGCAATTGAGTATTTCAAAATGTTAATTGGGTAAACTAAAAGCACACTACTGTTTACACATCAGCAGACAACAATTATTGAATACTTTGCAAATAAATGAATACATGTCTTGGCATTTCATTACAATTGTCTCCTTGTCTTTGGAGACAATTCTAATGAAATACCAAGATGTGTTTTCATGGAAAAATATTCTATATTTCTGGTCGGTTTATTGTTTTCTGTAGCGTGAGCTCTGGTATATGACTTTACAGGATTCTCTTTTTAGTATAAAGGTCAGTTAGATTCCTGGGCCCGGTTGCTCAAAGCTTCAGTTAGCTTAACGGACTGTTAAATCCTTAACTGAATGGTTAAAATCTCTGTTTAACAGAGATTTTAACCATTCAGTTAAGGATTTAACAGTCCGTTAAGGATTTAACAGTCCGTTAAGCTAACTGATGTTTTGAACAAGCGGACGTACAGGCGTACGCATGGGCAGACGGAACCTCAAAGGAAAGGAAACACGGTCATAACGCATAGGCAACATTGACGTACTAGCCAGTATCGGGTCATATACAAACATACATCACATAACACTAGAAAACCACAGCTAGAAGACTCGAACCTAGGACCCAGAAAATGGCACCTTCGGAAAATAAGCTACCCCAGCCACCAATTTATATTAGACTATATAGCGACGCTATTTGGTCTATGAAATATTGGTGGGTGGGGTAACTTTCAACGATTTATCCATTTCTTGGGTTCTAGGTCCGAGTCTGCCACCTGCAAAGAAAGTCATACGAAGTAATTTATATCAAAATGCATAGACTTATGGCATACTATAGACCCATGGTGGATATGGGACAGGATGAGTACATGGACCTATTGCACGAGAGGGTACATGCATACACACCGGGCTTAGTGCTACACGTGCCCCCGCTGTGGTGCACGCTAGACTTGGTGAACGTCTGGTTGGCGCCAGCACATTGTGCAGCGTATGCTGTGGAAGGGAAAAGGTTCGCTATCGCGATGAAATCACGTTAAAAATAGTACAGTGGAACCTCTCTAAACCGAACAACCTTGCCACATTGATGTTCACGATTGCAATGCACATATGCATGTGTTTCAGTGCTCTTACATCGGAATTACAGTCAAACATCTCTAAACCGGACACACTGGGGACCTCCCAGGGGGTCCGGTTTATAGAGGTTCCACTGTACACCGTGATCAACATTTTGAAACGCATACCGGCACTAGCCTCGCACACCAAACTTCAGTTGCCATGTATGCAGTTTCCCACCAAATCTGAACTGCTATCATGTGCCCAATGTTTAGGATAGATTTGTCATATTTTCAATAATCTTTATGAAAACAGGATCGACTTTAAACGATGAGACCTGTGCATAACATCGTTGAAAAATGATCAAAATAGTACGTGCAGTTTGCTTCGCATCAAACGTATATAATTCATTCAGGTATTCGTTCCTTTCGTTCTGTTAGTCGATGTGAGACGGGCAGGTCACATAGAACCGACCATAAAAGTGAAACGTGTTTGTGTGTTTTTCGGGCAGAAAATGTAAATGCTTGGATTTAATGACGGCATTGGCTCGATGATCTTCCTTGTCGTCTCTCAAGAATGGGAGAAAGGAAGGAGGTGGATACAGAGGAAACTGGCCCCAGGTGGCCTAACTCTTATTAGAATAGTTCCCTCTGGTTCTTTAACGTGCACATACACTCCTTCAAATGTGATACACGAAACCGCCGTTTAAAGTATCCATCTGAAAGGACGACTAGTAGAGCAGGTAATACAAAATATGTCAGAATTACTGACGCCCTGGAACTGAACCCTGAATCGAACCCGGGTCGCCAGCGTGGCAGTCCGACGGTGTTATACCTCTGCGCGGGCAGAAGACCCTCTGCTGATTTTTATAATGGTCGGCGGCAAAACAGGCTGTACAGTACTTACATTGCCTGAGGTGGTTGAGGTGGTGAAACAGTCTGTCCGCCGCCACTCGGGAGCCCACGTACACCTCCATGTCGTCCTCCGAGAATTGACAGAGTTGTCGCCCGTTGGTTTCCGGAAGCTTCGCGACGTCCATGACGTCATGCAGACCATATTCTATTACCGACCATTTTAGCCACTCCCTGACGTCTTTGGTTGTCCATCTAGACGGATCTGGAAGATTGAAGAGAGCATAGATCCATAAATCAACCTGATTACCCTACCGCCTGTGCTGATCTTGTCAATATTGTCAATCTCTTTATTTAAAGGTACTTGCATATTGTGCTTGAAATCAATCAACTTGATTGTCTGAGCTGAGCTACAGCTCAGGCTCAGGCAATCAAATTGCTTGATTGTGAGTTGGTATTAATAAATGCTCAGAAATGTTGATAATATTCGCAAAATTAACGCGGATAATTCATCATGTAATAAGCCTTACATTTACAGAATACATACTGACTGATATCACATTGTCATATCATACATAATTAGATACGAACATCCGGGTAGCCACTGCTTTCTCTGACGTTCCATTGGTAGAACGGTGTCACATGATGTTACTGAATGACGTCCATGTAATTACGCAACGTAATCAAGTCTGTGCTGTTTTAAATGAAAACAATATTACTTTTGCCAAACATCTAGCAAATACCGTTAGGTGATAAACAGAATACCATGCAAGTAAATGTGTGGAATTTAAAGTAAATTTCATTGGAAAGTGATTTATTGTGTGAACTTTAATTTCCAAAGTGGAGAATATTACGTGCATGTAATTATTTTAATGAAACCTATCGAACGTTTACAACTGTTATCACGTTTCATTGCTTACTACAGTGTAACCTCACAAACCGGACAGGGTGTCCAGCTTACAGAGGTTTCACTTAAATCAAGCATCTGTAGCCGATTTCACCAACATTGCAAAGTATACTTTTCTAACAAAGTATACTTTGAGGGAGCAATTATTTATTTTTCCCGAGATGTATTCTGTCATATAAATGTATAACTAACGACTGCATATATTCGATGATTAAAAGTATGCAGAATTATTATACTGAATTTATTACATTATCACAGCCAAAATGGCTGTGATAATGTAATACATTCAGTATAATACAAATTGATACAATTATCCTCAAAGTATACTTTGCTAGATAAGTATACTTTTCCATGTTGGTGAAATATGCTACAGACCATAGTCGTGTTGTCTGACACATCTCATATCACCTGAGATAAATGGCCAAGAAACTCATCAAAATAAGATCACATGTGTTGTATTGGTGTCCGGTATAGAGAGGTTCCACTGTAACAGGTATGGTGCACCATTAGTTTACGAAATTTCCAACAGCGAACCCGAGCCGAGCTCTGAATTCGTTGTAATTATAGAACTCAACAAACCAATCACACGAGTTAAGGCGCGTCTTAATGGGTCAGAGTTTCAGATATGCATATAAAGTGATGAAACAGAACAGGAAAGAAATAGTTTAATCGTAGATTTGTATGATATTTCTGAAGCTGATGGTACAATTGTGTGTATCGCCTATAATAAATTTGGGATTGGTCATAAAAGTATAATACTGAAAAATAACTAGCGTTTACAACGCTAGCTATTTTTCAGTATTATAAACATGGTTTGCATTCCATGGTTACTAAATCATGTTATTTAAACATAACATTGTTTTTTTAAATAAAAAACACCCCCTTTTCATAAATTGACTAGTCTGAAAATAATTTTGTGATGGTTAGATTGGTTGCAAAATTAACATATCAAAATCCATTCCATTGACTTAGGGGCGAAATGGTTAAACGTTAAGGATGAGGCAATACTCACCAGACGGCACCTTAACTGCCTTCGGTTTCCTGTCAGTTTTCTCTGCACCTTGACTCCGTGTTCCATCCTGTCGCACGTATATGGTATCTACTGGTCGCGGTATGGCCATGTCTGACGGCGGCTCATGTTTCGGTTTCTCGGCGTGTGTGTAACCGTGCGCCGGCGTCAGTGGGCTACTGAACTGCTGACTGTCTGTAGGAGGTAAGTCCTCTATGTCGGCAGGCCGTGGCAACATCGGGTCGCATTCTGACTTGGGCAGGGGCGGCGCGATGCCTGTATCGTAGCCCCCGGAGTCCCCTCGGTCGATTTCCTCGTAGTCTCGGCCGCCGCTGTAGTGATGATATGTACTGTAATCGGCTGAATCGCCCGCGTTGGCGGTCATGTAATAATGCCAGGCGCCGGAAGTTGTTTGCGCGTTTCCCGGCTCCATTTTGACGTGGTAAGATTTCGTAATATCCGGCATATCACCGTCCGTGGATAATAAACTTGAAAACGTCCGGTGACCTTGATCATGGCATTGTGACTGTGGGGCGAGTACATAGAGACCTTGTGTATCGTGTGTAGCGTTGTGCATCATTGTTTGTAACTCACCGTTCTTGTCATACTGATACGTTTGCTGCTCCATGTAACCGGTATCTTGGTTGCTCGCCGCATCAGATCCGCGACTGTTTTGAGTTTCCGAATGAGTAGTGTATGTCTGGTACCCGTCATCAGGCCTGATTTCGTACCCAGCATCAGGGCGGGGATACAGCATGAATGGGGCAGTAGCGGTAACAGGTTCCTGTATCTGCGACTGGGTACCAGCGACACCCGTCGCCTCGACATCCGGCACACTATCTGGTGGACCCCTGTAGTAGTCTGGTGACTGGCGCTGGTGCACAGCATCGGGCGATGTGCGGTATTTCTGGACGACGGAGACATCGCCACGAACGTCGCTGGCACCGTCTGTCTCATTGCCTTCTCCACTGCCAGTGTGTTCACGCTCCACTGACCCGTTATCTCCACTTTCACTTGATTCCTATAATAAGAATTAACACACGTGGGCTGTTGTATTTACAGTGTTGCGGAAATTATTTGTCTGTTTAAAGTGCACGGAATCCGAATGACTCCTCCCAAACTTTAAACTGACGAAATGTTTCCTAACCACAGTAAATGCAACATCCTATGATTGTATTACTTGTCCCAGGTGAATAACTCGATCGAGTATAAAGTTCATGAATAAAATGGTAACATACAAAGAGCATGTGAATCGCATTTTCACGACATATGTCGGTCTCCATTCGGCTCATATGGTCTCACGGGACAGCTGGAGGCCGTTTCACTAAACTTCGTACTACTAAAATGTTCGTAAGTGTAAAAGTATGATAGTCTATAAATTTCACATTAACAACGTTTTCTTGTAAAAAATTATTGGATTTACATGTATTGAGCATAGGCTGCCTATGCAGCCTATGCTCAATAAATGTAATTCCATCAATTGAAATTTCCAGACGATCCTAAATTTGCACTTACGAACATTTTAGTCGTACGAGTGTTTAGTGAAACGGGCCCCTGAAGTCTATGCAGTCTAAAAATGGTAGAGGATTTACAATATAGTCCAACACATTGACCCGACAATTTCATGAGTGTGTGTAGAAACATAAGTTTCTTAATATGTCTTTGTGTGTGGGACTGGAGAATATGTATTTGTGAAATTAGTTCTCCAATTCAGACAATTGTACTATCTCTATATATACATGCTCTAGCATCATTGCACATGGCGCCACCCATAAAGCGGGTTAAACTGACATCAACAATACAATCAAAGGACTGAAAGTCCTGAAATTATTCGCAGTACGTGCTTGTGGAGGACACATATACTAAGAACTCATTTGTTGGAAAGTACATTGTAGTCTTAAGAATTGGCACCAGGAGGGATGCGGAACTTTGCGGAATAGATGTATTGCAGCTTGTCAGTAGTTGAGACAGCAACTATTCAAATGTTCAGCTACATACAAGTTTCACTTGCTCTATAATTTCCCAACTATATATACTCACAGGATATATAGCTATGTCATATGTTATTATACACTAGTTCTGAAATATATATATGCATTACCATAGTAACCATGGTAACCAATATTGGAAAACACAAAAATAGTATTTGTTGAAAAGGTGTTTACTTTTGAAAATAAATGCAATACACCCGAGTACTGTTACCATCTTGCAATACACTTAACATGTGAAAGTTTAATAATATTGGTTGTCATGGCAACCATTTTGATATTTCACACAAAAAAATCATATATACTCCATTTAAAATCAATATATTCGTCGAATCAGTATACATTATCAATACTGCAAAAACAATATTTATCTTGACAAACATGATTGTTCAAAGTAATTTCACCTTGACCTTGGACATGAAGGCCACATGGGTGTGGTACATGTATGTAATGAAAATATGGATGATGATAAGGAAGTATATGAAGTTTGAAGTCAATCTGACTTACGGTTGCAGACAACTTTAAGGCAAATCGTACGGATGCAAATGTCTAAGCAATTTTACCTTGACCTTGGAAATGAAAGCCGCATGAGTGTGGTATGGAATGAAAATATGGTTGATGATAAGGAAGTATATGAAGTTTGAGGTCCATCCGACTTTCCGTCACAGAGATAATGGGTACCCAAACTCTTTAACGTGGACGGACGGAATTACGAAAACTATATACCCCTCGACATACTTTGTATGCCGGGGGGGTGGTATATCTATATATTAGTTTTGTATACACAGTTTAAACTTTATATATTTTACAACAATTACAAACAAGAGCGAGCAGTCATGCATGAAACACGACAGGTGACATATGTCATCAGTCCTTTTTTTCCTGTCACAGTCATAGCTCAGGAACTAGACTGGTGACATATGTCATCAGTCCATTTTCTCCTGACAGTCTCCTAAATTTAAAATTCATATCATTTTCCAATTCAAATAGGAATCTTCAGCGATTTGTAACCCGGAGGATATAACAAAAACGTTCTACTTTCACTTTCATTTCAGCTACACATTCAATTTTAATTTATTGAGTAAATGATGCCGAAATATTTATTTAAATTAATATCTAATTATTTAAATATACTTTTTTTAATTCATAATACAAATAATCTAGAGATAATTATTATCCTTATTCAAACTCAAGACAAAGTTTCCTTTGTGAAGTGTATCGTACTGTATATGATGTGTAACGTCAAGTCGCAAGACTGTAGGCAGCGTATGCGCTAACACACACGACGTGTAATTATCAAAAAATTGCTAGCACCTCTTTGGAAAGTTTTGATTTCCGCGCGAACTGTTTTACTAAATTCATTATAGATTAGTTGATTTTTTTAAGTAAAATGGACACTGATTAATAATATCGATGGCTCAATATGATTAAAACAGTATGTAACTGTCAAAAAACATGTGCTTTAAATCATCATCATTTCGCTGTCCAATGTCGGATTTTATCGAGCCATTGACCTATGTAAAGTTCAGAATGTAAGCTTTAATCTGATTGGTCATTCAAGAAAAACGTCATAGGGAAATCCCGCCCCCTACTATATCATTGCACAAAATATCAACATACATAACAAAGAACTCATATTAATACATAACAGTTAATAGTTTATAAAGTATACAAAAACCTTTGCAATAACACAAATATAGCACAAAAAAAGCAAATAACACATGTATTACGCTGAAACGGTAAGATAGCTCGCTGTTTTACTGTTGTTGAACTACTTTTGTATGGCGTAGTACCGCGTGTTTTTCTAATGTTAAACCCGAAAACAGTGACACTGCGACCGCCACTTAACTCATTAGCATATCTGCAATGACTGAGAATTGTCATATAGTTACTAAATCCGAGCTAATAGCTCGTATAAAAATACACAGTGGAACCTCTCTAAACCGGACACCCTGGGAGGTCCCCGGTTTAGAAAGGTACCACTGTAAAACAGGCATATGACTACTTCAAGACACCCGTGGGTGCTTTTTGGTCATGAACTGACATTATCATCTGAGATAAACCGCAATGAAACCTACCAAAATTAAGCACCTCTCACGTTTCTCTAGAGGGGTTCCACTGTAATTGGTATTAGATTCCTGTTGGCATTCGTGCGCACGGAACAGTTCATACTGGAGCTCGCGTGCCTTATGTGTTCATGAATGTACCTCGCGCAATGTCGTTCGCGAAAACGTTTGCACCCAAAAATATACCGCACTTTCAAATGTCCCTTGATGTTTATGGATCTGTAGCCTATTTTACCAACATTGCAAAGTATACTTTTCTAGCAAAGTATACTTTGAGGGAGAAAGTTTCAATTTTAGGATAAATTTACTAATTTGTATTATACTGAATTTATTACATTATCACAGCCATTTTGGCTGTGATAATGTAATACATTCAGTACAATAATTATGCATACTTTTAATCATTAACTATATGCAGTCGTTACTTCTATATGAAATAATGCATTTCGGGAAAAATAAATGACTACTCCCCAAAGTATACTTTGCTAGAAAAGTATGCTTTGCAATGTTGGTGAAATAGGCTACTGAACTAGCGAACACAATATCAACTTATCACAGCTTTGATATATTTGCGAGTTTTGTTTCTGCATTTACACAACACATTTGGCAATGTATGGACATGAGCATGTGATAACACAGTTAGATCACGTACGTTCGCATCTACGATCGATAATCCACTCGCTAAACTCGCGGATTATCTCCTCGTATATACGGACGAACTGGATCTAACTGTGGCATAGTGTTTACACTTTTAAAACTCTACATTTCTACTTATACATGTATGGTATCATCTTATGTCATGACGTTCAACCATCATGTCTACATACGTACTGAGGTAACTCATAGAGCACACGTACGTGAATGTATAAAGTAATCATGAATAATATACACAATATGTGTAATCATGAGGCTGTGTAATACGGTCCGTGTACTACACCTCCGACAATTGTCCACTTTTCCTTTTCCGCCATAGAGTTATGAATTACTACCGGCACAATAGGAAGTCAACAGTTCCGATGTCGGTGTTCAAGACTACATAATTACAATGTATTTATCTCTGTCCATAAACAAATACGTATGGATAGTTACCAACAACTACATTAATGCAAATAATTCCGATGGTATGTGTGTGTATACAATATATTGTATTTCACCGAATGAGTCCGTTAGCATTTGACATGTGGACAATGTAGATCCTAATTTTGTTTAACATCAAGAATGATAGCTATAAGAATTTATCACATCTTTGATACCTTTTCGAGTTTCTTTCTGCATTTACACAGCATATGGACAATGCATGGACATGATGATGTGATAACACAGTTAGATCACCATCGTCCGCATGTACGATCGATAATCCACTCGCTAAAGCTCGCGGATTATCTCCACGTACATGAGGACGAAGTGTAATCTAACTGTGGCAAAGAACGCGTGTTCTCTCGTGGTGTTGCCGCTTGTATTGTTTCCTAACCGGCAGTCGTTGCTTCCCCGGATTCATATTTCCCCTTCTCGGCGGGAAATGGCTGCTTGAAAACAAAACAATCGCATTCACTTTGTCACACATACTACACGATACAACAAGCAAACTTTAATAATCGTAAGAACAGAGAACTTAGTGTACGTACCTTCATAGTTAATTCGTCCATTTCTTTAGTTTAACAATCACCGCTGTTTAAGGCTGAAACCCGGATTATGACAACTTTCTAAATTTGGGCACATCTTTAATGTTTAAGATCGTGTATCTAAAGCGAAACTGTGTGTTGCTGATAAAAATATACTCGTCTTCTAATATTACAGGGCTTATGGACGCGCCAGCCTCCATTGTGGGCCCCTGTGTGGAACTGTGTTTGACAACTATGTATGTTTTACTGTCAACATTCGCGGAATTGAATTTATGATGTACAAAACACTAATAAATTATCTGATAGGGTTTATTTTCGTTGTGAAAGGTAAAGCAACACGCGATCTGTTTTGTGTGCAAGACTGTTTTTCCTGTAGCCGATATAGAAGCCGCTCTCACGATGTTAAGTACTCGAGCTTGTGATGAGGCTGTGACGACAAACAACGGAAGTAAGTACTTTCTTATTAAGGACGTACTCAGGATTGGGAGACAAACACACAGTTGTGTAGTGTACATGACTATCGACAGCGGAAGATATTTATACTGAAATGATAAATCTATCATTATACATGCTGCAATTTTGTTCAATCTCAATGCATTTTGAGGCTTCAGTTATCCGAGTGATAAAACACATTCAACATAAAATACGCCGGCCTGCCAATATACGTCAGCATGTGAACTCCTTAAACATGTTATCACATCTTTATGGAAGACTCGTGGTGCCAATGCTAAAATATTTGTATCTCCTAAGGAGATACACTAAGTCATAATTAGGAGTTAGTATCTCCTAATTAGTATCTCCTAATTAGGAGTTAGTATCTCCTAATTAGGAGCTACTAACTCCTATTAATAAGTCCTAATTGGGAGATAATATCTCCCAATTAGGAGTTAGTATCTCCTAAAGAGGACTTACTCTCTCCAAATTAGAAGTTAGCATCTCCTAATTAGGAGTTAGTATCTCCTAATTAGGAGATAACTTATTTTTTAGCATCGGCACAGATAGTAAGTCATAATTCACTGTTCTTCGTTTTTCTGCCGACGAACGTTTGGCTATTAAACATATTACATCAAACAAATCTTTAAATGTAATTACTTTTTCATCAATAACAAAAAAGTCACCGTCCGTAAATTTGTTGGTTTGATGAAATTCATTAAAATGTTGATTTTATAGCGAAAAACGATTTTCCTATGGGAATTTAACATGGGGAAAAAAGAGGTAATGGAGCTGGGGGAGGAGTCTAAAAACTATTTTGTTTGTAAATTGTCTCAGAAACCTGGCTAGATAGCTTGGAAATGATGTAACTAAGAAAACAAAAGTTAGATTTTAAAAATCGGTCCACAAATAAAAAATTATTTAGAAAGATTTATTTGTACCCTCCCCCCTGTTAAATTCCCATAGGAAAATCGTGTTTGCGCTATAAAATCAATATTTGATGGAATTTTATCAAATAATTATTTTTCGGGAGGGTGACATTTTTGTTATTGATGAAAAAGTACTTACATTGAAATAATGTTTAGATTTAATATGTTTAATAGCCAAAAGGTCGCCGGCAGCAAAACGTGGAACAGACAGTAGGAGGCAGTAAGTCCTAATTAGGAGAGACTATCTCCTAATTATGAGTTAGTATCTCCTAATTATTATCTCCTAATTAGGAGTTAGTAGATAACAAATATTTTAGCATTGGCACCACGACGCTTCCATACAACTTTGATAAGTGTTCGAGTTTTGTTTCTGCATTTACACAGCACATGGGCAATGTATGGACATGAGGATGTGATAACGACGGTCCGTCCGCATGTACGATCGATAATCCCTCGTTAAAGCTCGCGGATTATCTCCTCGTACATGCGGACGAACCGTGATGTAACTGCGGCATAGATCAATGCAAGCGTGGTAGTATGACTTGAAATATCGACGAAAGATCATTCATCGCATACATATACTCACGTCACGAATTAATATATTATAACGTGATCATATTTATTGGCACAGTAACTGTGGTAATAAATATGATCACGTTAGAATATATTACATGTAATTCGTTTTCTTCGCCAAAATATAATACACGCACATGTACTATGGTAACCCTGTAATACCCAAGAACTGCCGAACTGGCCTACACTATCATTGTAAGTACGCTGATGTGATGTGTGGCTGTGACTGGAGAATGTGGCGTATGGGATTTGCGACTAGTGTAGCTCCTGGTGAAATAGCACACTCCTATAGCCTGATACAGTCATATTGTATTGCTCACTAGAAGCATTGCGAGTGCTGCATTGATGGAATGGTGCACAGTGCAGATCATGATCTGACTGCGGATGCCGATCGCAATGCAATATGTAATTTAATCCATTTTCCCCCCTTATTTCTCACACAAGGTGTATGTTGGTACCACTCAGTTGAACCGTCTCGTCAAGACATATACTTTTGATGAGAAATAAGAAAAAAATCAGAAAAATAATCTGAATTTTATGAAAATTGAAATCCACGCCCCCTCTAGATACCAATCATGGATCCGCCCCTGGGAATGGATGGACGTGTGTGTGTGTGTGGGGGGGGGGATTTTATATTGAAGTTAAAGTTGAAAGCATGCAGTCAAATTTAGATGAGAAACATTATGAGTTAAGTATATCCCTTTACATGTTAGCATCAAGATCACCGATGAAAACGAGGACGGCGATGACGACGACGACGACGTCGGCCGTGATGTGATCATGTTGATGACGGTTATGGTGATGAAAATATATATTACCTTTTTGTATATGTCGAAGCGTTGAATCGTACTTTCAGCAATAATTTGTATGTATGTATGTTTTGCTATTATAAGTAGTATACTACCAGAGGCTAGTCGTGAATATTGACCATAATTGACATGCCCACTCAGTAGGTTATAATATAGGGAGACAGATAGTTTTGTATGTTCTGTAGATATGACATTTTCTGGCAAACTAAACATTCATTCACCATTGCACCACGTATTGATTGGAATTATTATACATTTTATATCAGGCGTAAATTTCTGCACTGATATCAGGGGCGATAACCGTGTTTCCTTAAAAATGTTAACTGACATTAGGCATAATATTTATTCTCTGTAACTTTTTTTTTTCTTTTTTTTTTCTTTTTTTTTTATTCACGGTTTTTATTTCCAGATATAATCATGTATAAACACAATTTAATTTCAACATGTATATATATACACATACACACACATATATATATACATATATACACACACATATTATATATATATATCAGCGCTCCAGATAAACTGCGTATTTGCGTAAATACCCAATTAAAATTGCCAAAAACCCAATTGAAATCAGAAGTAGTAGTATCAAAAAACAATGAGAACAATTGTGGTAGCTTTATCATGCTGCAGAAAACAATAAACAGACCACAATATAGCATACTTTTCTTATTTTTCCATGAAAACACATCTTAGGAGACAATTATAATGAAATGCCAAGATATGTTTTCATTTCGAAACAAACAATTGTCTGTTGATGTGTAAACAGTAGTGTGATTTAATTTTACCCAATTAAAATTTTGAAATACCCAATTGCTTCAGAACTGATGGAGTAACAATACTCAATTACTAATTCCTTATCTGGAGCCCTGATATATATATATATATACATATATATACATACACATACACATACGCATACGCATACGCATACGCATACGCGCATACGCATACGCATACGCATACACATACACACACACGCACACGCACACACACACACACACACATACACATACGCATACACGCATACGCATACGCATACGCAACTACGCACACGCAACACTACACATACACATACACATACACATACACATACACATACACATACACATACACATACACATACACATACACGCACACGCACACGCACACGCACACGCACACGCACACGCACACGCACACGCACACGCACACGCACACGCACACACATACACATACACATACACATACACATACACATACACATACACATACACACACACACACACACACACACACACACACACACACATACACATACACATACACATACACACACGCATACACATACACAAACATATAATACAATTACTATTGTCATGTACTTTGACCTGTATCCATGTGAATTGACATGCATAGATAAATGAATATATTTGAGAATGTTAATGGTTATAAGGATTTTAGAAGTAGAGTTGAGGATAGAGGGAACATAGAAAAGGAGAGAGAGGTGGAAGGAGTTGATAGATTTGGATCGAGCAATGTCGTAATATGCATTAGTATGTCTTCTACTTCGGGTCTCTATGAAACAAGGGCATTATATGTACATAATGTATTGTTATTCTAGTTGTATTCCGTCCCACTTTCGTTCATGTGTAGCAACTTTATTTTTATTTATAGCTATTTCTCTCTCAATATCTTTTGTTTTTTTAAAATAGCTTTTAAAATCAGAAAAGTTTGGTTCTGTATTCCTTAATTTACATGAATATATAAAATGTTTTCCAAGTAGAGGGAACATAGAAATTTATTTTATTTTATTGACTCCGCACAGGTTTAAGAATATATTTTTCTTTTCATACTGTCCAAAACTTATTAATGCCAATCTAGGTTACATGCAACATTATGATCCTTTAAAAAGGAACCTACTTGTGACCAGAAATGTTGACTTTTATTGCATTCCCAGAATAGATGTTTATTTGTTTCCTGGGCCATGGTACAGAAGTCACACAAAGTAGAATTTACTATGTTACATTTGTACAAGTAATCATTTGTTGCTACAATTTTCATTAGAAATTTGTATTGACAATTTCTTAGTTTAAAACTTATTGTGCTTTGAAAATAATGTGTGTTTACTACCTTCCGGTTAATATTTGTATCGACGAATTCTTCATTCCATTTTGTTCTTGCTTTATAAACAACATTTGTTTGACGATTAAGAAGCATAGTATTTTGTTACATTATTTTCTAGATTTGATTATTTCTATTACTGGTGTGATTGTGTTTATTGCATTTATTCCTTCGTTTTGTATCTGTCTCTTCCAGTCTGTATTTATGCTTGTTACAATCTTGTAATATTTTAAATAATCGTTATTACTGATATTGTATAGTTGTTTTATATCAAATTATATAAATTCAAAGAATGACTTACTTCTATAATCATATATTTGTTATATATACTTAATTCCACGTTAATACCACTCTTTATAGAAAAACATTCGGCCATTTCCTTTTAGTTTCGAATTATTCCATATTATTTGTTTTGATATATTCTCTGGAATGTCTATACAATTAAGTTTACCCCATGATTCAAGGATTTCTGTCAAAAATATATTTTTGATAATTTGTTTTTCATCGTTCACATTAAAATTCCCTTCAAAAACATGAACACCACCAAAACGTTTCATGAAATTTAAATATAATATTTTCCATTGTCCATGTGTTTTTGAATTAGTAAGACGTTTTACCCATGTAGCCTTTAATGCATCAATAAAGGACTACAAATCAATCATTTTTAGTCCACCCTTTTCAATACTTTGAACAATAATTTTCCGACTAACTTTGTCTGGTTTAGAATCCCATAGAAAATCAAACATGATATTAATTATTTCCTTTATGGTTTATTTTTTGGTGTGCAATGATCATACATTATAATCTGTCGAAAATATATTTTTTTCAGGTGACGCATTTAATTAGTATAAATAATTAAAAAATAGTATGCCTCATTTGAATATGAAAATAACCTGATACCACCGCGAGTCACTATCACTAAAATACATATTACTAAATGATTATATATGTATAGCGTGCATTTAGAACGGGTGGAATAGTTACACAATTATACACTTATGTAAATCATATACCAGTGATTCTATATTTTATGTACATATTGGTGCCGTTTTTCTAGTTTCGATGTAGAACCAATAATTCATTAAACTGTGTTTATTCCATTGGGTGACAGTCTAGTTGTTACATTTATAATAGTATAGCCAATTGTTCTCGTCATTTGTTTTATTTTATTTCCAATTCAAGGGACCAGGGGTCTCAAAAATGTCATTTCCGTTACGTACATTTACATGATGTAAATATAGCTTTACATTTCATTTTTTTCTTTTCAACGGCATAAACCATACAACTGAAGGGGCATTTTTAAGCTAATTGTATTAGTGTGAAACAGAGAAATTTAGTAGCAAGTCCTGGAATTTCTCATTTATGGTAACCCAACGTGTATTTAATATGAATCAGTAAAGTTAAGCAAAACAAAATAGCTTGGCATGTAACAGAATGCCGTGTTTTACCACATGTACCAAACATCGTTATAAAGCTACATTTAATTAATAGCACAGCCTCCAAAAATATGGGCGTAACGGCAATGATTATGTAACGGTAATGACAAAACGTAACGATAATGACTTTCCATTTATTTAAAATACTAATACAGCATAATTATATAACAAACATATTTATACTTTGAATATGCTGTACAATATAACTTGAAGTTAGTGTTTACTTTTAATGTGATTGCCAATAGAAACCCACACTCCTTGAAGCTGTGTCTTTTTTTTGTTGTTTCAGAGCTTTTACTAATTAAATCCTCATATATAAATGTTGTAGGTCTGAATAAATGTGCCATTACTGACCGACAACTGATGGTACCTGGTTTATATCTAATTCACGCATCAACTGACTGGTTAGTATGGTAATTTATCATTGCCGTTACACGATCGTCATTACCGTTACACAATTTTGTAACGGAAATGACTGTAACGGTAATGATTTTTCTTTAAAAACTCCCATTTTTCACCCCTCTGTATACAACGCATCATGAAGGTAGAATATGCAAAGGCAACGTTGTAAGTATGTCTATATACCCATTTTGGTTTCAGTCGACCTACATACATATGGACGTGTATAAACCGTGAACGGTAATGATGCATGTAACGTGTAACCTTAAAATTCCGAATACAGACCGGCCTCGTTCTCGGCAATGATTTAAGTTGTGTTACCACCGTGTTTATTTATAAATCGGGCGCCCATAAACAGTGTTCATTGCATTAGTAGCTGAGAGTAGGAAAGGGAGGTTACTCTGATTTTACATTTTTTGTTCAGCGTAACGGTAATGATTC
Source organism: Conchocele bisecta (assembly GCA_029237695.1). Taxonomy (NCBI): domain Eukaryota; kingdom Metazoa; phylum Mollusca; class Bivalvia; order Lucinida; family Thyasiridae; genus Conchocele; species Conchocele bisecta. The sequence continues at coordinate 3,679,934 of CM055265.1, read as the reverse complement.
GATTTCGCGGGACAGATACATTAATGTCAGTATTTTTGACAACAAAAGGCAAATTTATTGCAGAATAAGTTTAATGTCAATGTTAAACTATTTTAATTCAGATGCAATGTATAGTAAAGTACAAATGGACAAGATTTGAGAATTACGGGCTTGTGAACTGTGCTGATTGATGATCGGGACATGCCCATTTGGTGCACCATACGTATGCCAACAACAGAAAATAATAACTAAACACACATAACAAGAATTCTTAATGGATTGGTATTATACATAGTTTCTTTACTGAAAAAAAAAAGAATTCCTTTTAAATTGTGTGATTTGTCAGTAAATTACACCGGGACACCAGATGTACATACAATATAGAATCACTGATACAGAACATTGTGTGCCTACTGAGTGGGCATGCACCTTTAAATATAAACCATTGTACAAACGTAGCATTCTGTACGTGTGTAGGCATTTTACGTCGGACACTGCTACACAGTAGAAATGAATGAAATGTGTGGCTGTGTCTGGATAAATGGGATTTATGGGATTTGCGACCAGATCCACTAGATCCAGACCAACCCGTGTATTCGCACAGTCTGATCAGGATCTGCAAAATATACACACCCCATGGTATAGTTCTGAGTACTTCACTCCAATTACATTTCATTGCACTGCATTACATAAGAATAGTGCAACTTGTTGCCTATAAAGCGGAAAACGTGCAGCTAGCTCTTGTAGTATTACTGTAGCCACGGCCATTGTACTCATTGCAAATTTGCATGCAAAGATAGTGTCAAGCATATATCCAGAATGGCAGCTATATTATATTTGATTGTCTAGATTTGCCAGCAAAGCGCATCCGGACACTTCGGGAGATAAGCCTATGTTATTTGAGATGTTGAAAACATGGTTTCAAAGGTTACATTTCTTTACTACTTTTGTCCACCCAAAACTCTAGAATGAAATCACATACACATGGTATTTATATTCAACCTCAATTACGTGTGCCCTTTTTTTTGGCGAGAAACCAAAATGTCAGCTGGACTTCACGAGATGCATAACACGGTTCTGTACGTGGAGCGCGTGGCCGAGTGGTCTAAAGTGTCGGACTGCTGACCATATGGTCGTGGATTCGTGCCTCGCCAGTGGCAATGCGGTATGAGCAAGACACTTTATCCACACTCGATTCTATTCGTTTGTATGTACATGTATATATAATTAAAATATGATCTTGTACATAATCCCCGAAAGGGGGTGTTGCAGTATATAAAGAAAGAAATGGCCAAACCTGGCACGAAATGGTATGGGTCCGAAATCGTGTGTGTACGAATTGGCCGGTTATCCACAAGACACTCGAATCAAGTTCGCCTTAGTTGTCTGTACACTTCCGTTATGGCAACAAACGAAGAGGAACCGCCGCCGTTGACTGAAAAATACGAGCTTGCTGAGGTTCTGAGAAATTTCACTTCTTACTGGCAACGTTTCTTTCCACCAACATCAATTGTTCACATTCAGATGAAATTTAATTGCACCTCTAGGTTTCTTTGATTAGATGTGGGAATGTTTTTCGGTATCTGTTTAATCTGGTCAATATTTCGTTGTCGCGTCTATTCGTTCTCGTAATACTTTCGTATATAGCTTTCGTAATTCCGTCAGTTTGTCCGTCTGTCCTTGTTAAAAAGTTTTTCGGTACACATTATCACTGTAACGATAATACAGATTGACCTGAAACTTCATATACTTCCTTTTCATCATCCATATTTTTGTCACAAGGCGAGAAAGATGCATATCCGACCACAGGTGGAAGACTCGGACCTAGGACCTGATAAATGGCTCATTTGAAAACCGTTACCCCACCCACCAATTTCCGTACAATAGACATTATAGCGCTTTCAAGGTAGGAAAGAGCTTGGAAAAATGTCGTAGTTTCGGACTCGCTCAAACATCACACATTTCGATTTTTCTGTTGACTGATGTCTCTGGTAATTGGTAAATGTCTTAGGTCTTCAAATATATTCACTTCAATGATCTGCTTTAAGCATTTCGTTAGTTAGGTTTATTTGGATTTGCGTTCCAACATTTTGACATACAGGGGTCATACCAGTTATCCGGACAATCAGTTTATCGGACAAATGAAAATACCTGTTAATTAAACGCATTAATTTGATCCGATTTTGCAACGAACACATCTAAGTCACTGAGGTTTTTGCTGTTTCCATGCCAGTGTGAAAAATATATCGCCAAGGTTAACATTTTAGTAAAATTTGCTGAAAACATTCCTCAACTCTGTCCATAAGTTGTTTACAACGTCAAAAGTCGCACGGGGGCTTCCAATCGAGTGTGCCCATTACGTCATTTCAGAGTTGTTCTATAAATACAATAAATTCTATAAATACGATGTTTTCCAAGAAGCGAATGGTGATTGTTTTTTCTGCAAAACTACACAATGCTGTTAACACTGGTTTTCAGGCGATACAATTATGATTTTAAGGTGAGAATGCAAGTTATAAGGTGATTATACATTTGTCCGGATAACTGATTGTCAATGTTAATTGTTAAAAATGTTAAAAGATGGCACAGTTTGCTAAATAGTTAGCATGCTTTCAGAAAGCAAGAACCGACGATTGTTCTGTGAAAATATTATGCCCGCAGCTGCTATTTTAAGAAAAATATCATTAAAAAACTGCCATTTTTGTCCGATAATCTAGAGGATCCCTGTAACCTTCTGTGAACTCTACTTTCGGATTTCCTTTGTTATGTTCGCAGAATGATCTATAATGACCTGAGCTCTCCGTAAGCGCCGGCTGCCGTCGATTTAGCCGACTACCGGTACTCGCTCAGTTGGCGCCAGCTACAATTCATGAATATTTTTATATTTTTTTTTAAAATACGGGTGGCTGGTGGTCGGGCGAATGAGACAGCGTACATTAATGGTATGGGTTCCTCCTTATAGGAATCACGATTTGCCTGGTTTAGCCCTCAGGTACGTTTTTATCTTTGGCTCTTTAGTTACCTGGGAGTTGAATCGAGTTATTGCCCATTATAAAAGTAGTAAGATTATTACTGATCCTACTGCTTTTTGGAGGGGCTAAGTGATTCTGGTGTGCCGAGGACCTGGCATCAGATCAGGATTATTCTGATTTCAGGGCTGAATATATAGTTTTGTTATTGTAAATATTCAGTTCTGATTTTGGGATTTCCCCCCCCCCCCCCCTCCCCCCCCCATTTGTACTTGTACAGGTAATATATGGGATTTAGTACTAAACCCATTGACCCGGCCTTAAATGACCTTAGCTGTTGATAGGCCGTTAAACCCCAACAAATCAAACAAACAAAACACGGATTTAGCGCTATTTAAAACATGTCTGGCGTATCCCACTATCGTTATTACACATTATTAGCCGTTAGTGTAATTTCTATAACACTGATACCACGTCTGTAAACATAATAGTGACGCGGACGCCAGACGGACGGAAAAAATGGCAACAATATGCTCCCCCGAAAAAAAAATTTCAGGGAGCATAACAATTTCAGATTTGTCCTGCTATTACCACATTTTAACATTTTGCAACAATATATGCAGATATTGTCTTAAACAACCATAAAACTCACCAGATGCCACCAAATGGAATATAAATTTCAAATTTTTCTTGGGGGAGGCCCCCAAACCTCCCTGATTGGAGAGGGGGGGGGGGGTACCCCTCCCGTACCTTCCCCTTCATCACCTACGGCGATATAGCTGGCTACTTTTTCAAAAAGTATAGCCGCGTGTTTCATTTATTGGCGGTAAACACTATTTCCGGCATAAACAGACAACTGTGCCACCTATCGGTTGTTTACATATGTAAATGTGTAACTAGTACAACTTTTTTGTACTGAATCAAGAAATAATTAAAAATGTAACAGTTCCTGGTAAGTTCTGAATGATACAATTTTAATACAAATAAAACAACGTAAATACAACTTATCAATATACCCCACCCACATAAAGTGGTAATCTCTTTGAAACTATTGATACTTTTTCATAGTTTGAACTTTCAAATCAGCGTCTGCATTGCAAGATATCGTCCGACATCGTTTTTATCATGTGTTACAATAAAATATAAAATCATTGCAAGTTTAATTTGATATATTTTTAGTAACATTTTATCTATTTTCCATTCAAGCAATGTGTCTTGTTGTTGTATGACGTTTATGCTTTATTTCTGAATTCTCTGAAAATCAGACATGTGCTTTCCTAGAATAGCTAAAAATAGTAACATAGCTTCAGAAACCTATGGTGGTCTGCTGCTTGTTATAAAATAAGTGTTCTGATGTGGTATTATAAAGCACACATTTTTTTAAGATTTCAAAAAATTTAACTGATATGTTTCAGTTGAGAAAAATAATTAAAATGTACATCACTTGATTTAATTGTACCAGTTTTCAAGATATTTTCCACTGTTGACATGTTTCCTTTTCAAATTTTGCTACCCTGAACACATTTGGCATACGTATAGCCCACCATAGTACGTCAAAAACTCTTCTATGAAATTGCCTCGCCTATACATGTATGGGAACATATGCAAGATGACGATGTATGCACGTCACTTCCTCTCGGAAGGTTCCAGCTTGTTTTAATTGCTGTGCATTCAACTTAAAATATGTGAATCACATGTGGAAGTAAGAAACAAAAGACTAATTTTCAGGATTTCTGTTTTATTTCATATGTAATTGATATTTGAAGCACTAGTACTGTATGTATACGGACCTGCTGCCTACATTTAGGGTAGTATTTATCAGTCACTTTCCCTCGTTGGGCGCCAAATGTCACACGCCGAGAAAGATGCATATCCGACCCCGAGGCTCGAACCCGGGATCTCTCGTTTACCATACTTTTGCTCTAACTGACTGAGCTAGCCGGGCTCTAATACACACCTTCTTCCCATAGTGAGTTACATACCGTGACATTTTCATTCCATACCAAACTCATGCAGCCTTCAAGATCAAATTACTTATAAATTTGTGTTAAATTTTTCGGGTACCCATTATCTCTGCAATGGAAATCGCATTGACTTCAAACTTCATATACTTCCTTATCATCATCCATATTTTCATTCCATACCACACCAATGCGTGTCCAAGGTCAAATTACTTAGAAAGTTGGATCCGTAAGATTTGCGTTAAAGGTAAATTTTTAGCTCACCTGAGCGAAGCTCATGTGAGCTATTGTTACCGCAATGTGTCCGTCGTCCGTGAACATTTTCAAATGTCTTCTCCTCGGTAACCATTGGGCCTATGGTCACCAAACTTCATGGTCATGGTCCTTAGGTAGGGGAATTACAAAATGGTTAAAATGACGTCATTACGTAATCCAAGATGGCCGCCGTCTAAAAATAGCACAAATTCTTCAAAAATCTTCTTCTCAAGAACTGCCAACCGGATTTCGACAAAACTTGCTAGGAATGATCGATGTACAATGCTCTTTCAAAGTTGTTAAAATGGTGACCCCAGGGTCAAAAATGGGCGTGGCCTGTGGGGTCAAATTTTATGTTTGACCGAATATGGTCATGTCATATACCAAATGGAAGCCTCAGGGTATCAACGAGGCGATCACTCTGGTGCATTTTTTGTCGAAATCAGATGGTTATGTCATCCAAGATGGCCGCCGAAAGGTCAAAAGGTCGTTCTTTTATTAGAGATTTCAAAATTCTTCTTCACCTGAACCGCTTGGCCCATGGTGGCCAAACTTAAAAGTTATGGTCCATGGGTGAAGCCTTTTCAGATTTGTTAAAATGGAGGTCGTCGCTAATCCAAGATGGCCGCTATTCTAAAAATAGCACAAATTCTTAAAAAATCTTCTTCTCATGAACCGCTAGCCGGATTTCGACGAAATGGGCGTGGCCCGTGGGGTCAAATTGGTATCAAATTTTATTTTTGACCGAATATGCTCATGTCATATATCACATTGAAGGTATCGATGAGGCGATTGCTCTGGTGCAATATTTGTCGGAATCGGATAATTATGTCATCCATGATGGCCCCCAAAAGGTCCATTTATTCGAGATTTTGAACATCATTTTCTCAGGAACCACTTGGCTGATGCTGGCCAAACTTCATAGTAAGTTAAGATCCTTGGGTGAAGCATTTTTAGATTTGGTGAAATGAGAGTCATCGCTTAATCCAAGATGACCGCCATCTAAAAATATCACAATTTTTTTAAAACACATATGAACTCAATGTCACGTTCTCTGGTGTTCATGGAGTCAGGTGAGCGAATTTTTTAAATGTTGACCCCAATTTGGCAAAACAACGATTTTCTTCTGGAAAATATCTTTAGTTTTTAACATCAAGTCCAAACATTTCTATTTATTTCAAACAAGTCAGTAGGCATTATTGTACATTTTATATCAGACATAAATTTACACACTGATATCAGTAGCCGATTTCATCAACATTGCAAAGTATACTTTAGTAGCAAAGTATACTTTGAGGGAGAAATTTTCATTTTTTTTTTAAATTTATTAATTTTTATTATACTGAATTTATTACATTATCACAGCCATCTAATGGCTGTGATAATGTAATAAATTCAGTATAATAATTCTGCATACTTTTAATCATGAAATATATGCATTTGTTAGTTCTATGTGAAATAATGCATTTCTGGAAAAATAAATGATTACTCCCTCAAAGTATACTTTGCTAGTAAAGTATACTTTGCAATGTTGATGAAATAGGCTACAGGGGCGATAACCATGTTTTCTTAAAATGTTAATGTACATTACTATTTATTCTCTGTATTTATTTTTTGATGTGCAATGATCATGCTTAATAATCTGTCGAAAATATTATTTTTCAGGTGACTCATATAATTGGTATAAATAATTAACAAATATCATGCCTCATTTGCATATGAAAATAGCCTGATACCGCGTGTTACTATCAGTAAAATAAATATTTTTAAATAATTATCTGTGAATAGCGGGCACTCGTAAGTTTTAGAACTGGTGGAATAGTGACACAAATATACACTTATTTAAATCATATAAAGAACATTTTGTGCCTACTTAAAGTGGGCATGTACCTTTAATATGTTAAAATATCTCTGCTATCCTTAGAATTGTCAGAGGAGATGATTTTGACCCCTGAATATATGATCCTATTGAAAACCCTGGATAACCATGTGTATTACAGAGCTCCAGATAAGTTTTGTATCTAAAGAGTGTTATAGCCCCAGAATTCAAATTCAGTGCGTATCTTACTTTTACAAATTATATTTCACAGGAGCCCCAGAATGTTATATCTGTGGAGGGCGGCCCTGGAGCGGGGTCCCACGCTGGCGGCATGTTGCCGCCGACTATACCGTCAGTTATAGACATACCAAAACCCAAGCCCAAGAAAGGTAGGAACATAATTGTAATAATAGCAATATGCTAGCAACCTTTGATTGAAGATGCACTAATTAGGGCCCCGCCGATAATCTTGAATACAGTCCAAATACAGCAATAACCAAGACATCTGAAATGAATATTACCATTGGCTCAGTATAATACCGAGCCTTTTCTACATGTAAAATATTTTCTTGTAAACAACCATTATATTTAATACATTTATTGAGCATAGGCTGCATATGCAGCCTATGCTCAATAAATTTAAATCCATCAATTGAAATTTCCAGACGTTTCTAAATTTGCACTTACGAACATGTTAATCGTACAAAGTTTAGTGAAACTGGCCCCAGGGGTTTATGGGATTTGTGACCAGTTTCTACTATACTGTATTTATTGTTATTTTGGAAGGATATGCTACATCATTGTATAATTGTATTAGTCCTGCCGATATTTGGCCATTTTTGACCGAACCTGGATATGGCGTATATACAATGTTTTTTTGGCGATTTTAAATGTACATACCGTATATTATTGGAATCCAACGGATGACACTCTGTCATACTTGAGCATTTCCAAAAATCTAAGATGGCTGCCCAAAACAACAAAACCAGGTATTCGCCTCTTAATAGTGTTAAATAGACCATCTTCTTTTTCTAATATTATGCATTGCTTTAAAACACATCCTTAAAGGTACATGCCCACTCAGGAGGCAGAACATGTTCTTTATACATGTAGGAATTAAATAAGTATAATTGTGTCACTATTCCACCAGTTCTAAAAGTTACAAGTGCCCGATATACAGATATAATCATTTAGTAATATTTTTATTTTACTGATAGTGACGCGCGGTGGTATCAGGCTATTTTCATATGCAAATGAGGCATGATATTTGTTAATTGTATCCCCCAGACTACCGTCGGGGGATACTATGGATTTGACAGCGCGCCGCGTCCGCCGCAGACACTTCTTGTCCGGAGCATAACTCGAACACCCTTTGGAATATTTTCATGAAACTTCACACATGCATAGACCACGACCCGAAGGTGTGTCGCGCACAAGAATGACAACTCTTGCATAGCTAATTTTTGAGTTATCTCCCTTTTTTGTTTCTCGCACTGATTTCGTGTCCGGAGCATAACTCCACCACCCTTTCGAATATTTTCATGAAACTTCACACATGCATAGACCACGACCCGAAGGTGTGTCGCGCACAAGAATGACAACTCTTGCATAGCTAATTTTTTAGTTATATCCCTTTTTTGTTTCGCGCACTGATTGACCATAACTCGACCACCCTTTGGAATATTTTTATGAAACTTAACACATTCAATTAGACCACGAACCGAAGGTGTGTCGTGCACAAGAATGACAACTCTTGCATAGCTAATTTTTTAGTTATCTCCCTTTTTTGTTTTCGCTCACTGATTTCCTGTCCGGAGCATAACTCGACCACCCTTTGGAATATTTTCATGAAACTTCACACATGCATAGACCACGACCCGGAGGTGTGTCGCGCACAAGAATGACAACTCTTGCGTAGCTAATTTTTCAGTTATCTCCCTTTTATTTTATTTTTTTTTCATTATTTTTTTTCATTTTTGTTTTTAAATTATTTTTCAATTTGACTGGAAAAAAAATCTGGGCTCCGGTAGCAAGCATTATTATTTTTAAACTTTTTTTTTTCATTTTTTTTTTCTTTTTTTTTTCAAATTATTTTTCAATTTTTGTCCAGTAGCAGAAGGTCGTAAGTGCTATATACAGACTATTCACCTGTACATGTGCTAGCATGTGCAACTGACCACTGACCACTTACAGGTAATTTATACAGGTAAATGATTATATTACATTTCCGTAAACTGTGTTGAAAATATTGTGGCATTATGTGGACCTGTGCAGATATATGTAGATAAATATAGGACTATTTATTAAAAAAAATTCTGGGCTCCAGTAGCAACATTATTATTTTTAATTTTTAAACTTTTTTTCCATTTTTTTTTTTCAAATTATTTTTCAATTTTTGTCTAGTAGCATAAGGTCGTAAGTGCTATATACAGACTATTATCATATAATAAAACAATTATTGACTAGTGAGCCATAGAATATAATCTGATATTCTATGGTTCACTAGTCAATAATTGTATAATATGTTCGGGCCAGTGAAAATTGCTTTCGGGCCCAGGCTCGAGGTCAAGGCGGGACAAGGCGAGGCATCTGATTCCGCGGAATTCTTGTTTACTTATCTCCCTTTGTTGTTTCGTGCTCTGATTTTGTATCCAAAGCATAACTCGAACACGCATATAGCATTGCTCTAATGGTCCTCTACCGCCCTGTGCCAAATCTACGTTCGTTCTGCCCCGTCAAGCCCAGGGTCAAGGTCACATACTTAGTGCTTCAAAAACATTAACGCTTGGGTAAATATCTTATACTTTCTGTTTTCTTTCATGGATCATCTTCATTTTCATCATACGCATTGCTCTAATGGTCCTCCTACCGCCCTGTGCCAAATCCACGTTCGTCCTGCCCCACCAATCCCAGGGTCAAGGTCACATACTTGGTGCTTCAAAAACTTTAACGCTCAGGTAAAATATCTTATAATTTTTATTTCCATTCACGGATCAACTTCATATTTCATATAGCGTTGCTCTAATGGTCGTCTACCGCCTGTGCCAAATCCACGTTCGTCCTCCCCCGCCCCGCCAAGCCCAGGGTCAAGGTCACATACTTAGTGCTTCAAAAACTTTAAACGCTCAGTAAATATCTTATAAATTTTTATTTCCATTCACGGATCAACTTCATATTTCATATACGCGTTGCTCTAATGGTCGTCTACCGCCCTGTGCCAAATCCACGTTCGTCCCTGCCCCCGCCAAGCCCAGGGTCAAGGTCACATACTTAGTGCTTCAAAAACTTTAACGCTCGGGTAAATATCTTATAATTTCTGTTTTCTTTCATGGATCATCTTCATATTTCATATACGCATTGCTCTAATGGTCCTCTACCGCCCTGTGCCAAATCCACGTTCGTCCTGCCCCCGCCAATCCCAGGGTCAAGGTCACATACTTGGTGCTTCAAAAACTTTAATGCTCAGGTATCTTATAATTTTTCTTTCCATTCACGGATCAGCTTCATATTTCATATATGCGTTGCTCTAATGGTCCTCTACCGCCCTGTGCCAAATCCACGTTCGTCCCGCCCCCGCCAAGCCCAGGGTCAAGGTCACATACTTGGTGCTTCAAAAACTTTAACGCTCGGGTAAAAGAAAAGAAAATTTTGACTTGCAATTTGGCCTCATTTATTATCAAAGCGATATGTGGGACATCCGTGTTCTATGAACACATTTTCTAGTTTATTAAACTTCACACATGCATAGAAGACGACCCAAAGGTGTGTCGCACGTAAGAATGACAACTCTTGCGTCGTTAATTTCTTAGTTATCTCCCTTTGTTGTTTCGTGCACTGATTTCGTGTCTGGAGCATAACTCGAACACCCTTTGGAATATTTTCATGAAACTTCACACATGCATAGACCACGACCCTAAAGGTGTGTCCCGCAAGAATGACAACTCTTGCATCACTAATTCTTTAGTTATCTCCCTTTGTTTTTCCATCACTGATTTTGTCTCCGGAGCATAACTCGAACACCCTTTTTTCAAACTACTTGTGTATCTGGGGAGGGGGATACACATGCGCTTGTCGACAAGCGTCCATTTCTAGTTATTTATACTACTTAAATGCGTCACCTGAAAAAATAATATTTTCGACAGATAATTAAGTATGATCATTGCACTTTTCATTTTCAGGAAATATGGTTATCACCCCTGATATCAGTGTGGAAATTTACATCTGATATAAAATTATAACAATGCCATTATGCCAATCAATACGTGGGGTAATGGTGAATTAATTTTTATTTTGCCAGAAAATGTCCCCGATGATGTCTCGGATATACAGAACATTTTGTGCCAACTGAGTGGGCATGTACCTTTAAAACGTCACATTATCTGTTTTATATCCAAACTGGCATCTAAGATGGCCTCCAATTATGTACATGGTAAAGAAAGTTGCCACTATAGTTTGAAAATGTTCAAATCTATGTTGAAAATTCACTGTGTTCAGTACAATCTCCTTTGAGTTTCAATTTGCGATTCGTATAATATCTTTGATTACTAATCATCCATCTATATGCTGTTCTAATGGTTTCCAAGATGGCCTTGACCTTCATGTCAACAATTTTGGATGTACATGTCCATCCAAATGTTGAATATCTAATCCGTTAATCTAATCATCTCCAATCTTCATTAACAGCTTCCTCACATTGATGGATATCTACCAATGTAATTCAGCTGACTTTGACCTTGGTGTCAACAATTTTGGACATACATGTACGTCCAAATGTTGAATATCTCATGATCAGTTAGTCATATCATTACTAAACTTCATAAATTGCTTCCACACATTGATATCAATCCATCCAGTGTCATTTGGGTGACCTTGACACTCACCTTGGTGACCTTCACTTTTGTATCAATAATTTTGGATGTTCGTCCAAATGTTGAATATCTCCTGATCCGTTAGTTGGATCATTGCCAAACTTCACCAATAGCTTCCTCACATTGATGGCTATTCATCCAGTGATATTTTGTGTGATCTTGGTGACCTTTGTATCAACAATTTTGCACTTCCTCATATTGTGACCTTGACCTTCGTGACCTTGACCTTTAGTGGGTGAGACACTCCCCTGTGATATATAGCCTTGTTCATTGTTTAATGTTCTTTGAGAGTATGTCAGATAATGTGTGTATTGGCGTATTGTACGCACTTATTTTAGCAGAATACGCATTGATTATCAAAAGTGGGAGTACAAAATACTCACAGCAATGTAAAAATACGCATTGATTTTCAAATTGAGTAGTGAAAATACTGTAATAAAGTTGAACATTTACTTAGTTGAGCTGCAAAACGCAAACTGTTTGCTTTTTGCAGCTTAAATAAGTGAATTTTTAGATTTGTTTTATTTTTTTATCATTTGTTCCCTATTTAATAAGGAAGAAAATCAATATTACATTTGTAAAAGTAAAATACGCATTGAATTGGAAATATGGGGTATAATACTCTTTCAATAAAAAACTTATCTGGAGCTCTGGTATGAATGATCTGAACACTGCCAATACATTGAGGCTTTCGGAATATAATACATTATTCTTGTGAAGATTCAACTCAGGAATTGTGGAAGATGACCAAGATCTACAATTATTTCAAATGTTGAAAACTCAAAAATACGTTTTATGTACCCAGAACATTTTATTTTTGGATACATACATTCACCACCCTGTCCGTCTGTCTATCCGAGATGTGCGGTAAAGTTTTTGGCAACCTACTACATGTATCTTTGTTACGATATGTCAGGCTAGCTTGAAACTTCATATACTTATTTGTCATCATCCCTATTATCATTATATAGACATGCAGCCTTTGTGCTAACGGTTTTGGTACAAATTTGCGTTAATTTTTTTGCGGGGTACTTCCATCAGTGTTACGGGATTTTTGTTACTTATACTGAGGAAGCAAATGATACTACAACCATTCTGTCTTCTTAGCCCACAAGGATTCAGATAAGGAATTAGTAGTGTCATTCGATAATTTCTGAAACAATTGGGTATTTCAAAATTTGACTTGGGTGAAATGAAATCACACTACTGTTTACACATCAACCGACAGCAATTACTGAATAGTTTGCTTCGAAATGAAAACATGTCTTGACATTTCATTAGAATTGTCTCCTTGGAGACAATTCTAATGAAATACCAAGACATGTTTTCATTGCAAATAAGAAAAATATGCTATATTTGTGGTCTGTATTGTTTTCTGCAGCATGATAAAGGTATAACATTTTTATTGCTATTTGATACTCACTACTTCTGATTTCAATTGGATTTTTGGCAATTTTAATTGGGTATTTAAGCAAATACGCAGCTTATTTGGAGCTCTGGCCCATGATTATAAAACATTCTGAACCTATGCTGAATTCTCATGTTTGAAATCAGGAAGTTTGATTGGTCAAGCCTCAGCTGCGTGCGATTTCTGCCAATGAACTACCTGATTTTGAGTACAATTTTGGAGACCATTCTCAGAAAGTTGTGCTTCATATAATTACATGCACAGGGACCTAAGTATTGTACACACACATTATATCAGCTGTCCTTGGCAACTCCTTGCTTATAAAACATTCTAATTAGCACATTCACAAAATCACACTGTTTGATTGGCCAAACCTGAGGGCAGCTCAACCTCAACCAATTTTCTAAATTTTGAGCTTAAGCATGGAGTAGCTGCTCAGAAAGTTTAATACTCACGGGCCTACTGTGTTTCACGAAACCTGCCCAAATTTTACGGCTATATAAATAAGGCAAAAACAATATATATTTTGATAATATTAAATTATAGCAAAATTTAAGAATGAGCCTACTTTTTATTTGGTGAAATTTGGTATACTGATTTCATTGCGGAAAAATAATTTTCACAGAGTGAAGATGTCTATGGGGATTTAACATGTGGACATTTTTCTAATTTCAGAAATAGAGGACCGATTTTCAAAATGTAACTTTCGTTTTCTTAGTTAGATCATTTCCAAGCTATCTACATGTAGCTAGGTTTCAGAATCAATTTCCAATTTTTTTCGACTCGTCCTCCAGGTTCTCCACCTCTTTTTTTCCCGTGTTAACTTCCCATAGAGAACTCATTTTTCGTAATAAAATAAATATTTGACCAAATTTCACGAAATAAAAAGAAGGCACATTCTTAAATTTAGATAATTTAATATTATCAAAAAAAAAGAAAAGTTTTTGCATTGTTTCTATGGCTGTAAAATTTTGGAAGGTTTCGTGAAACAGACAGTAGTGGCCCAATTATTGTACAACCAGTTTGCGATCTGTGGCCATTCTTATAACATTTTCTGAGCATGCCCGCCCTCCAAATTCATACTCAGAATCAGACAGTCTGATTGGCCGAGGCTGAGCAAAGCTCCGACCAATCAACCTACCTGATTTTGGGCTGGAGACTGGAAAATATGCTCAGAAAGTTTCAACCTTAATGATCGATTTGCTTCTTCACTAGCTCCAGACATCCCGATCTTTGAGCGTCGTAACTGGCTCATCCACCTGCACTACGTGCGTAAGGAGTATGAGCAATGTAAAAGCCTCATCAAGGAACAGCTGGGGGAGAGCGGGGGCATGTGTGAATACGCTATCTATGTACAAGGTAAGTTTGAAACAGTTCACATATTGACCTTTTAACCGATTACATTCAGAATACACACCTTTACGGGTCCACTTTGTTTTGGCCCCGGTCTCGAGTAGAGTCGCGAGGCAAAGAGTGTATGGACCCAATTACCGGTAACCCTTTCACCCCTAAGTACATGTAACTGGAATTAATTTGTATATGTTAATTCCCGGACCAATCCAATCGTCACACACTGATATTCAGACTAATCCATTTATAATAAGGGGGTGTTTTTGTTCTCAAAGATATTAAAATTACTTGTAAAAAGTGTAGATCCTGATGAGAGATGGCTCGTCACGAGCTGGCTCATCTGGATCTACACTTTTTGCCAATACCACGGTACAGGCCTGTGGTGTTAAAAGGGTTAAGAAGTTTGCCGGAGTTTCTGAAATCTGACATCAGGTGGATTTGTGTGTTGACAGTATGAAACAATGCAAATCATAGTTGTGACATATACCAAAAACAAAATGTATCCTCAGCAGAAAATGTGTTAATAAACTCATTTGAAATGAATGTATTAAAACGTCAATATATGAACTATAACTACTACTAATACCAATGCTATTTACAGCGCTGATATACCGGATGGAGGGTAAGATTCAGGAGTCACTGGAGCTGTTCCAGACGTGTGCCCTGCTCAACCCGGCTAGTGCTGAGAATCTCAAACAGGTCGCCCGCTCTCTGTACGTATGGTGACAGTAGTGTATCCATAGACTTTGATGGGTTTAGTAAATGGATGCAACGGTTGATCTGAGTCGACACTAGATCATAAGCCTCATTGCTGCTGTTTGATCAGATTTTTACTTAAAGAATAATATAATGGACCGTTGTGTTTAGTGTGGTTTAAACAATTTAAAGACTCTTCGTCTTTCATTCTACTGTAAATTCAACAGTCCATGGTTTTATAGCTTATATTTACATTGCATGTTCTGACAGTTTCAAGAATGTTAATAACCAAATATCGTGTTAAAATTACGAATCTTATTGTCTTACATCATTTTGTAGCAATTCATAAAACAGCGACGTTGCCGGTCAATAGCGTGACATTATTGACAACGACGATGAACGTCATGTATTAAATGACATCAAACAAACATTAATGAACCAACAACATTGCACAACGTCTCAGGCCAATGTACAGTACTGGGATATAAACTGTGTGCATTTAAGGAATAAAACCATGGGCTGTTGCGTTTACTGTCCGAAGAGGACTCCACGCACTTTAAACAGACCAACTGTTGTTCATAATGCAGTAAATGCAACTGCCCATGATTTTATTACTTATATTTACGCTGCATTTTCTGATAGTTTCAAAGATGTAAATAACCATATACGGCATAAAAATTAGGAATCTTATTGTTTTAGGTCGTTTTGTCACAATTCATGGAACAGCGACGTTGCCGGTCAATAGTGTGACGTTATTGACAATGACGATGAACGTCGTGTAATCTAATGACGTCAAACAAACTTTAACGAATCGACAACGTCGCGCGACACGTGGGGCTAATGTAATGTACTGGGATATGAACGCAATAGGTTGAATGGGCATTTCCTTATGAATTCAAGGACAGTGTAAATATTATGATTTTTAGGACAGTGTAAATATTATAATATTTAATTTACACCTAAATAACATGAATGGTATCTTCCCTTTTTAATTTGTGACCATGTTGTATTCCATTACCAGTCTGACAGCAGAATCATGTGATTTGTGACCATGTTGTATTCCATTACCAGTCTGACAGCAGAATCATGTGATTTGTGACCATGTTGTATTCCATTACCAGTCTGACAGCAGAATCGTGTGATTTGTGACCATGTTGTATTCCATTACCAGTCTGACAGCAGAATCATGTGATTTGTGACCATGTTGTATTCCATTACCAGTCTGACAGCAGAATCATGTGATTTGGTAAAACTCAGAAATCACTCGCAAATAGCGGACAGATAGAGGGGGGAGAGCATGTGAATGGTAAATTTAATGACGAGCTTCTTCCGTACATGGATCCTGATACCCCTGGTTTGGCCCCATTTTTGAGGTACATATTTGGCTTTCTGGTACATGAGAGTTCATTGCAGTTATACCCATAAAGTAAAGTAGTAATGCTAGTACTAATCATGTTACTTTTAGGGAGTGGGGCTGTGACCCGTGTAGTGAGCACCTGGCACCAGATCACGATATTCTAATTTCAGGGCTGAATATATATTTTGTATGTATGATTTTGGGCTTCCCCCCATCACAACAGGTGAAATATCACAACAGGTGAAATATCACAACAGTGAAATATCACAACAGGTGAAATATGGGATTTGACCCTGTTACCCCAGCCTAAAATGACCTTTGCTGGGCGTATATTAGAAAATGATAGGTCGGAAAACATGTTTAATGAGCGCGGAGCCATTAAACATGTTTTCCGACCTATCATTTTCTGATATACGCCGCAAATTTCAATGTTGACAGGCCGCTTAAACACTCAGAGCTCCAGATACGTTTTGTATACGTTTTGTATCTAAAGAGCATTGTGCACCAGATTTCAAATTAAATGCGTATTTTACTTTCACAAATGTGTTATTGATTTTCTTCCTATTTAATAATATTATTTTTTAAATTCACTTATTTGAGCTCTGTTTGCTTTTTGAAGCTCAAAAAAGTAAATTGTCAACTTATTTTCACTACTCAATTTGAAATGAATGAGTATTTTCACATTGCTGTGAGTTTTTTGTACTTCCACTTGTGATAATCAATGCGTATTCTGCTAAAATATGTGCGTAAAATACGCCAATACGCATCTGATCTGAGCTCTGAACACGTAATAAATTAGTAAATAAATAAAAACTCACAAACAGTGTAGTCTAGATCATGATGAGACATCTGTCTACTGTTTGGTGTTTGTTCTGACATGGTAAATTGGCTAAGTATTCAGGAAGTGTTACAATGACATGTAAAATAAATGTACAGTGTAACCTCTCTAAGCCGGACACCCTGGGGACCTCCCAGGGTGTCCGGTTTAGAGGGGTTTCACAGTGCATGTCATTGAGAGGATTCAGTGTAATTCAGGCACTTGATCATTGTAAGCCATAGGTGTGTGCAATGCGATCACAAACAGACATTATCACCTGAGGTAAACAATAAGATCACATGTGTTTTCTTGGTGTCCGGTTTAGAGAGGTTCCACTGTATTATTTTTATCCCATCAACACAGTGCGTATGTGCCGTGAAACATTTTTATCCTGTCAATACGACCTAATCACTGCGTATGAATATGTGTGCGCTTGTCATACTAGTCGATTCTCCGATTTTGATGATGTGGCTGGGGTTACTTTTTTGCATTTTAAAGCCATTTGTAGGTGTTGACGGGATAAATAGAATAGTAGGTTAGTGCCGTGCATGTGAAAAATATCTGGCGCGGCACGGAAACTGGATGTGCTCGGCAGAGCCTCGCCCATCCTGTTTCCTAAGCCTTGCCAGATATTTTTTCCCATTCACGGCACTAACCTACTATTCTCTATGTTTCTCCCTGTAGGTTCCTGTTGGCGAGACACAAGGCAGCGATAGATGTGTACAATGAGGCGGGAAAACTAGCTGCCAATGACTGGGTACGTTCATACTGTGTTACACTACAGGTGCCCGTGTCAGTAAACGTCTTAGTCAAGTTAATGTGGTTAACCCAGGGTTACCATTTTGCACCTACATGTACACAAAATTACACATCAACACATTGACTATTAAAAGATTTTCTAATGTTGGCTGTCCGTATAAATCTTATTCTGAAATTAAATTTTGCACTTAGAATTGAACTGCTGTCAGTTCCACGTTTTGCTGCAGATGAACTTTTGGCTATTAAACACATTAAATTTAAAAAGTCTTAAAATGTAAGTACGTTTTCATCAATAACGAAAGTCACCCACCCCAATTTTTTTTATTTTATGAAATTTAACATGGGGGAAAAGAAGGTGGAGGAGCTGGGGGAGGATTAAAAAACGAAGAAATTTGGAAATTGATTATGAAACCTGGTTATATAGCTTGGAAATGATGTAACTAAGACAACAAAAGTTAGATTTTGAAAATCGGTCCACAAGCCCCCATGTTAAATTCCCATAGGAAAATCATTTGTTCGCTATTAAATCAATATTTTCATGAAATAATATTTTTTGTGGAGGGTGACTTTTTTGTTATTGGTGAAAAAGTACTTACGTTTAATTTTTTTTTTGATTTAATGTGTGTAATAGCCAAAAGTTTGTCGGCAGCAAAACATGGAACAGACAGTAGTTAATATTAATTTCAAATTGACCGTTTGGTTTGGTCAGTTTTCACTGAGTGTGTATGCTATATACGGGTACGTGTAGTGACGTGCAGACATGTCTGATTCTTAGATGATTTGGACTCGCCATGACAATTATCTGCTTTTCACTGTTGCACCGGCATAGCTCCAGTAGCCGATTTCACCAAAATTGCAAAGTATACTTATCTTGCTATTATAAAGTACACTTTGACGGAGAAATATTCAATTTAAAGATACATTTATTACTTTTTATTACGCTGAATTTATTACATTATCACAGCCATTTTGACTTTGATAATGTAATAAATTCAGTATAATAATTCTGCATACTTTTAATCATTATTTTCTGAGAAAATAAAAGTTGACAATCTGTCCACTATTACTGAAATTAGAAAAATGTGTTTTCCCATTTTTCCCATGTATTTGTAATGAAATAAATATTTGACAAATTTTCACAAAGTAAAAGTAGGCTCATTCTTAACTTTTGCTGAAAGGTAATGGTAGTGAAATATTATTTTGCAATGTTTATATAACATAAACAGAGGGCAAATTTACACAGACCATTCAGTAGACCATGTTATTGTTTTCTGCTACAGGAGGTGTGCCACAACCAGGGGGTCTGCTACATGTACCTGAGGGAGCTCGGTCGGGTAAGCATTCACACGACTTTCACCTTGCCTCCTGAACAACGGGCTATGGCATAGGGGATATGGTATTGGACTTCAATTTCGGAGGTGGCAAGTTCAATCCTCATCCTAGGCGAGAAGTACACTTGGCGTGGTATTTCCATCCCACTGGTCTGTCGGATGAGATTTTAAACTGTGGTCCTGTGTATATATGGCCTTTTGTTGCTGGGACGTTAAACCCCATTCATTTTCACTTTGTTTGCCCATTGTTCATCTCCTCATCCGCACAGGCGAATTCACATTTCCAGTGGAACCTCTCTAAACCGGTCGCCAAGAAAACACCTGTCATCTTATTTTTTATGAGTTTCTTGGTCATTTATTGACAGGTGATAATCACAGGTTGAAGTAACGGACCGATGCATAAAAGCATCGATAAACGAAAATAAAATAAGCTAAAAAAATGTTTTTTACTCCCTCCATATAGACTCCATATAGAAGGTTACAAAGTTTTTAATAGGCCGAACCCGGACGGCCTCGAGACTAATGTTTTTTACTCCCTCCATATAGACTCCATATAGAAGGTTACAAAGTTTTTAATAGGCCGAACCCGGACGGCCTCGAGACAACGGACTCTCACGAAAACGTCAACCGAGTTATATCATTGTCGCCTATTGCAGAAGTTGGGACAATGTTAGTACTCCGCAATGATATATTCCCCGATGTCAACGCATTTTCGAGCTATCGATTGTTTTGTTTTAAAAAAAATAGCATTATTGCTAGGTCGTATTTTCGAGGCCAATACTGCTATATAACGGAGTAAACATCGGGTTCAAAATACACTTTTACGTCGTCCCGGCCCGTAAAGAAACATTTTGCATAGAAAAAACATTGTTTCCAATCGAACATTTGATCAAACCTACATTTATACCCGTCCTGTGCGTCACGACAGACAATTTAATCGCACAGACATTTCTATCATTTCTCGGGAAGCCATGTTTTCCAATCTATGTTCATCCAGAATTCCGTGTGACGTCATCTCATTGTAATGATCCTTTTGATTGATTTTCTTATCTGGTTTCACGGTATATGCGCTCTGGCGACTTGCCTTCCGCGGTTATCGGCCAATCATATGTAGTGTAACAACGACTGTACGTTTAGCGATGACGTCATCGGGGAAGCCCACGGTGATTGGAAAACATGGCTTCCCGAGAAATGATAGAAATGTCTGTGCGATTAAATTGTCTGTCGTGACGCACAGGACGGGTATAAATGTTTTACGACCTAGCAATAATGCTATTTTTTTTTTAAAATAAAACAATCGATAGCTCAAAAACGCGTTCAGGGAATATATCGTTGCGGAGTACTAACATTGTCCCAACTTCTGGAATAGGTGACAATGATATAACGCGGTTGACGTTTCGTGAGAGTCCGTTGTCCCGAGGCCGTCCGGGTTCGGCCTATTAAAAACTTTGTAACCTTATATATGTAGTCTATATGGAGGGAGTAAAAAAACATTTTTTTAGCTTATTTTTTTTTTGTTTATTGATGCTTTTAGGCGCATATTTAATGTATTTGTATACCTCGGTCCATTACTTCAACCTGTGCATGTAAAACAATTTTTATTTTAGCTTATTTTTTTTTCATTTATTGAAGCTGTTAGGTATATTTAATGTATTTATAGACCTCGGTCCATTACTTCAACCTGTGATTACATGCAGTAATAACATCTTTATGATTGGTGAACACACTACATGTGCTTCAGTCTATTCCGTAATAACCCTATATATTCAGACACATTTGTTCTGGGAAACACATGTAAATATATGGTGTCCCACGACATAGAGTGTCCTAATATGTCGTGTTAGTATGGTTGTACTGGTTTATCACAATAACATTCAGGGCTCCAGATAAGGAATTAGTAATTGAGTATTGTCACTCCATCATTTCTGTCAGAAGCAATTGGGTATTTCAAAATTTTAATTGGGTAAAATAAAATCACACTACTGTTTACACATCAACAGACCGCAATTATTGAATAGTTTGCTTTGAAATGAAAACATTTCTTGGCATTTCATTAGAATTGTCTCTTTGGAGACAATTCTAATGAAATACCAAGATGTGTTTTCATGGAAAATAAGAAAAAGATGCTATATCTGTGGTCTGTTTATTGTTTTCTGCAACATGATAAAGGTACCACAACATTTTTATTGCTTTTTGATACTCGCTACTTCTGATTTATATTGGGTTTTTGGTAATTTTAATTGGGTATTTAAGCCAATGCGCAGCTTATCTGGAGCCCTGAACATTGTGTTCACATATAATTTGTCTTCTCCTCGGTAACCATTGGGCCTATAGTCACCAAACTTCATGGTCATGGTCCTTAGGTAGGGGGATTACAAAATTGTTAAAATGACGTCATTACGTAATCCAAGATGGCCACCGTCTAAAAATGGCACAAATTCTTCAAAAATCTTCTCAAGAACCGCCAACCGGATTTCGACAAAACTTGGTAGGAAAAGATCAATGTACAATGCTCTTTCAAAGTTGTTAAAATGATGACCCCGGGGTCAAAAATGGGCGTGGCCCGTGAGGTCAAATGTTATTTTTGACCGATATGGTCATGTCGTATATCAAATCGAAGGTATCAACGAGGCGATCGCTCTGGTGCATTTTTTGTCGAAATCGGATGGTTATGTCATCCAAGATGGCCGCCGAAATGTCAAAAGGTCGTTCTTTTATTAGAGATTTCAAAATTCTTCTTCACATGAACCCATGGTAGCAAAACTTATGGTCCATGGGTGAAGCCTTTTCAGATTTGTTAAAATGGAGGTCATCGTTAATCCAAGATGGCCGCCGTCTAAAAATAGCATAAATTCTTAAAAAATCTTCTTCTCATGAACCGCTGGCCGGATTTCGACGAAACTTGCTAGTAATGATCGATGTACAATGCTCTTTAAAATTTGTTAAAATGGTGACCCCGGGGTTAAAAATGGGCATGGCCCGTGGGGTAAAATTTTATTATTGACTGAATATGGTCATGTCTATATCAAGTCGAAGGTATCAAAGAGGCGATCGCTCTGGTACATTTTTTGTCAAAATTGGATGGTCATGTCATCCAAGATGGCAGACAAAAGGTCAAAAGGTCGTTCTTTTATTAGAGATTTCAAAATTCTTCTTCACACGAACCGCTTGGCCCATGGTGGCCAAACTTCACAGTTATGGTCCATGGGTGAAGCCTTTTCAGATTTGTTAAAACGGAGGTCGTCGCTAATCCAAGATGGCCGCCGTCTAAAAATAGCACAAATTCTTAAAAAATCTTCTCATGAACCGCCAGCCGGATGTCGACGAAACTTGGTAGGAATGGTTGATGTAGAATGCTCATTCAAAGGTGTTAAAATGGTGACCCCGAGGTCACAAATTGGCGTGGCCCGTGGGGTCAAATTTTATTTTTGAATATGCTCGTGTCATATCAGATTGAAGGTATTGATGAGGCAATTGCTCTGGTGCAATTCACATTCTCCTCTGGTGTTCATGGAGTCAGGTGAGCGAAAAATAATGCCATCATGGCCCTCTTGTTTGCAAAAGATCGGAAGTGACAATTTTGATAAGTGTGAAAATGTTTATTATTGATTTGTAATAATTGAGTGATATATTTTCCAGGCCAAAGAATGTCTACAGCAAGCAATTGCCTTCAAACGACACGAGGTTTCGTACATAATGCTGGGTAAAATCCATCTGATGGAGAACAACATGAATGCTGCAATAGACGTCTATAAACTCGCTGTCGAGTACGTTGCCATTTTGTTATACCCATGTTTATGCCCCACCATGATAGAGGAGGAGGTACTCAGTGTTACCTAGTTCCATCCATCCGCCCGGTCTTTTACAAGATTAATGTTTTTGTTTGAGCTTGTATCTTCAATAGTATTGTGCCTACCAGGGATTCCGCTGGCGATCGCCACTTTCGCAATTGGCGATAAAAATAAACAATTGGCGATAAAAAATTACTTTTTTTTTTTTTTCGCAAAATTGCAATTTTTTATCGCCAATTGTTTATTTTTATCCTATTGGGTTATTCCTTTTTTTTTCTTTTTTTTTTGAAGTGGCGATTTTTTTATTTTCCCCAGCGGAATCCCTGGCCTACAGCCAACAACCTTGCACACTATCATGAAGAAGTGATGTGCCCTCAACCCAGTGTGAACAAATGATCTTTGTATGACCTTGACCTACAATTGCAATGTTTACATAGTTATGTCCCTTGGTTAAAGTTGTTTGCACTTGTTTACTCTCAAAGCAGCAGGTGGGCATCCATATTATATGAACATATTTTCTAGTTGTTCTGTACTGATCGTTGCATAAATTGTACCAGACGTGTTAGAGATCGTCAAGTTTTCCCATACCAATAAATAAGTCTATATTAGTGTGTGTCGTTTGTGTGTTTAACAAAATTTAAAAAGTCATTTTCCATCTTTAGTTTCTATTAACAGTACATGCCCGCTCAGTAGACACAAACTGTTCTTTATAGGAATTAAATAAGTGTCTACAGGGCTGTACAAATTGATTTTTTAGCCACTTGTCCCGGACAAGTGACTTGACAAAAGTGACTTGCCCGGACTTGTCCCGGAAAATATAATTTTCAGGGCAAGTAACTTTGAAAAAGTGACTTGTCCTCGTAAGATTTCTTATAAGAAACTGTCCCAAAACAAAAACTATTATCATAGTTGTTAAATATAATACAATTGAGCACTTGGCGCATATACATATTATATTAAATATCTATAATAATAAACATTGTATAGTACATATTTATTCTTGTGGTATTTTGTCACTGTGCCACCGCGGACATAACGTTGCGACAAGTGCATACTCAAAACACATTTATCGACAATAATAAAACATAAAAATCGTTTCCTAAAAAAAAATAATGAGAATCGTCTCGCGTTTTCGCGATCTCGCCTTTCGCTTTTGAAATATTCGGATTAGTTTTGCTCATGCATCATGTGAATGTGCGGCGTGTTTGCAAAACGCCAAATTGAATATGATAGAATTTCGCGTTTTCGTCTCCAAAGCTCGAAAACGGGAGGTTGCCATATGTCCCTAATAGGACACGTAAACAGTGTCTTAGGAGACGATTCTCATGTGCTGCAAAAATATTTTTACGTTTTTATTAGCCAGGTTTTTTGAAAAAAAATCCAGGCTATTGGATTGGCGAAAGCCGGGCGGGCGGGCGGCGGGCGGCGGGCGGGCGGGCGGCGTCCACAATCAATGTTAAGTTTTCGTGTTTGAGTCCATTTCTTTGTTACTGTACCACCTAGGACCACCAAACTTTCACAGCTTCATAATCAAGGGGTGCCCACCACATATCACTATCCAACATGTTACTTTTTTTTTATCTTGAACTTGACCCCATTTTTTCCGCGTAGTCGACTTAGCCATTTTCAATGTTAATTTGTTTTCGCGTTTACAATGTTAAGTTTTCGTGTTTAAGTCCATTTACTTTGGTACTGTACCACCTCAAAGGACACCATCGTTCCCATTTTTTACTTTCGGTTACTTTTGTTTACACTTTAGAGACACCACTAAAATTCACAGCTCATAACCAAGGGTGCCTACCACATACAACTATCCAACATGTGACAATTTTTTCACCTTCACCTATTATTTCTACGTAATTGACTTAGCCATTTTCAACGTTAACTTTTGAACGTACGTCTGGTTAAAGTTTTTTGGTTAAAACTTTTTCGTTATACTATATCTCTGCAACTGCTTCGCCCATTACCTTGAAAGTTCACATGGGTGTTTATCATCATCCATATTTTCATTCTAACCCCCAACCGTGCGGCCCACCTGTGCCCAATGGACAGAAGGTTCAAATTAACTTTTGAATTTTTTTCAATTTTTTTTAAAACTTTTTTTCGTGTACTATTTATTATCTTGCAACTGCTTCACCCCAATACCTTGATACTTCACATGGGTGTTTTATCATCAATTGTTGTCGCACCTGCTTGCGGAAAAAGCGGCTGAACCTTGCCAATGTCAAGGTTCAAATTACCCTTTGAATTAATTTTTGTTAAACTTTTTAACGGTTTACTAAATTTAAACTCTTTGCAACTTTTTTTGCTTCAAACCCATTTTTACCATGATTTACTTCCATGGGTTTTTATCATTCAATGACGCAACCTGCTTGCGGAAAGCTGCCGAATCCTGTGCCCAATGTCTAGGTCCAATTACATCAATGTGTTTGGGTTGTTAAACTTTTTCGTGTAACTATATCTCTTTGCAACAGCTTCACCCAATACCTTGATCCTTCACATTGGGCGGTTTAATCAATCATTAGTCCGGCACCTGGCCTTGCGAAAGCGCGATCCAATGTTCCCAATGGTCAAAGGTTCAAACTTACTTTGAATTTTTTTGTTTAAAGGTTTTTTAAACGTTTTTTGTTTACTATATCTCTGCAACTGCTTCACCCCCCAATACCTTGATACTTCACATGGGTGTTTTATCATCATTGTCGCACCTGCTTGCGGAAAGCGTCGATCCAATGTGCATTACAACTGTCAAGTCAAATTACTTTGAATCATGTTAAATCTTTTTTCGACCTGTACTATAATCTCTGCAACTAAAAAGCTTCACAATACCTTGATCACTTCACATGGGTGTTTATCATCATTGTCGCACCTGCTTGCGGAAAGCGCGATCCTGTGCCCAATGTCAAGGTCAAAATTACTTTGAATTTTTTTGTTAAAGTTTTCGTGTACTATATCTCTGCAACTGATTCACCCATACCTAGATACTTCACATGGGTGTTTATCATCATTGTGCACCTGCTTGCGGAAAGCGCGATCCTGTGCCCAATGTCAAGGTCAAATTACTTTGAATTTTTTTTTGTAAACTTTTTTCGTGTACTATATCTCTGCAAACTGCTTCACCCAATACTTGATACTCACATGGGTGTTTATCATCATTGTCGCACCTGCTTGCGGAAAGCGCGATCCTGTGCCCAATGTCAAGGTCAAATTACTTTGAATTTTTTTGTTAAATTTTTTTGTCTATATCTCTGCAATGCTTCACCAATACCTTATACTTCACATGGGTGTTTTATCATTGTGCACCTGCTTGCGGAAAGCGAATCTGTGCCCCTGTTCACACTTTGAATTTTTTTGTATTTTTCCGTTGTACTATTTCTCATGCTCACATACCTTATACTTCACTGGGTGTTTATCATCATTGTCGCACCTGCTTGCGGAAAGCGCGATCCTGTGCCCAATGTCAAGGTCAAATTACTTTGAATTTTTTTGTTAAAGTTTTTTCGTGTACTATATTCTCTGCAACTGCTTCACCCAATACCTTGATACTTCACATGGGTGTTTATCATCATTGTCGCACCTGCTTGCGGAAAGCGCGATCCTGTGCCCAATGTCAAGGTCAAATTACTTTGAATTTTTTTGTTAAAGTTTTTTCGTGTATATATCTCTGCAACTGCTTACCCACACCTAGATACTTCACATGGGTGTTTATCATCATTGTCGCACCTGCTTTCGGAAAGCGCGATCCTGTGCCCAATGTCAAGGTCAAATTACTTTGAATTTTTTTGTTAAAATTTTTTTCGTGTACTATCTCTGCAACTTGCTTCACCCAATACCTGATACTTCACAAATGCGCGTTTATCATCATTGTCGCACCTGCTTGCGAAAGCGCGATCCGGTGCCAATGTCAAGGTCAAATTACTTTGAATTTTTTTGTTAAAGTTTTTTTGTGTACTATATCTCTGCAACTGCTTCACCCAATACCTTCATACTTCACATGGGTGTTTATCATCATTGTTGCACCTGCTTGCGGAAAGCGCGATCCTGTGCCCAATGTCAAGGTCAAATTACTTTTTTGAAATTTTGTTAATTTTTTTGTCTATTATCTGCAACGCTTCACCCAATCCTTGATACTTCACATGGGTGTTTATCATCTTGTGCACCTGCTTGCGGAAAGCGCAATATCCTGATGCAGGTCAAATTACTTTGAATTTTTTTGTTAAAATTTTTTTGTTTATCATGCAACTGCTTTCCCAATTCCTTCATACTTACATTGTTTTTTAATCATAGTTTGCACCTGCTTGCGGAAAGCGCGATCCTGTGCCCAATGTCAAGGTCAAATTACTTTGAATTTTTTTGTTAAATTTTTTTTGTGCTATATCTCTGCAACTGCTCCACCCAATTCCTCATACTTCACATGTGTGTTTATCATCATTGTTGCACTGCTTGCGGAAAGCGCGATCCTGTGCCAATGTCAAGTCAAATTACTTTGAATTTTTTTGTTAAAGTTTTTTTTGTGTACTATATCTCTGCAACTGCTTCACCCAATACCTTCATACTTCACATGGGTGTTTATCATCATTGTCACACCTGCTTGCGGAAAGCGCGATCCTGTGCCCTATGTCAAGTTCAAATTACTTTAAAATGTTTTGTTAAAGTTTTTTCGTGTACTATATCTCTGCAACTGCTTCACCCAATACCTTGATACTTCACAGGGTGTTTATCAATCATTGTCACACCTGCTTGCGGAACGCGCGATATCGTCGGCATTTTGGCATACGTCCGTCCGTTCGTCCGTGTGTCCGGTTAAAGTTTTTTGGTTAAACTTTTTCCATCTACTATATCTATTTTTTTAGTGTCCATGCCTCGCCCCAAGGCGCGACATGCAGGCCACGGCCATCTAGTCTACAAAAAGTGGGTATAATTATGTTATCCAAGTGTCTATGCTTGGAAAAAACCTGGCCTTCGTGGCTTTGCCTCGTTTCTTGTTAAGAAATAGAACACATGTGGACAAACATCTATATTTCTTGACAACAAAAACATAATTTGACAAAAAATGATACTCGTCTTAGGAGACGATTCTAATGTGCTGCCTGCCAATACACGTTTATTGAGCAAAAAAAAACATATTTCGATACGTGTTATTGGTTAGGCTACTGCATCGCATCGTCGACCTATACACAAGATCGTGAAAACGCGAGACCAAATCGCGAGGCGAAAACTTGAGATTCTATTGTATTCATTCTCGCGTTTTCGCCTGGCTATCTCGCGTTTTCGAGACCGCGATGTCGCGTTTTCGCCTCGGCCTTTTCACAATGTCGCCTTCCGCTTTTGGAAATACGTTTGTTCAAGTCATTATGCAGGCCCGTAGCCTGGGGGGGTCGTCCCCCGCCCGCCCAGCCTCGAGGTCCAATTTTTCAGAAGAAACAAAATCGGGTATGGAAGGTCAGTTAGAAGCTCGGCTGTTGCGGAGAATGCAGGAAATTGCATTTCAGACCACCCACCTATATTTCAAATTTTCCCGGGGGGGGGCATGCCGCCGGACCCCCTAGATACCTCAGGCCCCTTGGGCCTTCGAAACGACCCACACCCCCTTCAAACAGGTCTGGCTACGGGCCTGTAATATGTGTGTGTAGAATGCATGCGTGTTGAAATTGAGTTTTGCGCATACATTACATGTACGTACGTACGTAGAATGCAATTCGAACTAGCATGCTTTATATGCATGTACGTACGTAGAACCAAATCCAACACGCATGCTGTCTACACATGCATGGGCAAATCGTATTTCCAAAAGCGGAAGGCGAGATCGAGATCGCAAAAACGCGAGATTGTAACAAAAAAGATATATGGCCGTACCCACCCATCCCCAATTAGCACATTTGCGACATATCATTTTCGGTCTAGCTGCACACCTGATAGTGTTTACAATCATCCTAATCCAGTTGCACGTGCAAAGTGTGACTGACCTTTAGAATTCTGTGGAAACAAACATACCAAAACCACGCTATGTAGTCGCTCACGTCATCGCATAGCCGATGAATTGATAATTACGCATTAGCTTGTGGAATTTCACATTTGTTTGATTTTGTTGATAAAACCAAGATTTGGCAGCACATGAGAAATCGATTCCTAAGACGATTCTCAAATGTTGTCAAAATATGTTTTTGTAAAGAAATATCAATGTATTCGGGTTTTCTTTTCACATTTGTCCGATGTCTTAATAAAACATGAGAATTGTGTCCTTAGACGATTCTAATATTTTGTAAAAAGAATTGTCACATTTGTTTGATTTCTTAGACAAATAATTGACAAATTCAGAAACCACAACTTAATTTGTGTTTCTCGAGTCGGGTTTCATATGATGGCGAGGAAATACGATCGATTACACACCGTGAAAATCTTGTTGGAACGTAAATGTCAATTGTCACGTAGGCCATTTCAGTTTACCGCGCGTTATGTCAGCTGTTATTCTAAGTACGTATGGTCGCTCGTTAGGAGCATTTCTTTCCTTGTTTATAAGGTATAGGTTGTGACCTAGGGCTTAGAACACCGACTTCCAATCTGGAGGTTGTGGGTTCAAACATCGCCTTGGGAATCAAACATACCTTCATAGTATGTCCATCCCATTCAATTTCACTTTGTTTCGTTTATATGCCGCGTAGAAACGATAATTTAAATTAAGAACCTTAAATTCCATTTCCACCCCGTGAAGTAACATACATTTATTTCTCTAAAGTTAGGTCTCTTGGCCTGTCGACGCAGTGAGACGAAAACGTTAACATACATAAAATAAATCAATAACCATCGATAGCCGCAGAATATTTTCGCTAATTCGCTAATTACTTTCAAATTCGATTAAATTAATATAATCAGGGTCGCTGTAGATTGCTATATCACTTTATTGCGATACACAGGTACTGTGTAACACAGTATATAGCTGCGAATCGCCAGGACGCCCGCAGCGTTATCGATCGATAAAGTGGTCAGTTTTGGGATTAAGTTTATGACAGTCCGGTTCCAAAAAACGGGCTTGTGGCGGGACGTTCTAACAGAAAATAGTGACTTGCCCGGGACTAAATTCCAGCATAGAGGCACTTGCCCGAGATTAAAACCGACTTGTCCCGGGCGTCGGGCGTGCCAATTTGTACAGCCCTGGGGCCCGTTTCACTAACAAATCTTAGTTTGTTCATAAGTTTGAACTTAAGTTATAACTTATGACAAAAGTTATGACCGACTTAAGTCATTGCTTATTTGGTTTCACAACACAAACTTAAGACGGTCATAACAAGTCCGTCATAAGTTACAACTTAGTTATTGTTTACAGCTTCGGTATGTGCCGCGCGGGTTCGAATCCAGCTCGGGGCTTATATTTTTATGATGACTTTACTTTCCCTTTATGTGTTTTGACATCTAAAATAACGGATTTGCAAGCCTAATGTTGAATATTATTAATTTTTAAAAATAATCTCACGTAGAATATAAATTTTATCTCAATATTCCGACGCCATTGAATACATGTGGATATATTTATTGGCAACTAGTGAACCTTATACTGTAATATAAATTGGCATATGACATGAAACAGCAACAAAAGAAGCAATTAACAATGTTTTTATTTTTAAATTCCAATAAAATGGTAGTTCGACCATTTTTTAAATTTTACTTAGATTACCTCATAAACTCAGAAATCACGTTTCAGAGTCAGCAGAACACATGTACTGTCGATTATTAATGGTATGCCCGGTCAGATATGGATGTATCTGATACAACTACTGAATGACATATTATATTTATTTGAACTGGACACGGGTAATTTGTTGATTACATGTAGAAATGCATGCACTGTGTGAGTCAGTGTCACACATATAGGATTGCCCCTAAACATGTTGACCAGTATAGGACTGGATTAATGCGCACGTGCATTCAGCGGACGGGTCTGAAATTTTTGTTAAATGCGTCAGGACTGTTTCTCCATCTAGTCTGAAAACAAGGTATCTCCTTATCAGAAACGAAACACAGGCTAACACTGTCCGCAAAACTTCTACTCCATTTTCTAGAACCACTTGATTTGCTAATGTTGTATATATCTCCAGTAACCGCCAGGAAACTACCAGTTGCGTAAAATCGAAATGCAGTCAACACTTGCAATGACACTGACAGACTGTGTGATCTCAGGTTTGACCGTATAATGTCAGTATGTGCAATGTCGCATACTTGTAGAAAGAAATCACGAGACAGCCTGAATTTCGATATTTGGTCCTCGTTATCCATGAAGTCTAGTGGATTGGTTCGGTCCTAAAGACTCGTTCCCGTCGTAAATTACGCGCCTGGATTATAGCAAATGCAGCTGCCATCGTTTGTATGTTCTGTAAAGAAAGAACAAACAATAGTCGGATAGTCAATCAGACGGATGGACGGACGGACGTTCATACATGACACACCATTAGGTGGTATATTCATCGTTTTTAAAGAAAAGAATGACCACTTAAGACACAAAAGGCTTCGGTTACGGAATATGTTGCATTGTTTTTGTTTGTCTTAGGCGACACCTCCAACCACCTAAGATCCCAAAAAACATGTGCCCGGACGAGGGCCGGACGAGGGCAGGGCAGGGCAGGGCAGGGCAGGGCAGGGCAGGGCAGGGCAGGGCAGGGCATGGCAGGGCAGGGCAGGGCAGGGCAGGGCAGGGCAGGGCAGGGCAGGGCAGGGCAGGGCCAACCAACCAACCAACCAACCAACCAACACCGTCCTACATCGACCGACACCAACCGACACCGACACCAAGAGACCGACAAACACCGACCGACCAACTCACACCGACACCGACCGACACCGACCGACACCGACCGACACCGATTGACACTGACCGACACCGATAGAGACTGATAGACACCAACCAACACCGACCGACACCGACAGACACCGATTCACACCGATTCACACTGATAGACACTGACCGACACCGATTGACACTGACCGACACCGATTCACACTGATAGACACTGACCGATACCGACCGACACCGATTGACACTGACCGACACCGATTGACACTGATAGACACCGACCGACACCGATTGACACCGATTGACACTGACTGACACCAACAAACCTACACCGATCGACACCGATCGACACCAACCGACCAACCGACCGACCGACCGACCGACCGACCGACCGACCGACCGACCGACCGAACCGACCGACCGACCGACACTGACCGACCGACCGACACCGACCGACACCGACCGACCGACACACCTACACCGACCGACCGACACACCTACACCGACCGACCGACCGACACCAATCGACCGACAACGACCGACACCGACCGACAACGACCGACTGACACCGATTGACACCGATTGACACCGACCAACACCGACTGACACCGACTGACACCAACCGACCGACACCGACCGACCGACTAACACCGACCGTGCGAAACCAACTGACCGACACCGACATACCGACACCGACCGACTGACCGAATGACACTGACAAACCTACACCGACCGACACTGACCGACCGACACCAACCGACAGACTGACACCGACCGACCAACACCGACCAACTGACACCGACCATGCGAAACCAACTGACCGACACTGACCGACCGACCGACCGACACCGACTGATCGACCGATACCGACTGATCGACCAACACTGACCGACACCGACCGACACCGACCGACCGACTGACAGACCGACAGACGACCGACCAGACACTGACCAACTGACACGACCAACTGATACCGACCAACTGACTGACACCAACCGACAAACAGACATACATGTACAGCATACAGATGGTTTGTTACGAGCCGGCTCATCTGGATCTACAGTGGTTGTAAATGTTGTCGATAACTGGGCATAACGAATACTGGTAACGACATGACCTACATCACAAATAGCAATACACGGGTAACTAGCACAAGTGTGGCTATCTATATGTAAGCATATATGGTTTATATGGCAGATAATTGCTAAAATAGTACGTATGAAGTAAACATTTACCTGCTGTCAGTGAATTGTTTTCTCCACCTCGGCTCACATGGGGGCATCCATCTTTGTTTATTTCATAAGTTCCGACTTAAATATTTAAGTTATAACTTAAGACTGCTAGCTACCTGTCATAGTTTTTCATAGTAAATTTCGATTGTCGTTCTTGCCAAGATGTTTTGTGAAACGGACTAAGCACGTACTCCGGACTTAAGTTATAACTTATGACAAAAGTACTTGCTTAGTTCGTTAGTGAAACGGGCCCCTGGTCTAATTGTGATACTATTCCACCAGTTCTAAAAATTACGAGTACATATATAATCATTTAGTAATATTTATTTTACTGATAGTGACTCGCGGTGGTATCAGGCTATTTTCATATGTAAATGAGGCATGATCTTTTTTAATTATTTATACTACTTAAATGCGTCACCTGAATTCTTTTTTATTTTCAACAGATTATAAAGTATGATCATTGCACATCAAAAAATAAATAAAAGAGAATAAATAATAAAGTCTGTTAACATTTTAAAGAAACACGGTTATTGCCCCTGATATCAGAATGGAAATTTAAGTCTGATGTATAATGATTGTATAATAATAATATAATATAACATGCTCCAGATAAGCTGCGTCTTTGCTTAAATACCCAATTAAAATTGCCAAAAACCCAATTTAAATCAGAAGTAGTGAGTATCAAAAAGCAATTACAATTTTGTGGTACATTTATCATGCTGCAGAAAACAATAAACAGACCACAAATGTAGCATATTTTTCTTATTTTCCATGAACACACATTTTGGTATTTCATAATTGTCTCCAAGAAGACAATTCTAATGAAATGCCAAGACATGTTTTCATTTCGAAGCAAACTATTCAATAATTGCTGTCTGTTGATGTGTAAACAGTAGCGTGATTTTATTTTACCCAATTAAAATTTTGAAATACCCAATTGCTTCAGAAATGATGGAGAAGACAATACTCAATTACTAATTCCTTATCTGGAGCCCTGATGTAATGTAATGTAGTAATAATAGTAAATGTATAATAATTCCAATCAATACGTGGGGTAATGGTGAATGAATGTTTATTTTGCCAGAAAATGTCATATCTACAGAATATAAAAAACTATCTGTCTCCTTATATTATAACTGGCATGTGGGACCCCAGCTTTAAGTGAGTTCAACCAATTTTCCGCCTATAGATTAATTTGCTGTTGAATGGATGTAAAAAACCCAAGCAATCAATCAGCCAAATTGATATATTACTTCCCTGAAATAAATTTGGCACCATAATGTTTTCCCAGTTGTGTGGACAGTTTACACAACTCCTGTCTATTCTGGTATTCTGTTTGATATGACTAATGGATGCAAGTATAACTTGGTAATTCAGTACAGCAGAGTGGGTTGTAACTGACAATCCAAACTTACCAGCGCACATCCAGCGTGACAAACTTGCTGAACTCACTTGGATGGCGTCACTTAGATAACAGACTTTCCATGCTATACAAGATCAGAAATGATCTTGTGGCAATCCCAGCTGATCAATACCTTTCACATAACCCCAGACCCCAACGGCACTCACACCCACTACAATACAGACTCATATCAGCCAGGATAGGGATTCCAATATTACCAATACCAATATTACCAACAGTCAACCAGTTCAACCTGGCAATCAGCCAGCTTGAACATAAAACCGTTGCCTAAATCCCAGCCCTGTTTTCACTTTTAACTACATGTACATAACACTCTTCTGTATATACTGCTTCAGGCTTTTGCTGTAACTTTTATTCCTACTATTAAACACCCTTGTCAGTTAGACGTGCACATCTCTAAGTCCCCAATAGGGGTTCGAGATGATTGGAAGATAGATGGATAGTAACTGTTTCAGATTTGCCCCAGAAAATCCTGACATGCTGACTACTCTTGGGCTGCTGTATATGCAGGTAAGTTGACCCGTGTGTCATTGATATTACCACATCACTGGGGAGCATGCTGATTAACTCATGTGTGACAGGTACACCGTTTCTGCATATGTGGCTGTGACTGGAGAAATGGGTGTTAATGTGTTTTGCGACCAGTGTAGATCCAGATCAGCCTGTGCATCCGCACAGTCTGATTAGGATCTACACTGTTCGCTATTCCATCAATAAATCACCCATCATGCTTCTAACAAGGAAGTTTGATTGTTATCCGGCCACAGGAGTGTGCTATTTGATCAGGAGCTACAGTGGTGGCAAATTCCATCAGACCCATTTCTCCAGTCACAGCCACATTTGTATCTGTTGCTGGAGAAATGGGGCTTATGGCCAGTTTATCTCATATTCTCGCCCTGTCTAACAACCTCATACGGATATACAGTGGAACCTCTGTCAACCGGACACCAAGTAATTAAATGTGATCTCATTTTGAGAGGTGTCTTGGTAATGCATCTCAGATAATAATGCGTGTTCATGATTGCAAATAACATCAGTATTTCCCAGAATGGTCATATGGAAATAATAAAAGGAACGATACGAAATGAAACAATAAAATATGCGTCAAAGGAAAAGAAAAATGATTTAAAGTTGGAAAAAAAGTTAATAGAAGAAATAGATCAATTAGAAACGGAATACGCTATAAATATATCTGATGCTACGTTAACAGAATTAAATTCTAAAAGAGAAAAGCTAGAAGACGTTCATGAAAAGAAAGTGAAAGGGTGTATGCTACGATCAAAAGCGGAATATATAGAGAGTAATGAAAAGAATACTAAATATTTTGCTAATTTAGAAAAGAAGCGATCAGAAACGATCAGAAAATAAAACTATAGTTTGTTTAAATGTAAATGGAAAAATTGTTACAAAAAATGAAGAAATATTACATGAGCAAAATGAATACTATAAAAAGCTGTATACAAACAAAGATGTTGAAAATAGTAATTACAATTTCTTCACAAACAATAACGATCAGAATATATTATCTGAAGAAAATAAACAGTTATGCGAAGGTAACCTTTCTGAATATGAATGTAGCATTGCCTTAAAAGAAATGAAAAATAATAAAAGCCCGGGCTGAGACGGTATGACTGTAGAATTTTTCAAAATATTTTGGAATGATATAAAACGACACTATACAGATTCTTTTAACTATTCATTAGCAAACGGGTCACTAAGCGAATTGCAAAAACAAGGAATAATAACATTAATGCCTAAGAAAGACAGTGACTTATCAATATTAACAAATTGGAGACCCATATCATTACTTAACGTTGATTACAAAATAGCATCAACGGCCATTGCAAATCGAATTAAAAAAGCCCTACCGACAATAATAGATTATTCACAAACTGGGTTTCTTAAGGGAAGATATATAGGAGAAAACATTAGAACTCTTTATGAAACTGATGCACCAGGTCTATTCTTCTTCGCAGACTTCGAAAAAGCATTTGATACTGTTGAACATACATACCTTTTAAAAGTAATGGAATATTTCAATTTTGGCACCGATATACTGAATTGGATAAAACTGTTTTACTCTGATGCAAAAAGTTGTGTAATACATAGAGGTGTATGCCAGGGTTGTCCGTTATCCCCGTATCTCTTCATTATGGCCATTGAAATATTATCAAAATCTATCATCAACGATGCAGATATAACTGGAGTCAAAATCGGTGATGTAGAGCTAAAACATACAATGTTTGCTGATGATGCAACTTTTATGACAAACGGTACGCAAAAATCCTTTGAAAAGTTAATATACATAATAGATGAGTTCAGTAAGATTTCCGGCCTCAAACTTAACATCAAAAAATCTACAGTAATGAGAGTAGGTGCTTTAAAACATACAGATATCATATTCTGCCCCAACAAAAATTTTACTTGGACCTCACACCGTGCAAAAACCTTCGGCATCACATTCCTGATAGTAGTGCTACTCATGAACATAACGTTTTACCAAAAATATTAGAATTTGAACAGTCTCTTGACCGATGGAAACGCAGAAAGTTAAGCTTACTTGGAAAAATTACGGTTATAAAGACGTTTGCCGTCCCAAAATTGATATATCCATTGACAGTTTTACATGATCCACCAGAAAATATGATAAAACGAATTAGAACTAAGTTATTTCAATTTTTATGGGACAACAAGCCTGATAAAGTTAAACGAAATACAATAATTCAATCTTATGAAAAAGGTGGACTGAAAATGCTAGACATAGATAGTTTTTAGCCAGGTTTTTTGAAAAAAAATCAAGGCTATTGGATTGGCGAAAGCCGGGCGGGCGGGCGGCGGGCGGGCGGCGTTCACAATCAATGTTAAGTTTTCGTGTTCGAGTCCATTTCTTTGTTACTGTACCACCTAGGACCACCAAACTTTCACAGCTTCATAATCAAGGGGTGCCCACCACATATCACTATCCAACATGTTACTTTTTTTTTTAACTTGACCCATTTTGTTCCGCGCAGTCGACTTAGCCATTTTCAATGTTAAGTTTTCGTGTTTGAGTCCATTTCTTTGTTACTGTACCACCTAGGACCACCAAACTTTCACAGCTTCATAATCAAGGGGTGCCCACCACATATCACTATCCAACATGTTACTTTTTTTTTTAGCTTGACCCATTTTTTCCGCGCAGTCGACTTAGCCATTTTCAATGTTAAGTTTTCGCGTTTACAATGTTAAGTTTTCGTGTTTAAGTCCATTTCTTTGGTACTGTACCACCTAGGACCACCAAACTTTCACAGCTTCATAATCAAGGGGTGCCCACCACATATCACTATCCAACATGTTACTTTTTTAGCCAGGTTTTTTGAAAAAAAAATCAGGCTATTGGATTGGCGAAAGCCGGGCGGGCGGCGGGCGGCGGGCGGCGTCCACAATCAATGTTAAGTTTTCGTGTTTGAGTCCATTTCTTTGTTACTGTACCACCTAGGACCACCAAACTTTCACAGCTTCATAATCAAGGGGTGCCCACCACATATCACTATCCAACATGTTACTTTTTTTTTAAC
Organism: Conchocele bisecta; assembly: GCA_029237695.1. Lineage (NCBI taxonomy): Eukaryota > Metazoa > Mollusca > Bivalvia > Lucinida > Thyasiridae > Conchocele > Conchocele bisecta. Next base: position 3,641,577 of record CM055265.1, on the reverse strand, counting down.
TTGACCCATTTTTTCCGCGCAGTCGACTTAGCCATTTTCAATGTTAAGTTTTCGCGTTTACAATGTTAAGTTTTCGTGTTTAAGTCCATTTCTTTGGTACTGTACCACCTAGGACCACCAAACTTTCACAGCTTCATAATCAAGGGGTGCCCACCACATATCACTATCCAACATGTTACTTTTTTTTTAGCTTGACCCATTTTTTTACCGCAGTCGACTTAGCCATTTTCAATGTTAACTTTTCGCGTTTACAATGTTAAGTTTTCGTGTTTAAGTCCATTTCTTTGGTACTGTACCACCTAGGACCACCAAACTTTCACAGCTTCATAACCAAGGGGTGCCTATTAGACAATTGCCTTGTGCAATGTCAAGTTTTTCATACAATAGGGGTGCTTGTTGCATGTCCAAGTCAAATTACTTTGAATTTTTTTGTTAAAGTTTTTGTCACGCCCGCTTGCGGAAAGCGCGATATAGTCGGCACTTTGGCGTACGTACGTACGTACGTACATCCGGTTAATGTTTTTGGTTTAGTTTTTTGGTTAAGTTTTTTGGTTAAAGTTTTTGGTTAAGCTTTTTGGTTAAGTTTTTTGGTTAAAGTTTTTTCGTGTACTATATCTCTGCAACTGCTTCACCCATTACCTTGATACTTCACATGGGTGTTTATCATCATTGTCGCATCCGCTTGCGGAAAGCGCGATATCATCGGCATTTTGGCATACGTCCGTCCGTCCGTCCGTCCGTACGTCCGTGTGTCCAGTTAAAGTTTTTTTGTTAAAGTTTTTCCATCTACTATATCTATTTTTTTAATGTCCATGCCTCGCCCCAAGGCGCGACATGCAGGCTACGGCCATCTAGTCTACAAAAAGTGGGTATAATTATGTTATCCAAGTGTCTATGCTTGGAAAAAACCTGGCCTTCGTGGCTTTGCCTCGTTTCTTGTTTTACCTTCACCTATTATTTCTACGTAATTTTCATTCTAACCCCCAACCGTGCGGCCCCTGTGCCCAATGTCAAGGTCAAATTACTTTGAATTTTTTGGTTAAAAGTTTTTTAGTGTACTATATCTTTGCAACTGCTTCACCCATTACCTTGATACTTCACATGGGTGTTTATCATCATTGTCGCACCTGCTTGCGGAAAGCGCATTTTATGCATTTTGGCATACGTCCGTCTTTCCGTCCGTGTCCGGTTAATGTTTTTTCGTTAAAGTTTTTCCATCTACTATATCTATTTTTTTAGTGTCCATGCCTCGCCCCAAGGCGCGACATGCAGGCCACGGCCATCTAGTCTACAAAAAGTGGGTATAATTATGTTATCCAAGTGTCTATGCTTGGAAAAAACCTGGCCTTCGTGGCTTTGCCTCGTTTCTTGTTAAATAATGTTTAGAAATCTTGGGCAAGTATAAACTATTCCCCTCAAACAGTTACAGTATCTAAAGAAATTATTTGGAATAACTCAAAACATCAAAACAAACCTATATTTCATAGGAACTGGTATGCTAAGGGTACATTGAACATTTATACGATTATAGAATAAATACTTTTTTAAGATTCGCTGATATTGCAGAAATGTTCAATATAAGAAATGATGATTTTATGAAATATCAAAGTATATTAAATAGTATAAGTCCACTGTGGAAGGATATAGTCAAAACAGAACACATCAACGCGATACAACCTTCAGAAACACTTAAGTCAAAATTACAGAAAAGCAAATACGTTAATAAAATACTATACACGATGCAAACAAACAAAAAAATAATGAAAGATATAAAAGCTGAGCTAAAATGGATACATGAATTTCCGGATACTTACCTAAATTGGAAACAAATTTACACGTTACATTTCAACTGTACTATAGATTCCGTATTGTGTAATTTCCAATACAAATACTTAATGAGAATTATTGGAACAAACAAATTACGTTATCGCTGTAATTAAATTAATAGCAGTTTGTGCGATTTTGTTCTATGTATGTTCAAAGTATAAAACATTTGTTTTGGGAATGTCCCCATGTACAACATTTGTGGTCACAGCTGCGGACATATTTAATTGAAAAAGATATAACATATGTCGTAAATTTCCAAAGTATTTCTATAGGAATAAATGACAAAGCACAAAAAGCACACCAATTTAATTTTATAATCATATTAGCCAAATATTTCATTGTTAAATGTAAATATGAAAATAATGATATAGCTTTCGGTCCATTTCTAAATTATTTAAGACATAGGATATACATAGAGGAGATTATAGCAACAACAAAAGACAAACGGGAACAACATATTATTAAATGGGGCAGGTTTCCGACATAGTTATAATTGTAAGCACTGTAGACAGGTGTCAATCACACAAACTACACAAAAGTAACGAATATCAATCTAGTCTAGCACATATGAACACATAGGAACATAGTCCACTTTTCACTTTGTTGCTATCGTTCTATATTACTCCCACAACTTTCCTATTTCTATCTTTTCTCCCTTACTATTTTTCTGCTAAAAACCTTACTTTCGAATACATTGAGTACATGTGTAACTGTATGCGATCACGTAAGCCATACATTGTTAGTCAATATTGTATGTATAAATGTACATGTTGTATTTAAAAGTGAAATAAAAATATTGAAATATAAAAAAAAAAAGAATGGTCATATGCCTGATTTACAGTGAAACCTCTTGAGAGAGGTTTCACTGTCTTGGCAATTGTCTGAGAAGAGGTACATTCGGATCTTGTGGCAAATCTAGTCTGATAATTCCACAGTTGTGTTGGGGTCTAAAGTTTTGCTGACAGCAACAGCAGTTAGCAGGTGGAGTGACTGAATGGTAAACAGTATAATGATGGTCGCGTTCATTGTAAGGTACTAACTACTTAATCATAGCTGGGGGCCTGTATTCAGTTTGTTAGTAGCAGAATGCACAGATCCTGATCAGTTTTTGCAGAATCTAAACTCAGATCAGCATGTTAACACTCATACAGCGTGATCAGGGGATGCACTGTTCTCCACTCAGTCACTAAAATGGTATAGATCATCAGCAGATTGCTTCATTGTGCTATAAAACACCATGGACCACAACGCAAATAGTGTAGGTCCAGATAAACTAGCGCCTAACAAGGCGTCTCGTCAGGATCTGCACTGTCCATTGATCGACATTGCAAACATATTTGTGTCTGTGACTGGAGAAATGGGCTCGGGTTTTGCGACCAATGTAGATCCATATGAGCCTGTGCTTCCTCAGTCTGATCAGGATCTTAACTGTTCAACATTACCTCAATGAAAAGCCTGTCCTGCTTCTAACAAGGAATATAGACCATTATCAGGCTGCCGGAGTGTGCTATTTGATCTGTAGCCTATTTCACCAACATTGCAAAGTATACTTCCTAGCAAAGTATACTTCGAGGGAGAAATTTTCAATTTTAAGATAAATGTATTAATTTTTATTATACTGAATTTATTACATTATCACAGCCATTTTGGCTGTGATAATGTAATACATTCAGTATAATAATTCTGCATTGTTTTAATCATCAAATATATGCAGTCGTTAGTTCTATATGAAGTAATGCATTTCAGTAAAATCAATGATTACTCCTTCAAAGTAAACTTTGCTAGATAATTAAAGTATACTTTGCAATTTTGATGGAATCGGCTACAGGAGCTACACTGGCCAGAAACCCCATAAGCCCCAATTTTCCACATTTATGGCCACCTGGGGCCAATTTCACTAAACTTTGTACGACTAAGAAGTGTGTAAGTACAAAATTAAAATGTACAATAACATTTGCACTTATAACTCATGTTGGCAAATCGTTTGTGGGTGTGTTTACATTTAATGATGTGTACACCTAGATAGAAAATGGTAGCATTTCTGACTCATATTAATGTGAGAAACCAATTCATAAGAACATTTTTATCATACAAAGTTTAGTGAAACGGGCCCCTGGTCTACGAATCGTAGACCAGGAGCCCGTTTCATTAAACTTTGTAGACTACGATCATGTACGCAGGTTCACCAATACCAGAAGGCATTTGAGAACCTGGGTAACGCGATGACCTATGACCCGACACATGTGAAGGCCATCATGGCCGCTGGCAGTATGATGCAGAGTCACGGAGACTTCGACGTCGCTCTGACAAAGTATCGAGTAGCTGCGGTCAATGCGCCTGAAAGTCCGCCCTTGTGGAACAATGTCGGAATGTGCTTTTTTGGCAAGAAAAAATATGTAGCGGTAAGTTAGTATTTGATTCATTAACAATGTATTTGATTTAGTGTAGCGATTGATCAATCAGAGGCTGTGATTTGGGGTCAAAGGTAAAAACAATAAAGAAAACAAACGGCACTTCATATATATTAGGCTACTTCGGGTATATTAGGATATTTCAGGTATATTAGGATACTTCAGATATAAACAACATGTATTCAACACTCTTTATTATCCCATGCCGATAGGCAAGAGGGGATATAGCGTCGTTCCATGTATGTACGTGTGTACGTATGTTTGCGTTAGTAACACCATTCATTTTTCAATAACTTATGAACCACTTCACCGATTTTGCTAATATTTGACCACAATGTGTGTCTAGGGATAGTGCTTAGCCCAAGGTCAAGGTCACCAAGGACTTATTATGTTCACCTTGTTTGTAAGGCAAAAATGTTATGTTTTTGTTTGTTTTTGTTTGTTTTTGTTTGTTTTTGTTTGTTTTTGTTTATTTTATTATCAAGGCTGCCAGCGAGGGGATTAGCTGTGATATCGATGCCCTTGTTATGCTACAAGGACTGATGGTTGTGGTGTAAAATATACACTAAGTTTAACTAATATGTAACTTTCATGATGAAATTGAGTATTATGTCAACCAGTGTAGACACTGATCACCATATATAAACCTCTATATATGCGGTCGTGTCCAGTTTATAATTATAGTAGTTAGATGGCACTGTAATGCCGCTGTTTACAGTAATGGAGTAAATCAACCACGATCATGCAGACTCACTACATTGTGAACAATGTAGTCCCTGATCAGACTGCACTTCAGTGTACTTCACTGTTGGCACACACATTTGAGACACGCCATGTACATAAGAATATGTGTAATTTTTCATGAAATGTGATATTTTCCATAAATCACGTCGAAAGATGACAACATTTTCATAGTAAATGCGGAATCCAGATTTGCTATGAAAATTTGTTCATCTTTCGACGTTATTTACAAAAATTATCGTAAATTTTGTAATATTTTTAAAGAAATATCGCACATGTTCTTTGGTACAAAATCGCATGGCGTGTCTCATTTTTATGTACACCAAAAATATTTTACGGGTACATATAGTCGCCACCCTGTCTGTCTATCCGTCTGTCTGGCTGTCCGAGATTTGTGTTAAATGTTTTGGGTGCCTACTATCGGATTTGCTTGAAACTTCATATGCGTATTTATCATCAACCATATTTTCAATCTGTGGCCCACTCTAATTTCAGGACGGAATATATATTTTGATTGTAAATATTGAGTTCTGAAGTTGGGATTTACCCCCCTCGGACAGGTGGATACGGGACACGACCCCGTTGACCCGTCTGCGTGTAGACTCCCTGAGGCTTGTACCTCTATGTCAGAAAAGCGGACGTTAAACCCTATTCACTCACTCACTCACTGTGGCCCACTCATGCTGCTCCTGTGCCCAAGGTCAAGACGAAATGACTTAGAAGTTTTTGTTAAAGTGGGGTTTTTTTTGCATTAAAATATTTTAGGGATACATCCATGATGTAGGGATGATCCATTTCTTGCCACTAACTCTCGCGACATCCACAATATCCACAGGCAATCAGCTGCCTGAAGCGAGCGAACTACCTGGCACCATTTGATTGGAAGATCCTGTACAACCTGGGACTCGTACACCTGACCATGCAGCAATACGCCTCCTCGTTCCATTTCCTCAGTGCGGCCATCAACCTGCGACCCAAGATGGCGCAGCTCTTCATGCTCCTCGCAGGTATGGATGTAACATCGGTGCCTGACAATAATGTCAAAATGCTGATGAAAACTCCAGAATGGTAGAATATTTTTTAAGTTGGGGATGTTTGTACTACCTTGTTTTTAGCTCGACTATTCGAAGAATAAGTAGAGCTTATGTTGTCACCCCGGCGTCGCCGTCGGCGTCACCGTCACGCCTTGGTTAAGGTTTTTAGTCAAGCTTGTATATGGAATACTACTGGCCCTACACCCACCATACTTGGACAACTTCATCTCCTAGTGATGTACATCAATAACCCCTGATCTATATTTGACCTTGACCTACATTTCCTCTTGAATTACTTGGTTAATTCCCCTTGGTTAAGGTTTTAGTCAACCTTGGTTAAGGTTTTTAGTCAAGTTTGTATATGCAATACTACTGGCCCTACACCCACCATACTTGGACAACTTCATCTCCTAGTGATGCACATCAATAACCCCTGATCTATATTTGACCTTGACCTACATTTCCTCTTGAATTACTTACTTAATTCCCCTTGGTTAAGGTTTTTAGTCAACCTTGGTTAAGGTTTTTTTTCAAGCTTGTACATTGAATACTATTGTGCATCCAGACACCATACTTCGACAACCTTTTCTCATATGGATGTACATCAATAACCCCTGACCTTTATTTTACCTTCACCTACATTTAACCTTCAATTACTTACTTAATTCCTTTTGGTTAAGGTTTTTAGTCAACCTTCTATATGGAATACTACTGGCCCTACACCCACTATACTTGGACAACTTCATCTCCTAGTGATGTACATCAACAACCCCTGATCTATATTTGACCTTGACCTACATTTCCTCTTGAATTGCTTAATTCCCCTTGGTTAACGTTTTTAGTCAAGCTTGTAGATGGAATACTCCTGGCCCTACACCAACCTACTTGGACAACTTCATCTCCTAGTGATGTACATCAACAACCCCTGACCTATATTTGACCTTCACCTACATTTAACCTTGAATTACTTACTTAATTCCCCTTGGTTAAGGTTTTTACTCGACCTTGGTTAAGCTTTTTACTCAAGCTTGTACATGGAATACTGTTGTGCATACAGACACCATAATTGGACAACCTTTTCTCATAGTGATGTACATCAATAACCCCTGATCTATATTTTGACCTTGACCTACATTTCCTCTTGAATTACTTACTTAATTCTCTTTGGTTAAGGTTTTTTAGTCAAGCTTGTAGATGGAATACTCATGGCCCTAACACCAACCATACTTGGACAACTTCATCTCCTAGTGATGTACATCAACAACCCCTGACCTATATTTGACCTTGACCTACATTTAACCTTAAATTACTTTCTTAATTCCCCTTGGTTAAGGTTTTTACTCGACCTTGGTTAAGGTTTTTAGTCAAGCTTGTAGATGGAATACTATTGTGCATACAGACACCATACTTGGATAACTTTTTCTCATATGGATGTACATCAATAACCCCTGACCTTTATTTTACCTTCACCTACATTTAACCTTCAATTACTTGGTTTAATGTTTTAGTCAAGCTTGTATATGGAATACTTCTGGCCTACATCAACATACTTGGACAACTTCATCTCCTAGTGATGTACATCAATAATCCCTGACCTATATTTCACCTTGACCTACTTTTATCCTTGGATTACTTAGTTATCTCCCCTTGGTTACGTTTTTTACTCAAGCTTGTATATGGAATACTCCTGGGCCTACAGCAACCATACTTGGAAAACCACGCATCTACGTCCAAGGTCAAGGTCACTGTTGAAGGTCAAAGGTCAAACCTATTGAAATTCCCTTCCGCTCTATATCTTCTACACCGATGCATGGATTATCAAATGGCTTGGCACAAATGTTTCTCATGATGAGAAGGTGTGTCGCCATCAATAACCACGCACCTACGTCCAAGGTCAAGGTCACAGTTGAAGGTCAAAGGTCAAACCTATGAAATTCCCTTCCGCTCTATATCTTCTACACTGATGCATGGATTATCAAATTGCTAACCACGCACCTACGTCAAGGTCACAGTTGAAGGTCAAACCTATTGAAATTCCCTTCCGCTCTATATCTTCTACACCGATGCATGGATTATCAAATGGCTTGGCACAGATGTTTCTCATGTTGAGAAGGTGTGTCACAATCAATAACCACGCACCTACGTCCAAGGTCAAGGTCACAGTTGAAGGTCAAAGGTCAAACCTATTGAAATTCCCTTCCGCTCTATATCTTCTACACCGATGCATGGATTATCAAATGCCTAGGCACAAATGTTTCTCAGGATGAGAAGGTGTGTCGCGATCAATAACCACGCACCTACATCCAAGGTCAAGGTCACAGTTGAAGCTCAAAGGTAAAAAATATTGAAATTTCCAAATGGCTTGGCACAAATGTTTCTCACGATGAGAAGGTGTGTCGCGATCAATAACCACGCACCTACGTCCAAGGTCAAGGTCACTGTTGAAGGTCAAAGGTCAAACCTATTGAACTTCCCTTCCTCTCTATGTCTTCTACACCGATGCATGGATTATCAAATGGCTTGGCACAAATGTTTCTCGTGATGAGAAGGTGTGTCCCGATCAATAACCATGCACCTATGTCCAAGTTCAAGGTCACAGTTGAAGGTCAAAGGTCAAACCTATTGAAATTCCCTTCCGCTCTATATCTTCTACACCGATGCATGGATTATGAAATGGCTTGGCACAGATGTTTCTCATGATGAGAAGGTGTGTCGCAATCAATAACCACGCACCTACGTCCAAGGTCAAGGTCACAGTTGAAGGTCAAAGGTCAAACCTATTGAAATTCCCTTCCGCTCTATATCTTCTACACCGATGCATGCATTATCAAATGCCTTGGCACAAATGTTTCTCAGGATGAGAAGGTGTGTCTCGATCAATAACCACCACGCACCTACGTCCAAGGTCAAGGTCATAGTTAAGGTCAAAGGTCAAACCTATTGAAATTCCCTTCCGCTCTATATCTTCTACACCGATGCATGGATTATCACACTATGCCCAGGGTCAAGGTCACAGACTTGATGCGTTTGAAACCTTAACGCTCGGCTAAATGGCTTATGATCAAAAATGCCTCGTTTTCTTTGGCTGCCAGTGGGGGTATTCGTGTGCCGACAGGCCACATTTCTAGTTTCCCTTGGTTAATGTTTTTAGTCAACCTTGGTTAAGGTTTTTATGTAGGCCGCAGCCACCTTCTTTGTCAAGCTATGTGTACATCGACACCCTCGTAGTCGAGCTATGCTGTTCTCCTACAGCTCTTGTTATATATGGGGGGCTTTTGTCCTACCTTGTTTTTTCACTGGGGGGCTTTTGTCCTACCTTGTTTTTTTCACTGGGGGCTTTTGTCTGGGGGGCTTTTGTCCTACCTTGTTTTTTCACTGGGGGGCTTTTTTCCTACCTTGTTTTTTCACTGGGGGGCTTTTATCTGCCTGCGCAGTTTTGGACTGGGGGGCTTTTGTCATGGGGGGCTCATGTCCGCATCCCCACTGTTTGCTTTTTGCAGCTCAACTACTAAAGTCAATTTTCTACTTTATTACAGTATTTTCACTACTCAATTTGAAAATCAATGCATAGTTTCACATTGCTTGGAGTATTTTGTACTTCCACTTCTAATAATCAGTGCGTATTCTGCTTAAACAAGTGCGGAATATACACCAATACGCACCTTATCTGGAGCTCTGCATCACCATCATAAAGATGAAGTTTCATGAAATTGACAATTTGCCCAAGCCTAAGAAGTTGTATTTGCTGTTCTGAGTTCAAGATCAACCAATTAAACTGACATCTGTCCATCCGTAAACTTTAGTCTTGTACCGTGATCCTCTGATCAAGTTCATACGTCCCATACGCAACTACTGTCCTGCCTTGCCAGGGTTCCTATGGGGCCTTGAAAACCTGGAATAGCCTGAAATTTTACAAAAGGCCTTCAAAGTCATTACTGTAGGGCCTTGAATGTCTGTAAGAAAATATACAAATTGCTATGTGAAGGGGTGGGGGGTGGGGAATACGAAAGTTGCGTTATTTATGTGCCAATATTTAGGTTAGTATGGCAGTACTGGTTTCATCACAATAGCAATGTATTTGGATACAATTTGTTTTTGGAAACCCCTAGAGGTTTCCCAAAGCAAGTTGTGTCCGAATATTCAGGGTCCTTCGGATAAAAGTTGAAACCAAGGTCCCCATCCCTATATGACGTTAGCTGTTGCTGGGACGTAACACCCATTCACCTTAACCTTCTTTCTTTACATCATTTTTATACCCCCCGCAACGAGTTGAGGGGGGGTATACTGGAGTCAGGTTGTCCGTCCGTCCGTCCGTCCGTCCGTCCGGATAAACTTAACATCAGAGAAATATTGTTATAACTTCTATTTCCTTCATTTAAAATGCTTGATATTTCACACATGCATTCCTGTAAGGCTCTACTACCATGCTGTGCCAAATCCACGACCGTCCAACCCCCGCAGATCCCAAGGTCAAGGTCAATTACTTAGTCCGTAAACTTAACATCAGAGAAATATTCTTATAACTTCTATTTCCTTCATCTAAAATGCTTAATATTTCACACATGCATTCCTGTAAGGCTCTACTACCATGCTGTGCCAAATCCACGACCGTCCAACCCCCGCAGATCCCAAGGTCAAGGTCAAATACTTAGTCTCTTTACAAAACTTAACATCAGAGAAATATTGTTATAACTTCTATTTCCTTCATCTAAAATGCTTAATATTTCACACATGCATTCCTGTAAGGCTCTACTACCATGCTGTACCAAATCCACGACCGTCCAACCCCCGCAGATCCCAAGGTCAAGGTCAAATACTTAGTCTCTTTACAAAACTTAACATCAGAGAAATATTGTTATAACTTCTATTTCCTTCATCTAAAATGCTTAATACTTCACACATGCATTCCTGTAAGGCTCTACTACCATGCTGTGCAAAATCCATGACCGTCCAACCCCCGCAGATCCCAAGGTCAAGGTCAAATACTTAGTCTCTTTACAAAACTTAACATCGGAGAAATATTGTTATAACTTCTATTTCCTTCATCTAAAATGCTTAATATTTCACACATGCATTCCTGTAAGGCTCTACTACCATGCTGTGCCAAATCCACAACCGTCCAACCCCCGCAGATCCCAAGGTCAAGGTCAAATACTTAGTCTCTTTACAAAACTTAACATCAGAGAAATATTATTATAACTTCTATTTCCTTCATCTAAAATGCTTGATATTTCACACATGCATTCCTGTAAGGCTCTACTACCATGCTGTGCCAAATCCACGACCGTCCAACCCCCGCAGATCCCAAGGTCAAGGTCAATTACTTAGTCCGTAAACTTAACATCAGAGAAATATTCTTATAACTTCTATTTCCCCGCTGATCTCGAGGTCAACGTCACATACATACCGTATAACCTTGGCTTAACGCCCCCCTCCTAATAAACGCGCCCCCCCCCCCCCCCCCACCCCCCCCCCCCCCCCAAATAAAAAAAAATAATTTTTTTTTTACCAGTGACTGCCAATTTCAAACACAAATAATCCTTAAATCCTTATTTGTGTTTGAAATTGGCGGTCCTTTTTTTTTTTTTTTTTTTTTTTTATTTTTTTTTTTTTTTTTTTTTTTTTTTTAATGGCTGATAAACGCCACCCCCCCCCCCCAAATAATTTTTTTTTTTTTTTACCAATGACCGCCAATTTCAAACACAAATAGTCTTTAAATCTTTATTTGTGTTTGAAATTGGTGGTCCTTGGTAATTTTTTTTTTTTCTTTTTTTTTTTTCTTTTTTTTTTTTTTTTTTTTTTTTTTTTTTACTGGCTAATAAACGCCCCCCCCCCCCCCCCCCCCCCCCCCCCCTTTTGTAAAATGTAACGCCTCCGGGGCGTTAATTCGAGGTTATACGGTAGTCTCTTTACAAAACTTAACATCAGAGAAATCGGTTATAACTTCTATTTCCTTGCTCGGATCTGCTTCACATTTCACACACTCATTGCTCCAATGGACCTCTACCACCCTGTGACAAATTCACGTTCATGCCGCTCGCGCTAATCCCAGTGTCAAGGTCACAAGCCCACACACTTGGAAATTTGTACATATTTTAGGGGTACCTGGGCCCACGCGGGGGGTATTCCGTAAGCCTCGCTTACTGACCAATCTAGTTCAGACTGTATACAAATTGTGTTATTACAGTGGCACTGACACATCTAGAAGACTCGGAAAATGCTAAACAAGCCTATGAGCAAGCCATTACATTGGACTCGTAAGTACATTGACATATGTGGGTGGCAGGTGGGAGCATGCGATGGGTAATTTAACGATCGGGATTCATCCTTACTGCAATCCTGAACGAAGATCTGGTTTGGCCCTCGGGTACGTCTTTGGCATTTTGTATGTGACAGTTGAATCTGGTTATACCCTTATAAGAGTACTCCTACCGGTATTACTTTTAGGGGAAGGGGTCAAGTGACTTTGGTGTGGTATGGACCTGGCACCAGGTTATTCTAATTTCAGGGCTTAATATATTTTTTCTCTATGTAAATATTCCGTTCTGATTTTGTTTTTTTTCCCCAATGCAGCAGGAAAATATGTGATCGAACCCGTTGGCCCGGCCTTACATGACCTTAGCTTTTGATAGGCCGTTAAGCAACAATAAACAAACAAACAGACATGTACATGTATCCTGATAATGTAAAACTACTGCATACACAGTGTGCCTTATGACTGGCTCTGTGATGTAATGTATGTGGCTGTCACTGGAGAAATGGGGCTTACTGTTTTTTTATGACCAGTGTAGATCCAGATCAGCCTGTGCATCTGCACAGTCTGATCAGGATCTGCACTGTTCATCAATGAAACACACGTCATGCTTCTAACAAGGAATTCAGATTGTTATCAGGCTACAGGAGTGTGCTATTTGATTAGTAGTGACACTGGTCACAAAGCCCATAAGCACCATTTCTCCAGGGACAGCCACATAATTATACAGGTTAACCCTTTCAACACCACAGGCATGTACAGTGGTATTGGTAAAAAGTGTAGATCCAGAAGAGCCGACTGGTGACAAGCCGTCTCATCAGGATCTACACTTTTTGCAAGTAATTTTCATATTTTTTAGTACAAAAACTTTTCATAAATGGACTAGTCTGAAAATAATTTTGTGACGATTGGATTGGATGCAAAATTAACATATCAAATTCCATTCCAGTTACTTAGGGGTAAGAGTTTTAGAAAATTAGTCGGAGTATCAGAACTTCTTCTGGGGCCCGTTTCACTAAACTTCTTACGACTAAAATGTTCGTAAGGCCAGTTTTTTTTTATTAGTTGGTTTACAGATCCGCCGACCCGATTTTTTGACAATGTGGAAAAAAATTAAAATTTTAATTTCCGATTTTTTTTTAGATTTTTTTACCTCCGATCCAAAAAAAAAAAAAAAATAAAAAAAAAAAATAAATTGTTTGCTGTGCCGCAGCAGCGACAACAAGAACAACCTGCGAATGGACGATTCGATATGATTTGATATATCTCAGTTTCAGATTGAATGCAAAAATTCAAAACCATAATGCTCGGGTAAATGGCCTATATTTTCTGATTTCTTGCTCCGATGTGCTTCATATTTCATGTATGCGTTCTTCCTAGGGTCCTCTACCGCCCTGCCACAAATCCACACTCGTGCCACCCCCACTGATATTCGTTTCAGCTATATCGCCGCTTAGTTGTCTTGTATTTAATTATACCAGATACGGTATTAATATGTGCGCATTACGCAACACATTCACAGTGATCAACATTCAGCAGTATGTGAATATGAAACTGAGTTGCTATGTAGTATATAAAGAAACTTGCTGAACCGACTCCCTACGTTAACCGACAAACTCTTGGTCCGAGACGATGCCGGTTAACACAAGTTTCACTCTATCACAATCACTGGCCTTTTTGTTTTTTACCGACCACAAACCGACCCAACCATGAGCCTTAAAAAGGTGAACCGACCCAACCATGTGCCTTAAAAAGGTGATTTTTATGGTGTTCGGACCATCCGTCTGTCCGTCACACGTTCGGTTAACCACTTCGTAACAGTTTCTCAAACCGGCCATATCTTCTACATAAGTTGCTCAAGTTCTTCAATATTTCAACACATCATTCATTGGTATGTGTGCTATACCTGCCTTGTCATACTTTATATTACCTTGACCTTTTGACCTTCACAGGGCTGCTGAAAGGACTTAGCAATTTCGGTTAACCAGTTTGTCACAGTTTCTCAAACTGGCCATAGCATCTACATAAGTTGCTTAACTGCTTCAATATTTCCATACTTCATTCATTTGCATGTATGCTACACCTGCCTTGCCATACTACATATGACCTTCACCCTTTGACTTGACACTTTTGGTTCACCCGTTTGTCAGTTTCTTCAATATGCCGCCGGTGGCATCCGCGTTCGACACTTATTTTTTATTTTTTTTTATTTCCTTGACCGACCCAACCCTGTGCCAAAAAGAATAAAAAAATTGAAAAACCTTTTTTTTATTTTTATTTTTTTCCGACCGACCGACCCGATCTCGCGGAAATAAAATCCGTAAACCAACAAATAAAAAAAAACTGGCCTAAGTGCAAAATTATGATAGTCTGTAAATTTCACATTATCAATGTTTTCTTCTAAACAATTATTGGATTTGCATTTATTGAGCATAGGCTGCATATGCAGCCTATGCTCAATAAATGTAAATCCATCAATTTAAATTTCCAGATGATCCTAAATTTGCACTTACGAACTTCTTAGGCGTATGAAGCTTAGTGAAACGGGCCCCTGAAATCTACTGCAAAGTTCGGTGACATCTTTCACCTTTGTTGTCAAAAGTTGAAAAAAAATTAAGACCACTCATGGAATAGAATTCTCTGTATATTGTACGAATGAATGGCCTTTTTGTTGAATTTATCGGGGTATAAACTTGGATAAGTCGCGGGAATACTGGACGAAGGCCGGAAGGCCTCGTCCAGTATTCCCGCGACTTTTTAAAGTTTATATCCATTCATTCCTTATAATTCCAGCATTTGAAATAAATTTGTCAAGAAAATGTGTTTATTTTATTTTCCGTTTTCTTAAGAATTATTTTAACTGCGCCTCACGGTTACGGAAAGTAGTTTGGCGTGGGAGTTTACTGGGATATAGATTTTGGACAGAGACTTGCTACGGGCCAATCAAATGTTAGGGAATTGTGTAAATATTTTATTGGTACATGTATCAATTTCTTTAATATTTTATCAAGATTGGCAAAATATGGAGATATGGCATAAGTCTCATACACTGGCACACATATCAATTTATTAAAGTAAAACATTTTTTAAACATTAATGTGCTGCTGGCTAGCAAAACAAATCTGGCAAAAGTTGCGCAAATTGGGGATGTAATTATCTTGCTGATGGCAATATGGCTATTTCCTTGACACGATGGGCCCTGATTTGACTTTGTGGATGTGCAATCTGACCTGGCTCTACGTTGGTCACAAATGTCTTAAAGCCCTTTTCGTCATCCCCTCCCACATATTTGTGGCTATGACTACTGTCTGTTCCACGTTTTGCTGCCGACGAACTTTCGGCTATTAAACATAATAAATCTAAAAAATATTTATATGTCAGTAGTTTTTCATCAATAACAAAACAGTCACCCTCCCCAAATTCCATCAAATATTGATTTTTTTTGGGAAAAACCGATTTTCCTATTGGAATTTACCATGGGACAAAAAGGAGGAGGATGACTCTGATGAAACCTGGCGAGATAGCTTTCAAATGATGTAACTAAGAAAACAAGTCCGGTTTTGAAAATCGGTCCACAAGTGAAAAATTATTTTTAAAAAATCTATGTTTAGCCCTTGTGTTAAATTCCCACAGGAGTTATTATCCCCCCCCCCCCCCACCCCTCGCAACAAGTTTTGGTTTGGGGGGTATACTGGAGTCGGGTTTTCCGTCCGTCCGTCCGTCCGTCCGTCCGTCACTAAACTTAACATCAGAGAAATATTGTTATAACTTCTATTTCCTTCATCTAAAATGCTTAATATT
Organism: Conchocele bisecta; assembly: GCA_029237695.1. Classification (NCBI taxonomy): domain Eukaryota; kingdom Metazoa; phylum Mollusca; class Bivalvia; order Lucinida; family Thyasiridae; genus Conchocele; species Conchocele bisecta. Next base: position 3,625,510 of record CM055265.1, on the reverse strand, counting down.
TCACACATGCATTCCTGTAAGGCTCTACTACCATGCTATGCCAAATCCATGGCCGTCCAACCCCCACTGATCCCAAGGTCAAGGTCAAATACTTAGTCTCTTTACAAACTTAACATCAGAGAAATATGTTATAGCTTCTATTTCCTTCGTCTAAAATGCTTAATATTTCACACATGCATTCCTGTAAGGATCTACGACCATGCTGTACCAAATCCACGACGTCCAACCCCCGCTGATCGTCGCAAGGTCAAGGTCACATACTTAGTCTCTTAACATCAGAGAAATATGTTATAACTTCTATTTCTTTCATCGAAAATTCTTAATATTTCATGCATGCATTCCTATAAGGCTCTACTATCATACTGTGACAAATTCCCGCTGATATCGAGGTCAAGGTCACATACTTAGTCTCTTTACAAAACTTAACATCAGAGAAATCGGTTATAATTTCTATTTCCTTGCTCGGATCTGCTTCACATTTCACACACACATTGCTCCAATGGACCTCTACCATCCTGTGACAAATTCACATTCATGCCGCCCCCGCAAAGCTCAGAGTCAAGGTCACAAGCCCACACACTTGGAAATTATTTTACATATTTAGGGGTACGGTACCTGGGCCCACGCGGGGGGTATTCTGTAAGCCTCGCTTACTGACCAATCTAGTTTTCACAATAAACTCAATATTTGATGGAATTTCATTAAATAATTTTTTTGTGGGAGGGTGACTTTTTTGTTATTGATGAAAAAATCCTTACAATTAAATAATTTTTAGATTTAATGTCTTATAGGAATTGTGACCAGTGTAGCTCCTGGTTAAATAGCACACTCCTGTTTTGTTTGTTTATTGGTGTTTAACGGCCTATCAACATCACACTCCCGTGGCCTGATAATGATATATATTGCTTATTAGAAGCATTGTGGGTGTTTCATTAATTGAATGGTGCAGATCCTGATCAGACTGTGCGAATGCACAGGCTGATCTGGATCTACACTAGTCGCAAGACCAATAAGCCCCATTTCTTCAGTCACAGCCACATTTCTGTTTGTTCATGCCAGCAAAGACCCGGTGGTGTGTCTCAACTACGCCGTATTCCTGTACAACAACAGCGACAAGAGAACCGCCACCAAGATGTTCTCGCAGTTCGAACAGAGGATCCGTGTGCTGAAGGGGAGTCAAAACCCAGCTAACTCTGACCCCGAGGTAATTGTTGGTGGACGTAGTTACCTCCCTTTGAATTGTAGTTTTAAAATTTGAATTGCATGTATCCTGCCTGTCATTTCTTAGACATCGTTACAGACAGCGCTCACATTCAATTTACATTAGCGACTATGTAAAATGTTTGGGGTAGATATAATCGCCACCATATTCGTCTATCCATCTCTGATGTCTGTCTGTCCGAAATTGGCGTTTTTCCGCTACTACTATATATTTTACTGTATGTCAGATTGGTTCGATACTTATTTGTCATCATCCATCACCATTTCCTCTTTCAGATCCAGGAAACGGCCACCATACTTGGCGCTGCACTTCAAGTTGGTGAAACCCTCGTCTGGAAGGATGAAAAGAAGGAGGACGGCAAGCCATCGGCAGTGAAGGTTCCGGACGCGAACGCCAATGCCGCCGGTGATGAAACAGCGGTTAAACTTCCACTATACGCAGATATATCTGCCGTCAAGGAACCGGAGCCACCTCGACCAATCAACACCGAACAGACTGTGGAATCGGAGCCGGACATGGGTGTGACACCCGGCCCCACCCCGGGGAGTAGACCGACCACCTCGACGCTTGTTGACACCAACTTGACACCCACCCCAAACCCAGCGTCCACACCGGCTCCCAGCTTCCCACCAGACCTATACAGCCTGGAACCGGAGCGCCCCACCCCTACACCCACCTACCACCCACCACCTGGTGAGCCAATGCTGCAACGGCGAGTGGAAGACCTCCCGTCACTCCCGTCTCCTTTTGGGGCACAGTCCGTGCCTCCATTGCCGTTTAAACTGGCCCCGCGGTCCCTGCCCCCGGTCCAAGGGCAGACCCCAAACCTGGATAACCTGCCCACCCCACCGAAGGACGATCTGCCACCCACGTACGAGGAGATTGAGATGGCGGACAAGCTGTCGGGGAAGAAGAAGAAAAAGAAGAAGGATAAAGAGAGACAGGCGAGAGCAGAGCTCGATCCACTGTAGTGGTGATTATTAACCCTTTCACCCCTAAGTAACTGGAATGGATTTTGATATGTAATTTGCAACCAATCAACCGTCACAAAATGATTTTCAGACTAGTCAATTTATGAAAAAGAGGGTGTTTTTGTTCTCAAAAATATGAAAATTACTTGCAAAAAGTGCAGATCCTGATGAGACGGCTTGTCACGAGCCGGCTCATCTGGATCTACACTTTTTGCCAATACTACTATACAGGCCTGTAGTGTTGCAAGGGTTAACTAACCTTAACGCTGTGTGACAGGCTAGTGTATGTTGATAGCGGAAACACATAGCCTTCCTTGGAGTTATTACCAAGCTGATCATGATAAATTTGATGTCAAAAGACTATAAACCTGCTATTCTAGTTATTTGGTAATTATTTATGCTACTGAATGTGTATGTGTAATTGAATGGAATGCGGATATATTTACATTGCATCATTACACTGAATTATTGGGTAATAATTCCAGCACAAAAATATTTACACAATTCCCTAACATTTGATTGGCCCGTAGCAAGTCTGTATCCAAAATTTATATCTCAGTAAACTCCCATGCCGAACTACTTTCCGTAACCGTCGGGCGCAGTTAAAATAATTCTTAAGAAAACGGAAAATAAACACATTTTCTTGATGAATTTATTTGAAATGCTGGAATTATAAGGAATGAATGGCCTTTTTGTGGAATTTATCGGGGATATAAACTTGGAAAAGTCGCGGGAATACTGGACGAGGCCTTCCGGCCTTCGTCCAGTATTCCCGCGACTTTTCCAAGTTTATACCCCGATAAATTCCACAAAAAGACCATTCATTCCTATAATATCCTGTGTTTACTCGTACATTATATCAGTGTCGTCATTGATACAGCAAATTAATACCGGTTGGCTTGTATTTGGTCAGTGCACGAGTTAACGTTAAATTTTGGGCTCAAAGGTTTAATTATTGTCAAATTGCACCACAGCATTGAAAAATCCATTATAATCAATATATTTACCCATTATCTGACTAGCTGGAATAGTGGAACAGATCCACTTTTAAACGTTAACGAGTGGCGTGTTTACCCACGTCTGATTCCATTGTCACATTTGTACATACATGTAAATGCACAGAATATTGTTGTAAATTGAATGGGTCAGTGGTATAGGGGAGCTAACTCCTCATGAATCTAGCCATCTTATTCCACTGACCTTGTCATTGATCCAGTGGCTATGTATCCTATTGATTAATTATTTAAACCACGTAAATGAGAGAGACTGAAAAAAGAAAACTATCATCACTGCTGACCTCGGTCTTTGTGCATATTCACAGAATTTTATTAGGATCTAACATTCTTAAGTATTAAGAATGTTTATTTGTACTGTGTTTATGTATTTATAATTCCAGTACAAAAATATTTACACAATTCCCTAACATTTGATTGGCCCGTAGCAAGTCTCTGTCCAAAATTTATATCCCAGTAAACTCCCACGCCGAACTACTTTCCGTAACCGTGAGGCGCAGTTAAAATAATTCTTAAGAAAACGGAAAATAAACACATTTTCTTGATGAATTTATTTCAAATGCTGGAATTATAAGGAATGAATGGCCTTTTTGTGGAATTTATCGGGGATGTAAACTTGGAAAAGTCCACAAAAAGGCCATTCATTCCTATATTAAAATGGGAATGATATTAATATTCAAATACACAGCACATGTGAAGGGTGCAATTCATATACATAAACTGTAGAAGACATTTTACATATAGATCATACCCAGGGCTCCAGATAAGGAATTGGTAATTGAGTATTGTCACTCCATCATTTCTGAAGCAATTGGGTATTTCATAATTTTAATTGGGTAATATACAATCACACTACTGTTTACACATCAGCAGACCGCACTTATTGAATAGTTTGCTTCTATATGAAAACATGTCTTGGCATTTCATTAGAATTGTCTCCTTGGAGACAATTCTAATGCAATACCAAGATGTGTTTTCATGGAAAATTAGAAAATATTCTATATTTGTGGTCTGTGTATTGTTTTCTGCAGCATGATAAATGTACCATAACATTTCTATTGCTTTTTGATACTCGCTACATCTGATTTCAATTGGGTTTTTGGAAATTTTAATTGGGTATTTAAGTAAATATGCAGCCTAAAAGCAAATAAATATGCAGCTTATCTGGAGCTCCTGCATACCACTAACAACCATTGCAAAATAAATACATGTATGCAGCACATGTATACTGGAAAATGGATCAAAATATATTTATATGAGGTGCAGTCTTAAAGTTTGATGACTTTGCTTATATCTAAAGAACCATTTGGTCAAATCGGTTGTGAAATATGTCATTAGAAAGCTGGTTCATTTGTGCAAACAATAACATGTCGGTTTCATGAAGTAAACCACAAGAATTTATAAAGTAGTAATTTATTTGCAGGTATCTACGTCAGCACGGAGCAGTTTGACGTCGTCTAATGTAAAATTATGTTACGTAATGATTTAATAGCATTGTTGATTATTGTTTTTGAAGCGTTGTCCGCAAGGCAAATAAACATATTCATCACACATGCGCGATTTAGTTAAGTAAATTTGTATTGTACTGTAACTTGGTTCATTGTATGTGAAGTATTTTCAGCCAATGCTGTACATGTAGTTAATGTTGATGCAGTGCTACTTACATAGTTGCTATACTTAGCGCATGGTTGCTTACCTATTGTTTTCGTATATTATAATGTCATTCAACACTTGATGCTATCCGTTATGGATTAAAAACCTGCACAAATTTCAGCATACATGTACAATGAACATGTGAAGTCACAATGCAGTCAAACGCGGAAATAATCGCGGACCGTTGCTCCGTCCATTGACGCAACGTCACAATTTTTTACTTCAAATTTCCTGCACTACCTGCATCCGTGTTGCATAATACGTTTGTTGTCAATCGAACAAAGTCGGAACTGTGCCATTACATAGTTTAGACATTTCTTTGGCAGAAAGAGCAATAAAGTTAGAATCCTGCACCATATAACTTTGAAAATCGAAGCACAGGTATTTTATGAAATGTTGGATTTTTCAACAGCTCTATAGTGACGTTAATTCGTTGCTATAGTTACACATTACGTGTAAACAGATTGTCACAAAGTATGTTCTTATTATCAAATAAATTCAATTTGACCAGATATAAATGTCATATAACGATGAACAATGTGGCAGGTATAGTAAACTTTTTATCCAGAAAGTCTGAGAACTTTATGACTGCAGCTCATACATATTGGAGAGAATACAGTAAGTGTGGTGATACGTCTGTAAGTTGTGTTATTAATGCCAATCAATAACATTAGATATATTGATTTTATCATTGTGGAACATTAATGCAATTAGCATCCAATTCCTGTGTAATCCATCCCTCTTAGAATATTTATGCCCCCCGAAATATTTTTTTCGGGGAGCATATAGTTACTGCTTTGTCTGGTGTCCGCCGTCCGAATTGCTATATCTCTGTGACCGCTTGCGATATCAACTTGAAACTTCGCATACACATTGATCACCATCCATATTTTCATTGTATACCCTGCCCATGCTGCCCAGGAGCCCTGTTTACGTTAAAGTTTTTCAAATTGCTATATCTCTGTGAGCTCTTGCGATAACAACTTGAAACTTCATATACACATTGATCACTATCCATATTTTCATTGTATAACCTACACATGCTGCCCAAGGTCAAGGTCAAATGACTTTAAACTTTTTGTTAAAGTGTTACGTTAAAGGTTTTCAAATTGCTATATCTCTGTGACTGCTTGCGATATCAACTTGAAACTTCATTTTCACATTGATCACCATCCATATTTTCATAGTATGCCCTACACATGCTGCACAGGAGCCCAAGGTCAAGGTCAAATGACTTAGAATTTTGTTTGTTAAAGTTTGCATTAAAGTTTTATCAAATTCCTATATCTCTGTTACCGCTTGCGATACCAACTTGAAACTTCATATACACATTGATCACCATCCATATTTTCATTATATACCCTACCCATGCTGACCAGGAGCCCAAGGTCAAATGACAATACCCAGGGTCAAGGACTTTGAATTTCAATACAGGCATCATCTGGGAGCATTTGTCGGATTTACCGACCATCTAGTTTTCTATAGTCCTCTTTCACTCGATTTTCCGTCCCGTTTTTTAAATTTATTTTCAGTGTAAGTAAATATGTATACATAATTTTGTGATGTATTGATTATATTTTATTGTTTGATTTTATTTGAGGCTTACTATTAAATATATATGTACATGACAGAACAAGTGTGTTCCTTGTCCTTGTTTGAACATAGACTCAGATTTTCCACCATAACTGTGGGTGTTAGGTGGGAGCATGCAATGGGTAATTTAAACGATCGGGGTTCATCCTTAGTGGAATCCCGACCGGAGACCTGGTTTGGACCACACGTACGTCGTTCGCATTCTTGTATGTGACAGTTGAATCTGGTTATACCCCTTAAGTGAGTATTACGATTATTCATAATTTTATTTTAGGGAATTTGGCCAAGTGGCTATGGTGTGGTATGGACCTGGCACCAGGTCAGCTTATTCTCATTTCAGGGCTGAATATATTTCCCCCCAATACAGCAGGTTTCATTCTGGATCGAACCCGTTGGACCGGCCTTAAATGACCTTAACTGTTGATAGGCCGTTAAACACCAATCAATTTCTTTCAACACCACACGCCTGTATAGTGGTATAGGCAAAAAGTGTAGATCCAAATGAGCCGGCTCGTGACGAGCCGTCTCATCAGGATCTGCACTTTTTACAAGTAATGTTCATATTTTTGAGAACAAAAACACTCCCTTTTCATAAATGGACTAGTCTGAAAATCATTTTGTGACGATGAATTGGTCAGAAAATTCTGAACATCTCAAACATCTTAAGATTCCAGTTAGTTGGGTAGAAAAGGTTAAATGACCTTAGCTGTTGATAGGTCGTTGAACACAAACCAATTAAATCAATCCATGTAACTAGTCGACTTTATATCTGGTAGATCCAGATGATGCTGTGCATCCACACTATGTTATGATCAGGGTTGGCCAAGTAACAAAATCAGTTGAAACAGTGAATTTACTGGTATGACTAGCCTGCTTTGCAGGGGATTTTTGGTCCTTCACTGTTCGAAACGCAATAAGGCCAAAATTGGGTACATATAGTCTCCACCCCGTTTGTCCGTCCGTCTGTCTGAGTGTCCGAAATGTGCGTTAATGTGTTGAGTGTCTCCTATCTCTGTAACCGTAAGTCGGATTGGGTTGAAACTTCAATGCCAAATAACTTGGAAGTTTGTGTTAGTTTTGTTCATGTGTTTAAGCTGCATATCATATGCTTCTTAGTCCTCATCCATATTTTCATTCTGTGGCCCACTCGTGCGGTCCCTGTGCCCAAGGTCATGGTCAATGCCAATGATATTTACCCAATATCGGTATAATCATATACAAAAATAACAGTAACCCTTTCACAAATGCCTCACCTCATACACATTTAAATTACTAGCATTATTATAACAATCTCTTATCTGATCTATCGATGAATCCCCCTGACTATCATAGGTGAATGCTAAATCCGTGTGTTTGCCAGATTACCATGATTACACAAGGAAACACTGTCACGACCACAGGGGTCTGGCTTGCTTCGCTGTCTTTGACTTTATTGCGATACAGGTTAAATACGGTATCGAACCCGTTGGTCCGGCCTGAAATGACCTTTGCTGTCGATAGGCCGTTAAACACCAATAAACAAACAAACATACTACGATACGAGGTTATGTCCGACCAGAGCTGGAACCCTTGAATAGTTTATATTGCAATACAAAAGAGAACAGAAGCAGCAAGCATAATCCCTGTCTGTGGTCAAGACATTTAATCTCAGCATATACAGCAAGTAAACATACATGTGGCAAGTAAACAAAGTATCCATCAGCCGGTGTATTGTTGTTATTATGTTTACACCCAGATTGGGCTGTTTGAAGAAATTTGTGATTATACAGTGCAACCTCTCCAAACCAGACACCCTGGGAGATCCCAGGGTGTCTGGTTTGGAGAGGTTCCACTGTAATTCAGACAACTTATTACCCACACTCATGATTGTATGCTTTGCAATAATGCCCCAACATTCCCATCAGAGATTTTAAATTGCAGCATGTACAGTGAAACCGGTGAACACACTTAACTGTTTTTAGTGTTCGGTTCAGAGAGTTTCTACTGTATATATATATCTGTGTGCTGTAAATGGCATATTATATGCTTTCCCTTGATTTCAAATCTGAAAACTATTCTGGTGAAATGTACGGTATATACAACGGTACTGTAAATCCTCTATCAACCAGACATCAGTTATCCTCGGTGTGTTTAATTATACCCCAGCATACGAACTATGTCGAAGGGTTTATTGTTTTCGTAATTCCGTCCGTTTGTCCATCCGTCCGCATTAAAGTTTTTATTTGTTGGTCCAGGCCCCTGATCACTTTCTCTAGTTATCCTCTCGACGATGGACAAGAGGGGATATTATATAGTGTTCGTCCATGTACGTACGTGTGTTAGTAACAACTTTTTAATAACTGATGAACCGCTTCACCGATTTTGTTAACATTTTGCCACCTTTTGCTGCCTGGGATTGGGATGAGATTCGTTTAACGATGCCATTTCTTGTTTTCATACGTTTCGCTGTCATTTATCTGTCATGATCATGCGTGTTCATGATTGAAAATCCACATACATGTGCTACACTGTTTATATACCAGACTGATAATGGAATACTTTTAAAGACTGTACAAATGTGTAACTTGCGATCAGGGCATACACTAGACCTATTGACACATGTCATACAGATACGAATGTGAAGTAGATGCACTTCAGGGGCGGATCCAGCATTTGGGGAACGGGGGGGGGGGGGGGGGTGGGGGGGGGGGGATTGTCTTGCAAAGGTAACTTGCAATCTACTCCCGTACCGTCCGTATGGTACGGGAGTAATTGCAAGAGTTACCGTTCGCAAACATGGGGTTGTCCTATTTTTAAGCTCTTCGAAATGCACTTTCCTGTGTTTTACAGCATTTAAATTCAGACTCCAACTGGTGGTAAACTGTAATCTATGTAAAGTCCATGGCTGAACAGGGGGTTGCAACCCGGACCACCACCCCCCCCCCCCCCCCCTCCTGATCCGCCCCTGCATTTGTACATCTTTTCATATATCCTGAAATTTCTTTTCAAGTCACAGGGTGGCAGGTGGGAGTATGTGATGGGTAATTTAACGATCGGGGTTCATCCTTACCGCAATCCCGACTGGAGATCTGTAGCCGATTTCACCAACATTGCAAAGTTTACTTTTCTAGCAAAGTATACTTTGAGGGAGAAATTTTCAATTTTAGGATAAATTTATAAGATTTTATTATACTGAATCTATTACATTATCACAGCCATTTTGGCTGTGATAATGTAATAAATTCAGTATAATATTTCTGCCTACTTTTAATCATCAAATATATGCGGTCGTTAGTTCTATATGAAATAATGTATTTCAGGAAAAATAAACGATTACTCCCTCAAAGTATATTTTGCTAGAAAAGTATACTTTGCAATGTTGGTGAAGTCGGCTACTGGTTTGGCCCTCACATAGTTACGTCTTTGGCAGTTTGTATGTGACAGTTGAATCTGGTTATACCCCTTATAAGAGTAATCCTACCGGTATTACGTTTTGGGGAAGGGGCCAAGTGACTCTGGTGTGGTATGGACCTGGCACCAGGTCAGGTTAATGTTATTTCAGGGCTGAATATATTTTGTCTCGATGTAAATATTCCGTTCTGATTTTGCAATCCCCCCTCCCCCAATGCAGCAGGTTAAAACTGGATCGAACCCGTTTGCCCGGGCTTACATGACCGTAGCTGTTGATAGGCCGTTCAACACCAATAAGGACTGTACAACTGTGTAAGTCGCGATCAGGCCCGACACTAGCTCTATTCACACATATGTCACACAGATACGAATGTTAAGTAGAGCACTTGTGAACATTTGCATATGTCGTGAAATCTCTTCAAGCCATCGCATGCTCATGTTTTAATTATATTACCATAATTAACATAAAATTCACGTTGAGTGTCAAATATAATAATATTGATAATGGATACTGTTCGGGCTTTTTATTTGTTAACATTCATTTAATAACATATTCCATTGTATGAGTGCAGTGTATGGCCCTGTACATTTTAATAAGATTATTATTATTATAGTATATCAAAATATATGATAATTATACCTGACTGGGACCTCGGTTAAGTAATTACAGGCGAGATACAATTACAGTATGAAGCTTTTGAGAAAAAATGTGGGCCTAATTTCTTTATTTCTTCCCGAAAGTATACGTTGTTATCATTCATTAGAACCGTCTCAACGAGACAGTTCTAATGAGTGATAACAACATATACTTTTATTTAAAAATAAGCAAAATAAAAATATTCAGATATGTTTTAAAAAAACAAAGGTGCATCCTTATCATGCATTCTAGAACATCCTTCGAATGTAGTGTATAAATTAACCCTTTCAACTCCACAGGCCTGTATAGTGGTATTGGCAAACAGTGTAGATCCAGATGAGCCGGCTCGTGACGAGCCGTCTCATCAGAATCTGCACTTTTTGCAAGTAATTGTCATATTTTTTTTTAGAACAACGACACCCCTTTTCATAAATAGACTAGTCTGAAGATCATTTTGTGATGATTGGATTTATTGGAAAATTAACATAATATCAACATCCATTTCAGTTACTCCGGCGTGAAAGGGTGTTATTAAAAGGTACATGTCCACTCAATAGGCACAAAATGTTCTATATAGAAATTAAATTAGTGTAGTGAGTGGCCGCTATACAGGTACTATTATCATTTATTAGCCAGGTTTTTTGAAAAAACATCCAGGCTATTGGATTGGCGAAAGCCGGGCGGGCGGGCAGGCGGCGTCCACAATCAATGTTAAGTTTTCGTGTTTGAGTCCATTTCTTTGTTACTGTACCACCTAGGACCACCAAACTTTCACAGCTTCATAATCAAGGGGTGCCCACCACATATCACTATCCAACATGTTACTTTTTTTTTCAGTTTAACTTGACCCATTTTTTCCGCGCAGTCGACTTAGCCATTTTCAATGTTAAGTTTTCGCGTTTACAATGTTAAGTTTTCGTGTTTAAGTCCATTTCTTTGGTACTGTACCACCTAGGACCACCAAACTTTCACAGTTTCATAATCAAGGGGTGCCCACCACATATCACTATCCAACATGGTACTTTTTTAGCCAGGTTTTTTGAAAAAAAATCCAGGCTATTGGATTGGCGGAAGCCGGGCGGGCGGGCGGGCGGGCGGCGGGCGGCGGACGGGCGGCGGGCGGCGTCCACAATCAATGTTAAGTTTTCGTGTTTGAGTCCATTTCTTTGTTACTGTACCACCTAGGACCACCAAACTTTCACAGCTTCATAATCAAGGGGTGCCCACCACATATCACTATCCAACATGTTTCTTTTTTTTTAACTTGACCCATCTTTTCCGCGTAGTCGACTTAGCCATTTTCAATGTTAAGTTTTCGCGTTTACAATGTTAAGTTTTCGTGTTTAAGTCCATTTCTTTGGTACTGTACCACCTAGGACCACCAAACTTTCACAGCTTCATAACCAAGGGGTGCCTACCACATACAACTATCCAACATGTGACCGTTGTTTTACCTTCACCTATTATTTCTACGTAACTGACTTAGCCATTTTCAACGTTAACTTTTTAACGTACGTCTGGTTAAATTTTTTGCTTAAAACTTTTTCGTTATACTATATCTCTGCAACTGCTTCGCCCATTACCTTGAAACTTCACATGGGTGTTTATCATCATCCATATTTTCATTCTAACCCCTAACCGTGCGGCCCCTGTGCCCAATGTCAAGGTCAAATTACTTTGAATTTTTTTGTTAAAGTGATTTCGTGTACTATATCTCTGCAACTGCTTCACCCATTACCTTGATACTTCACATGGGTGTTTATCATCATTGTCGCACCCGCTTGCGGAAAGCGCGATATCGTCGGCATTTTGGCATACGCCCGTCTGTCCGTACGTCCGTGTGTCCGGTTAAAGTGTTTTCGTTAAAGTTTTTCCATCTACTATATCTATTTTTTAGTGTCCATGCCTCGCCCCAAGGCGCGACATGCAGGCCACGGCCATCTAGTCTACAAAAAGTGGGTATAATTATGTTATCCAAGTGTCCATGCTTGGAAAAAACCATGGCCTTCGCGTCTTTGCCTCGTTTCTTGTTAATATTTATTTTACTGATAGTGATGCGAGTTGGTATCATGCTATTTTCATATGCAAATGAGGCATGGTATTTTTTTAATTATTTTCAACAGATTATAAAGTATGATCATTGCACATCAAAAGTTGTGCAAAATCGCCTCCTTTTGAGGTTTTTTTTTTTGAGCTTTACTACAGGGACTCCGGAGTTACCGGGGAAACTGGAGGTTTCCTCCACCAGGAGTAATTGCTTTTTATGTCGAAATTGACAATCTGCATTACTCCAATATAGACAAAAATAAAACGATTTAATGTGTATTGGTCTATTTCTGCCAAAATCTGACGGTGTGGTAGGTGACTCAAAACTAAACTAAAATTAAAATAAATGCTAGTAAATAACAAAGACAAATATATATATAAAACCCAATTAACAACACAAAATCAGCAACCACGGTTATCATGATAGGTTAATATAGCATTCTGATACAGCACACTAACATAGGGTGAGGGTGACACGTCAAATACCATACCGTCAGAAATCACTTTCTTCTTCTCTTCTCTTCTCTTCTCGATGGTGATTAGGTAGGATTGGGACTAAATGTGACAATAAGTTAATTACGTAGAGCACACTTGCTAGACATTAGTGACTCAGATAGTATACTCGCCACTTAATTTCATTTGACCAGTCCGTGTGCCACTCAAAACGCACAAATCACGTAAACTAGTATGGGTTCCCCTCAATCATCTATAATCGATACCCAGCCATACTATATCACACACATATAAGCTGATGGGTGCTATAGGAGGCCTCAAATTATAGGTTACCATACCTGCATAGATTCTCCTATATTTGAAGCCTGAATTATAAATGCAACATTTATCAAAATTCGGAAATATAAACCAGACCGACGACCATCGGCCTGCTTCTTTACTGGGCTATATATCCCGGGTATGGAAGGTGTTCGAGCCAATTCCCACCCTTAAATATGAGCCGAATGAATGAATGAATCAAAAAATAAATACAGAGTATAAATAGTAATGTCCGTTAACTTTTCAAGGAAACACAGTTATCGCCCCTGATATCAGTGTGGAAATTTACGCCTGATATAAACTGTATAATAACGCCAATCAATACGTGGGGTAATGGTGAATGAATGTTTATTTTGCCAGAAAATTTCACAGATGATGTATGGTGATGGTATTTTTTAATTATTTATAATAATTAAATGCGTCACCTGAAAAAAAAAAAATAATATTTTCGACAGATTATAAAGTATGATCATTACACATCAAAAAATAAATACAGAGTATAAATAGTAATGTCCGTTAACATTTCAAGGAAACACAGTTATCGCCCCTCATATCAGTGTGGAAATTTACGCCTGATCTGATATAAACTGTATACTAATGCTAATCAATACGTGGGGTAATGGTGAATGAATGTTTATTTTGCCAGAAAATTTCAGAGATGATGTCTGTGATATAAAGAACATATTGTGCTTACTGAGTGGGCATGTACCTTTAATGGCAAATTACAGGGTTGTGGCTAGACGGTATCATTCAGCAGTTAATCAGCTCATCAACAATACAACCAGGTTGAGCCCCGTGCAGGCACCGGGGTGGGATCAACTGATCCTGAGAATAGTGCTGCAGTAGCCATTGCTTGTCGTAAAAGGCGACTAAACTGGCTTAACGATTGGGTTCATACTTTCCGGAACCCAATATACCGGATTTGGCCCTCATGTACATTTTTGGCTTTCTTGTATGTGAGAGTTGAGTCAGGCTATGCCCCATATATAAAAGTAAGATTAGCGCTAATCCTATTACTTTTAGGGGATGGGATAAATGATGCTGGTGTGGCGAGGGCCTGGCACCAGATCAGGTTGTTCTAATTTCAGGACTGAATATATATTTTGATTGTAAATATTGAGTTCTGAAGTTGGGATTTACCCCCCTCGGACAGGTGGATACGGGACACGACCCCGTTGACCCGTCTGCGTGTAGACTCCCTGAGGCTTGTACCTCTATGTCAGAAAAGCGGACGTTAAACCCTATTCACTCACTCACTCACAACCAGGTTGATGTTTGCATAATGGTACAGATATAAAACTCTGAGCATATCTCTTAACGAGTATGTGAAATTAAGCACAGCTCCGCCACGACCAATCAAACTTATCATGCATTCTAGAACATCCTTCGAATGTAGTGTATAAATTAACCCTTTCAACTCCACAGGCCTGTATAGTTGTATTGGCAAACAGTGTAGATCCAGATGAGCCGGCTCGTGACGAGCCGTCTCATCAGAATCTGCACTTTTTGCAAGTAATTGTCATATTATTTTTAGAACAACGACACCCCTTTTCATAAATAGACTAGTCTGAAGATCATTTTGTGATGATTGGATTTATTGGAAAATTAACATAATATCAACATCCATTTCAGTTACTCCGGCGTGAAAGGGTGTTATTAAAAGGTACATGTCCACTCAGTAGGCACAAAATGTTCTATATAGAAATTAAATTAGTGTAGTGAGTGGCCGCTATACAGGTACTATAATCATTTATTAGCCAGGTTTTTTTAAAAAAAATCCAGGCTATTGGATTGGCGAAAGCCGGGCGGGCGGACGGGCGGACGGGCGGGCGGGCAGGCGGCGTCCACAATCAATGTTAAGTTTTCGTGTTTGAGTCCATTTCTTTGTTACTGTACCACCTAGGACCACCAAACTCGAGCATATCTCAAAACGAGTATGTGAAATTAAGCACAGCTCCGCCACGACCAATCAAACTTCAATGAATTTGATAATGAGATTAGAGGGCATGCTCAGAATGTTACATATACTCAGATGGCATGTTGAGGATATACTTGTAAAGAAAATTTGGTCGCCGCTGCATCCTTGCATATCTCACCTGAACCTTCTCGCCCATCCGTCGGGTGGCAGGTTGGAGCATGGGGTCGGTGGGTAATTTAACGATCGGGATTCATCCTTACCGGTATCCCGAACGGAGACATAGTTTGGCCCTCAGGTACAGCTTTGGCATTCTTATATGCAAGGGTTTAACCCTTTGAACCCGAAATCCCGCTATATCGGTTTATGCAAAAAGTGCAGATCCAGATGAGCCGGCTCGTAACGAGCCGTCTCATCAGGATCTGCACTTTTTGAAAGTAATTTTAATATTTTTGAGAACAAAAACACCCTCTTTTCATAAATGGACGAATCTGAAAATCATTTTGTGACCATTGGATTGGTCGGAACATTAGCATATCACAGTCCATTACAGTTCCTTAGTGTTGAAAGGGTTAATCGGTATTCTCCCCTTGTATGAGTAATACGAGTTTTCTTAAATTTTTAGGGGAAGGAGCCAAGATAGTTTGGTGTGGTATGGACCTGGCAGGTTATTCGAATTTTGAGATCTGAATATATAATTTATGTTGATGTAAATATTCCGTTCTGATTTTAGGATTTGCTCCCCAAGGCAGCAGGTTACACGTGGGATCGAACCTGTTGGCCCGGCTTTAAATGACCTTAGCTGTTTCTAGGCCGTTAAACACCAATAAATCAAATCAATAAATCAAATCACGCCGATCAGTGTCTTTGAACTCTTCTCTACACCAATGACATTTTATGTTCTATATATTAGTTTAGTAATTTTACCCCTTAGTATTTTAATTATTTTAACTATTTCATTTATCAGAACAGCATTAATTCTGTAAAAGATCGGGGAAAAATACAAAATACAGTGAACGTCCGGATGAGACGGCTCATTACCATGATTACGAGACAGATCATCTGCAGATACACCACAACTATTTAAATTCACAGTTCTAAAAGGTTTAACCCTTAGAATGCGGGAACCGAAAATAGTCGTCTGCTGCTGTGTCATATTTGATCTGTTTTCTCAGTAAAAACATGGTTTGACAGCATTTTAGAATCATTTCCGTTGGAAATGATTCTAAAGTGCTGTCAAACCATCTTTTTGATGAGAAAAATGGAATAAAAAAATAAACATCAGACGTCAATTTTTTATTCAGCATTGTAAGGGTTAAAGGCTTAAACTTAACTGTTCCTCTAAACGTCATGCAGTACAATCAACCCGTCCATGATCTTCACCTGCTTTATTTGCTTCAATGACTTAACACTTGTTATCAAATTACTTCTAATATAAGTGGAATACATTATTGAGCTATTCCTTGGCACATGTTAACCCTTTCACCCTTAAAATGGATTTTGATATGTTCATTTTGCAACCAATTCAAACGTCACAAAATGATTTTCATACTAGTCCATTTATGAAAAGCGGGAGTATTTGTTTTCAAAAACACGAAAATTACATTGTACTTGCAAAAAGTGCAGATCCTGATGAAACGGCTCGTCACGAGCCGGCTCATCTGGATCTACACTGTTTGCCAATACCACTATACAGGTGGGCGGTTGGTGGGAGCATCGATGGGTAATTTGTGGCCGTGACTGGATGAATGTGGCTCATGGGATGTATGACCAGTGTAGCTCCTGATCAAATAGCACACTCCTGTAGCCTGGTAACGATATATATTGCGTGTTAGAAGTATGACGGCTGTTTTAGTGATTGAATAGCAAACAAGGTAGATCCCGATCAGACGGTACGAATTCACAGGCTGCTATGGATATAGACTGGTCATAATAACCATAAACACCATTTCTCCTGTCGCAGCCACACTTAATGATGGGTTTCATTCTTATCAGAATCTCCATATCCTGGTTTGGCAGAAACGGGTGGCATATAGTGTTTGGACCGTCCGTCTGTCCGTCCGTCCGTCCGTCCGTTGTCCGTCTGTCCGTCCGTCCGTCACACTTTTCGGTTAACCACTTTGTCACAGTTTCTCAAATATGCTGCAGGTGGCATCCGCGTTCGACAGACGCATTTCTTGTTTGCTTTCATATTACTTGATAGTGGAATCCGGTTATACCCAATAATTAAGTAGTAATATTAGTACTAATCCTATTATTATTAGTGTGTGGCAGATGGGAGCATGCGATAGGTAATTTAACGATCGGGGTTCATCCTTACCGGAATCCCGACTGGAGACCTGGTTTGGCCCTCACATACGGCTTTGTCATTGTGTATGTGGATCTGGTTATGCCCCTTATAGGAGTAATCCTACCGGTATGTCTTATTTATTTATTCTAATTTCTGGGCTGAATATATTTTTTCTCGATGTAAATATTCCGTTCTGATTTGGAAATCTCCCCCCCCGCCCCCAATGTAGCAGGTTAAATGCGGGATCGAACCCGTTGACCTGGCCGTTAACACCAACAAACAAAGAAACTAATCATAGTGCTTTTATGGAGTGGGTCTAAGCGCCTCTGGTGTGGTGAGGTCCTGGCACCAGATCTTGTTATTCTAATTTCAGTGCTGAATTTTTATATTTTTTGTAAACATTCAGTTCTGAATTTGGGATTATACCCCGCATCCGTACAGGTAAAATATGGGATTCAACACCGTTACACGTAACTCGGTCTAAAAATCACATTGAATATTGACAGGTCGTTAAACGTCATTGAATAAATAAATGGTCAAAGAAGCCCCGCTTTGTCCTGGTGTAACGATGATACGTTTGGTACCGGGTTCACAGTGGCATTGATTCATTTAAGATTTCATTCATACCCTGTAGATGGAATTTCACGATGATAATACTAATTACCTCATTTAAAACACGCCATGTGATGTTGTACCTTCGGACATCTGCGTAATTACATGAAATACGTTTACAAAATTCACAATATTTTCCGTAAATGGCGTCAAAAGTTGACAAGATTTTCAGGGTACATGCGGAATTATTATAATTCCGCATGTACCCTGAAAATTTTGTCAACTTTTGACTTTATTTATGAAAAGTATTGTAAATTTTGTAAACCTATTTAAGGAAATTACTCAGATGTCCGATGGTACAAAATCACATGGCGTGTCTCAATTCATAGTCGGTGTTGCACATGACAACTCGACCATTGGGAGATTGTTCATCTTTTCTCGTTCTTGTAGTCGGTTAAATCGTACACTTGCTTGAGACGTACCAGGACTGCGTTACTATCTAGATTGCAAACAGTTTACACCATGACTAGACTATGGATCTACACCAGTTAGAAGTCAAATAAGCATTGGTTGTTCAGGTTGCGTCGCACGTGGCTATGTAGCTATCTTCAAACTTAAAAACTGTCGGGTTATTGTTGCTTTTGTTGGCAAATACAAAACCAACGTGACTCTATTGTCAATTGTAATTAATGACATCGCGTACGCGTCGCCAGATTTAACAACACGTGGTTCGAATTGTAAACTTGTTTATTTAGGTCTCGTCAACTGTACATCATAAAATAAAGAACAATAGTACAACACAGCACACGTACAATTGCCATTCTAAACGAATTACAAGAGACGGCTCGCTAAAACGTTGACCAAACAGTAATACAGTAAATCAAATGTTCGATAATTCTAACCTGCTTGCGGGGAACTGAACATTTTCCTCCGCTGTTTGTAATTTTTAACTTACTTTTAGAAAAGAAATTATATCTTTTGACATCACATGGGAATTGGAGACAATTCTCAAGTGCTGTCAAAATATGTTTTAATGGGGAAAAATAGAAAATAAACAGCATGCCACCAACGTTAATTCAGCGTTGTATATATACCTGTGGCTGTGATTGGAGACATGGGGCTGGTGGGCTTTCCGACCAGTGTATATCCAGATCAGACTGCATCCTGATCAGGATCTGCACTGTTCGCCAATCCATCAATGAATCACCCGTCAAGCAATGCAGACCATGGCCATGCTCAGGGCTCCAGATAAGGAATTAGTAATTGAGTCACTCCATCATTTTTTAAGCGATTGGGTATTTCAAAATTTTAATTGGGTAAAATAAAATCACATTACTATTTACACATCAACAGACAGCAATTATTGAATAGTTTGCTTCGAAATGAAAACAATACCAATATAAGTTTTCTTAGAAAATAAGAAAAATATGCTATATTTGTGGTCTGGCTATTGTTTTATGCAGCATGATAAAGGTACCACAAAATTGTATTGCTTTTTGATACTCGCTACTTCTGATTTTAATTGGGTATTTAAGCTAATACGCAGCTTATCTGGAGCTCTGCAGGCTACAGGAGTGAACTATTTGATCAGTAGCTACACTGGTCACACATCACATAAGCCCCATTACTCCAGTCACAGCAACTAGTATGTATTTGCGACTAGTACATACCAATGACCAATCGATTCATTGACCGTATGTGTGCGAGTATTGGTCAGTTTCTGCAATTCAATGACGCACACATAATGACGTTATATGCAACATGATACGACAAACACGAATGTTCGTGTTTCAACTACATGTATAAGGTTGTATACTGTGAATAATCTAGTTTATTTCATTGAAATGTCCGGCATTACATTAAAGTATCAGACTATCTGGGGCCCGTTTCATTGAACTTCGTACGACTAAAATGTTTGTAAGTGCAACTTCAATTGATGGATTTACATTTATTGAGCATAGGCTGCAATATGCAGCCTATGCTCAATAAATGTGAATCCAATAATTGTTTACAAAAAAATATAATTTTGCACTTTTGCACGAACATTTTAGTCGTAAGAAGTTTAGTGAAACGGGCCCCATGTGAATAAGGGTGCTACTCCCCTCGAAATAGCCTCTGGCATTGTTTTGCATACCTCTAATTTCATTACGTTACATTGTAATACATAAGTGTTACGGTGTAGTAGTATTTGCGTTTGAAGAGCTCATTTACTTTCTACTTCGTGTAGAGTGACCTACGGAATTTGTAAATACACTTCAACCCGTTGAATTGGCCCGGCCTTAAATGACATTAGCTGTTGATATGCCGTTAAAAACCAATAATCAATCAACCAATCAATCAATCAATCAGTCGTCTGAAAGCCGTACCGTTCATATCGACAGAAATAACATTTAACAGTCCTGCCCTCAATACATGTGCATAGCATGGTCTGTTCCATGTTGAAATAAATGTAGGACTATCGTTAATCGAAAATGGGTAAGTCCTAAAAATATTAACAATTCTGAGAATAATGCAAATCCTGACGAGACGGCTCGTGACGAGCCGTCTCGTCAGGATTTGCATTATTCTCATTTGGATCTACAGTGTTTGTAATGTCGGCGTTATTGTCTGTATGACATGTATTAGCTTCAAGTAGTGGTTGGTTGGGGGCTAGTTGCGGGTGTGCTCGGCCCTTCATGCCGTCGCCACGTCGAAACGAAGGTTAATTTTCTTATTAAGTTTCGTTCCTTCGTTTCCACTCTGCCATGAGACGAACATTCAGAACCTTAACTTTCTGTACTTTTTTACGCTGAATAGACCCGACCACAACGTTCGTTCGTTCATTTCACCGCGAGTAGAGCCGAAAATTAATAATTTTACATTTCGTTCCTTCGTTTCCACACCGCATAGTAATGGGAATTAAAAACCGTGCATTTAATTCCTTCGTTCTTACGCCTAGAGACGAAAATGAAGAGCCTTAACTCGTTTCCACGCCACCAGGACCTAGACGCAACGTCGGGATGGGTTGTGAACTAGAGGTTGGAACACTGGACTTCAATACCAGAGGAGGCGGGTTGCATCCCCGTCTTGGGCATCACACTTACTTTCATAGTATTTCCATCCCGCTGGTCTTTCGGATGAGACTTGATACCGAGGTCATGTCGCTATATGGCATGTTGTTGCTGGAACGTTAAACCCATTCACCACGTTCCTTCATTTCTCTGTCACCTAGAAACGAACATACTTAACCCATTCCTTTCTGAATACATGCACACCTTTACGGGTATGAAATTTATTAAATATTTTATTTTTGTTATTTCGTAATGAAAGTATATGTTGTGACCACTCATTTGAACCGTCTCGACGAGACGGTTCAAATGATCGCTTCTGAGCGCATCGAAGGACGCTATTTATGACTTTCCGCAAAGATAATGGCGTATCCTCAGCATGAAATTGGTTAAGAGCCTTAATTTGTTTTCTTTGAACCGAAACGAAATGCCCTTAACAAGCCACCGTTATAATACAGTTCATATCACACTAACCATATAACACACCACCCAGTGATCTGGCTTGGCAAAAATGTCGGCTTTTTGGCAGTTTTATGCTGTAGTATGCGTAGATTGAAAGGTTCTCACTATAGTATAAATGTACACAAGTAATGTATAACAGTCTATGTTTAATAATGCGGTTATAAATTCATGGTATGTGTCAAATAATTATATGCGTACAAAAGTCATTATGTACCAGACCAGTAGTATTGTGTAAATAAGGCAGTTATTTAAACATTCTGTTCAAATTGGTTGCTAATTTACTGTAAGGAGTACTTATAGCGTGTGTACACAGTTGAGCTCGTTACAGCGTACACCATAATACAACTGTACCTAATATTAACACGTTCCAACTGTGACAGGAGATGTAATAAAATGTGATGTAAAACCATATTCCTAGACAACCTTTTTCAAGCGACTATACAGTGGGGTCAGCGTGTAAATGCACACACGAACGAACACGACAGGTTGGTTCCAACCTGTCGTGTTCGTTCGTGTGTGCACTTACACGCTGACCCCACTGTAGCCAAACGACTATACAATGGAACCTCTCTAAACCGGACACCAATGAAACACATGCATGTGATCTTATTTTTGATGAGTTTCTTGATAATTTATCTCTGGTGATAATGTCTGTTCGTGATCGCATAGCTACAACTATAGCTCAGAGTGATCAAATGCCTGATTTACAGTGAAACCTCTCTAAGCCGGACACACTTCCGGTTTATAGAGGTTCCATTGTATACGCAATGAGCGTTTTGGTGGTTCGAATACTTTTAAATACAGATATTACTATTATTATTTGACTTGTATTTGAGCAGCACATGGTACAATGTATGGCATTATTTAGACACTTGATCTGTTTGACATACATCCAACTTCATATGTGACTGGAGAAATGGGTCTTATGGGATTTATGACCAGTGTAGCCTGATAACGATCTATATCTTTTGTTAGAAACATGATTAGTGCTTCATTGACGGAAAGGTGAACAGTGCAGCTCCTGATCAGACTGTGCGGATGCACAGGCTGATCGGGATCTACACTGGTCGTGGTACAGTCGTGGGTGGTGGTCGTGCGAACGAGACGGCGTAAATTATGGTAGCGGTTCCTCTTTATAGGAATCACGATTTGCCTGATTTGGCCCTCAGGTACGTTTTTATCTTTGGCTCTTTTGTTACCTATGAGTTGAATTGGGTTATTGTCCATTATAAAAGTAGTAAGATTATTACTGATCCTACTGCTTTTGGGAGGGGCCAAGTGAGTCTGGTGTTGCGAGGACCTGGCATCGGAACAGGATTATTCTGATTTCAAGGCTGAATATATAGTTTTTGTCGCGCCTGCTTTAGCAGAAGCGCGACTATAGTCGTCGTATTTTCCGTCGTCGTCGTCGTCGTCCGCGTCGTCGTCGTTCGCGTCGTCCGCGTCGCCGTCCGCGTCGTCCGGTTTTTTTGTAAGGCAAATGCGTTAAAGTTATTGTTTTTTCACAATATCTCTTTAACCCCTTGCCAGACTTTGATAATATTTCACATCAATGTTTGTCTACGGATGATGCTTCACTACGCACACCCCCACATCCAAATTCTCAAGGTCAAGGTCATTTATTTACTTGTAATGTTCACCGGTTTTGTAACAGAAATGCGTTAAAGTTATTGTTTTTTCACAATATCTCTTTAACCCCTTGCCAGACACTGATAATATTTCATATCAATGTTTGTCTAGGGATGATGCTTCATTACTCATTACGCACACCCCCACATCCAAATTTTGAAGGTCAAGGTCATTTATTTCCTTGTAATGTTCACCGGATTTGTAACAGAAATGCGTTAAAGTTATTGTTTTTTCACAATATCTCTTTAACCCCTTGCCAGACTTCCATAATATTTCACATCAATGTTTGTCTACGGATAATGCTTCATTACGCACACCCCCACATCCAAATTCTCAAGGTCAAGGTCATTTATTTACTTGTAATGTTCACCGGTTTTGTAACAGAAATGCGTTAAAGTTATTGTTTTTTCACAATATCTCTTTAACCCCTTGCCAGAAACTGATAATATTTCATATCAATGTTTGTCTAGGGATGATGCTTCATTACGCACACCCCCACATCCAAATTTTGAAGGTCAAGGTCATTTATTTCCTTGTAATGTTCATCGGTTTTGTAACAGAAATGCGTTAAAGTCATTGTTTTTTCACAATATCTCTTTATTTCCCCTTGCCTTTGATGATATTTCACATCAATGTTTGTCTACGGATGATGCTTCACTACGCACACCCCCACATCCAAATTCTCAAGGTCAAGGTCATTTATTTACTTGTAATGTTCACCGGTTTTGTAACAGAAATGCGTTAAAGTTATTGTTTTTTCACAATATCTCTTTAACCCCTTGCCAGAAACTGATAATATTTCATATCAATGTTTGTCTAGGGATGATGCTTCATTACGCACACCCCCACATCCAAATTTTGAAGGTCAAGGTCATTTATTTCCTTGTAATGTTCATCGGTTTTGTAACAGAAATGCGTTAAAGTCATTGTTTTTTCACAATATCTCTTTAACCCCTTGCCAGACTTTGATAATATTTCACATCAATGTTTGTCTAGGGATGATGCTTCACTACGCACACCCCCACATCCAAATTCTGAAGGTCAAGGTCATTTATTTACTTGTAATGTTCACCGGTTTTGTAACAGAAATGCGTTAAAGTTATTGTTTTTTTCACAATATCTTTTTAACCCCTTTCCAGACTTTGATAATATTTCACATCAATGTTTGTCTATGAATGATGCTTCACTACGCACACCCCACATCCAAATTTTGAAGGTCAATGTCATTTATTTACTTGTAATGTTCACCGGATTTGTAACAGAAATGCGTTAAGGTTATTGTTTTTTCACAATATCTCGTTAACCCCTTTCCAGACATTGATAATATTTCACATCAATGTTTGTCTACGGATGATGCTTCATTACACACACCCCCACATCCAAATTCTGAAGGTCAAGGTAATTTATTTACTTGTAATGTTCACGGTAAAATGCCTCGGAAGGCGCGACACCGCTTCCGTGGCGAAATTCTTGTGTTATTGTAAATATTCAGTTCTTATTTTGGGATTCCCCTCCCCCATTTGTACATGTATTTGAACGTGTACATGTACTTGTACAGGTAATATATGGGATTTAGTACTAAACCCATTGACCCGGCCTTAAATGACCTTAGCTGTTGATAGGCCGTTCAACCCCAACAAACAAACAAACAAACATTTATCCAGTGACAACCACATACACATCCGTGCATGCATGGCAGTGCAGATTATATGCATAGTACATGTATCTGAGTCTGAGAGTGCGTGTGTACTGTACGAAATAATAACTACACGTACTTGTATACCAATCATAGTGCCTGCAATTACTTCTTAACCCAGATTTTACTTAGCCCGTTGACCCACAATAACGGACAGAGACTGGTTCATGCTAATTTCTTGGCTAGTTCATTAAAGGTACATGCCCACTAAGTAGGCACAAAATGTTCTCTATATCAGAGACATCATCTGAGACATTTTCTGGTAAAATAAACATTCATTCACCATTACCTCACGTATTGATTTGCATTATTATACATTTGATATGAGACGTACATTTCCACACTGATACCTGGGGCGATAACCGTGTTTGCTTAAAATGTTAACTGACATTACTATTTATTCTCTGTATTTATTTTCTGATGTGCAATGATCATACTTTATAATCTGTCGAAAATATAATTTTTCAGGTAACGCATTTAATTAGTATAAATAATTAAAAAATATCATGCCTCATTTGCATATGAAAATATCCTGATACCACCGCGCGTCACTATCAGTAACAAAATATTACCAGATGATTATATCTGAATAGCGGGCACTTGTGAGTTTTAGAACTGGTGGAATAGTGACACAATTATACACTTATTTAATTCCTATAAAAAAGCATGTTGTGCTTACTGAGTGGGCATGTGCCTTTAATCATATGAGAACTATTTTTTAAACAATCTGAAAAAATACTGGCAAATACTGTAGGTATTGATGAGACGGCTGGATATACACTTAAATGTTTGCAAATGTTGGCTTTATGATGTGTAGGCTGACAGGGTTAAAGTTGGCAAATTTGTTAATAAATACTGCACTACCCCCTCAAAAGAAACGCGTAACTACTTCTATGTGTATTTGTTGAGAACCGATGTTTGTTTTTCAAGGTACTGTTATATAAAGCTGTCTTGTTGACTATTATAATAATCCGATACAATATGGAACCCGTCATGAGAAAACGGGCTTATTAGTATAAACATAGTTTATTCTATAATAATGTACATCAACATAGTTGCGTTTCAGTGTCACATACAGTGGAACCTCGCTAACCAGGACACCCTTGGAGGTGCCCCGGTGTCCGGTTTAGAGAGGTTTCACTGTAAATCAGGCATTTTTCATTATTCCGAGCCATATGTGTGTGCTATGCGATCATGAACAGGCCTTATCACCTGAGATAAATGACCAAGAAACCCATTAACATTATGATCACATATATTGCTTGTTGTCCGGTTTACAAGGTTCCACTGTATAGGTTCCACTGTACACGTCCTGTATGGTAAGTGACGTTTTTTGGTGTATTTGTCTGGCTTGTTCAAGGTGCATGATCACGTGGTTACAATAACGACAACGTCGCCCACTCCAAAGTAAGTATTATTTGATCCTTAATATGCAACAGATTTTGATGAAATATGGCACAGCAAACGCGTCTTCATGAGCTGCATTTGGCGGTCCAGGGAGTTCGGCACAGACTTGTGTGGTTTTTGTGACGAATCGATTTCCGTGTCGATACGGACATCGATTCTTCGCAAGAACGACAGAAGTCTGGGCGAAAATACAAAGACCACCAAATGCAGCTTAACAAGACGCGTTTGATGCGCCATATTTCATCAAAATCCGTTACGTAATACGGACAATATAAAAGAATATATTAGAACTTCCATAACCTCACATCATGAAACCCGTTTCATTTCGATTTTTATTTCATTTTCGCATTCTCGGTAATGCACCTCTAGTGATAATGATTCCTCGTGAATTCAGATCAGACAGCAATTTCTAGGTCTGCTATTTTCCCGGTTTATTGTGGAACATGTCTCAACTGGACCAGTAGCCGATTTCACAAAAAATGCTAAGTATACTTATCTTGCTAAGTACACTTTGAGGGAGAAATGTTCAATTTAAGGATACATTTATTAATTTTTATTACACTGAAGTTATTACATTATCACAGCCATTTTTGCGTGATAATGTAATGAATTCGGTATAATAATTGTGCATAGTTTTAATAATCAAGTATATGCAGTTGTGAGTTCTAGATATGAAATAATCCATTCTGAAAAAATAAATGATTACTCCCTCAAAGTACACTTTGCTAGATAAGTATGCTTCGCAAATTTTGTGAAATCGACTATTGGGTGTCCGGTTTGGAGAGGTTCCAACGTGTATACTATTCACAACAGTTGGTCGAAATGGCGTCGCGTCAAAAGATTTTAGCATTGAGTTTGAAAATGTCGGACGCTTAAGATGTTAGACAAGGTATGCATCCCGCTGACAGTTCAGAATGTGTCATTGCACACATGTATGCATGTAGACAGTGCTTTATTTATTTTATACACTGCTTTTCCGAAATGAATATGGAGGGCGATGGCATTGACATATATTATAAAAAGTACTTTATTTCTTGAAAGCATTTCTTTTTTTCGCAAATTAATAGAGAGGGCAATGTCATAAGGCAGAGACGATCATAACATGGGTCATATATGGCCTTGTCGATTCGATGTGCATGTAAGGTGCGTTTTGTCAACTGGGCTGGTGGGATTAACACATGGGCATGTCATGTGGCTATATATTGAAGTGGAAAGTTACACTTATTATGTTATATATTGTTATGTTATAGATATATTTTGAAATACGTCACGGCTTTCTATACCCGAGTGTGAACAAACTCTGATACTGATAAGATCAACATATTACTAATTTACTTTGTAGTCATGTAATTCATGACCAGCATTATTTGTTAAATTAATTCAGTTATGTGCATTTTGCAAATTTTCAATTTTACTGCAGAAAAAAACGGTACGAGTATCGTTGTCTACAGTTTCGGCACTCGTACAGTTTATTTGCCGGATTAACGCTTATTGTGTGGATTTAAGTCGCTTTAAAAGTGGTTGTTTAAAGTTTGGTTGCGAGAACACTATCGGTATACAATGTACTTATTTCATTCATTCCGCACTGGTATCGTTGACATACCGTGATCTTGTTGTTTCTCAGTGTACCCTATATTTTAATTACTCTGCATTTATTGTACCTTCCGATTTAACACGATATTCGGATCTGTTAGAACTTGCGCCTATCTTTTGTGTATTGTATGGTTTTATTTTCAACACGATTCATTACGTTGTAATTCCCGACACAGGCATATTATATTGGTATACATTACTACATTATTGTATGACGAACTGTTTTAAGATTCTTATATTTCTAATTTGGATTTTAAAATGTGCTTCTTCTGAGGAACGGTATAACCCGTTGGAATATTGTTTTATAACATTACAGCGAAATTACAAGTAGATGTAGAAGGAAATATTACCACATTTGTTTGAATAAAACTGTATATGATCTGTGAATACATAAAGTGTCATTGTATGTTCCCTGAACCAGATATGTTACATGGTGTGTTAAGTGTGCAGACTGGAGTTACCAACCGGATTGCGAGAAACTGCAGAGAAAGTTCACGTCAAGCGACGTTATAAATGGTATCTACATGCACGGTGTACGTTGTACCGTGGCACGGCGATGGCAACGTCCCTTCTACATGGCACCGTTATTGTGTCGCTTGCGTTGAAACACGCATACGCCAGTAAGTAACAATCATTTAATGTGTATTAACCCTTTGAACCCGAAATCCCGCTATAGCGGTTTATGCAAAAAGTGCAGATCCAGATGAGCCGGCTCGTAACGAGCTGTCTCATCAGGATCTACACTTTTTGAAAGTAATTTTAATATTTGTTAGAAAAAAAACACCCCGTTTTCATAAATGGACGAATCTGAAAATCATTTTGTGACCATTGGATTGGTCGGGACATTAGCATATCACAGTCCATTCCAATTCATTAGGGTTGAAAGGGTTAAGTGTTAATTGCATAAGTTGCCACTTTCGTTTCTGACAAAATAGACACTACGCCGTGATTTGTTTCATTAATCAGGATTTGTTTCATCAAATACCGTCAACGCATATGTGAACAGGCTACCTGATGCAGATTATTTAACCCTTTCAACCCTTAGGAACTGGAATGGACTGTGATATGCTAATGTTCCGACCAATCCAATGGTCAAAAAATGATTTTCAGATTCGTCCATTTATGAAAAGGGGGTGTTTTTGTTCTAAGAAATATGAAAATTACTTTAAAAAAGTGCAGATCCTGATGAGACGGCTCGTTACGAGCCGGCTCATCTGGATCTGCACTTTTTGCATAAACCGATATAGCGGGATTTCGGGTTCAAAGGGTTAAATTCCGTAGATGGGAGTAAAATGCAGCTATGACTGGAGAAAAGGGGCTCATGGGTTTTGCGACCAGTGTAGATCCAGAACAGCATGTGCATACGCACAGTCTGATCAGGATCTGGACTGTTCACCATTCCATTAATGAAACACCCGCCATGTTTCTAAAACATAATATAGACTGTTATCAGGCTAACTGGAGCGTGCTATTTGATCAGTAGCTACACTGGTAACACATCCGTATGTACGGCTTACTCAGAATTAACTATTTGCTTGCTAACGGTGAAAATAACATCCAACAAATTACGAGACTCAGTATGTTTCTTATTCCCTCTGTAAATATGTCTTGGAATTTCATTAGAATTGCCTCCTCCGGACTCAATTCTAATGAAATTCCAAGACATACTCATGACATTTATAGGGCAAAATAAATTAAAATGCAATGAATTGTCGTCTGCTATTTTTGAACTATTTATAGCCCACATATTTCCCAGTATGCAAAGAGTTACGTTACATGTTTCACATCGGCCACAAGTCTCGTACTGTCCGACCAAATGACTCTGAATTTTGTGATATTTTGTATAGGTTCGGGGTACTTATAGTCACCATACTGTCTGCCTATTGTCCGTCTGCCTGTGTGTCCGTCTGTCTGTCGATCTGTCCGTCCGTCCGTCCGTCCGTCCGTCCGTCCGTCCGGGCACACGAATTGGCAGTTACGTGACTATGTCACATAGGGATGGACTTGTTAAAGGTTAGGGTTAGTAACATAACTAATAGAAAAAACTAACGAATAATTTATTTATGTGACACTTATTCCGTTTATGTGACACTTTTTTAAAGAACAAATGGTCACATAAGTATCCATTCGCGAGAACGTCCGTGTCCGTCCGTCCGTCCGTCCGTCCGTCTGTCTGTCGATCTGTCCGTCTGTCTGTCCGCGTGTCTGTCCAAGATATGCGGTGACGTTTTAGTGTACCTACTATCTCTCTAAGCGTAGTTTGATTGGTTTGACACTTCATATGCTTATTTGTCATCATCCGTATTGTCACTCTATAGCCCATCCATGCGGAATCTGCGTTCAATGTCAACGTCAAATGACTTAGAAATGAGTGTTAACCCTTACACTGCTGAATAAAATTTTGTCGTAAGCTGTTTATTTATTTTCTTCGTTTATTCTCATCAAAAACATGCTTTGACAACATTTTAGAATCATTTCCAATGGAAATGATTCTAAAGTGCTGTCAAATCATGTTTTTATTAAGAAAGAAGGCAAACTATAAGGCAACAAGCAGACGACACAATTGTCTGCCGATGCTCTTGCCTTATTTCTCAATAAAACATTGTTTGACAGCACTTCAGTATCATTTCCAATGGAAATGATTCTGAAGTGCTGTCAAATCATGTTGTAAATTATTCTAAAGTGCCGTCAAAGCATGTTTTTGATGATGAAAATAGAAAATAAACAGCAGACGACCAAAAAATAAGATAGCAGTGTAAGGGTTTACGGTACATCCTCCACCAGTGTTACTGCTTTCTTGCTATTATTGTTTTTGTTGCAAGATCTGCATTGTTGTTTTCTGTGCATGTAGTTAAGACAAGTGCATCTCTATCCACATGTAGTGAATATTTGTTGAAGGTTCACAATGGAAACGAATAGAAGCAATCGTTTTGTACAACGCGGATAATGCATAGAAATGAATATCGTGTGGTTTTTGTAGCACGCTAAAGCGATATTTTCGTTTCAATACCCGGCTCCCAAATGTATTTATACGCATCTCCTGTCGTTTTTATGTGGACGCATATCGTGTCATTTACACATCGTTTTCGTTCTTACTTAATTATAACATGATGTTTTCGGTTAAACCACCGAAAGCATCGTTTTCTAATTAAGAAACGACAAAGATGTGAAAACGATGTGTAAACGATAGGCAGGTCGTTTGTGTGTGGAATCAGGAAAACAACCGGGTTGTACATGCACCGTGAGACCATCAAACACCTTGGTAACATCGACATACGGGTTGTGGCCATCTTGTTATTAAACTGAAGTTGTATCATATACATGTACCATATTAGTAAATACACAATGAACTAATGCCAAATCTAAACAAAACCACGACTAACAAAGGCGAGTCACCCTGAAGATATTCCAATATTAAAAGTATAGCAATAATATTGTTATTATTTCTGTGCGAAGTATAATGAGTATATACAGCGGAACCTCTCTAAACCGGACACCCTGGGATGTCCCCAGGGTGTCCGGTTTAGAGAGGTTCCGCTGTAATTAAGCACTCCATGACTTTTTGTCATTTTCAAACTTTAACATTACAGTGAAACCCATCTAAATTAAACACAATGGGATGCTCAGGATGTCCGGCTTAGAGAGGTTCCGCTATATTAATCTCCACACAACGCGGTCTGCACTGTTCTATTTGCTGTCCAGTGACTAATACAGTGGAACCTCTCTAAACCGGACACCGTGGTAACCTAACCGGACACCCTGGGAGGTTCCCAGGGTGTCCCGCTTAGAGAGGTTTCACTGTAAATCAGGCATTCGCTCATTATGACCCATAGTTGTGTGCTATGCGATCAGACATTATCACCTGAGATGAATTACCAAGAAACTCATAATAAATATCATCACAGGTGTTTTCTTTGTGTCCGATTTAGAGAGGTTCCATTTAGCACGGCGGCAGAAGGACATATTTCAGGCGGATTGTGCACATCCGGATACAAGCATGCAATTTGGCACACTTGTAGAGGTTTGAATACTGATCAAAATAAGCTATAGAACCACCTTGGCATTTGACGTTTTGCGCATGCGCAGAGACAATTTAACTTCCGGTTTCCCTTAAAACACCATAAAGTGGAATTTGTAATCATAATACCGGCGTAGAACCACGAAATTATGACACTAACACCATTTTTTATGCCATTTAGCACTTTTACATCTGCATTGTCGTCCAAATATTTGTTTTATGACCGTTCCAATGCGGTACCCATATTGAAAAAAATCTACTTTATTAAATTTATGTGTTTTTCAATTGTATTTAGAAAGTAGATATATCAACTTTATTTGATGTTAACGCACTGTATGTATGCACTAGTCAATATAGAATGTATACACATGTTGATAACAAATTATTGCGCATGCGCAGACAAGCGTTATGCAC
This sequence comes from Conchocele bisecta, assembly GCA_029237695.1. Classification (NCBI taxonomy): domain Eukaryota; kingdom Metazoa; phylum Mollusca; class Bivalvia; order Lucinida; family Thyasiridae; genus Conchocele; species Conchocele bisecta. Next base: position 3,593,191 of record CM055265.1, on the reverse strand, counting down.
ATGGGTAATTTATATAGAATTTGCCTCGAATACAGCATATCCTATATCGTAGCAGTAGCACACCGGGCACAAAATAACACGTGACATTTGGCACACTTGTAGAGGTTTGGATACTGATCAAAGTAAGCTATACCACCACCTTGGTATTTGACGTTTTGCGCATACGCATAGACAATTTATCTTCCGGTTTGCCTTAAAACACCATAAAGTGCGATTTATAACGATATTATTCACGTAAAGGCATTACATTACCACACTAACACCATTTTCCGTGCGGTTTGGTAGTTTTGAATCTACATCGTCAGTCAAATATGTGTTTTATGACCGTTCCAATGGGGTACCCATATCGAAAAAGTATATGATTATATAGAAAAGTTGATACCACTACCAATATCTGGTCTACATTCTGGTTTTCCAATACAAGACATACAATTATGTAACACATAGTTGGTTTATTTAATTAAAAACTATCATAAACCCATCTCTCACTGTAATGAATTAATGTACCTGTTATAAATGCATGTTATATCAGTTGCAATTAGTATAGCTCAGCATAGTTTATGCAACCGTTTAATACTTACTCTATAGTGATATTAGAAATGGTGAATGTGGTAGTAATCCTACTACTGATATCTATGAGTATATATACTGTATACTATACTAGTTGCAAATGACATATTATCCATTTTCTAAATGACATTGTTAATGTATTGAACTGTATTGGTATGTAATAGTATATTACTAGAAGAGGTGTCCCAGTATGGTGTTATGATGATCGTTAGCGTAACTCATGTCAATAGTTCTATCTTTAAATCGATATCATATTGAAATGGAATGAATGATGGAATGTACGATACGATGTATCGGTTCGCAGACATGTACTGGGCACATTGCTGATGGGTATATACTTGCATGTTCCACTCTTCACTACATTTCACATACATGAGTATATCACTGAGCACGCTGTCATGTGTTCTTAACCAGTGTTAAGATAAAGTATGTGTGATCTTCACATATAACTCGTTTACTTAATCGTGACCACAATCCCCATTGCATTCACACAATGATGTGCATGTAAGACCGGCTTTTAAGCATTTGCATCGCTTTGTCGCACACCCTTTCAGACACCCACATCTGACAAGCTCAACTGCCGTCTGAGTAACCTGTGGGAGTGTAGTCCATAGCGGACTATACAACCCTTTGTCTGATTTTGACCAACCCCATTCATCGGCATTTGGTAACGTTGGTGTAAGAGCTAGTGTCTGACTCCAAATATGCCCTCCCTGGTACACGGCCCGTAATATGTGTTGCAGTAATGCAGAATGGCTAGGTGGTAATCTTTCCATTGCACGTCCTTTCTTGGTGAATAGCTGTTTGCGGGCGGCGTTGACGTCGGTACAAATACTTGTTTTATCGTACAAGAGGATTACGAACCTCTCCAGTATCGTAATACTTTCATCATTTGGACGGCCAGGTGTCGAACTTAGCTCTGCAAATACCGGTGTTACAGCTGGAAAACTATTCCATGTATCCCATGCACCTTTCTTGCCATGCCCCAGAGATGATGACACCGTATCACAGCCGGTGAGGGCGTGGAAGAATGGGATGGAGCTCGATTTCAATGCACCTATAGCATTCGATATTTCGTGTATAGAAATATATCTATGGTTCTTTCCTGTACCAAACTCTATTCAAAGCTCTTGTAAATCGAGTCTGTGTACTACAAAAACTGCCAGGGCTACCACGTCAGTGTCTACTGTACGGATCAACAGCTTCGTGTGACCATTGCGAACGGCATCGGCAACATGTATGAACAGGCGTGTATCCGCCTCTTCGTGTGAACATGGAGCGATGCTATCAATTGTTCGTGCCGGGAATACAAGTACATTACTGTCCACAGTTACCAGGAGCTCTTTACAGCCATCGTTAACCCACTCGACACAACAACTCGACAAGTAATGACACAAATCTGCCTTGTTTGCATCAACTCGAAGGAAGTCTTGTCAATTCTTTGGCATTGGTGCGGTTGCAGTAACTCGGCGACGCTTCCCCTTTCCCCGCTTCTCTCTGGCTGACGATTTTAGACTATTAGCAGTATATATGTCGAACACTATATCTAACCTTGCAGCGTTTTGCAGTTTTGAAATTATATATGGATATCGTTCGCGTATTGTTCAAATGTACGAACTCCGACAGGTCGTAACATATGTACTACAGCAGCCCCATCCAGAAGGACACATGTGACCTCAGATCGTTGACTAATGGGTGTCGTTAGAGCCTCGAAGCAATCAAGTAGGTCAGATTTCGTTGTTGAACGTATGCTTCCTTTGTCTGAAATCGAAGGTGGATATGCTTGGTTTTCGTGTTCGAAAAACTCATCGAGATTACCCCCACGTGTTTGACAACCGATATAGAGCTTTGAAAACAGAGAACAGTCAGATCTTGCTTCAGTCAACTGACTTCGTACTTTCATCTTCACACGCGTGGTATCTGACCGAAACAAGGGCAATTTGTTATTTGATATTGTAGCATTGAATAGTGTCTTTCTGTCAACTAATCGGTCCTTCACAAATAAATTGTACTGTTCCTGGCCCACGTGTTTGATCTCATTCACAGTCGCCAAGACCGACGGATCAGCGATTTCCTTTGTACTTAATGCTATAAGATCGGCACTTTCCTCCATAAACGGGTTTCCAATTTCCTCAATTGATGATATTAGGCTCGAAACCTGCTCTTTAAAAGCCATCTGTGTGGAAGGTTGTTGCTCACGATGCCGGATTTCTTCTTCCTCATTGGCCATGAAGGTACTGTTATCTTCGAATTCTGAAATAACTTCAGGACCGGACAGCATCCACCTTCGTAAAGCGTCAGGATCCTCCGTCAACCCTACAGCGCCACCATCACCCTTTACATACGAATTATTCTGCTCGTGTGCATGGTCTATTGCTATAGCCGAGAATGCCCGTTTGGTCTTTTTCACCGTGAATTTACCAGATATAAATTCCTTAGCTATGGTTGGATTAATTGTTTTCAACTCTTTCATGTCACATATGTGTACCGGGATGTACCGAGAATAATGGGTATGGTCCAGTGCGCAGAACCAGGGCGCTATCTGTTCAAGACATTTGACATACATGTCAAAGCTAGACGTGCGGAGAGAACGAACGAACATCAGTATGAGTAACTGGAGCTCCAGTGTGATAGACCAATATTTGAAATGGACATGTTTCTCTCCCATCTCGATACACCAGGTGGAGAAATCCAATAACCCATCACTTACGTCTTCTAAGTATGAACCATACGCATTCCTTTGCAGTGTATATATGGCAGCTGCCGTCACCTGGTGTATGTGTCGTGTACGGGTTACGTGTGATGCTTTCAAGAAAGAGTCAGCTTTGCCACTTGTGGCAATACCTGCATGAACCAAAGTGTCGGTCCACCACTGTCTTCCAGCCAATCACCCAAAGTCCTAAATGCTGCCATCTCGATGTGTAAGCCACCAAACATGACGACAAAACGATCTTCCCCGAATTCCTCCGGCCATGTCCATTGAATATGTTTAGCGAGAGCATAGAGTGGTTGGTCGAATGCGATTACAGGCACCTGGCCAGGGTTCAAGACTCGTGTTGCGTCTCTAATGACGGCCATAGAATGTCGTATCATCCCGAGAGAATGGGCTTGTTCTCTAAACAAGGGCAATAATGAACTATGGGAAGGCACGTTCGATTCACAATAAATGCTTGCATGGTGTGCTGCCCATGATATATTCTCAACCAGAGATTCCTGACTGGCTACTAGGGTGCGTGTGTTACCTAGCCACTTGTATTCTTCAAGAAGTGCTTCCCGTAATGAGATACCATCACTAGTCACAGCACATACAGTGTCTCGCGCCGGAACTTCAGGGTCGTGGCGTAGCGGAACTACTGGTCTAGCGGTCGTATATTCTGACGGCAATGCCCCTACTGATTTTCGAATAGAACCAGACTCAATGACAACTATTCCACGATCGACACCCTCGTTGTCTACGTCAGGGTGCTGGAACATTGAGATGCCTGTTCCATGAAATGAGTCAATGCCGGTTGTTGAACTGGGGTTGTGGTCTATATTGTCGACTGCAGCTGTTGTGAAAATATTACCTCGCAACTGTGGCGGACATACAACACCATCCAATTAGAAACGTTTACAAACACCTGTTGCAAGGTCTGAAGACAAACGAAGCATCCTATCATATGATACACATATGCCCAAATGGAATAATTTATCTACAAGCCCCTTTTTCCGGGTGTGCGCATGTAACAAGAGACTAATGTAAATTGATAATGGTGTTTCGTGTTTTCGCAAATGATGTGTTACCTGTGATTTGCCTTTCTTGCGCTTTACTGTATTGAATGCAATCACTTGGGAAACTGAAAGAGTACTTTGATTTGATGTCTGACTAGATTGGTCTTTGATATTAGGTCCATCATGTATCATGCGAACTAGAGTTATTAATGAAGAGGGAACAGACAATTCTTGACAGTTGCTACTAAAACTACCATTAAACTCTTGACTACATGATATATGTTCGAAAATGTCTCGTCGTATAGCAGACGCGGATCTGGCAAGAAGAAGTGCTATGCTATCATTATCTTCGGTGTGTGTCTTATTGAGAAGATTACTAACATGAGTGGGTGTAGCTAACATTATTGTATTTCCAACCGTATGAGCACTAAGGTCAGGAATAGCATGTAGTATTCGTTCTTTCAATCAGTGGAATGCACTCGTGTGTCCTGGCTACATCCTAATTGCTGCAACCTCGATGTATATAATGCAACAAGATCAGATAACTTGAACAAGTGTGTCGATGTCTCGTCCATTAAAGTTTCTTCTATGTAAGACACAAGTTCAGCCAATGCTATACTATGATATCGATCGGTCGTCTTGACGTCCGATTGTTGTTGTCGTTCAAAACTTCTGTGCCGGTTATAAAGATTCGCTAGACATTTCGGATGATACTTAGCCTCAATCGCCACCATATCTCCTGCACTTAAGTTGGCTAAAAATGGCTTGTCTTTCAATACATTTACAACCGTGTGTACTCTGGAATATATACCAAATGTAGAAGATTCACGCCGGTCGGTTTTCTGTAGTATTTGGTCACAAAAAAAAACACAACTCATTAATATGTTCACTCTCGTTAGTTTGCACCGTTGAACGTGTGTACCTACATTCGTCCTCACTTTCATCACATTCATGGTTAAATGATTCTGATTTACGTTTTTCTGCTCTCTGAAGTTTAGTTGCATTGAATTTACATCTGCATGATTTGTGCCATGATGCGCGATTAGCACTTAATGTATCGTATATACCATCGCCGGTGTCTAGTCTACGTACATCAAGAGTAGCAGGAAGGGCTTGTAATTCATGAAGCTTTAACACAGTATCTGCAAACAGTTTATAGCCTATCCCACGGTCGTGTTTGATTGATACAGCAGGACACTCAAGTCGACTATCGGTTTGTTCCTGACAAATAACGCACTTGGACCAGTCCGCATCTGCCACGCTGTTTGAGGGATCACGTTCAACAATATTTCCTAAGCAAATACGCTTTGCCATGGTGTTGTCGATATGAAACAGAACTAATATGCACAACACGTTAGATAATATACTGAATTTCATATTCAGTTTACATGAACAGTATCGCCATGCTGATGTCTGATTAGACGGTTAATGATGCTAACATGTGTAACATAATCGCTCGGCTTCTTAATGGGTTAGTATGTTAGTATAATATGTCGTATACATAATAGTGCACTCCGGAGGACGAGAGACCATGGCTGCATTTTCATGTCATTGCGCTCGATCACCTGAAACAGAACGGGACTATTTCTACTACCGGCCTACAATGTATTAATTTATATAGTAAATACATGGTTAGTGCCTTAGACTATATACTATATTCGGTTGAGTCTTGGACAGCTTTATTGGACGAGCTTTAGCGAGCTCTATAAAGTTATCGTGGCGAAACCAAATATATTGTATATTCTAATGCACTAATCATGTATTTAGTTCATACCGCAACAAATCTTAATTAACGTAACGTCATTGACGTCAACTGTTGCGTCATAGTGATACTGTTCATGATTGTCATAATTTTGCAATAGAATCACACTACGCATGCTCCTATTGTTTTCTGGATCAATACCAAGCGAATTTCCATTCAGGCGGTGAGGCGTAAACAAATAGGCCCTATGTGGACGTCCAAGACAAACACAGAACATGCATAGTAGGTCAGAATACTTTTCTGGCAACATTCCATCGGCATATTTAGATGGGGGACCTCCAATATCCTCGTTAATATTTGGATTATATTATTGTACTGCTATTACCTGTGATTATTGGACATTATTGGACATTATAACATGCGTTTCACTGATTTCTGCTTTGTAACAAATGGCGAATGTATCAACAAAGGTAGATAACTAGGCAAAATGTCAAAACGAGGGAAATTCTATATAAATTACCTTATGTGTATGACGTTTGTCTGCGCATGCGCATTTTTGTTATCAACCTGTGTATACGTTATATATTCACTAGTACATACATACAGTGCGTTAACATGAAATAAAGTTGACATATCTACTTTCTAAATACTATTGAAAAACACATAAGTTTAATAAAGTAAAATGTCTCAATATGGGTACTGCATTGGAACGGTCATAAAAACAAATATTTGGACGACAATGCAGATTTAAAAGTACTAAATGGCATGTAAAATGGTGTTAGTGTAATAATTTCGTGGTTCTACGCCGATATTGTCGTTATAAATGACACTTTATGGTGTTTTAAGGCAAACCGGAAGTTAAATTGTCTCTGCGCATGCGCAAAACGTCAAATGCCAAGGTGGTTCTATAGCTCATTAGTTTAAACATATTTTATTGCTCTTCTTTTTTTACAATTTACAATAATTGTACAATAAACAAATTTCTGGTAAAGAGAGCAAACGGGTTGGGCTACAAGTTTTTACAACGTTAGCTACAGCCCTTCCCAAATGCTTATTACAAGTATTAAACATGTGGTATAATGGCGGTGAAATATACGGTATAATGTAATGATATATAGAGCAAAAAACATGTACGACAAATAAACGAAAAAAACAAACAACAAAACTAGCATGCATATATATTCGTGTTGCACTCTCCAGTGAATTCAGACCGCTTGACATCCAAAAATCGGGCCACTATGTAAGTTGATTATTTTTCCTATAAAACAGGAACATGTTAGTGAGTCTACTCATTATTAAAATTATTAAAACGACGAGTGAGTTTTATGTAGCGCTGAACTTCTTTGAAAATGGTAGCATTAGATTCATATTCTTTTGACTCGTCTCCAAACAGTATAGTATCTATTGACAAGGGGTTGTGTTGACGAGTTGCGGTAAACATTTGCTGGCGTTGTTGGTTGAATGATGTGCATTTGAAAAAGTAGTGCTCGGCATTTTCAACGTCTTGTGTGCAGTGACATAATGGGGATTCTCGTAGATGATTTATAAATAGATCTGAATTTAAATTGCTACATTGATTTCTTATGCGGGCGTGATAAACTGATTGTGTTCTTTCACCTATCAGGTAGTATGCTGGAACAATTGCCGGTTGTGATCAGTATTTAAACCTCTACAAGTGTGCCAAATTTGGTGCTTGTATCCGGATGTGCACATTCGATGTCCTACTGCCGCTGTGCTAATTGTACTATTGGTCTCAATGGGCGTGGTACCTGGCCATATAACAGACCGACTAAAAGTGCCTTATGCCCCATTGCTTCAGCCTCAGTCCAATATCGGAACCACGTATGGTGATAAATGGCATATGCTCCATATGCTCAAGTCAGTCATACCTGTCGCTGTGAATGGATAAATGAGGCTTATGGAATGTGTGACCAGTGTAGCTCCTGAGCAAACACATGAACACCTCAATTATGGCAGCAAAACTATTACATACAAGCAAGACATGTGTTTGTTTCATTGATGTAATGGTTGGCAGTGCATATGCTTATCAGACCGTGCTGATGCACAGGTTGATCTGGATCTACATTGGTCGCAAAACCGTAAGCCCCATTTTTCTCTCCAGCCACAGTCACATATCATGATCTAGACTAGCCACATATGTCATATGTGCCATTTCTCACAGATTAGGATCGACACTGGCCACGCATGCCATAAGGCCCATTTCTTCAGTCACTTCCACGTCACGTACATATGCATCATGGAGGTAAATCCCCAATTGATCAATTAATCAATCAGCAAATCAAGCAATCCATCACTCAATCAATCAAGCACACACCCACTCACGCATTCATTTACAGAATCACACACCCACCGACTCACTCAAGTAATCGTTCCATCAATCACATAATCAAATTAAATCATGCAACCAACCAATCAATGAAATAACCGAGCAGACCGATCAAAATATATCAATTGTATGCAACCATCCAATCAACAACCAAAAAACCAACAAACCAACCAACAAACCAACAAACCAACAAACCAACCATAACTCAACAACAACCAACCAAACCAACTACAAAAACAAACCAAACAACCAAACAAACAACAACAAACAACCAAATAACAAACCAACCAAACCAACCAACCAACCAACCAAACTAACCAATCTATAAAATTCAATCAATCCATATATATATCAATCAATGAATCCATAAATAAATAAATCAATCAATCAATCAATCAATCAAGCAATCAATCAATATATTTGGCAATCAATCAATAACTCAATCAAATAACCAACCAATCCCCGGTGACTTCTCCTGTTTCAGACTCCACAGCCCCAGCCACGAGTCCCGAGGAGAACGCGGGCGTGAAGACCGTTATCACGATGGTGGCGCTCGTCGTCATCTTCTGTCTGTCGGCAGCCATCGCCAAATGCGTCGACGTCTGCTTCGTGCAGCGGTCCGGCCGGGCGGCCGACGACGAGTCGGTTACCGACAACGTCCGGGTACTCATCCAGACGAGGCTGTCCGTGATGCGCTACGCGAGGGAAGAGGCGTCGAAGCGCGACTTTCAAACCTCGCTAACGTTCTTCAGGAGATGGGTGGAGAAAGTGAAAAGTAGAAAGTCAGAGAAATTGGACATTCAAAATAATTTTGTTTCACGTACGAAATGTACAACAAATGGTGCTAGTGAAAATGGTGTAATACCTGTGGAAAACGTTGTTAAAGATGGTACAGAAACTGAAACTCAAAATTCAACATTTTCCAGTTTCTTTTCCAGAAGAACTAAGACGTCTGACGCTAACGGAGTGATTGGAACATTAAGACCAGCCTCAGGTTCATTAACTCCTGGTCGTAAATCGTTGTTCAGCAAGACAAGAGTTGTCCCGGAAGTGACTATAATTGTAACAGAAGCCGACTCGCGTAGTGATCAAACAAAACAGAGCAATACCAGGGTGCCAAAGGAAAGCGTCGATACGGTGCATCGAACTTGTTCAATTGACACATTAGAGCTACACAATGAAAGTGAACACACTGAGCAAACGTGACACATGGACATAACTACAATTCTCTGGCCGCGACGTTTGACGTGTCTTTTATTATCATATATAACCAGAATTTTCTGGCTGTCACGTAGGGCATGCATTTACATGTAAATCTAGTTGCGAATGCTATTTCTTGCAATCTACTCACGTACCGTCCGTATGCATACGGACGGTACGGGAGTACATTGCAAGAGTTACTGTTCGCAACTAATTAATGTAACTCGCACTGTGTGACTGCCAGACAATTCGTGTTATATCACATAATAGAGATATGAGGTCCGTAAATGACGTCACAATTGCAACACGTTAAATTTTATATGGGACGCCGGTTAAGAAAACCGACATGAGGGCACTTGTGAACAGTGTAGATCCTGATCATCGTGAGTGTCCATGCAATCCGAGATTGACCGAACTATTACTCAGGGTCCGGACCAGACTGGTCACATACGTTGTTAGTTCCATTTTCTCAGCACTAATCTCCAAATCACATTAGTCCACACGGTTCTCATGATCTCTGAAATGTGTGTCACGTTTCAACGTCATTTACGGAATATACGTAATTTATTTTCACAACGATACCAGACGTGCGACAAGGGAGATAATTCAGGTTCGGGAAATATTGAAATAAATTTGGACACGTCTCTAGCATTACCTCCCTTGTAAATTGCCGGATTTCACTTATATTTATTTTGAAGTAGATGACACATGTTTCCGAGCTCCTCCAGAATGGGGGACCATAGCTAGTTATTTCCCTTCGAAGTTATTTATAGAAATCCGGTCAAAATTGTATATTTTATGGCCTTATTGCTTGTAAACAGGGCGTATGCGAATGTCGCATGATTTGTTATGACAGGGAGCCATTAAAGTGTTTTCGACTAGTGTTCATCTAGGTTATTCGACACAGTCTGACCCGGAACTTCATTATTTGCCAGATTCATATTTTCACACTTATAACAATGTTGTCTTGTAAACAATTATTGTATTTTCATTTATTGAAAATATGAAGCCTATGTTCAATAAATGTAAATTCATCAATTGAAATTTCCAGAGGATCCTAAATTTGCACTTACGCACATTGTAGTCGTACGAAGTTTAGTGAAACGGCTCCCTAGTTGTGTAACCCTTCATTGTCTACATGCTACTGCTACAGTATCACTGAAGCGGCACTCTGCGCCGGTGTACGATGTTTCACGTAGAAAAATGCACCGGTTTCCTTACGATATTCCACTGAGTTCTACTTGGATCTATCGCTTGCGCCGGTTACTAGACGACAATGTGTTTATTCAGTAACGTTTGCATGTAGCTGAATGGGAATTCGTGAGGAATCCGGCACCTATTACGACTTGAAATAGTTTACGCTGCGTGGAGTTCAGCACCAGCGGTTATTATCCCCTCACCGATAGACACGAGGGGATATAGCGTTAGTACATGTACGTACGTGCGTGTGTGAGTGCGTTAGAAACATCCTTCATCTATCAATAACTTATGAACCGCTACACAGATTTTGATAATATTTGGCCATAACTGTGTGTCTAGGGATAGGATGGTCCTTTGGTTTAAACATATTTTATTTGTATATAAGTTACAAGGACGACATCAATAGTAGTATATACAGAATTATACAAGTCGGATTGGATTGAAAGCAAGCTTATATAAATCATTTCCCTAACATGTGGCTTAGTATCACAGGCGGCAAGAACCAGGACATAACATAGGTACATGTAAATGGATTATTATTATTACAATGTATGTACATTGGTGGCACTTTAATACATAAGTACATAAACTAACACACATAGAGGATATTCATATTTTTGCAACGACATACATGTTCATCGAGTGGTGTGGAATGTCCATATTTCACGAGTGCCGTTAGGCACTCGTGAAATATGGACATTTCACACCACGAGATGAACAGATATGTCATATTCGTTTATTATATACCTACCCATGAAATACATAGTTATACGATGTAAATAAAAGTCATATGTTCTCATAACGGCACTCGTGAAATATGGACATTTCACACCACGAGATGAACAGATATGTCATATTCGTTGCAAAAATATGAATATTCTATTACATCGTATAACTATGTATTAGATGGGGAGGTATATAATAAATGTTCTTATTTATTTTACAATGTACATATTCAGGTTGCATATGGTGATTGTGACGGTTTAACCTTCAGTATATACAATCTGTTACAGATGGCGCTCAGTAACGTCTACAAACGACCACTCTAGTGGCTATAGTTACAATCACTCAGTGGCTATAGTTACAATCACTCAGTGGCTATAGTTACAATCACTCAGTGGCTATAGTTACAATCACTCAGTGGCTATAGTTACAATCACTCAGTGGCTATAGTTACAATCACTCAGTGGCTATAGTTACAATCACTCACTGTGGCTATAGTTACAATCATGCTACAGTGGCTATAGTTACAATCACTCAGTGGCTATAGTTACAATCACTCAGTGGCTATAGTTACAATCACTCTAGTGGCTATAGTTACAATCACTCAGTGGCTATAGTTACAATCACTCAGTGGCTATAGTTACAATCACTCAGTGGCTATAGGTTACAATCACTCCGTGGCTATAGTTTACAATCACTCAGTGGCTTATAGGTTCAATCACTCAGTGGCTATATTTACAATCACTCAGTGGCTATAGTTACAATCACTTCCTGTGGCTATAGTTACAATCACTCCGTGGCTATAGTTACAATCACTCAGTGGTATGTTACAACACTCTAGTGGCTATAGTTACAATCACTCAGTGGCTATAGTTACAATCACTCAGTGGCTATAGTTACAATCGCATGGTGGCTATAGTTACAATAGCATGGTGGCTATAGTTACAATCGCGTGGTGGCTATAGCAAAATCACTCAGTGGCTATAGTTACAATCGCGTGGTGGCTATAGTTACAAACGCGTGGTGGCTATAGTTACAATCGCGCTGTGGCTATAGTTACAATCGATCAGTGGCTCTAGCTACAAACACGCTGTGTCTATAGTTACAATCGCGCTGTGACTATAGTTACAATCGTGTGGTGGCTATAGTTACAATCGCGTGGTGGCTATAGTTACAATCGCGTTTTGGCTATATTTACAATCGCGCTGTGGCTATAGTTACAATTGCCTGGTGTCTATAGTTACAATCGCGTGGTGGCTATGGTTACAATCGTGTGGTGGCTATAGCTACAATCGCGCTGTGGCTATAGTTACAATCGCTTGGTGGCTATAGTTACAATCACGTGGTGGCTATTGTTACAATCGCTCGGTGGCTATAGTTACAATAGCTCGGTGACTATAGTTACAATCGCTCGGTGGCTATAGTTACAATATATCGGTGGTTATAGCTACACTCACTCGGTGAATATAGTTACAATCGCGCGGTGGCTATAGTTACAATATATCGGTGGTTATAGCTACACTCACTCGGTGGCTATAGTTACAATCGCTCGGTGGCTATAGTTACAATCGCGCGGTGGCTATAGTTTCAATGGTTCGTTGGCTATATTTACAATCGGGCAGTGGCTACCATTACAATGGCTCGGTGGCTATAGTTATAATGGATCGGTGGCTATAGTTACAACCGCGCGGTGGCTATAGTTACAATCGCGCGGTGGCTATAGTTACAATCGCTCGGTGGCTATAGCTACAATCGCCCGGTGGCTACTGTTTCAATCTCTCGGTGGCTATATTTACAATCGGGCAGTGGCTACAGTTACAATCGCGCGGTGGCTATAGTTACAATCGCTCTGTGGCTATAGTTACAATCGCGCGGTGGATATAGTTACAATTGTTCGGCGGCTATAGTTACAATCGCTTGGTGGCTATAGTTACAATCGCGCGGTGGATATCGTTACAATCGCTCGGTGGCTATAGTTACAATCGCATGGTGGCTATAGTTACAATCGCGCGGTGATAGTCAATCGGCGTGGATTAATCGGAGACAATCGCTCGGTGGCATAGTTTCAATTCGCACATGGTGGCTTATAGTTTAATGCTCGTTGGTATGGACAATCGGGCAGGTGGCTACAGGTGGCTTACATTAAACAAATGGCTCGGTGGCTGGGATAGTTTATAATTGATCGGTTGGCTAATAGGTAAAAAACGCACGGTGGCTATAGTTACAATAACCGCGCGGTGGTATAGTTACAATCGCGTGGTGGCTATAGGTTTACAACCGCGCGGTGGCTATAGTTACAATCGCTCGGTGGCTATAGTTACAATGGCATCGGTGGCTATATTTCAATGGCTCGTTACTTTAATTTTCAATCCGGCAGTGGCTACCATTACAAGGCTCTGTGGCTATAGTTACAATGGGCTCGGTGGCTATAGTTACAATCGCGCGGTGGCTATAGTTACAATGGCTCGGTGGCTATAGTTACAATGGCTCGGTGGCTATAGTTACAATGGCTCGGTGGCTATAAATACAATCGGGCGGTAGCTATAGCTACAATGGCTCGGTGGCTATAGTTAAAATCGAGCGGTACCTATGCAGTCACCCGGTGGCTATAGTTACAATCGCGTGGTGGCTATAGTTACAATTGCTCGATGGCTATAGTTACAATCGCCCGGTGGCTATAGTTACAATCGCTCGGTGGCTATAGTTGCAATGACTCGGTAGCTATAGTTACAATCGCTCAGTGGCTATAGTTACTATAACTCGGTGGCTATAGTTCCAATCATTAGGTGGCTATAGTTAGTTGCAATGACTCGGTAGCTATAGTTACAATCGCTCAGTGGCTATAGTTACTATCACTCGGTGGCTATAGTTCCAATCATTAGGTGGCTATAGTTAGTTACAATCGCGCAGCTGCTATAGTTACAATAGCTAGGTGGCTATAGTTACAATGTTCGGTGACTATTGTTACAATCGCTCGGTGGCTATAGTTGCAATTGCGCCGTGGCTATAGTTAAAATGGCTCGGTGGCTATATAACAGTTACAATCGCGCGGTGTATATCGTTACAATCGGGCGGTGGCTATAGGTGGCTATAGTTACAATCGCGCGGTGGCTATAGATATAATAGCTCGATGGCTATTATTACAATCGCTCAGTGGCTGTAGTTGCAATCGAGCGGGGGCTATAGTTACAATCGCGTGGTGGCTATAGTTACAAACGCGTGGTGGCTATAGTTACAATCGCGCTGTGGCTATAGTTACAATCGATCAGTGGCTCTAGCTACAAACACGCTGTGTCTATAGTTACAATCGCGCTGTGACTATAGTTACAATCGTGTGGTGGCTATAGTTACAATCGCGTGGTGGCTATAGTTACAAATCGCGTTTTGGCTATATTTACAATCGCGCTGTGGCTATATTACATTCCTGGTGTCTATAGTTACAATCGCGTGTGGCTATGGTTACAATCGTGTGGTGGCTATAGCTACAATCGCGCTGGTGGCTAGTTACAATCACGTGGTGGCTATGTTACAATCGCTCGGTGGCTATGTTACAATAGCTCGGTGACTATAGTTACAATCGCTCGGTGGCTATAGTTACAATATATCGGTGGTTATAGCTACACTCACTTCGGTGAATATAGTTACAATCGCGCGGTGGCTATAGTTACAATATATCGGTGGTTATAGCTACACTCACTCGGTGGCTATAGTTACAATCGCTCGGTGGCTATAGTTTACAATCGCGCGGTGGCTATAGTTTCAATGGTTCGTTGGCTATATTTACAATCGGGCAGTGGCTACCATTACAATGGCTCGGTGGCTATAGTTATAATGGATCGGTGGCTAATCGCTCGGTGGCTATAGCTACAATCGCCCGGTGGCTACTGTTTCAATCTCTCGGTGGCTATATTTACAATCGGGCAGTGGCTACAGTTACAATCGCGCGGTGGCTATAGTTACAATCGCTCTGTGGCTATAGTTACAATCGCGCGGTGGATATAGTTACAATTGTTCGGCGGCTATAGTTACAATCGCTTGGTGGCTATAGTTACAATCGCGCGGTGGATATCGTTACAATCGCTCGGTGGCTATAGTTACAATCGCATGGTGGCTATAGTTACAATCGCGCGGTGGATATCGTTACAATCGCTCGGTGGCTATAGTTACAATCGCATGGTGGCTATAGTTACAATCGCTCGGTGGCTATAGTTACAATCGCTCGGTGGCTATAGTTACAATCGCGCGGTGGATATCGTTACAATCGCTCGGTGGCTATAGTTACAATCGCATGGTGGCTATAGTTTCAATGGCTCGTTGGCTATATCTACAATCGGGCAGTGGCTACCATTACAATGGCTCGGTGGCTATAGTTATAATTGATCGGTGGCTATAGTTAAAACCGCGCGGTGGCTATAGTTACAACCGCGCGGTGGCTATAGTTACAATCGCGTGGTGGCTATAGTTACAACCGCGCGGTGGCTATAGTTACAATCGCTCGGTGGCTATAGTTACAATCGCATGGTGGCTATAGTTTCAATGGCTCGTTGGCTATATTTACAATCGGGCAGTGGCTACCATTACAATGGCTCTGTGGCTATAGTTACAATGGCTCGGTGGCTATAGTTACAATCGCGCGGTGGCTATAGTTACAATGGCTCGGTGGCTATAGTTACAATGGCTCGGTGGCTATAGTTACAATGGCTCGGTGGCTATAAATACAATCGGGCGGTAGCTATAGCTACAATGGCTCGGTGGCTATAGTTAAAATCGAGCGGTACCTATGCAGTCACCCGGTGGCTATAGTTACAATCGCGTGGTGGCTATAGTTACAATTGCTCGATGGCTATAGTTACAATCGCCCGGTGGCTATAGTTACAATCGCTCGGTGGCTATAGTTGCAATGACTCGTAGCTATAGTTACAATCGCTCAGTGGCTATAGTTACTATAACTCGGTGGCTATAGTTCCAATCATTAGGTGGCTATAGTTAGTTGCAATGACTCGGTAGCTATAGTTACAATCGCTCAGTGGCTATAGTTACTATCACTCGGTGGCTATAGTTCCAATCATTAGGTGGCTATAGTTAGTTACAATCGCGCAGCTGCTATAGTTACAATAGCTAGGTGGCTATAGTTACAATGTTCGGTGACTATTGTTACAATCGCTCGGTGGCTATAGTTGCAATTGCGCCGTGGCTATAGTTAAAATGGCTCGGTGGCTATATAACAGTTACAATCGCGCGGTGTATATCGTTACAATCGGGCGGTGGCTATAGGTGGCTATAGTTACAATCGCGCGGTGGCTATAGATATAATAGCTCGATGGCTATTATTACAATCGCTCAGTGGCTGTAGTTGCAATCGAGCGGGGGCTATAGTTACAATCGCGCGGTGGCTATAGTAACAATCGCGCAGTGGCTATGGTTACAATAGCTCGGTGACTATAGCTACAATCGATCGGTGGCTATAGTTACAATAGATCGGAAGTTATAGCTACACTCACTCGGTGGCTATAGTTACAATCGCGCGGTGGCTACAGTTTCAATGGCTCGGTGGCTATATTTACAATCGCGCGGTGGCTATAGTTACAATCACGCGGTGGCTATAGTTACAATCGCGCGGTGGCTATAGTTACAATCACTCGGTGGCTATAGTTACAATCACGCGGTGGCTATAGTTACAATCGCGCGGTGGCTATATTTACAATCGCGCGGTGGCTATAGTTACAATCGCGCGGTGGCTATAGTTACAATCACGCGGTGGCTATAGTTTCAATGGCTCGGTGGCTATATTTACAATCGGGCAGTGGCTACCATTATAATGGCTCGGTGGCTATAGTTACAATGGCTCGGTGGCTATATTTACAATGCCTCGGTGGCTATAGTTACAATGGTTCGGTGGCTATAGCTATAATCGCGCGGTGCCTATACAATCGCTCGTTACAATCGCTAACAACGAATGTAGGACAAAAGCCCCGACGGAAAAATGCCCCGACTCCAAAAATGACAGGGTAGGACAAATGCCCCGACAATGTTTGTATAGGGCGGACATATGCCCCACATGGGAGGACAAATGCCCCGACTATCTTTACATGGGGCGGCCAAATGCCCCGACTTTGTTTGTATAGGGCGGACAAATTCCCCGAGTACGTTTGTATGGGGTGGACAATTGCCCAGACCTGTTAGGGGAAAGGAATGAATGTGAATTTAAATTATCATTTTATTCATGTTAATATCAAACAAACATACACATCAACATACAATATAACACAGCATGAGACGATTCTAAGGTAGTTGCATATTAA
Source organism: Conchocele bisecta (assembly GCA_029237695.1). Taxonomy (NCBI): domain Eukaryota; kingdom Metazoa; phylum Mollusca; class Bivalvia; order Lucinida; family Thyasiridae; genus Conchocele; species Conchocele bisecta. Next base: position 3,575,436 of record CM055265.1, on the reverse strand, counting down.
GGAAAATATGAAATAATACTTTGGAGTGGGCGAGCTTTCAACACTTTCATTCGTTATTGTTGTTGTTGTAACCACGTAACCAGACACCTTGGTACAGTGCGCATGGTTGTTGCCGACTACAAACAAAGGGACCAGCTGAGTGTCGCTATGTTTGTCGTCTGCAATCTCCGAATTGGCCCAATATATTACATTCATGTATCGCCTCATGAGGATTTACAGTGTTTGTTATCATTATTATTTGATTAAAGCGATATGTCAATCGATAGCATAGCATAGTCACCCGATATTCATCGGTGTGTTTGCAATCGTGAAATTCACAAATGTTTGAAGATGCACATTTGACTATGTTGTCTTTCCGGCAGCACGATATGTGCATCAAGAATGTTAAGCTAGTCTATGTCCCCGATGTAGATTGCCACATGTCATGCATATTAGATATTTGCAGTCATGAAAATTACCTATAAAAACGTAACTATATATTAAAACATTGTATTCATACGACTTCCTTACGTGCTTTCGAATTTCGGCTTCAACGTGAGGGCGTCAAAATATGACAATAACAATTGAAGCTAACCTAGTCTCCTTCTCTGCATATATACATGTAGAGATGGAGGACAGCTGGGCTATGCCAGTGTCATTTCCATTTGATAACCTGCTTTAACACAGTCATATATATAGAGAATAGTAGGTTAGTGCCGTGAATGGGAAAAAATATCTGGCAAGGCTCAAGAATTTCTTTATTTTTCATCAGAAGTATATGTTGTGACCACTCATCATTTGAACCGTTCTCGTCACGAGACGGTCAAATGAGTGGTCACAACATATACTTTGGTTCAAAATAAGGAAAATAGATAGAGAAATAGTTAGGTTAGTGAGTGAATGGGAAAAAATATCTGGCAAGGCTTAAAATTTCTTTAAAATTTTTCATCAGAAGTATAGTTTTGACCACATTCATTTGAACCGTCCTCACCGAGACGGTTCAAATGAGTGGTCACAAACATATACTTTGGTTCAGAAATAAAGGAAAATATATAGAGAATAGTAGGTTAGTGCCGTAAAAAAATGGGATCTGGCAAGGCTCAAGAATTTCTTTATTTTTCATCAGAAGTTATATGTTTTTGACCACTCTCATTTGAACCGTCTCACCGAGGACGGTTTCAAATTGAGAGTTCACAACATAATACTTTGGTTCAGAAAATAAGGAAAATAGATAGCGAATAGTAGGGTTTAATGGGCCGAATGGGAAAAAAATATTCAAGGCAACAAGGAATTTCTTTATTTTTTCATCACGTATAGGTTTGGTGACCACGTCATTTGAACCGAAAATCAATCACCGAGGACGGTTTCAAATGAGTGGTCACACAATATACTTTTGGTTCAGAAATAAGGAAAATAGATAGAGAATAAGTAGGTTTAGTGCCGTTGAAAAAATGGGAAAAAAATATCTGGCAAGGCTCAAGAATTTGTTTCTTATTTTTCATCAGAAGTATGTTGTGACCACTCATTTGAACCGTCTCGTCTCGGTATTTGAACCGTCTCACCGAGACGGTTCAAATGAGTGGTCACAACATATACTTTGGTTCAGAAATAAGGAAAATAGATAGAGAATAGTAGGTTAGTGCCGTGAATGGGAAAAAATATCTGGCAAGGCTCAAGAATTTCTTTATTTTTCATCAGAAGTATATGTTGTGACCACTCATTTTGAACCGTCTCACCGAGACGGTTCAAATGAGTGGTCACAACATACTTTGGGTTCAGAAATAAGGAAAATAGATAGAGAATAGTAGGTTAGTGCCGTGAATGGGAAAAAATATCTGGCAAGGCTCAAGAATTTCTTTATTTTTCATCAGAAGTATATGTTGTGACCACTCATTTGAACCGTCTCACCGAGACGGTTCAAATGAGTGGTCACAACATATACTTTGGTTCAGAAATAAGGAAAATAGATAGAGAATAGTAGGTTAGTGCCGTGAATGGGAAAAAATATCTGGCAAGGCTCAAGAATTTCTTTATTTTTCATCAAAGAATATATGTTGTGACCACTCATATTGAACCGTCTCGCCTAGACGGTTCAAATGAGTGGTCACAACATATACTTTGGTTCAGAAATAAGGAAAATAGATAGAGAATAGTAGGTTAGTGCCGTGAATGGGAAAAAATATCTGGCAAGGCACAGGAAACGGGATGGGCGAGGCTCTGCCGAGCACATCCAGTTTCCGTGTCGCGCCAGATATTTTTTCCCATTCACGGTACTAACCTACTATTCTATTTATCCAGTCAACACCTCAAAATGGCTTTAAAATGCAAAAATAGTATTGACTGGATATCAAAAATGTTTCACGGCACCGTGTTTCACGGCACATACGCACTGTGTTGACGGGATAAAATGGTCAAGTACAAGTCTGCTGCAATATAGTGTACATTTATTTCGAATATTGATATCCATAGTTAGAAATTATATTTATTGTTATTAAAAATGTCTGTTAAAATTATGTTACGCCGTTACGTGACACAGATTTCCAAATTATTTGTTTTAGTCAACAAAATGTTCTGTGCTACTTGATTAATTCAATACTTGTATGATAAACACAACTCATGTACCATACGTGGCATGGTCTCATATGGAAGTTTCTCCCGCCCATTGGGACTTATCCATTTTATTTGCATTTTAGTATTACTTTAAGAATTTATCTCGTCGTTTTCCATCACTGTGTACTATCGGCTTATTTAAAATGAGACACATGAATGCCATTATTGTAATACATGTCACCTGATAAGACTATTGTAGCAGACACCCTGTCACCATTTTGCTTGTTTATGTTATGAAATTTGATAAACTTTAATATTATCGAAAACAATATTGTTTTTGCATTGTTTATATAGCCGTAAAAAATGGGCAGGTTTCGTGAAACGGCCTATAGTTACCGTTGCTGGTATCCACAGTTGGCGTAGCAACATTTACATACAAGGTGCATGATCACGTGGTTACAACAACAACAACGTCGCCCACTCCAAAGTAAGTATTATTTTATATTTTCCTTAATATGCAACGGATTTTGATGAAATATGGCGCAGCAAACGCATCTTCATGAGCTGCATTTGGTGGTCTATGGAGTTTGGCACAGACTTATGTCGTTTTTGCGAAGAATCTATTTCCGTGTCGCCGACACGGAAATCGATAAATGATAAAGAGACCACCAAAATGCAGCTTAACAAGACGCGTTTGATGCGCAATGTTACATCACAATCCGTTACGTAATAAGGACACTATACAAGAATACGTACTTTGAATCGGTACTTGTTGTTGTTGTTGTTAGTACCACGTGATCATACACCTTGATAGTTGCTGTAGTTATAATCACTCGTGGCCACTGGTGCTGGCTATTGTGATAATTGCTAATAGCCAAAGATGGCGCAGCAACATTTACAGATAATGATAGTGGCTATAGTTACACTCATTTGCTTACAATAGTTACACTCGTTCGTAGCCATAGATGGCACAGCAACATATACATATGACGATAGTTATAATCGCTCGTAGCTCGTAGCTATTGGTCGTTGCTATTTTCATAATTGCTAATATTCACAGATAGCGCACCACCATTTACATATGACGATGGTGGCTATATAATGGCTCGTGGTAATAAATAGCGCATCAACATAACTATAGTTACAATCTTTCGTAGCCACAGACGGCGCAGCAACATTTACAGATGATGATAGTGGCTATGATGCCGACGATGAGGACGATGCCGACGACAATCAGAACGATGACGGCCACGGAGAGGAAGAGGGCCTTACAGTGGGTCTCGTCACTATCGTCCCCGCAGTTGTTGTAGCCGTCACACAGTAGTGCTCGTTCACACACCGCCCGTTAACACACTTGAACTCGCCTTTGTTGCAGTGTCCTGTGCCGACAGGGGATTTACAGTGAAACCTCTCTAAACTGGACACCCTAGTGTGTCCGGTTTAGAGAGGTTCCACTGTAATGTTGTTATATGAACAATGCAATACATGTTTGAGTGTTTAGCAATGATTATATCAGGCTCACGCATGTCATAGTGACCTGTGAGGACGGGCAATTTACAGTGGAACCTATCTGAACCGGACACACTGGGGAACCCAAATGTGTCCGGTTTAGAAATGTTCCATTGTAATACCGATATGTGACCAATGAAATACATGGTTGGATGTTCATTATGGACGATTATAATGAATCTCACGCATATTTGTTTGACATAAACTGTGATTTCACGGTTTTATAACCCGGTAGAGGTGTACCGCTTTGAGCTGGCGCGTTATTATTATACCCACTTTTTTAAAAAAAATGGGTATATTGTTTTCGTCACGGGTGTCCGTCCGTCCGTCCGTCCGTCACGTTTCTTGTAACTTTTTCACCTTCATACCTACGCGCCTGATATTTGGTATGTAGCTTCGTTATCATGTGCAGATGCGCAAAGTGAATTCGGATTTTTCATCCGACCCTCCATCATGGATTATCTCCCCCTTTCGGACTCAGAATTTCCCATTTTTTCCTTGTAACTCGAAAAACTTTTTCACCTTCATACCTACGCGCCTCATATTTGCTATGTAGCTTCGTTATCATGTGCACATGCGCAAAGTGAATTCCCATTTTTGATCCGACCCTCCATCATCGATTACCTCCCCCTTTCCGACTCAGAATTTCCCATTTTTTCCTTGTAACTCGAAAAACGTTTTCACCTTAATACCTACGCGTCTGATATTTGGTTCGTAGCTTCGTTTTGATGTGCTGGTGCGCAAAGTGAATTCGAATTTTTTATCCGACCCTCCATCATGGATTACCTCCCCCTTTCGGACTTAGCATTTGGGGAAAGTGGGTATATTGCGATGGCGCGTCATCGACTTTTTCTAGTTGTAAATATTATTGTAAACACGTGCTATTTTTAAATAATTTACGTCATATGTTGTAGGCATGGTATTTGTATACCAGCGCAAACGCATTAACATTCGATAGAATTGCTAATAATAGTAACATCGTTTAGTGCTCTAGTGGGTAGATCTGCTGTTTGGTGATCGGACGGTCGTGAATTCGAATCCTGCCAAAGGAATACATTTTTCTCTCGCTTTCACTATTTTGGCGCCAGAGGTAACGCACACATCCCGAAACAGTCGTGCATTTACTTTTACACAACATTATAAAACACTTCACTTTGAACCTAATCATTGTGAAATGCATTCTGCACATTCGTGTGTTATTGTGAAAGTCCAGCTCGACTCACTACAAATGCAAATACGTTACGGAGAATACCATGTCGAAAATAAACCTCTCACTTCAGATAATAAACTAATAAATAAACGTGGATGCATGTGGTTCATAATTACCATGTCAATTGTTGTTACATGTAATAAAGATTCATTAAAAAGAAAAAGAAAACATAAAAACAATATTTAAAAAAAAATATATATATATATAATGGCCAAAGTGAGGATCGAACGCATGCAGTGCAAAATTAAAATCAAGTGCCACCGTTGACCGCCAGTTTACCCACTGCTCCAGTATGAGAAACTGTTTTGTCAAACGCAATATATCGATCATGACTATAGCGACGCGCCGTAATAAACAGGGAAATACCTACAGGAATTCCATGTTTGTTTATACACCAATCTTTATATAAACAAAGCATGTAAACAACGCCATGTCAGGCTGGTATACTTATATATTAAGATCACAATGCAGTAGTGAACTACATTTGCAAATAAGTCTTCTACACCTTCAATATATGAGGATGTGTTTATGGAATATAAAAAATCCAGCATCGTATTGTTTTAATAGATACACGATAATGATATTTATGAAACGCGTTAACTGATTTCTGAAGAAGGCTGAACCTCCTCGTTTCTTATGAAATCAGTAAACTGGTTTGACAAAATATTATATTAACCCTTTCAACCCGAAAGCCCGCTATATCGGTTTATGCAAACAGTGCAGATCCAGATGAGCCGGCTCGTAACGAGCCGTCTCATCTGGATCTGCACTGTTTGAAAGTAATTTTCATATTTTTGAGAACAACACATACCCCCTTTTTATAAATGGAATAGTCTGAAAATCATTCTGCGATGATTGGATTGGTTGCAACATTAACTTATCGCAGCCCATTCAGTTACTGACGGGTGAAAGGGTTAAAACATCACCCATGTAAGATTCTCTATTTCTCACGATGACACGTTGCCCCAGAGAGAGATACTAGACGTGTACTGACCATAGTGGAACGGCGTGATCACGGCGTCGAAGTACTGGCGCTCGTGGTGTAAGATGCCCGTGGAATATTCCAGGAACACGGCGTTACTCTCCGTGGTATACTGCTTCTTGGGGGCCCGCGTTCCACAGATACCCCGGGACCCTGGCGTCAAGGAACGGAGGGAACATACAATGGGAACTACAGTGGACCGTCTCTGAACCGGACACCCTGGGAGGTCCCCAGGGTGTCCGGTTTAGAGATGTTCCACTGTAATTCCGATGTAAGAGCACCGAAACACATGCCCGTGTGCATTGCAATCATGAACACTGATCAACATCAGCGATAATTGACAGTGAAATTGGTCATAATTTAACACATCGATGTCGCAAGGATGTTCGGTTTAGAGGGGTTCTACTGTATAAACTGTACACGCGCGTGACTTAGTGTAATTGCCCCATTCACATAACAGTGTAGAGATTCGAAAGCGCATTTAGGGGCGGAACTACACGCGGAATACAAAAACAGAGTTATATATAAATCACACATTGATTTGTTTAATTTATCAAAATTTCAATATATGAACTATAAATATTACATACAAGTAATTGTCAACAGGCCCGTGATAATCGCACAACTCGACTATGATAAAGATTCTTTCCATATGTTCATTTGTGTCACAGACTGTTCGAATTAGGCATGAACAAACGTATACGTCACGTTCTCAAAAAGGTCGTTATTTTTATTTTTGACAAGAGACAATTCTGATCAACGTCCATACTGTTTGATGCACGTTGTTCTGCTTTGGCTATTGCATCTAAATGGTCAAAACTATTTTAATGTAAGTACGTGTTCATCAATAATAAAAACGTCACCATCTGACATATATCTTGAAAAACGAAATATTTTGGAAAGTGACTGCGAAGATGTAACTAAGAAAAGAAATGATAGGTTTTGAAAATCACAAAATTATTTTAAAAGACATATGTTAGCCCCCATGTATATCCAATTATTGTCTCAATAAAATACTTTATCCCGTCAACACAGTGCGTATGTGCTGTGAAACACAGTGCCGTGAAACATTTTTGATATCCAGTCAATACTATTTTTGCATTTTAAAGCCATTTTTAGGTGTTGACGGGATAAATAGAATAGTAGGTTAGTGCCGTGAATGGGAAAAAATATCTGGCGCGGCACGGAAACGGGATGTGCTCGGCAGAGCCTCGCCCATCCCGTATCCTGAGCCTTGCCAGATATTTTTCCCATTCACGGCACTAACCTACTATTCCCTATTTTTTTATGATTTTTTCTGAAATAAAAATAACATTGGCGAGGGTAACTGTTTCAATATTCAGGAAAATGTACCTACACTTTGGGATTAATGTGTTTAATGGCCACACATAGGTCGCCAAGCAAATATAGAACTCTAACCCTTTCACCCCTAAGTAAATGGAATGGATTTCGATATGTTAATTTTGAAACCAATCCAATCACCACAAAATGATTTTCAGACAAGTCCATTTAAGAAAATGGGGTGCTTTTGTTATCAAATACATGTATATGGAAATTACTTGCAAAAAGTGCATATCCTGATGAGACAGCTCGTCACGATCCGACTCATCTGGATCTACACTTTTTGCCAATACCACTATCAATGTGCAAGTTTATGTGGTTACAACAACAACACCAATTACTGAAACTTCCAGCAGCGCCTCCGATTCAAGGTAAGTATTCTGTTATATTGTCCTTATTATGTAACGGCTTGTAATGAAATATGGCGCATCAAACGTCTTTGTAAGGTATTAGGTAAAATATAGATACACTTGACTTCAATGATAATTGTTTCATAAGAGTGATGTGATATATGAATATAACATATGTGAATAGTGTCTTCTTACTGTATGCTATATGGAGCATTGAGTTGCCATCTCCTCCATCTTTGTATGTACAAGCTATCGTACTGTTTCACCACTGCGTGCGTTTAACACATACAACAGATACTATGATAGTAAACAAAATACAATCAATCTCAAAATAAATTTAAACGTGTAAACTTTCCAATCTGATGCACAGGCTATGTTACTGTACACGGTACCCATAGGTAGTTTATTTTTAACATATTGTATTGCATGTAAGTACACTGGGCTTGGGCTACAAGTTCTCACAACATTAGTTACAGCCCTTACCCAAGTAGTTCAACAATACAGCAATTTAACAGCGATGGCGATAAGTATACAGGTATATGTACATGGGTACATACTAATAATCATGCGGTATATTATATATATATTTGCACAATGTACGAAAAGAAAACTCGGATAGAAAGAGAGAGTAAAGGTAGTGAGAGGGGAGATTGGGAGAAATAATGAAAGAGTCATGTGTCACAATGTACATATAATGTATAACCTAATTCATCGATAGATGTGTACTGCAGTTGGTTTCAGTGTTCACTATCATTATCAGGTGGTACTGGATGATGTTGGAAAATGGAAAGCATCCGATAGATCTTGCATCCCAGGCATCCACCAATGGTGTTACTCAAATCTTTTCGCAGTTTTAATAAAATCTTGCACAGCTTTAAAAATAACAGTATTGCACTCATTGTTTTCTTCAGGTACATGTATGCCATGCGCGTTTATACCCATAGGTAAAGCCATATATACTCACATAGTAGGTGAGTAGACACCAGGGACAATACACTTAGGTAACTGCTTACATGTCACTGGATTTGATAGCTAATAACAGAAGTGGGTATATATGGTATGTGTTGTGTGGTTTGCCAGGTGAAAGTGATACACTGTGCGATTTTCTGTGTATGAAGCTATTTATAAAGGTGGTTCATGTTGTTAAAAAGATAGGCAGAAACCTGTCCAGTAAACTGACATATATTACAGTTTGGTGTAATATAATATATAGTAGTCCGTTCTTCTGGCTTACATGTGATTCGCTACATTATATCATATGTTCTACTTCACTTTTTGAGTTCTGGAACACATACATATAGCCGACTTTGCCACCCCAAGTGCCGTATAGGATACAGTAGAGAGGCAGTGTTCACTATATGCTATACATATAGTCCATCACATTTACGAAGCAATTATCTTTGAACCAAACGATGATCAGGTATATAGTTGGTCCTTAAGCTGCATTTGGTGATCTCGGTACTTTGGCCCAAACATCTGTCGTTTTTGCGAAGAATAGATTTCCATGTATACTTTCAATACTGACACGGAAATCGATTATTCGCAAAAACGACGTAAGGACGTTCCGAAGTCCCGAGACCACCAAATGCAAGTCATGAAGACGCGTTTGCTCCGCCATATGTCATAAAAATCCGTTTCATATGAAGGAAATTATCAAATAATGTTTACTTTAGAGTGGGCGCGTTTTCAACACTTTCAGACATTGTTGTTGTTGTGGTAACCACGTAATCATGCACCTTGACTATACAGGCCTGTGGTGTTGAAAGGGTTAACAGTTGTCCGTACTATTTCACAGTGTTCGCTGACATGTTTCATGGATGGTCCGTCGAACTGACAAACATGGGAGGTCCTGGGCCACAGGGTATAACATTTTCCCATTGTCAACCCCGAACTGTTTTAAGCTCGGCTGCCTTAGACCCGCATGAGTTGAACACGAACACGTTTGAACAGTTTTATCTCCTCAAAAGCGGCTCTTTATGCACACATGCAAACGGGATAATTTGCAACACGAACTGAAGCGTATGCTAATCTTGGTCCAATCTGGTCGCAAATGTTATACGCTTTATTGGTTCAGTCACAGCTACATACATCCAAAACTGACTCAATTGTCTTAAACTTATATTACATCTACATGTATCAGACGGGTCTCAATACGATGTAATGCGTTTATTAACTGAAAGACACATAATGGGACACCCGATACATACATAGTAATTCACGATATATTATGGGCGCAATGGAGAAGAAATGGAACTCGTCACCGAGAGCACCAGTGTCAGATTTGTCGTGGTGTTCCGAGTGTTCACGGTGTCCCAGTCCATCGTCCTGTTTCACCCGCTAGTCTATGCTTAGAACGCTTGTACCAGGCCAACAAGAGCACCGACGGGACACTAATTGTCATATAATATGTTGACATGCACGTGTTGTCCCGGTGCTAGTGGATTAGACGGCTGAGTCCATACACACATACTTACCGGATATGAGCTTGCTGGTAGTTAACCCGTCGTACAGGTCGAGGCGGGAGACCCGACAGGTGCCGCCAGAACCACCAGCTGCTGACATCTCCATCGAGCGGAACGTCACCACCATCTGGTAAGTACGGTATCTGGCGGTGGAGAATGATTCGTTGCTTGTTTAACTGGCTGGGGCAGGTCGCTCATTACCTTTGTTAATCTAACAGACTTCTTAAATCCTTAAGCGAACCAATGAGCGATCGCATCTAGTTATTTTCCTTTGCAGATCTATTTATAAAGGTCCGGTCCTAAGTTGTATCTTAGCGTGTATTTCTTCCTAAGAATAGAACAATAATTGTGTTTTGCGAACAGAGTAGACACAGAAGATCAGATTGCACAGATGTGCGGTCTGATCTTCTGTGTCTACTCTGATTGCAATAACTTTAATAAGTGTGAACATATGAATAGGACAATTAATGCAGTCAGGATGAGATTGCGCAGATATCTATGATGATCTGGATCAACACTATTAGAAATGACTATAATGATTCCTTTTCACAACAAATCGTGCTACATTCGCCCTTTTTACAAGCGATGAGACTCTAAACCATACCAGTTGGACCGGACTTCTAGGAATAAATCCAACGTGATATAACTAGCTACGATCCCACATTAACATAACTAACCATGGTCCGGTTGCTCAAAACCTCTGAACTGCTGCTTGAATCATTAATAGTGACTGTCACTGTAACAGTGAAACATTTAACAACCCCTTAGGATAACAGAGGTTTTGAGCAAACCAGGCCCTGAATAGAAAACCCTTAACAGTTAACATTCCGTTAAGCTAACAGAGGTTTCGAGCAAACTGGGCACATGTTAGTTGTGTTAATTGGTTCGTTCAATTGTGGTATGGTTATTTGATTGGCGGGTTTGATGGGTGGACGTGTGGCTGGTTAAATGGTTGGCTGGTGGATGATTCGTTATAGGATAGTTTGTAGGATCAGTGTAGGCTAGGTTTGTCGTTAAAACGGTTCAACGTATGACTGGTAGTATTTGTGTAGTGGTTGGTTGGTTGGGGTTGGTTGAGGTTGGTTGGTTGGTTGGTTGGTTGGTTGTTTTGTTGGTTGGTTGGTTGTGGTTGGTTGGTTGGTTTGGTTGGTTGGTTGGTTGGTTGGTTGTTGGTTGGTTGGTGGTTGGTTGGTTTGTTGGTTGGTTGGTTGGTTGTTGGTTGGTTGGTTGGTTGGTTTGGTTGTTGGCTTTGGTTGGTTGGTTGGTTGGTTTGGTTATTGGTTATGTTTTTGGGGTCCTGGGGTCTGGTCGGTCGTCCGGTCGGTCGGTCGGTCGGTCGGAATCGGTCGGTCGTCTGGTCGGTCGGTCATCGGTCGGTCGGTCGGTCGGTCGGTCGGTCGGATCGGGTCGGTCGTCGGTCGAATCGTCGGGTCGGTCGGTCGGTCGGTCGGTCGGTTCGGTTCGGTCGGTCGGTCGGTCGGTCGGTCGGTCGTCGGTCGGTCGGTCGTCGTCGGTCGGTCGGTCGGTCGGTCGGTCGGTCGGTCCGGTCCGGTCGGTCGGTCGGTCCGGTCGTCGGTCGGTCGTCGTCGTCGTCCGTCCGTCCGTCCGTCCGTCCGTCCGTCCGGGCACACGAATTGGCAGTTACGTGACTATGTCACATAGGGATGGACTTGTTAAAGTTAAAGGTTAGGGGTTAGTAACATAACTAATAGAAAAAACTAACGAATAATTTATTTTATGTGACACTTATTCCGTTTATGTGAACACCTTTTTAAAGAACAAATGGTCACATAAGTATCCATTCGCGAGAACGTCCGTCCGTCCGTCCGTCCGTCTCCGTCCGTCCGTCCGTCGTCCGTCCGTCCGTTCAGTCGTCGTCCGTCCGTCCGTCCGTCCGGTCCGTCCGTCCGTACCGTCCGTCCGTCCGTCCTGTCCGTCCGTAAACGTCCGTCCGTCCGTCCGTCCGTCCGTCCGTCCGTCCGTCCGGCACACGAATTGGCAGTACGTGACTATGTCACATAGGGATGGACTTGTTAAAGGTTAGGGTTAGTAACATAACTAATAGAAAAAACTAACGAATAATTTATTTATGTGACACTTATTCCGTTTATGTGACACCTTTTTAAAGAACAAATGGTCACATAAGTATCCATTCGCGAGAACGTCCGTCCGTCCGTCCGTCCGTCCGTCCGTCCGTCCGTCCGTCCGTCCGTCCGTCCGTCCGTCCGTCCGTCCGTCCGTTCGTTCGTTCGTTCGTTCGTTCGTTCGTTCGTTCGTTCGTTCGTTCGTTCGTTCGTTCGTTCGTTCGTTCGTTCGTTCGGCTTCAGTGCAATTGCCTACTTGTACGATTCCACTGCGAGGTGACAGCGGGTGTTACTCTGGGGGTACATCATCCTCCATGGGGCCACCCGCAACGCGTCTCTGTTGTTTAATATGATCTTCTTGCCGCATAGATCGCTCATGTAATCTGGAATAGGCACCCTCAGTACTAGTCGCGAACAGTAACTCTTGCAATCTACTCCCGTACAATCAGTAGCAGAGTTAATGTTACATTTATAGCTTCCTCTGCAGAATAGCGAATCATATCTGATTCACACATTAGCAGTTACGTGTGATTCGCTATTCTGCAGAGGAAGCCTATGAATTGCATCTTAACTCTGCTACGGACGGTACGGGAGTAGAATTAAAGAGTTACCATTCGCAACTATCTCAATACACACAACTCAACACCTCTGACCTATATCTCAGACAATGGCTAATTAAATGAAAAGTCATGCAGAGCATGATGTTATTAGCCGATCAAATCAGGGTTCAATATATGTCCACATTTTAGTAGTTACGGAATCTCAGGGAAAAGTGAGAGAAGTGTTGATTTCCTCCCCAACCAAATTCTCCCAGTTATATTTAGTAAATTACTATGGATTTGCCATTTACTTGGCGGCCATTTTGAGTTTTCTGACAATGGAGTATATTCGCTGCAATATTATTTCAGTTGAAAGAATTAACCTTTGAATATAGGTGAAGGCGCTTAGCATTACACAAATATGTAGCAAGTCAATCGAAATCTCATGAATACCAGATTTTTGGCGGCCATCTTGAAAATATGATAATAATATACTGAATATTAGTGTAGTTTACGTAAATTCTTTAATATATCCATCTGAAATGTTTTTGAACAACTTACACAAATTTCCAAGTTAAGGACCATGACCTACCTATTGGCTCATATATTGGAAATTTTCGACTTCCGTCAAGCATAAAGTTCAATGACCTTGAAATGACCTTGAACTTGGTTTAAAAAAATGGCACCCGGATTTTTTGGAAACCTTATACATTCAAGTTCATACCGGGTGCCATAAATTAACACGAGGTGCCGGAATCTTATATATATACCTATTGCCCAGACTGTAGAAAGATGCCAGAATTTAAGAAAAACAAGCGTGTAAAAAGGTGATTAATTTTGTGTGCAAGTACTGTATGTGAACTTAAATGTATATACATTTGTATTGCCAATGCAGATATACTGTCTGTATAATCGAGACGCACCATGTAATTTTGTACCTACAAACAGGTGCGCAATTTCATGAAATATGCTGAAAGTTGATGAAATTATCAATGCAAATGCGGAATAGAATTCTGCATTTCCTCTGAAAATTTCGACAACCTTCGGTGTCATTCCAGGAAAATATCGTAAATTTTGTAATTTTTTTATATTACGCCCATTTTTGTAGCCTAGTAGGTACAAAATCACATTTTAACAATTCGTTCCCACGAAATAACAATTCGTTCCCACGGGAACGAATTGTTAATTCGTGGGAACGAACTGTTAATCTTAATTATCATTATTACACTGGTGCTGCACTCCGCGCCGGTGGAAAATGTAAGACAATCCACTTGAAAAATAAAATATGCGCCATTATAAAATGTTTCTAGATGAGTGTTAAAAAATCAAAAAAAAAATAATCGTCTTGAAACCTTTTTTAAAATTAATGGCGCCTATTGTATCTTTCAAGTGTATTGTCTTGAAATATTTCCATCGGCACGAAGTGCAGCACCAGTGAAGTAAGTGGACTGTTTCTCTAACGGTGCATCACAAATATAGAAAAGTATATGTGACCGTGGCTTGAGAAAAAGGCCTTATGGGGTTTGATCAATCTGGATATTAATCTGCTAGCACACTCCTGTATGTGAATGTGCATGCTGATCTGTGCCTACACTGGTCATATTACCATTGAAAGGAAGTAATATCATGCTTACTATGAGTGTTTATACTTTATTATTACATGCTTTATGTGATAATCATGATAATGGAATAAATGATAAAGTATACATGTTTAGCTTCTATTAAAAATGGTTTTGAATTGGGATAATTATGTACAGTGCAAACTCTCTACAACAGCCACCCATGGGAAGACGCAAAACTGGCTGTTGTAGAGAGGTGGCTGTTGTAAGGAGGTTAATGCTGAATTAAAATGTTATCGTCCGCTGTTTCATAATTCTCATCGAAAACACGCTTTGGCAACATTTTAGAATCATTTCCAATATAAATGATTCTAAAGTGCTGTCAAACATGTTTTTATTGAGAATGAAGGCAAAAACAACAGCCGACGACAATTTTCGTGATCAGCAGTCCAAGGGTTAGATACAGAGGAAATCATCCATTTGGGATATATAATAGCGGCTGTTATAGAGAGGGTGTTGTTGTAGAGAGGGGACCGTTCGGGGAGGTTCGACTGTATATGATTTTAATTTCAAAAGGTGCCAGCAAATCTAATGAAGAAATTCCACACCCCTGGCCCAGGAATACCAATTCAGCAGCGATTTCGGCCGACTGCATGGTACAGGTAAACAGGTCGGCTGTCGGTCGGTATATTCAATAACCATTCAATGTTATTTATGAAAGAGTAGTAGTGGTAATGTGTGGTTCGTTTTATGAGGAGGATAAATGTATAGAGAATATAGTGAAAACGGTGGGAGTGGCTCGGCTCTGTGTACATTTGCGCAGTCGGGGGTCTTCGTGTGACGTCACAGCGTCAGTTGGTCACGTGATCGGCAGTTAATTAATTAAAATCCGTATGATGTATCGATCGTAACACATTGAACAGCGTCAGTTCGTCACGTGGTCAGCGGTTAATTAATTAACTCAGTATGAGGTATCGATCGTAACACATTGATGAAGCCGATTGTTGACACCGGTCCGGGCGCATTCATTAATTTAATTAATAACTCGTATCGATACCATTCTGACGGAGTAAATTTACGTTTTTATACAATGGAGGATGAGAGTGGAAATGTTTGGGGATGATGCCTGGTGGAACAGAGAAAGTGTATTGAAGTTTAACGCGCCGTGCACTATTGGCTTATTCGGACAATCCGGAGCCGGGAAGACTACGTATCTTAGGAAACTTCTGGAAAATGCGAATGCCGTATTTTCGTTGCCCGTAGACAACATAATATTTGCGTACAATGTTTGGCAGGATATATACACTCAGATGGAGGAGAGTATAGACAAAATACAGTTTTACAACGGGCTACCGGCCAGAGATATGTTACTTCAATGGGGAGAACAATACGATCATCTGGTTCTCGTTTTAGACGATTTTATGTACGAGATAATTCAAGATGAATCATATAGTGATCTTTGGAGTGTCCTGTCCCATCATCTTAAAGTAACCATTTTGATGACCAGCCAAATTTGTACGTTCAAGGAAAATATCAGAGAACGATATCGAATAACTTTCATTATTTATAATTATTTAGTACGAGAGACCGCCGACAATTGTCCATTTTAGGCCAGAAACTGTTCAATGGTCGACATAAGGTACGAAATTTCGTGGATATATATGACTCGCTACGCGACAAGGATCAATTCACGCCACTGTTAATTGATTTATGTCCCAGTAGTGATAAGCAGACAATGGTCAGATACAACATTCTGCCTTCGCAGGAGACTATTGTGATTCAATTGTGATCGATTGCTCAATTTGTCTTTACTTAGCAACCTGCAGTTACGCATGGAACGTGTTAAACATAATTGGAATTTTATTACTCTGTCGTTACAAAGAAGCGGTGTCCAGCGTCACTCTTTAATAAATTGTGCAAAACGTGAACAGCTAATCACTTTGTCCGAAATAGCCCACAACGTCTTGCGCGGTGTGTACGATTTAAATGAAGACGAGTTTGACGCATTGCTGAAAAACAGACAGCACATTAGAAAATTTGCATGCAGAACATTTTCCATTGCCGATAAAAAAATTCTATTTTGCAAACGCGGAAAGCAGCTAGTCACCCTGTTGCGAATATTCGTTGAACATTATACGGAACAAGATGAACGGGTCAGCAAAACAGCTAGTACTTGTTCCGCGAGCAAAGTACGAACAGATGAGGAATCAAGCAAATTTGTTTTCGACGAAAAACAAGACACATAACATCGACAATTCAAATAGCCCGGATGATTGTGGCAACATCGCAGGCAGTCAGAAAAGAAATATTATTTTGGTAGAAGATGACATCAACATGTGTACAAATGACGTCAAAAACGGATCCGAAAAACGCGGAGATGCCGCCACATCGAAGAAAGTATGTAAGGCGGGCACCAGTTGTACAACATCTCCGCCAAATGACACAGTGGATATATATGACTCGCTACGCGACAAGGATCAATTCACGCCACTGTTAATTGACTTACCCCGTAGTGATAAGCAGACAATGGTCAGATACAACATTCTGCCTTCGCAGGAGTCTATTGTGATTCAATTGTGATCGATTGCCCAGTTTGTCTTTACTTAGCAACCTGCAGTTACGAATGGAACGTATTAAACATAATTGGAATTTTATTACTCTGTCGTTACGAAGCAGCGGTGCCCAGCGTAACTCTTTAATCAATTGTGCAAAACGTGAACAGCTAATCACTTTGTCCGAAATACCCACAACGTCTTGCGCGGTGTGTACGATTTCAATGAAGACGAGTTTGACGCATTGGTGAAAAACAGACAGCACATTAGAAAATTTGCATGTACAACATTTTCCATTGCCGAGTGTACCGACCGGTATGTGTTGATTGTGGCTAATCAACATGTTTAATTTCTCACCTTATGAAAACTTCGAACATCCAGATCCCACAAGTTGTAGTACTGAAATTATACAGAACACATTACCACATTATTCCTCCAATTCCCTGCTGGATACAGGTACACTGGTGTCAACATGTTCAACTAATTATTATCTATTTTTGTATTTCTAGTTGAAAGTATATGTTGTTACCACTTATTTGAACCGTCTCGTTGAGACGGTTCAAATGAGTAGTAACACCTTATACTTTAGAGTAGAAATAAAGAAAATAGTTATATATTTTTGTCAGAAAAATGGTGAATCTTCAGCATGCAATGGGTAAATGATTTGTGTCGAGGAAACATTACACAAGGCATATGTATCTATTGACAAACTCTGATACATTCAAAGTCCTTAAATACAAATGTTGAATGGCATGACAGGAATGCCAAACACTTTGAAAGAGAAACATATTTGTAAATCTAATTCGACTACAAAACACAAAACAACCTTCAAATTGCTCCGTCACTGAAGATGTATTAAACTACAACGAAGTAAAATACACTGTTAATAGTTAAAATATTAAACAAGACTTACCTATTAAAGTCGAAGTTTCATTAAGATTTTGTCATCCTAAACTGCCAGGGATTATAGGAGTGAGGAATGTGACACGTCGCAAATGTAAATGCTTTGATTTAACGACGGCACTGGTTCGATGACCGACTATTTAAGTCCCCACCCGATAGGACTAGGCTATCACAAAGGTGCCGTGTCTAATTGCCCAAGGACACGCCGAATCGGCCAATGTCGGGACTGGAACTCGGGACCTTTCGATCCGTAGTCCGATGCTCTACCACTGAGCTATTGCGGCTGACTTGACATGTCGCATGATCAGCTTCAGACTTTAAAGCAGACGTTTATACGTTCGACACGGATATCATCTCACCCAGGTGGGTGGGAGGGCCTATAATCCCAGTTTAGGACGACATAATCTTAATCAAGCTTCTACTTAGGTATATTTCTGTCATCAATTATATCTATATATACAAACCAGATACAATGTATATATATTTATTTGATGGTGTTTAATGGCCTGTCAACAGCTAAGGTCATTTTACACTGGATTAACATGGTTGAACCCCATATTTCACCTGCTGTGATGGGGGGAAAATTTTCCAAGATCAGAACTGAATATTGACAGAACAAATCTATTCAAACCTGAAATTAGAATAACCTGACTGGTGCCAGGTCCTCACCACAACAGTCACATAGCCCTACTCCCTACAAGTAATAGTATTATTACTAATCTTACTACTTTTGTATCGGTATAACCGGATTCAATTCAGAAGTAGCAAGAAAGCCAACATATTACTAAAGGACCAAACCAGGGATATCGGGATTCCGCTATAAGATGAACCCTCACCATTACACTTACCATTCGCATGCTCCCAACCAACCACCCGTGCTACAACGTATGTAGATGTATTTACCTTGGCCAACATTTTCCAGGTGGTGAAGTCTGTACTGGTCCCCATCCTGATATACAGCACAAATGTGTTGCTCTTGTAAATATACCGGGAACCAGCTATAATGGAACCTCTTCAAACCGGACACCCTGAGAAGTCCCCAGGGTTTCCGGTTTGGAGATGTTCCACTGTAAATAAGACACGTGAACGAGCACTTCATGACGCATTCTAGTGTTTTGTAATCAGAGATACATAATAGCAAAACACATCTATATTTTCGCGAATGTCCGGTTTAGAGGGGTTCCGCTATATACATTGAGCGGATTAAAGAGCGTGCCAATTCGTTTGGCGGCTTATTGTGCCGGGAGACGAATATGCCGTTGTACATAACGTGTGCCGTTGTACTGAATTATGGCTGTATATGGCTGTGAAAGGACAAATGGGGCGAAATGGGTATTTTGACCAGTGCAGATCTAGTGTAGTGTATACCCAGATCAGCCTGTGCATCCGCACAGTCTGATCAGGATCAGCATTGTTTGCCATTCCATACCATAAGGAAGCTACATACAGAGTATCAATACTAGCTGTCGCAGTTTGACCCTTAGAAGCCGGGAAATGAAAACCGCAAAGACACGATTCTCACGAGCTTTGAAACCATGTTAGTGAGAAAAAAGGTAAATATAAAATAAACAGCACAAATAAAACTTAATTCAGAAATTATAAGGGTTAAAACTTTGATTTACAAGAGTGAGATGGATCAGCAGACTGATTGGACAGATAGACAAAAGTAGCACTTAATGCCAACTGCACTATCGGTGTGTGCTATACCAAACACTGAGAATCAGTTACAAATAATCAAAACAAATGTGCTGTACATATTTAGGCAGTGAGGTATGCAATGATGCACCAGTATGTCCCAGTGTTACCTAGCTTTGTAGAATTAGCACTGGGTATAAACCCTTCAGCACAGGGATTATTTGTATGGTCCAGCACTTTGGCATGTTTGATCAGATCTCTGACCAACTCTTCTTATGGCTCACTTCTCATTCCGAAACACATGTACCAGCAATAGCACAAACTAGAATAAGTGACTCATGATTCAAGGTGCCAGCTGGTCTGAATATACACTGGTGGCAAATGCAACAGGTCTGTAGCCTATTTCACCAACATTGCAAAGTATACTTATCTAGCAAAGTATACTTTGAGGGAGAAATTTTCAATTTTAGGATAAATTTATTAATTTTTATTAAACTGAAATTATTACATTATCATAGCCAATTTGGCTGTGATAATGTAATACATTCAGTATAATAATTCTGCATACTTTTAATCATCAAATATATGCAGTTGTTAGTTCTATATGAAATAATGCATTTCGGGAAAAATAAATGATTACTCCCTCAAAGTATACTTCGCTAATCAAAGTTTTAACCCTTATAATTCTGAATTAAGTTTTATTGTCTGCTGTTTATTTTATATTTACCTTTTTTCTCACTAACATGGTTTCAAAGCTCGTGAGAATCGTGTCTTTGCGGTTTTCATTTCCCGGCTTCTAAGGGTCAAACTGCGACAGCTAGTATTGATACTCTGTATGTAGCTTCCTTATGGTATGGAATGGCAAACAATGCTGATCCTGATCAGACTGTGCGGATGCACAGGCTGATCTGGGTATACACTACACTAGATCTGCACTGGTCAAAATACCCATTTCGCCCCATTTGTCCTTTCACAGCCATATACAGCCATAATTCAGTACAACGGCACACGTTATGTACAACGGCATATTCGTCTCCCGGCACAATAAGCCGCCAAACGAATTGGCACGCTCTTTAATCCGCTCAATGTATATATAGCGGAACCCCTCTAAACCGGACATTCGCGAAAATATAGATGTGTTTTGCTATTATGTATCTCTGATTACAAAACACTAGAATGCGTCATGAAGTGCTCGTTCACGTGTCTTATTTACAGTGGAACATCTCCAAACCGGAAACCCTGGGGACTTCTCAGGGTGTCCGGTTTGAAGAGGTTCCATTATAGCTGGTTCCCGGTATATTTACAAGAGCAACACATTTGTGCTGTATATCAGGATGGGGACCAGTACAGACTTCACCACCTGGAAAATGTTGGCCAAGGTAAATACATCTACATACGTTGTAGCACGGGTGGTTGGTTGGGAGCATGCGAATGGTAAGTGTAATGGTGAGGGTTCATCTTATAGCGGAATCCCGATATCCCTGGTTTGGTCCTTTAGTAATATGTTGGCTTTCTTGCTACTTCTGAATTGAATCCGGTTATACCGATACAAAAGTAGTAAGATTAGTAATAATACTATTACTTGTAGGGAGTAGGGCTATGTGACTGTTGTGGTGAGGACCTGGCACCAGTCAGGTTATTCTAATTTCAGGTTTGAATAGATTTGTTCTGTCAATATTCAGTTCTGATCTTGGAATTTTCCCCCCATCACAGCAGGTGAAATATGGGGTTCAACCATGTTAATCCAGTGTAAAATGACCTTAGCTGTTGACAGGCCATTAAACACCATCAAATAAATATATATACATTGTATCTGGTTTGTATATATAGATATAATTGATGACAGAAATATACCTAAGTAGAAGCTTGATTAAGATTATGTCGTCCTAAACTGGGATTATAGGCCCTCCCACCCACCTGGGTGAGATGATATCCGTGTCGAACGTATAAACGTCTGCTTTAAAGTCTGAAGCTGATCATGCGACATGTCAAGTCAGCCGCAATAGCTCAGTGGTAGAGCATCGGACTACGGATCGAAAGGTCCCGAGTTCCAGTCCCGACATTGGCCGATTCGGCGTGTCCTTGGGCAATTAGACACGGCACCTTCGTGATAGCCTAGTCCTATCGGGTGGGGACTTAAATAGTCGGTCATCGAACCAGTGCCGTCGTTAAATCAAAGCATTTACATTTGCGACGTGTCACATTCCTCACTCCTATAATCCCTGGCAGTTTAGGATGACAAAATCTTAATCAAACTTCGACTTTAATAGGTAAGTCTTGTTTAATATTTTAACTATTAACAGTGTATTTTACTTCGTTGTAGTTTAATACATCTTCAGTGACAGAGCAATTTGAAGTTGTTTTGTGTTTTGTAGTCGAATTAGATTTACAAATATGTTTCTCTTTCAAAGTGTTTGGCATTCCTGTCATGCCATTCAACATTTGTATTTAAGGACTTTGAATGTATCAGAGTTTGTCAATAGATACATATGCCTTGTGTAATGTTTCCTCGACACAAATCATTTACCCATTGCATGCTGAAGATTCACCATTTTTCTGACAAAAATATATAACTATTTTCTTTATTTCTACTCTAAAGTATAAGGTGTTACTACTCATTTGAACCGTCTCAACGAGACGGTTCAAATAAGTGGTAACAACATATACTTTCAACTAGAAATACAAAAATAGATAATAATTAGTTGAACATGTTGACACCAGTGTACCTGTATCCAGCAGGGAATGGGATAATGTGGTAATGTGTTCTGTATAATTTCAGTACTACAACTTGTGGGATCTGGATGTTCGAAGTTTTCATAAGGTGAGAAATTAAACATGTTGATTAGCCACAATCAACACATACCGGTCGGTACACTCGGCAATGGAAAATGTTGTACATGCAAATTTTCTAATGTGCTGTCTGTTTTTCACCAATGCGTCAAACTCGTCTTCATTGAAATCGTACACAGCGCGCAAGACGTTGTGGGTATTTCGGACAAAGTGATTAGCTGTTCACGTTTTGCACAATTGATTAAAGAGTTACGCTGGGCACCGCTGCTTCGTAACGACAGAGTAATAAAATTCCAATTATGTTTAATACGTTCCATTCGTAACTACAGGTTGCTAAGTAAAGACAAACTGGGCAATCGATCACAATTGAATCACAATAGACTCCTGCGAAGGCAGAATGTTGTATCTGACCATTGTCTGCTTATCACTACGGGGTAAGTCAATTAACAGTGGCGTGAATTGATCCTTGTCGCGTAGCGAGTCATATATATCCACTGTGTCATTTGGCGGAGATGTTGTACAACTGGTGCCCGCCTTACATACTTTCTTCGATGTGGCGGCATCTCCGCGTTTTTCGGATCCGTTTTTGACGTCATTTGTACACATGTTGATGTCATCTTCTACCAAAATAATATTTCTTTTCTGACTGCCTGCGATGTTGCCACAATCATCCGGGCTATTTGAATTGTCGATGTTATGTGTCTTGTTTTTCGTCGAAAACAAATGTGCTTGATTCC
The DNA here is from genome assembly GCA_029237695.1 of Conchocele bisecta. Classification (NCBI taxonomy): domain Eukaryota; kingdom Metazoa; phylum Mollusca; class Bivalvia; order Lucinida; family Thyasiridae; genus Conchocele; species Conchocele bisecta. Next base: position 3,552,254 of record CM055265.1, on the reverse strand, counting down.
TCATCTGTTCGTACTTTGCTCGCGAACAAGTACTAAGCTGTTTTGCGGACCCGTTCATCTTGTTCCGTATAATGTTCAACGAATATCGCAACAGGGTGACTAGCTGCTTTCCGCGTTTGCAAAATAGAATTTTTTTATCGGCAATGGAAAATGTTCTGCATGCAAATTTTCTAATGTGCTGTCTGTTTTTCAGCAATGCGTCAAACTCGTCTTCATTTAAATCGTACACACCGCGCAAGACGTTGTGGGCTATTTCGGACAAAGTGATTAGCTGTTCACGTTTTGCACAATTTATTAAAGAGTGACGCTAGACACGGCTGCTTTGTAACGACAGAGAAGTAAAATTCCAATTATGTTTAACACGTTCCATGCGTAACTGCAGGTTGCTAAGTAAAGACAAATTGAGCAATCGATCACAATTGAATCACAATAGTCTCCTGCGAAGGCAGAATGTTGTATCTGACCATTGTCTGCTTATCACTACTGGGACTTAAATCAATTAACAGTGGCGTGAATTGATCCTTGTCGCGTAGCGAGTCATATATATCCACGAAATTTCGTACCTTATGTCAACCATTGAACAGTTTCTGGCCTAAAATGGACAATTGTCGGCGGTCTCTCGTACTAAATAATTATAAATAATGAAAGTTATTCGATATCGTTCTCTGATATTTTCCTTGAACGTACAAATTTGGCTGGTCATCAAAATGGTTACTTTAAGATGATGGGACAGGACACTCCAAAGATCACTATAGGATTCATCTTGAATTATCTCGTACATAAAATCGTCTAAAACGAGAACCAGATGATCGTATTGTTCTCCCCATTGAAGTAACATATCTCTGGCCGGTAGCCCGTTGTAAAACTGTATTTTGTCTATACTCTCCTCCATCTGAGTGTATATATCCTGCCAAACATTATACGCAAATATTATGTTGTCTACGGGCAACGAAAATACGGCATTCGCATTCTCCAGAAGTTTCCTAAGATACGTAGTCTTCCCGGCTCCGGATTGTCCGAATAAGCCAATAGTGCACGGCGCGTTAAACTTCAATAAACTTTCTCTGTTCCACCAGGCATCATCCCCAACATTTCCACTCTCATCCTCCATTGTATAAAAAAAACGTAAATTTACTCCGTCAGAATGGTATCGATACGAGTTATTAATTAAATTAATGAATGCGCCCGGACCGGTGTCAACATCGGCGCATCAATGTGTTACGATCGATACCTCATACTGAGTTAATTAATTAACCGCTGACCACGTGACGAACTGACGCTGTTCAATGTGTTACGATCGATACATCATACGGATTTTAATTAATTAACTGCCGATCACGTGACCAACTGACGCTGTGACGTCACACGAAGACCCCCGACTGCGCAAATGTACACAGAGCCGAGCCACTCCCACCGTTTTCACTATATTCTCTATACATTTATCCTCCTCATAAAACGAACCACACATTACCTCTACTAAGAGTGGAGTGACGTGATGATCTACACAGTGTAACATGGCCATTGTAGGTTTGGAAATGACAACATTTATAATCAATGTATTAATCATGGTGTATACATTGGCTTGAGATAATTGATCGCACTTGTAAATGATTATCCTTGCACAAAATTGTATTAGTTCATCTGTCATATTTGTGTTGTATGCGTCAAACGACACAAGAGGTGAAACTAACCGATGACATGTGATACTAAGATGGCCGAGATGGCAACTCGATGCGCCGTATAGGATACACTAACAAGAGAATGTCCACATATATGTAATACATATAATATATATTATCCCATCAATTTACAAAGCAGTTTTATCCTTGAATCAAACAATGCTCAGGTTTAGAACGCAACGGGTCATTAACGTTAACAGTCCTAATTAACCATTTCAACCCTAAGTAACTAAATGGGCTGCGATATGTTAATTTTGCAACCAATCCAATCATCGCAAAATGATTTTCAGACTATTCCATTTATAAAAAGGGGTATTTGTTGTTCTCAATAATATGAAAATTACTTTCAAACAGTGCAGATCCTGATGAGACGGCTCGTTACGAGCCGGCTCATCTGGATCTGCACTGTTTGCATACACCGATATAGCGGGCTTTCGGGTTCAAAGGGTTAAAACAATATAATACTGTTTGACGGCCATCTTGGAAAATGACACCATTTGTTCATTCGGCGGCTTTTTGAGCGCAGAATACCAGGTTTGGTAGATACGTGTAATATTCTACAGGATCTGAAAATGATGCAAAATATACCCATCGGGTGAGGCGGGGATTGTGTGTGTGTGTGGGGGGGGGGGGGGGGGGGGGGTGAGCCTCATTTGTATATACTGCGTTTGGTAGTATTCGTATGATTGTTTTGACATCTCCATTTACTTAATCAATGGATTTGTCGAAACATTATCATAGATAGGTCTACAATCCCGCCTGCGTTAATATTGCCCAGATTATCAACATTTATTACACTCTTGCAAATTATTTGCACGGGTTTCGCTGTGAGAGAAAATCCGTAATCAACTCCTTACAAATAATACGCCGTGAAGAGAACAGTCGTAATTGCGCGCCTGTTTTCTTGGAAACCACGAGCTACCATGCAAATGTATGATTTTTATTACAGTCAAAATAAAGTTATTTGAAAGTTTGGATAAGGTCTCGACTAATCTAGAATGTTAATGTGATTGAACATATTCCAAACATGCACTTAAATATATCTGGCTCATAGAAACAGCTGCGTAATTCTGATTTCAAAATGTTTACATGACGTCACATTTGACGTCACACAATGTAACATCAAAACAAGAAAAAAACACGTCATTGTATAACTATTAATGCGCACGTCACAATTCATTGATTATAATCTAAAATATAGACTAAATGTGCATATATATCCGCAGTGGAAGTGTAATAAATAGGATATCCCATCGTACATGTTTGAATAGCGGAAATAATACACCGTCGGCGTGCGTGCAAGCAGCTCGTTCGCTACGCTCTCTCGTTGCTTACGCTATTCAAAATGTACGATGGAATATCCTCTATGTATTACACTCTTGCGAGTTATTTGCACGGGTTTCGTTGTGAGAGAAAACCCGTAATCAACTCCTTACAAATAATACATCGTGAAGAGAACACCCGTGTTTGCTTTCTTGGAAACCACGAGCTACCATGCAAAATGTTTAATTTTTATTACAGTCAAAATAAAGTTATTTGAAAACTTGGATTTCCTCGACTAATCTACAATGTTAATGTGATTAAACACATTCTAAACATGCACTCAAAAATATCTGGTTCATTGAAACAGCTGCGTAATTGGATTTCAAAGAAGTTTTACATGACGGCAACGCGACGTTAAATCGTGGCAAACACGTCGTTGTGCAACTATTCATGCGCACAGCGCAATTCATTGATTATAATCTCAAAAATAGACTAAATGTGCATATTTATCCGCCGTGGAAGTGTAATAATTAGGATATTCCATCGTACATGTTTAAAAAGCGGAAATAATAAACTCGTGTCCGTCGGCGTCCGTGGCAACTCGTTCTCTACGCTCACTCGTTGCTTACGCGGAAGCCGACGCACACTCGTGTATTATTTCCTGCTATTCAAAATATACGATGGAATATCCTCTATTTCTCAGCATTTATTGTCAATGACAACTGGCAATAAACAATTTTTTATTGTCTGAGCCTGATCTGTAGCACAGCTCAGGCTCAGAAAATCAAGCTGCTTGATGGCAAGCACAATAGTCAAGACATAGTATGTTTAAATAAATATATTAACAATACTGGGAAGATTCGCGCAGGCGGTAGTTAATGTACGTCACATATTTAGGGGTGAAAGTGTTAATATCACGACAAAGACGGTGGATCGTACTTACAGAGTTTTGTTCCCGATTCAAGATCATAATCATCCAGCTCCACTTCAGACATAGCCGTCGTATTGACGTCATCGCGTGACTCGTCAACAGAGTTACCTAACTTTGCTGGAGTCGCCATTGTGATGCTAACTACAAGGCATATCAAAGATAAACACAACTTGGCGATGGCCATCTTGATTGTTAACGATATCGCTGTCACTGTTGTTTCAATGTGTGTGAACTATTTGTCATATTTTACTTCCGTGAGTCGGGACTTGCAGTCAAATCCGGTCATGTGAAAGTGTACCTAGCAAGATGTGCGATAATATCTCATGAAAAATATTTACAAACTTTAAGAATATTTTCCGTAAATCACGTCGAAAGTTGACAAAATGTTCTGAGCAAATGCGGAATAAAATTCCGCATTTGCACTGAACATTGCGTCAACCTTCTACGTCAATTTTAGAAACTATCACAGGTTCAGTAAATATTTCCATGAAATCTTAGGTGCAAAATCATATAATCCGCAACCCTAAATATGGTACCTTAGGCTGCTACCAATATGACCCCAACAACTCCGTCTGATCATTCAAGGCCTACGTTTACAATCGGTTTATACACTACCGCCAGCGCTAATCTTACCAATATTGTCAATTTCCTTATTTAAACAATACTTGAATATTGTGTTTCAAAATCAAGCAACTTGATTGTTTGAGCATGAGCTGTGTCGCAGCTCAGGGTGAGACAATCAATTTGCTTGATTGCGAGTTGGCATCGACAATAAATGCTCAGAAACGTTGATACTCTGGGCAAGATTAACGCAGGCGGTTGCGTAATTATGGTGTTCTGCTATGAAAATGTCGTAATCTTTAGACGTCTTTCTGACAGTTTCTGTAAATGTGGTTCATGAAAAAAGCACATGTTCTTAGGTACAAAATCACATGGCGTGTCTCATTTGTGGCTGTGACTGGAGAAATTGGGCAAATGGGATTTGTGACCAATGTGGCTCCACATCAAATAACACCCTCCTATAACCTGATAACGAGATACAGTGAAACCTCCCTAAACCGGACATCCTGGGAGGTCCCCAGTACAGTGGAACCTCTAAACCGGACACTGAGGTCCCATGGTGTCCGGTTGAGAGATGTTCCACTGTAATTCCGATGTAACAGCACGGAAACACATGCATGTGTGCATTGCAATCATGAACACTGATCAACATCAGCGATATTTGACAGTGAAATCGGTCCTAAATTAACACATCGATGTCACAAGGATGTTCGGCTTAGAGAGGTTCCACTGTATGCTGGTTTATTAGAAGCATCATGTCGAGTGTGTTATTGATGGAATGGCGCTGGATGTCATTTCGTTTTTTCGCTGAATAATAACCGATACTTGTAACAAAATACTTCAGACAAATGGTAAACAAACATGTAAGGTATATGAAAATGTATATTCCTTACCACTTTGTCTTTGCCTTAAATCTTTACATTACATCTCACATATTTGTACATGCTTGTTTACTGTCCCCATGCCTCTTTCCCCCTCAAAGTTATATCTGACATCAATACGTTACATTGTCAACCATGTCTACCCACCTTTTTCGGTAATGTTAATGTACCTTGCAACCTGACATCAAATAAAACATATATTCTGTTCTGTTCTGTTGTTTATCTTAACCACTTGTATACACCCTTCAATGTGGCGGATGTACGATTTCCCGACATAATTATAGATGAGTGCCCGGATACACGCGACGCGACTGGAGAAACTTAGTCACAATTATGAGAAACTTAGTCACAATTATTGCGTCGTTTAGGACAAATATAGACCCAGATCATCTGCGTATTCGTAGCTCTGCACCAGACTACATGTATTAAACATACTGGGTACGTACCAAGTTCTCATGCAACAAATCAGAACGTTTTGATTGGTCGAGGCAGTGCTCTGAGTCAGTAGGAACCATACATTCGGCCCAGGTCTGAGCCAATCAAACAACATGAGTTCTAATACGGATAATTTAGTGTTCAGAATGCAAAATTGCAGGCGCGATTGTGTTTTGTTTTTATGGACATTTTTATTTCTCCGACTTTCTGCTTGTTTGTAAACACAATTATAGAACTTATAATAACCATTTGACCATGCATGCCTGCTACGTTATTCAACTGCGGTTCCAACCGGAGGCCCAATTTGTATTGTCTACAGTTGAGTCGAATGTTTGGCAAACATACACATATGCAAATATCGCAAATGACAACAAGAAGACGAATGTATGATATGTTTTATTCACAAAACATGATAAGCACGTAATCCTGGTGCATTTGTATTAATTGTTTAATGGTTCCAAAAACACAGTGTGTACGATTACTACTATTTGACCACGTACAGCGGAACCTCTCTAAACCGGACACCCAGGTGTCACGTGCCTGTGTGCATAACCTGACCTGGGATGCAGTGGAACCTCTCCCAGGGTGTCCGGTTGAGAGATGTTCCACTGTAATTCTGTAATTCCGATGTAAGAGCACTGAAACACATGCATGTGTGCATAACAATCATGAACGCCGATAAACATCAGCGATATTTGACAGTGAAATCGGTCATTATTTAACACATCGATTTAAAAAGTATGTTCGGTTTAGAGAGGTTCCACTTTACTTTGATTGAGCTCTATACATAAGGCCATACCATATCGTTTCCAAGTTGAGCGTCCAACCAGTTGACCAACACCTACCTACGTATCCGGTAAAAACAAACAAGGTCTTGGAAAAATTTGTGTTTTCACAGAACCAATTTCAAAACCTACCGGCACGCGGACGCTTAACAGAAAAAGAACTTTCTATGGCTTAATTATAATTTGCCAAAAAGCACAATAATTCCTCAAAGCCGGATGTGAGCAAACAACATTATTGTGCATTTGGCGAGTAACTACAAATCGAGATCACGATGGCACGTCTTTCACAAACTAGGGCGTGTACCTCAAACCCGAGCTTGAAGAATAACCACCAATCGGGTTCTTCATCGAGTTTCATTTGACTTTAGGTTAGTTGTATCATAGGTGTTTGAACAGATGGTCATTAGTTTGGGGTATATGTGTATTGTGGTGGATTTGGGTAGATTTTGGGTGGGGCCCACCCAAAATCTATCCAAATCCACCACAATACACACATACCCCAAAATAATGACCATAGTTTCGTTGGTTTTAGGTAATTTACAGAGTTTTGTGCAACTAATAATGCTCAAACATTATACATTACAGAAATCGCCAATTAACTACACATTCACCGTTTCGAACTTTCGTGCCCCTTTTATACTGTTAAAATATCCAAAATAAAGAAAGCTTTTTCAATATTTTACCAATAAAATATCCAACATGCATTGCTTTCAGACCGATTATATCATATTTGTCAACCACAAACTCCAAATTCGGGTTCTGTCGATTCAGGATACATTATTTCAATCTGCTGATGCCGATGCCGATAGAATGAAATGCATTTATCTGTTCCTACATTTAAGACATTAACCCTTTCAACCCTAAGGAACTGGTATGGACTGTGATATGCTAATGTTCCGACCAATCCAATGGTCACAAAATGATTTTCAGATTCTTCCATTTATGAAAAGGGGGTGTTTGTTGTTCTCAAAAATATGAAAATTACTTTCAAACAGTGCAGATCCTGATGAGACGGCTCGTTACGAGCCGGCTCATCTGGATCTGCACTGTTTGCATAAACCGATATAGCGGGCTTTCGGATTCAAAGGGTTAAAAGTCATACAATTGCGCTGCCAGATTTTCGGGCGAGCCCTCTGCCCAAAATATACCCAAAAGTATCAATACGTGGGAAAAAAGTCAGTTGAAAAAAAAAAAGTTTACTCCCTGTTAGAACACAATACAAACAGTATACGAGCTACTATACAAAAAAATACAGTTCGTTACCATGCTTGTGAAAGTTACTTTATCAACATGTTTTGACCTCAGGAACAAGAATCCGAAGGTGTCCCAAAAATATGACCTCGTTAAAGGTAATTTTTCGTGACCTTGAAAGGTCATGAGAGGTCAAATTTTGGCAAAATACTAACTTTTTAACAGAATGTCGTAGAAAGCTAATGTTGGTGTCAAATGAAAGTACTAGACATGCCAAGTAATTTTTATTATTTGACCAATTTTATATGGTCAATAGTTTGACCTCTAGAGGTCAATAGAGGTAAAATATACGCTATAAATGGTGAAATCGGGTCAAAAACTGACTTCTTAACGCAGTGGAGTGTCATATAGGCAGCTGATATTAGTGTTAAATGAAAGCACGGAACATGCCAAGTAACTTATATTTGCAATACAATTAATATAGTCGATAGTGTGACATCTGGAGGTCAATAAAGGTACAACTAGAAGTTTCGAAAAACACATACAGCACTGATACAAAATGCGTAGTCCGAAAACAGTATTAAAGTTTTCTTCTATTCAATATAAGTATGCAGCGTTGTCTGATGGAAAAATAAACGACAAATACCATGAACAAAATGCGCAGAATCCGCACTGTTTAAATCACTGGCTTAAATGCGCATCCGCGCAGTCTGATGAGGGCCTACACTTCTCTTCATTTAGTAAAACATAATTATATAAATACATTAATGTCGTTATATCTGATATAGGTCTACATGGCTGACATCCTAGAACCATAGAATCCAAGTTCTGTACCGCATTAGAAAGCGAGACTACATGTAGTTGCGTTTATTATTTGCAGTTAAAGCAGCATCTACTCTTATTTTGGCGAAAATAACGATTGCGTTGTCATTACGCAAACACGTCTTATTTGGAATTAATAAATATGTCAACTACTTTCGGCAAGGGAGATAATCAATATCACGCGAACTATTTCCTGCGAGCCGAGCGGATTGTTCTGTTTATTAGTATATATAGTTTTAATCTATCTCCTGTAATATATAATGATACATTACTTCAATATGTTATGGGTACTAATACATGTTGTTTCAATACCGTATCTCTGTAACGGTATCGTTGTAGATGGAGTTGCAAAATAATTTAATAATTATTACGTTCAAATGGTTGCGTAATACTGATAGCACTTCTGTATAAATGTAATCGTCGTAAAGGGCGCAATAGTCGCGAGGTTAAGGTCGCCGACTTTTATGATTTAATTACCGATACCCGAAAGGGTCGTGGGTTCACACCTCGACTTGGTATATATTTTTTTTCTCCATATATATTATTTTTCTGATTTTAATATATACACAATTTTATGATTTTAATAAAAATAGCTATAAATATGTTTTTTTTAAATTTGAGGTACTGTCTATACCATATACTTTTTTACTGTCCCAAAATCTATTTTTTTGGCTGTCACAATTAATTAATTTTTGGACAGCAAACATTTTGTTATGGATTTGAAATAATTATTGTCCGCCATCTGATCACAACACTGTTGGAACTGGGCATGTTGCTACCACGACCAGTATTCACTGACCGCAAACACAGAATTCGGCGTATATTTATTAAATTATTATTTTATTATTTTATTTGAATTCCGCGTGAGCGCTGCATTTTGTGTCAACACCATTTACAGAAAATATTGGTGATTTTCTAAACGAATATCGGAGAAATGCGGCTATATATTTTGTGTCAATTTTCAACACCATTTACGGAAAAAAAATACTGATTTTTTAAAACAATATCGGCACAACTAAATACGGTGATATAATTTTTGTCGACTTTTCAACACCATTTACGGAAATTATTACTGATTTTCTAAAAACAATATCGGCGAAGGTGTACTGAACTACTTTTTTTTTTAAATAACCAGCCGTCACACATCAAAACGACACGTCAATTTCAAAACATTGCCTAAGGGTCAGTCAACATTTACAGCTGTGTGGTGTCATCAGATCAACACCTCGTCACACACGACTGCATTATCGATTTTTTTCCACACAAAGCGACGTGTATTTACAACTAGATCTGTGTAATGTGTCGGGTGTAGCCAAAGACCATACATAAATTCGTAATTAGTCACATATGTAGGCTTAAAATATAATCGATTTCCTTAAATTACGTCGGCAAGTTGACAGATATTTCAGAGCAGACGTCATCGTAATTTGCCGTTATTTATTTCCAAAATTAGCCGTATATTCTGTAAATGGCGTTGAAAGTTGACAATAAATTAAGACCAGATTAGTACATTAAATCGCTATATAGACGACAACTGACGATCCGATGAGAGAGAGTAATACCGTTTACGCGTATCCAATGTTAAATATACATCGTTATTTTTTTATGACTTTCGTATTTTTTTTTCCTACGCGTTTCCTAGCCTTGCTTGATAAACTTGATATCAAAATACACTTGCCTGGTATTCTCTATATATGGGCATGCTCTCAGGTCTAGCTATGTCCCGGCTACTTTATGTTTGACCCTGTTTACATAATTGAGGGAAAATTATGAATATTTTTCTTATTTATCCTTCAAAGTATATATGCTTATATGGTGTGACCACTCATTTGTAATCATAATATAATCAAAATAACTGTCCATAAAGAAGTATAATATTGATATATTGATATATTGGGTTATATTTTCGCATTAAAATATTTAAACCTGCAAGTGTACTCCACCATCTAGTAAAATGGACTAAGAACGATCTCAACCAATCAACGTAGAGATGACATAGACTATCCATACGCAAACTAATGTTTGTGGACAAAACTGACTTTTGTGGACAAAACTGAATTCTGAAATATACCCAAAATTATCAATACGTGGGAAAAAAATCAGTTGAAAAAAAAAAGTTTACTCCCTGTTAGAACACAATACAAACAGTATACGAGCTACTATACAAAAAATTACAGTTCGTTACCATGCTTGTGAAAGTTACTTTATCAACATTTTTTGACCTCAGGAACAAGAATCCGAAGGTGTCCCAAAAATATGACCTCGTTAAAGGTAATTTTTCGTGACCTTGAAAGGTCATGAGAGGTCAAATTTTGGCAAAATACTAACTTTTTAACAGAATGTCGTACAAAGCTAATGTTGGTGTCAAATGAAAGTACTAGACATGCCAAGTAATTTTTATTATTTGACCAATTTTATATGGTCAATAGTTTGACCTCTAGAGGTCAATAGAGGTAAAATATACGCTATAAATGGTGAAATCGGGTCAAAAACTGACTTCTTAACGCAGTGGAGTGTCATAGGCAGCTGATATTAGTGTTAAATGAAAGCACGGAACATGCCAAGTAACTTATATTTGCAATACAATTAATATAGTCGATAGTGTGACATCTGGAGGTCAATAAAGGTACAACTAGAAGTTTCGAAAAACACATACAGCACTGATACAAAATGCGTAGTCCGAAAACAGTATTAAAGTTTTCTTCTATTCAATATAAGTATGCAGCGTTGTCTGATGGAAAAATAAACGACAAATACCATGAACAGAATGCGCAGAATCCGCACTGTTTAAATCACTGGCTTAAATGCGCATCCGCGCAGTCTGATGAGGGCCTACACTTCTCGTCATTTAGTAAAACATAATTATATAAATACATTAATGTCGTTATATCTGATATAGGTCTACATGGCTGACATCCTAGAACCATAGAATCCAAGTTCTGTTCCGCATTAGAAAGCGAGACTACATGTAGTTGCGTTTATTATTTGCAGTTAAAGCAGCATCTACTGTTATTTTGGCGGAAATAACGATTGCGTTGTCATTACGCAAACACGTCTTATTTGGAATTAATAAATATGTCAACTACTTTCGGCAAGGGAGATAATCAATATCATGCGAACTATTTCCTGCGAGCCGAGCGGATTGTTCTGTTTATTAGTATATATAGTTTTAATCTATCTCCTGTAATATATAATGATACATTACTTCAATATGTTATGGGTACTAATACATGTTGTTTCAATAGCGTATCTCTGTAACGGTATCGTTGTAGATGGAGCTGCAAAATAATTTAATAATTATTACGTTCAAATGGTTGTGTAATACTGATAGCACTTCTGTATAAATGTAATCGTCGTAAAGGGCGCAATAGTCGCGAGGTTAAGGTCGCCGACTTTTATGATTTAATTACCGATTCCCGAAAGGGTCGTGGGTTCACACCTCGACTTGGTATAATTTTTTTTTCTCCATATATATTATTTTTCTGATTTTAATATATACACAATTTTATGATTTTAATAAAAATAGCTATAAATATGTTTTTTTTTTAATTTGAGGTACTGTCTATACCATATATTTTTTTACTGTCCCAAAATCTATTTTTTTGGCTGTCACAATTAATTAATTTTTGGACAGCAAACATTTTGTTATGGATTTGAAATAATTATTGTCCGCCATCTGATCACAACACTGTTGGAACTGGGCATGTTGCTACCACGACCAGTATTCGCTGACCGCAAACACAGAATTCGGCGTATATTTATTAAATTATTATTTTTTTATTTGAATTCCGCGTGAGCGCTGCATTTTGTGTCAACACCATTTACAGAAAATATTGGTGATTTTCTAAACGAATATCGGAGAAATGCGGCTATATATTTTGTGTCAATTTTCAACACCATTTACGGAAAAAAAATACTGATTTTTTAAAACAATATCGGCACAACTAAATACGGTGATATAATTTTTGTCGACTTTTCAACACCATTTACGGAAATTATTACTGATTTTCTAAAAACAATATCGGCGAAGGTGTACTGAACTACTTTTTTTTGTTAAATAACCAGCCGTCACACATCAAAACGACACGTCAATTTCAAAACATTGCCTAAGGGTCAGTCAACATTTACAGCTGTGTGGTGTCATCAGATCAACACCTCGTCACACACGACTGCATTATCGATTTTTTTCCGCACAAAGCGACGTGTATTTACAACTAGATCTGTGTAATGTGTCGGGTGTAGCCAAAGACCATACATAAATTCGTAATTAGTCACATATGTAGCCTTAAAATATAATCGATTTCCTTAAATTACGTCGGCAAGTTGACAGATATTTCAGAGCAGACGCCATCGTAATTTGCCGTTATTTATTTCCAAAACTAGCCGTATATTCTGTAAATGACGTTGAAAGTTGACAATAAATTAAGACCAGATTAGTACGTCAAATCGCTATATAGACGACAACTGACGATCCGATGAGAGAGAGTAATACCGTTTACGCGTATCCAATGTTAAATATACATCGTTATTTTTTTATGACTTTCGTAGTTTTTACCGAGAAATTCAAATCGTTTCTATTATTGGGGAACATAATATCATGATTAGCACACCGTTTCACTAAGCTGCGGGGCTACTCAGGGAATGGGATTACACGGTCTATTGTTTACACTGGATTAATGGCGGTCCCCATGAGGTATCAGGTAAATCTTATTTTTCAATAATACGACTGTGGTTTCTTCCTTTTAGTGATGACCATGTTCCAGCCGTTAACAACTTATTTAGCAGCATTACTTATGTAGTTAGTCTGAACATTCTGCAGAGAAATTTGAATTAGACGGAATCGAGCGTTGTTTAAACTTAGTCCGGTTCATATGCACAGGTCAAAATATGAACTGAAAATGGCGCTTTGTGTGACAGAAATCCGTACGCGGACGAATAAAAAAAATATTTTGTTATAAATATCACATGTAGCGAAACAGCGGTAGCATCTACTGTTTTAATAATATGCATACATATTGTAATTAATGTTTAATAGTGATATACTTATGAATAATATACGATACTATGGTTTATACTCCAGCACTATGTTTTAAGGCTGTATGAATTGCCTCAATATAAGCTGGATTAATTAATACTTATATTCATGCGCTTCATGAGAACATCAATACATTTAAAATATACAAATATTACTTAAAGGAGTACCGATATGATACATTTTAATAATATAAATATTGAAAATACACATTACAATCGCTTACAACATAAGTTATTGATCGAAAATAGTCACTGCATCGTGACCTATTTGACCGCATTACCTATTGCGCGGGTACCTCATCATATCCCCTGTTTACATAGGTAACTGGGGGTATAGTGAGGTACGCTCGCTAATACAATGTTTGTTGTAATGTTAATGAGATTCAGTCAAATGAAATGTATAGTTTACATTAGGCGTTTAGCAGACTGCGCTTTCAGCAACAGTCTGTCTGAGACTGCGCTTTCTGCAACAGTCTGCGTCTATCTATTGACTATCGTCAGTTCTATCAATGTTTTGACTTTTCAATATTAAGATCCATAATATACATGTATTGTGTTTGACCGACAGGTTGTTAATTGTATTTTACCTTAATACTTGCTCCGCTTTCCGTCACGATTATGGACTGGACTCTCTGTGCCATTTGCCAAAAAGCAACCGAAGAGAAACTGAATTTTCCACTGTCGAGTAAACATTCACGGCATAAAGCGGTGTACTCAGAATTTTTGGATAGGGCTCGCAGGTTCAAAGAGTTAAATTTGATGCCGATTGAATTCGATGTCGAAAATGAAAATCATGTGGTATGGGAGGAAAACAGTGCATCATGGCATCATTCATGCACACAATTGTTTTCCGAATATAGGCTTCAGCGTGTTGTGACCTCAAACAAAAATATCAGGAAACGTTAATCAACGCGCAGTAAAACATCTGCTTTTGAGAAAACAAAATGTGTATTTTGTCAAGAGGATCTAACAAAAGATCTACATAAGTGCGCAAAACTCGATGATAAGATGAAACTGGAAGATGATCGTCTGATCGGGCTGTTTGAGCAAGGTGACGTCGTTGCCTTGGATATACAGTACCATCGTGACTGCTTAACTGCATACGAACGGGCATATACGAGGAAGATATCGCCTGCACGAGTTGAGTGTTCAACAACTGATGTAGCAAAGGAGGAAATCATGAGTAAAATAGAGGATGACATAGCCAGCGGAGTCACTGTTTTCTCGATGCGTTATTTAATAAATGATTACCAGACTCTGCTCGGCGACACTGTATCTACTGTCAACCACACACGCCTGAAACATGACATTCTCATACGTTTTCCAGATTTCCAAGAGCAGTTAGGGTCTCGACGTTGGATTTATTTGATAGCCTCCAAAGAAATGCGTAAAATTGTATCCGATAATATTACTGACACTGATCGACAAGCCTCAATACTTGTGAAGGCTGCAATGATTTGTAGACGGGCAGTATCTTCAACAAGACTTTATAAATTTGATGGGAGCTTACATCCAAGTCATGAGATAGTTCCCCCCACAAATGGCACAGCTGGTGCGCTTCCTCCTCTACGGATACCAAACAAATGCTGATAATCCCATTTCAAACCCAGAGAAATCTATTTCCGAACTTATTGTCTATAACATGGAGAATTTGACAAGTCATGCAATGCGGGAAACCCCATTTCCTTTATACGTTGGCATCTGGTTACACAGTCAAACCCGTAGTAAGAAGCTTATCACATGCATGAGTGAGATGGGGATATCTGTTTCATTCGACAGAGTTCTCGCAATAGAGAAACGATTGGCAGATATAGTGGTCAGTCAGGCTCGAATAGAAGGCGTTGTTTGCCCACAAAACATGCAGAAGCAGCTGTTTACTGTACGTCCACTGGACAACCTCGACCACAACCCGATGTCGCGCACTGCCAAAACGTCGTTTCATGGAACCGGTATCTTTGTGTTCCAACAACGGACAGTGAATACCCGCGGGATACCACGAGATACACTCGCCTACAACGACGTGTGCGAGAGCATGTCACAGCAACTGCCCGACAGTTACACTGTAGTTCCACCATTGACACGGTCGCTGGTAACCGATGTTCCACCTGCGAGTGAAAAGGGTGAGTCTCTACCCGAAGTTATACACAGAGAGGTGCTGGTGGAAACATAGTGGAAGAACCACGTATTGCAGTTAGTGCGGGATGACACTGATGCTGAGCCTCAAATAATAGCTATGTGATCATCTTACCACGCGTCTCGAACACTGAATACACCTTTGCCACTACCAGCTGCTACATGTATGTTGCCTTTGTTTTACGAGTCGTCCCCAAATCCTGGTATGGTGAAACATGGCATGGAGATTGTCAGTCAAGTAGTCCAGTTCTTGATTCCAGTTATGGCTGTTGACCAACCTCTTTATGCTATTGCCAAAAAGCTTCAGTGGACATATCCAGACGAACTTGGTGAAGAGAAATTTGTTGTTCTCATGGGAGGTCTACATATTGAAATGGCACTGTGGCATACACTTGGAGACCTTTTTCACGACAGCGGATAGGTCGAACAAGTTGCGGAATCTGGGATCGCCACACCTGGGACAGCCGCATCATTTATGAGTGCTGCATATCCAATGAAGACGCGGTATGCTCACCAGGTCACAGTGGCAGCCATGAAAATCGTTCTTGAGGACGCATACACTTCGTCAGATACTATTTTACCTCTTATGGAATGGGTATCGGAAAACACCGAAAAGAACCCAACGTTTGCCTTCTGGATACTTGTCATGAAGTATCAGCAGCTGATACTCTTGTTTGTTTCACCTGTTTGTAGAGCTACTGAATGTGATGATGGGGCTGTTTTTTTGCTTTTTGCATTGGACCACCACAACTATGAAAGATGGCTTCCAGTGTTCGTCAGTGATCTGGAATCACTACCACCTTCTGTGGCGACAGAGTTCAATGTAAATGGAAGTTGGACCATTACCCACAGCATGAACAGATTCTCTTCTATCACGATAGATCATGCACATGAACAAAACAACAAACAGGTCAAGGGTGTAGGTGGTATCATCGGACTGACTGACGATCCTGTGTCACTTACCAAATGGATCCTGATTGCTCCAAATCTGGCACGCCTGGTTGATGATTTTCGAGGTCCCAATCATGACCCAGACGAAGTGCAACCACATCATGAAGAAGGCACAGCTTCTCAGACACGTTTCTTGATGCATGTCTGGAACATGGTCGATTCGTTACTACAATCCGAAAATCATTTCCGGGAGAATGAAAAAGAATTGGTATCCCTACATGTACGTGTCTGTTTATCTGCATTATCAGCTAAAGCTGTTCAAGAAATTGACACCATTGGGCGCTCGCAGTATGACGAGTTTAAAGCATCCGTGTTGGAGAACCGAACACTTGATATTCAGAATCCAGTAAAAAAGAACAAGTTGTTGTTTTTCAAACAGTTGAAGGCACGCAAAACAGTAACGCAGAAACACCTGACACATTTCAAAGACCAGACGTCATTGTACGGCCAGCTGTTTGTTTCTTTACACACACGTCAAGGAAATCTGGACTTGTTCTTCCAACACGAATCAACGATCCCTCCACCTGCCATGAAAGTGACAAATGACAAGTCGGCGTTGTATCACTGCATCGTCGAAAGCATCTCCAATGCAGAAGAAACTGTGGATGATTTGGAACTTCCACCAACAGCATACAATGCGGTGGTCATTGATGGAGGGGCCCTCATCCATACTATGCCTCCAAGACCATCCTGCTCGACATTTGGAGACTATGCAGATATTGTATTTTTACCTCGTATTCGCAGTGAGCTCCGATCATGTGACCGGGTCGATGTCATTTGGGACAGATATTTTCCAATGTCAATACAAGCCAGTACTCGCAGCAAACGAACCAATGAAGCGGGTGGTGGTACACGCCAGCGTGTTGCCGGTAATGCCAAGATGCCACAAGGGCAGAAGCATTGGGGTCAGTTCTTGGCAGATTCCTCGAACAAAGATGAACTGTTCAAGTTTTTGTCCACTGAAGCAACAAAAGCCTCCTCTTTTCCCGATTGTAAGGATGTATATTTGACATAGGATATTTAATATAGGAACCTTGGTAATATGTTGATATGTTATAACAGGGATTAAAACAAAATTTTAACTTATTGATACTTTTAGGTATATTTAATGTATTTATAGGCCTTGGTATGTTACTTCAACATGCGCGTCTGCCCTGAGATACAAGCGTGGCGGTTTTGTAAGGCGGGTAGAAGCTCTGTTTCTGACCTTTGTTAATACCGTACGTATACGTGTAATTCGCCGGAGGTTGCGTAAATTATAAGGTTCGACAATGTCAAGCAGTGGGTAAACGTTCGCCGTGACACGAGGGCATTGTTTGAACTCCAAGGCCGTAGGCCGCGGGTTCAAACAGTTCCCGCGGCGCACGGCAAACGTTTATCCACGGCTGGACATGGTCGAATGTTATTGTTACATTTCCGTCGGAAATATCGTGTAATTTGAGCATATATGCAGTACTTTATGTACTTTCATAAGCTGCTTCATTCAAACAGCTGATTTACACATACATATTCCGGGGCCGCAGTACACGTCGCGTGATGCTGCCGCATCAATTTAAAAAATTCAATATGAACTGGTCTGGTGACGTAATGGCGCGTTCTAGTAACGCCATGAGACACTTCCATTACATAGGTTTTGGCTTGGCCCCGGAATGAGCATTGTCTACAGCCATGGTCAACCAGCACGCGCTTTACGTTAAACACGACTGTGATCGGTGTCAAACAACGGTAGTCATGTAACAATGTATGTTGGTAACAACCACCCAAACCACCAGGGATACCGCAATAACCCATACAACACGGAAATAACCCATAAAACACCGACATTTGAAACATTCTTCAAGAACCTGTTAGTTTGATGTGTATTGGTACAGTTTTAACTCAGAATTTTTGCAGACACATTCAGTGGTCAATGGATCCATAAAACGTCAGGGGCCCGTTTCACTAAACTTCGTACCACTAAAATGTTCATAAGTGCAAATTAGGATCGTCTGGAAATTTCAATTGATCGATTTACATTTATTGAGCATAGCTTTGTAAATCCAATAAGTGTTTACAAGAAAACAGAGTTAATGTGAAATCTACAGACTATCATAATTTGCACTTACGAACATTTTAGTCGTACGGAGTTTAGTGAAACGGCCACCAATTATGGTAGCAAGTACATGTACTATTGCCGCTACAGTGATTGAAGATGTACGGAGCCCCACAGAGGACGTATAACTATTTTTGTTATTAGTTCGTTCACACGATATAACAATTCTTTCCCTCGAATTAACAATTCGTTAAATTGAGGGAACGAATTGTTATTTCGTGGGAACGATTTAATAAAAAAGAAGAATTATACGTCCCCTACGGGGCTCCGTACCACAGTGACTGAAGATGTGATAAAATTGGCGAAGTATGATATTTTCTGAGTTGTGAAAACAATTCTAATAAGTCCCGATTGTACTATATTATGTGTATATGAATAACATGCCACATACACACGTATCGGATGGATAAAAATATTACATGAACTTTCAAAAACTAGCACAATAATCCAGTAAACATTCTCAAATTAGCTTTCTTGCGATTATCTCTGATAGCTAAAAGTTTTAACTCTAGTTTTAGCTTTATTTGACATACATGTACTTACAAATTGCCATTGCTATTCGCGTTTTGTGAGCTCAATACTGGTGGTTAATCGATTTGACCGCCTAATGTTGTTACTCTAAACTGTGTCTCTGCAAATATTAATGAATGTATAACCCTATGATTTGGTGTATAGACCGCGATTGTAGCTTCCACAAATAAATCCAAACAACAACTGCCATCACGACAGGCACAATTTGATCGACCATCATTCAATTTAACTCCGACATTTTCGTATTTAGATCAGAGCTCCGGATAAGCTGCGTGTTCGCTTAAATACCCAATTAAACTTTCCAAAAACCCAGTTGAAATCAGAAGTAGCGAGTATCAGAAAGCAATAACAATTTTGTGGTACCGTACCTTCATCATGCTGCAAAAAACAATAAACAGACCACAAATATAGCATATTTTTCTTATTTTCCATGAAAACACATTTTGGCATTTCATTAGAATATTTTCCCCAAGGAGACAATTCTAATGAAAAGCCAAGATATGTTTTCATTTCGAAGCAAATTATTCAATAAGTGTTGTCTGTTGATGTGTAAACAGTAGTGTGATTTTATTTTACCCAATTAAATTTTTGAAATACCCAACTGCTTCTGAAATGATGTAGTGGCAATACTCAACTACTCAATTCCTTATCTGGAGCCCTGTTAGGTTATGATTGTTTTTATCACCATAGCATTAATAACAACGTTACAGAGTTGAACCTTTTAGTAGTGATACTGAAGTATTGTACACATTTATTGATATATAGCAATTGGAAAGTTAGGTTAGTTTGTTTTATCCACCTGGGCCCGGTTGCTCAAAACATCTGTTAGCTTAACATACTGTTAAAGCATTAGCAATGCTAAGGATGTAACAGTATGTTAAGCTAACAGAAGCTTTGAACAACCGGGCCCTGATATATAGCTACAATACTGAACTGTAAGATACAAGTCATGAAACATACAACGCATTACAAATACATATAGTGCAAATATAAATATGGTGTATTTACTACTTTTAGATGTATACATATACAATTAGCACTTGCAGTTACAATTTGTCAATTAAAGGTATAACTTTACAAGGTTTCTAAAACTGGGTTGGTTCCACGTTTTCTGATAACTGGTATGGCGGACATTTTGTTTTCAAAATGGCCACTATGTAAATAATATTTCGTGAGTCTTCACTACGTACTGTCTTTAATAAAGTGGATTTATATTTAGATTGTATTGACTGTTTTGCTACATTCTTGGAACAAAAGTTCTTGGTATCATCAAAGAAAACACAAGGTGTTCCTATTGTATTATATTCCTATTTACAAAATGGCTGCCGTGAAATTCATAAAATTCTGATATAAACATGTACAAATAATTTGGACTGATTTTTAACCATTTTTGAAATTAAATTTATTTGACTAAAGTCAATTTCAAGACACTGTTTATGACAAATATGTTATATTTCAATATTGCCACTGTGTGTATGCAGGAATTTTCCTAATTATGGATACAGTGCTCTCAATCAGTTCCATCACCATCTGCATTAGCGTCTCCATCTTGTTAGTGTTCCTGAACGGCAGTGCTGGCACAATCACACTCAAAAGCGGTCAAAGGAGTTGCTTACATAAAATATATACCCTATACACACTTGTATGCAGGAAAGTGTAGAAGAACTGTCGAAAAGGCAGTATTTGTGTGATTAAATTGCTTTTTCGGCATTAAAACGACATGTGCACATGTTCAATATGTGTAGACGACGTGTGTAAAATGTCAGATTGATTTCCAAAACACTGTTGGAGAGGTTGAATACACGTTTGTACCTAATACAGAAGTGTATGCAGAAAACTGTAGAAAATGGCCACATTGAAAAGGCAGTATTGTTCCATGGTCATTATCATTATTTACGATTACCACATGGTCTTAAGAGATCAGAACTCCTGTGTCAATATAAAAGTGATCAGTGCATTGTTGGTCTAAATTACGTTTCACTTGTTGAAATTTTCATATTATGACTTACAAAGTTAGAGACAATGTAGACCTACGCATCTAGATCTGCATTATGGTGTGCCACAGAGGCAAGCCAATGGCTAATGCTTTCATACCATCGAGTCTCGCAGAAAACTAATATGCTCTGATTGAACATGAATAATGAGGCATGCTGCCCCACGAGTCTGCAACAGACATATAGTTTAACTTTATTAAGGGTATGCATTCACAGGTACATGTAGTATTCGTGAACTTACCTTGATTGGCGACCAAGTTGGACTCCATAAAGACAGCAAACTGTTGAGACCAGTTGCAGTCTGCTAGCGCAATTTCAGATCTTACAGACTGCATACGGTGCATGATATCACCGTAACATACGCTTTATCACGAAGCAATGGAGCATATGAGTATTTACCTTTGCAATGCAATATACAAGACACAAATATACACTTTATTGGATAAAATGGATGATTTGCCATATTTGTATCTTCTTATTTTAAAGGAAAACTATTGTGCTGACCAAGACATCATTTGAAGAGACATAACTATAAGCCACAACAATACGTAATACATGTACATGTAAATACGTAATACAACAATATGTAATACATGTAAATCCTTGAAGTGGCAATGTGTGTGACACACTTATGTCCAGTGGCCATTTTTAAGATAATGGTGTCTGGTACAACAGTACTAGTTAGCAATAATCTCATTGTATAATGAGCATAAGCAGAAGAAACATACAAACTATCACCACTACATTAAACATGTATAATAAATATTAGATTGTCAAGTTTAAATGGCGGCCATTTTAAAAATAAAATGGCCGCCAGTTCAAATTATACTGAATTAGTTGCACCAATATTTCGTATCCATAATACATAATAATAAAAAGCACCACATATATTGACATTGACGTTAAATATAAATAAATTTCGATGGCGGCCATTTTGAAATTCAAAATGGCGGCCATGCGGCTCTTAAAAAAATCGAACCAACTTCAGTTTTGTTATATGTTGTCTATAGATATGTTTTCAAGCAAACACACACGTTCCGATCACAATATCATTTGAAAGAATATAACTACAGCCACAGAAATACTAGAATGTGCAACAAATCTTTGATATGGCGATGTACATAACACACTTAGTTTCAGTGGCCATATTGAAGATAAAGATCACCCGTAGCACAATACCAGTTAGCAACAAACTCAGCAGACTGTGTTTGAAGACATACGAGTATATCCAGAAGGAAAATACAAAATCTTACCACGACATTCAAAAATATACAATAAATACTGGACTTCAATTTTGAAATGGCGGACATTTTGAAAACCCAAATGGCTGGTATCTCAAAATGTACTTAACTCATTCTACCAATATTTCTTGTCCATAATAATGTGTTTTTCGCTGAAAAAACAACACACATGATGACTTTGACCTCGAAATATAAATTTCAATGGCGGCCATTTTGAATTTCAAGATGGCGGCCATATGGCTTATAGAAAAAAATGGAACCAACCCCAGTTTTGTTGTATGTGGTCTATAGATGAAAAAAACCTTGATTCAAACAATGTAGCAAAAAAATTGACAAACCCTAAAATAACGACATAACAGTATACACTAGTGTGCTCCCCGCTTTCTGCAACGTCATAGCATATCACGAACAGTGATATTTTTTTAATACGTCAGCAGGTTGTTGTCGTCATCGATAACCGCCTCACACCAAATGAATTTGAAGAAATGTAACTCCGCCGAAGAATATTCCCATTTAAATTGAGATTAACGGGACCTTTCCTACGACAGCTATACATTTATTCAACGCTAATGTTTATTTTAACATTTGTATTGCTTTTATATGTGTAGTTATGGGGTTATGCAACAGTTATTTGCTTTTACTTATTTATATTACGGAAATGCCAACATTTCTGCACATTGTTCGTGTGATTTTTACAAAGGAAATGTCAACAACTTGTTGTGTCAACAGGCCTAGGATTTCCCTGCATTTACGCCTAATTCATGTGATCACCCATCTGCAATACAGTTTATTATGTATAGTCATGTATGTGCACATTGGAATTCGTAAAGTTATTGGCTGGTATGGCATATTGAGTTTGCATTTGAGCACTTTAGTAAATTATTCTGTATTTTGGGCGGGTGGGGTAATATTTTTTGGAATTTGTTGAAGGGACACCACCCTGAAGTCACGTTTGTCAGTTGTTGGTCGATTTTATTTTCCGCTTTGGGTTGTACAGGCCAATATGGCAGAATGGATAACCGAAAATGTACCGAAATTAATTTGGAAATATTTGCATTCCCCGCCGCTGGCCATCCGCTGGCCATTGTTTACAAAAACGAGTAGGGTTACATAAATATGTCAAGTTGTAAAACACAGACTGGTAAAACGGAGATTTTATATGCTGTGATTTTTCATATTTTACAGGCTGTGATTTCAATTGATCAATCAGATTCGTGCTTTCTATTTTCGGTGCAATATAATACCTTATTTGCCTCTACTGTCTGTTCCACGTTTTGCTGCCGACAAACTTTTAGCAATTAAACACATTACATTTAAACAATATTTAAATGTTAGTACTTTTTCATCAATAACAAAAAAGTCAACCTCCCCGAGCATGACATTGTGATTAGCTGTAACCTAGGTGATTCCGTTGTATCGATGTACTGGCAAGCATGACATCGTGATTAGCTGTAACCTAGGTGATTTAGTTGCATCGATGCACTGTTGGGTGATGTACTCGTGTCAATCTTCTCTTCATTGAGCCAGTATGTCGTCACCTTCCCTTTGCCCTGCAAACAAGAAATACGTAACCGTGATTGATGTACAATTCAAGAACGCTAACACAAAGGTGTAAGGTTTCAAAATAAATTATTCTAGACTGAGTAAATAATCACCCGACTGAATAAACTGTACCTTACGTCAAAAACTCCAAACATATTATCTTGGGGCCCGTTTCACTAAACTTCGACTTAGGCGTTCGTCAGTGCAAAATTGAAATTTACAATTACATTTGCTCTTAAAACCGATGCTGGCAAATTGTTTGTGGACGTGACCACATTTAATTGTGTGTACACGTTACGTAGGCGGAGAAATGGTAGCGTTTGTGACTCGCGTTAATGTGAGAAACCAATTCATAAAGATCTTCGAAAAAAACAATTTTATCATACGGAGTTTAATGAAACTGGCACCTGTTGCTTACATTGGCCCGATCTGAGAAAATTGAATTTAGACGTATTATATATATGTGCGATCAGTGTAGACCCAGATCAGCCTGCGCATCGCGCAGTCTGATCAGGGTCTACGCTGATCGCTGTTCTGTTACTCAAACATTGTTCTCACCACTTGATACATGTGTTGATTAATCTATGATTGTATTAGCTTGCATGTACATGACGACCGAGATGTTTTCGTCCGTCTGTCTGTCCGTCCGTCCGTACGTCCGAATGTTCTTGTAAGAAATGTATATGTTTAAGCCTGATAGTAGGAGACTTGATATTTGGTATGTAGCGTATTTCGTCCTGATGCACAAAGTGAACTTTCTTCGACGACCTGGTAATGAATTATCGGACTTGAAAAAAAGGAAAATGTTGGTACATATATAATTTATTCTGATGGCGCGCCATTGACTTCCGTCTACGTGTAGTCACACTTTGTGATCCGATTTTATCGCCAATTGCGAAAGTGGCGATCGCCAGCGAAATGCCTGATAGTATAGCTTATTGCATAAAATATACTTTCACAGTGTAATAACACGGTGTATTTGTTTGTTTGTTACTTGGGGTTTAACGGCCTATCAACAGATAAGGTCATTTAAGGCCGGGTTAATGGGTATCCCATATATTAGTTTAAGTACATGTACAAATCGGGGGAAAATCCCAAAATCAAAACTGAATATTTACAATAAAAATAAATATATATTCAGCCCTGAAATCAGAATCATCCTGATCTGATGCCAGGTCCTCGCCACACCAGAATCACTTGGCCCTCCAAAAAGCAGTAGGATCAGTAATAATCTTACTACTTCTATAATGGGCAATAACCCAATTTAACTCCCAGGTAACAAAAGAGCCAAAGATAAAATGTACCTGAGGGCAAAACCAGGCAAATCGTGATTCCTATAAGGAGGAACCCCTGCCGTTAATTTACGCCGTCACTTTCGCCCGACCAACCACCCACAATAACACGGTGTAATAACACGGTGTAATAACACGGTGTAATAACACGGTGTAATAACACGGTGTAATAACGCGGTGTAATAAAAATCAAAATACACTAGAATAATACATATGCGAATGAGGCCGCTACAGAAAACACGATATGTGGTCATTACGGCTTCAACGTACTGTGTTGTGCTTATGCAATATAATCTAACATTTGTGTTGATTTAAATCGATATGTATGAAACTCGTTGACCGATATCATAAGAAACTCGACACAGCCTTGTTTCCTATGAAATCAGTAAACTCGTCTAATATATATCGCATTGAATCATCACGCATGTAAACTCCACTATGTAATGTATGTAGTTGGGAAGGGTAGCTTTTACACAGGGTACAGCAAACATAAGCCCGAATGTATCACAATGTGGTCACATAATTATGAAAATTTAAACATATTCACTGAAAACCCTATGTGATATATTAGAAAGAAAGAATGATGACATATGCACGCTATGTTTATGCTGTATAGCTGTGACTGGAGACATTGAGCTTGTGCGATTTGTCACCAGTGTACATAATTATAGTTCCCGGTCAAATAGCACTCTCCTGTTGCCTGATAATGATCTATAATGTGTGTTCGAAACGTGACAGGTGTTTCAATGATTGAATGCCGTATGCACAGTCTGATCTGGAACTACACTAGTCGCAAACCCACTCCTGTTCCCTAATGTTTGTTAGAAACGTGACGGGTGGTTCATTAATGGAATAGCGAACAGTGCAGATCCTGATCATGCACAGTCTGATCAGGATCTACACTGGTCGCAAAAAAATCCCATAAGACCCATTTCTCCAGTCACAGCCATATAGAAAATTATAATCCTGAAATGACAAAGGATTATGAAACACGAGACAATTAGTATAGAGCTACCAGCATGTAGACATGTCAGCATTAATAGACATGTCAGTTCGTGCCATCGGTTTTGCTTCTGTGACATACATGGATCCGTGTGTACTATGGCCAGACTGGGGACAATAGGTCGAAATACACCAAACCATAAACAACGCAAATATGCGTGGCTGTGACTGGAGAAATAAGGAATATGGGACTTGTGATCAGGGTAACTCCTGTTCAAACCGCATACCGAATAACGATTTATATTGCTTGTTAGAAGCAGGACGGGTGTTTTATTGACGAAATGGTGAACAGTGCAGATCCTGATCAGACTGTACTGATGTGTATGTCAATTCGGTTCTGCAATGGTTGCTTTCCTTTAACCAAGTAAACACCCACATTAACCATAGTAACACCGACATTCCTGTAACCATGGTAACATCAAATTTCCTATAACCATGGTCACAACAACCTTCCTGTAACTGGTAACACCCACCTTCTTGTAACCATGCTAACACCCACCCTCCTGTAACAATGCTAACACCCACCTTCCTGTAACCATGCTAACACCCACCTTCCTGTAACCATGATAACAACCTCATTCCTGTAACCATGCTGACACCCACCTTCCTGTAACCATGCTATCCCACACCTTCCTGTAACCATGCTAACACCCACCTTCCTGTAACCATGCTAACACCCACCTTCCTGTAACCATGCTGACACCCACCTTCCTGTAACCATGATAACACCCACCTTCCTGTAACCATGATAACACCCACCTTCCTGTAATCATGCTAACACCCACCATTCTGTAACCATGCTAACACGCGCATTTCTGTAACCATGCTGACACCCACCTTCTTGTAACCATGCTGACACCCACCTTCCTGTAACCATGCAGACACCCACCTTCCTGTAACCATGCTAACACCCACATTCCTGTAACCATACTATTCCTGTAACAAAGCTGACACCCACCTTCATATAACCATGCTAACACCCACCTTCCTGTAACCATGCTAACACCCACCTTCCTGTAATCATGATAACACCCACATTCCTGTAACCATGCTAACATCCACAATTCTGTAACCATGCTAACACGCGCATTCCTGTAACCATACTATTCCTGTAACCACGCTGACACCCACCTTCATATAACCATGCTAACACCCACCTTCCTGTAATCATGCTAACACCCACCTTCCTGTAACAATGCTAACACACACCTTCCTGTAACCATGCTAACACCAACCTTCCTGTAATCATGCTAACACCCACCTTCCTGTAATCATGCTATACACCCACCTTCTGTAACCATGCTAACACCCACCTTCCTGTAATCATGCTAACACCCACCTTCCTGTAATCATGCTAACACCAACCTTCCTGTAATCATGCTAACACCCACCTTCCTGTAATCATGCTAACACCCACCTTCCTGTAACCATGCTAACACCCACCTTCCTGTAACCATGATAACACCCACCTTCCTGTAATCATGCTAACACCAACCTTCCTGTAATCATGCTGACACCCACCTTCCTGTAATCATGCTGACACCCACCTTCCTGTAATCATGCTAACACCCACCTTCCTGTAACCATGCTAACACCCACCTTCCTGTAACCATGCTAACACCCACCTTCCTGTAACCATGCTAACATGCACCTTCCTGTAACCATGCTAACACCACCTTCCTGTAATCATGCTGACACCCACCTTCCAGTAATCATGCTAACACCCACCTTCCTGTAATCATGCTGACATGCACCTTCCTGTAATCATGCTAACACCCACCTTCCTGTAACCATGCTAACACCCACCTTCCTGTAATCATGCTAACACCCACCTTCCTGTAATCATGCTGACACCCACCTTCCTGTAATCATGCTAACACCCACCTTCCTGTAATCATTCTAACACCCACCTTCCTGTAACCATGCTAACACCCACCTTCCTGTAACCATGCTAACACCAACCTTCCTGTAATCATGCTAACACCCACATTCCTGTAACCATGCTAACACCCACCTTCCTGTAATCATGCTGACACCCACCTTCCTGTAATCATGCTAACACCCACCTTCCTGTAACCATGCTAACACCACTTCTGTAAATCATGATAACACCCACCTTCCTGTAATGATGCTAACACCCACCTTCATGTAATCATGCTAACACCCACCTTCATGTAACCATGCTAACACCCACCTTCCTGTAATCATGCTAACACCCACCTTCCTGTAATCATGCTAACATCCACCTTCCTGTAATCATGCTAACACCCACCTTCCTGTAACCATGCTAACACCCACCTTCCTGTAATCATGCTAACACCAACCTTCCTGTAATCATGCTAACACCAACCTTCCTGTAATCATGCTAACACCCACCTTCCTGTAATGATGCTAACACCCACCTTCCTGTAACCATGCTAACACCCACCTTCCTGTAACCATGATAACACCCACCTTCCTGTACTCATGCTAAAACACCCACTTCCTGTAATTCATGCTGACACCCACTTCCTGTAATCATGCTGACACCCACCTTCCTGTAATCATGCTAACACCCACCTTCCTGTAACCATGCTAACACCCACCTTCCTGTAACCATGCTGACACCCACCTTCCTGTAACCATGCTGACACCCACCTTCCTGTAACCATGCTAACACCCACCTTCCTGTAATCATGCTGACACCCACCTTCCTGTAATCATGCTGACACCCACCTTCCTGTAATCATGCTGACACCCACCTTCCTGTAATCATGCTAACACCACCATCCTGTAATCATGCTGACACCCACCTTCCTGTAATCATGCTAACACCACCATCCTGTAATCATGCTGACACCCACCTTCCTGTAATCATGCTAACACCCACCTTCCTGTAATCATGCTGACACCCACCTTCCTGTAATCATGCTAACACCCACCTTCCTGTAATCATGCTAACACCTACCTTCCTGTAACCATGCTAACATCCACCTTCCTGTAACCATGCTAACACCAACCTTCCTGTAATCATGCTAACACCCACCTTCCTGTAACCATGCTAACACCCACCTTCCTGTAATCATGCTAACACCCACCTTCCTGTAATCATGCTAACACCCACCTTCCTGTAATCATGATAACACCCACCTTCCTGTAATCATGCTAACACCCACCTTCATGTAACCATGATAACACACACCGTCCTGTAATCATGCTAACACCCACCTTCCTGTAATCATGATAACACCCACCTTCCTGTAATCATGCTAACAACCACCTTCCTGTAATAATGCTAACACCCACCTTTCTGTAATCATGCTAACACCCACCTTCCTGTAATC
This sequence comes from Conchocele bisecta, assembly GCA_029237695.1. Lineage (NCBI taxonomy): Eukaryota > Metazoa > Mollusca > Bivalvia > Lucinida > Thyasiridae > Conchocele > Conchocele bisecta. The sequence goes on along the minus strand of CM055265.1, from coordinate 3,522,571 downwards.
ATGCTAACACCCACCTTCCTGTAACCATGCTAACACCCACCTTCCTGTAATCATGCTAACACCCACCTTCCTGTAATCATGCTAACACCCACCTTCCTGTAATCATGCTAACACCCACCTTCCTGTAATCATGCTAACACCCACCTTCCTGTAACCATGCTAACACCCACCTTCCTCTAATCATGCTAGCACCAACCTTCCTGTAATCATGCTAACACCCACCTTCCTGTAACCATGCTAACACCCACCTTCCTGTAATCATGCTAACACCAACCTTCCTGTAATCATGCTAACACCCACCTTCCTGTAACCATGCTAACACCCACCTGCCTGTAATCATGCTAATACCCACCTTCCTGTAATCATGATAACACCCACATTCCTGTAATCATGCTAACACCCACATTCCTGTAATCATGATAACACCCACCTTCCTGTAATCATGATAACACCCACGTTCCTGTAATCATGATAACACCCACCTTCCTGTAATCATGCTAACACCCACCTTCCTGTAACCATGCTAACACCCACCTTCCTGTAATCATGATAACACCCACCTTCCTGTAATCATGCTAACACCCACCTTCCTGTAATAATGCTAACACCCACCTTCATGTAACCATGCTAACACCCACCTTTCTGTAATCATGCTAACACCCACCTTCCTGTAATCATGCTAACACCCACCTTCCTGTAACCATGCTAACACCCACCTTCTTGTAATCATGATAACACCCACCTTCCTGTAATCATGCTAACACCCATCTTCCTTATATCATGCTAACACCCACCTTCATGTAACCATGCTAACACCCACCTTCCTGTAATCATGCTAACACCCACCTTCCTGTAATCATGCTAACACCCACCTTCCTGTAACCATGCTAACACCCACCTTCTTGTAATCATGATAACACCCACCTTCCTGTAATCATGCTAACACCCACCTTCCTGTAATCATGCTAACAGCCACCTTCCTGTAACCATGCTAACACCCACCTTCCTGTAATCATGATAACACCCACCTTCCTGTAATCATGCTAACACCCACCTTCATGTAACCATGCTAACACCCACCTTCCTGTAATCATGCTAACACCCACCTTCATGTAACCATGCTAACACCCACCTTCCTGTAATCATGCTCACACCCACCTTCATGTAACCATGCTAACACCCACCTTCCTGTAATCATGCTAACACCCACCTTCCTGTAATCATGCTAACACCCACCTTCCTGTAATCATGCTAACAACCACCTTCCTGTAATCATGCTAACACCCACCTTCATGTAACCATGCTAACACCCACCTTCCTGTAATCATGATAACACCCACCTTCCTGTAACCATGCTAACACCCACCTTCCTGTAACCATGCTAACACCCACCTTCCTGTAGCCATGCTAACACCCACCTTCCTGTAACATGATAACACCCACCTTCCTGTAATCATGCTAACACCCACCTTCCTGTAATCATGCTAACACCCACCTTCCTGTAACCATGCTAACACCCACCTTCATGTAACCATGATAAAACCCACCTTCCTGTAACCATGCTAACACCCACCTTCCTGTAATCATGCTAACACCCACCTTCCTGTGACCATGCTAACACCCACCTTCCTGTAACCATGATAACACCCACCTTCCTGTAATCATCTAACACCCACCTTCCTGTAACCATGCTAACACCCACCTTCCTGTAACCATGCTAACATCCACCTTCCTGTAACCATGCTAACACCCACCTTCCTGTAATCATGCTAACACCCACCTTCCTGTAATCATGCTAACACCCACCTTCCTGTAACCATGCTAACACCCACCTTCCTGTAATCATCTAACACCCACCTTCCTGTAACCATGCTAACACCCACCTTCCTGTAATCATCTAACACCCACCTTCCTGTAATCATCTAACACCCACCTTCCTGTAACCATGATAACACCCACCTTCCTGTAATCATGCTAACACCCACCTTCCTGTAATCATATAACACCCACCTTCCTGTAATCATCTAACACCCACCTTCCTGTAACCATGATAACACCCACCTTCCTGTAATCATGCTAACACCCACCTTCCTGTAATCATGATAACACCCACCTTCCTGTAACCATGCTAACACCCACCTTCCTGTAATCATGCTAACACCCACCTTCCTGTAATCATGTTAACACCCACCTTCCAGTAATCATGCTAACACCCACCTTCCTGTAACCATGCTAACACCCACCTTCATGTAACCATGATAAAACCCACCTTCCTGTAACCATGCTAACACCCACCTTCCTGTAATCATGCTAACACCCACCTTCATGTAACCATGATAACACCCACCTTCCTGTAACCATGCTAACATTCACCTTCCTGTAATCATGCTAACACCCACCTTCCTGTGACCATGCTAACACCCACCTTCCTGTAACCATGATAACACCCACCTTCCTGTAATCATCTAACACCCACCTTCCTGTAACCATGCTAACACCCACCTTCCTGTAACCATGCTAACACCCACCTTCCTGTAACCATGCTAACACCCACCTTCCTGTAATCATGCTAACACCCCCACCTTCCTAATCATGCTAACACCCACCTTCCTGTAACAATGCTAACACCCACCTGCCTGTAATCAATGCTAATATCCCACCTTCCTGTAATCATGATAACACCCACATTCCTGTTAACTCATGCTAACAACCCACCGTATTTCCTGTAATCATGATAAAAACACCCACCTTCCTGTAATCATGATAACACCCACGTTCCTGTAATCATGATAACACCCACCTTCCTGTAATCATGCTAACACCCACGCCTCCTAAACCAATGCTAACACCCTTACCCTTCCTGTAATCATGATAACACACCTTCCTGTAATCATGCTAACACCCACCTTCCTGTAAATAATGCTAATAACACCCACCTTCAATGTAACCATGCTAACACCACCATTTTCTGTAATCATGCTAACACCCACCTTCTGTAATCATGGCTAACACCCACCTTCCTGTAACCATGCTAACACCCACCTTCTTGTAATCATGATAACACCCACCTTCCTGTAATCCCATGCTAACACCCATCTTCCGTTATAATCATGCTAACACCCACCTTCATGTAACCATGCTAACACCCACCTTCCTGTAATCCATGCTAACACCCACTTCCTGTAATCATGCTAACACCCACCTTCCTGTAAAACCTGCTAACACCACCTTCTTGTAATCATGATAACACCCACCTTCCTGTAATCATGCTAACACCCACCTTCCTGTAATACTGCTAACAGCCACCTTCCTGTAACATGCTAACACCCACCTTCCTGTAATCATGATAACACCCACCTTCCTGTTAATCATGCTAAACACCCACCTTCATGAAAACATGCTCAACACCCACCTTCCTGTAATCATGCTAACACCCACCTTCATGTAACCATGCCTAACACCCAAACCTTCCTGTAAATCATGCTAAAACTACCCACCTTCATGTAACCTGCTAACACCCACCTTCCTGTAATCAATGCTTAACACCCACCTTCCTGGTAATCATGCTATAACACCCACCTTCCTGTAATCATGCTAACAACCACCTTCCTGTAATCATGCTAACACCCACCTTCATGTAACCATGCTATAACACCCACCTTCCAGTAATCATGATAACACCCACCTTCCTGTAACCATGCTAACACCCACCTTCCTGTAACAATGCTAACACCCACCTTCTGTAGCCATGCTAACACCCCCACCTTCCTGTAACATGATAACACCCCCTTCCTGTAATCATGCTAACACCCACCTTCCTGTAATCATGCTAAAACCACCTTCCTGTAACCATGCTAACACCCCCCCTTCATGTTAACCATGATAAAACCCACCTTCCTGTAACCATGCTAACACCCACCTTCCTGTAATCATGCTAACACCCCACCTTCCTGTGACCAGCTAACACCCACCTTCTGTAACCATGATAACAACCACCTTCCTGTAATCATCTAACACCCCACCTTCCTGTAACCATGCTAACACCACCTTCCTGTAAACCAATGCTCGATTCCTAACATCCACCTTCCTGTAACATGCTAACACCCACTTCCTGTAATCATGCTAACACCCACCTTCCTGTATTCATGCTAACACCCACCTTCCTGTAACCATGCTAACACCCACCTTCCTGTAATCATCTAACACCACCTTCCTGTTAACCATGCTAACACCCACCTTCCTGTAATCATCTAACACCCACCTTCCTGTAATAAACATTCATTCTAACACCCACCTTCCTGTAACCATGATAACACCCACCTTCCTGTAAATCATGCTAACACCCCACCATCCTGTAATCATAACACCCACCTTCCTGTAATCATCTAACACCCACCATTCCTGTAACCATGATAACACCCACCTTCCTGTAATCAATGCTAACACCCACCTTCCTGTAATCATGAAATAAACACCCACATTCCTGTAAAACCATGCTTTAACACCCACCTTCCTGTAATCATGCTAACACCCACCTTCCTGTAATCATGTTAACACCACCTTCCAAGTAACATGCTAACATTCACCTTCCTGTAACCATGCTAACACCCACCTTCATGTAACCATGATAAAAACACCCACCTTCCTGTAACATGCTAACACCCACCTTCCTGTAAATTCCATGCTAACACCACCTTCATGTAACCCATGATAACATGATAACACCCACCTTCCTGTAATCCATGCTAACATTCCCACCTTCCTGTAATCATGCTAACACCCACCCTTCCTGTGAACCATGCTAACACCCACCTTCCTGTAACCATGATAACCACCCAACACCTGTAATCATCTTAACACCCACCTGTAATATCCCAGTAACCAAGCTAACACCACCTTCTGTACCATGCTAACAACCCACCTTCCTGTAACCATGGCTAACCAACTAAACACCACCTTCCTGTACCATGATACACCCACCTTCCTGTAATCATGCTGACACCCACCTTCCTGTAACCATGCTAACACCCACCTTCCTGTTAACCCACCTCATTAATCCATGCTAACACCCACCTCTGTAATCATCTGAAACACCCACCTTCCTGTACCATGCTACACCCACCTTCCTGTATCATGCTAACACCCACCTTCCTGTAACCATGCTAACACCCACCTTCCTGTAATCATCTAACACCCACCTTCCTGTAATCATGCTACACCCACCTTCCTGTAACCATGCTAAAACCCACCCACCCGACCTCCCTGATCCGATGCTAACACCCACCTTCCTGTAATTCCATGCTAACACCCACCTTCATGTAACCATGTAACACCCACCTTCCTGTAACCATGCTAACACCCACCTTCCTGTAATCATGCTAAACACACCGCCACCTTCCTGTGAACCATGCTAACACCACCTTCCTGTAATCAATAACACCCACTTCTGAACACCCCCCCCCCCCCCCCCCCCCCCCCTCCACCTGTAACCATGTAACACCCACCTTCCCTGTAACCATGCTAACACCCACCTTCCTGTAACCCATGTACCAACCTTCCTGTAATCATGCTGACACCACCTTCCTGCAACCATGCTAACACCCACCTTCCTGTTAATCATGCTAACACCCACCTCACCCATGTAAATCATCCTGAAACCCACCTTCCTGTAACCATTGCTAACACCCACCTTCTGTAATCATGCTAACACCCACGCCATAAAACACCCACCTTCCTGTAAACCATGCTAACACCACCTTCTGTATCAATGCTAACACACCTTCCTGTAATCATGATAACACCCACCTTCCTGTAATGATCTAACATCCACCTTCCTGTAACCATGCTAACACCCACCTTCCTGTAACCATGCAAACACCACCTTCCTGTAATCACCTGCTAACAACACCACCTTCCTGTAACCATGGCTAACAACCCACCTTCCTGTAATCATCTAACACCCACCTTCCTGTAACCATGCTAACACCCACCTTCCTGTAATCATCTAACACCCACCTTCCTGTAATCATCTAACACCCACCTTCCTGTAACAATGATAACACCCACCCCCTTCCTGTAATCATGCTTAACACCCACTTCCTGTAATCATCTAACACCCACCTTTCCTGTAATCATATAACAACCACCACCTTCCTGTAACCATGATAACACCCACCGTTTTTTTTTTCCTGTAATCATGCTAACACCCACCTTCCTGTAACCATGCTAAAAAACCCACCTTCCTGTAATCAGCTAACACCCACCTTCCTGTAACCATGCTAACACCCACCTTCCTGTAACCCATGCTAACACCACCTTCCTGTAACCATGCTAACACCCACCTTAACCTGTAATCATGTTAACACCACCTTCCTGTAATCATGCTACCCACCCACCTACCTGTAATCTATGCTAACACCCACCTTCCTGTAACCATGCTACACCCACCATTCCTGTAATCATAAACCTAACACCAACCTTCATGTAATCATGCTAACCACCCACCATTCCTGTAATCCCATGCCTAACACCCACCTTCCTGTAATCATGCTTAACACCCACCTTCCTTAAACCATGTAACACCCACCCTAACCTGTTACCCCCCTCCTGTAATTCATGCTAACACCAACCTTCCTGTAATCATGCTAACACCCACCAATTCTGATAACCATGCTAACACCCACCTTCTGTAATCATGCTAACACCAAACCTTCCTAGTAATCATGCTAACACCCACCTTCCTGTAACATGCTAACACCACCTTCCTGTATCATGCTAACACCAACCTTCCTGTATCCATGCTAACAACCCACCTTCCAATGTAATCATGGCTAAACACCCACCTTCTGTAATCATGATAACACCCACCTTCCTGTAACCATGCTAACACCCACCTTCCTGTACCATGCTAACACCACCTTCCTGTAATCCATGCTAAACACCCATTCCTGTCCTGAACATGATAACACCCACCTTCCTGTAATCAAGGCTAAACACCACCAACCTGTAAATCAATGCTAACACCCACCTTCCTGTAACCATGCTAACACCCACTTGCATGTAAACCCATGATAAAACCCATCCACCTCCCAGTAACCATGCTAACACCCACCATCCTGAACCTTTCCTGTAACATTGCTAAACCCACCTTCACCTTCTGTGACCATGCTAACACCACCTTCCTGTAACCATGATAACAACCCACCTTCCTGTAATCATCTAACACCCACCTTCCTGTAACCATGCTAACACCCAACTTCCTGTAACATGTGCCTTGTAACATCCACCTTCCTGTAACCATTGCTGAACACCCACCTTCCTGTAATCATGCTAACCCACCTCCTTCCTGTAATCCATGTAACACACCTTCCTGAACCATGCTAACACCCACCTTCCTGTAACCATGCCGAATCATCTTCCACCTTCCTGTAACATCTAACACCCAACCTTCCTGTAACCATGCTAACACCACCTTCCTGTAATCATCTAACCAACCACCTTCTGTAAATCATCAACTAACACCCACCTTCCTGTAACCATGATAAACACACCTCCTGTAATCATGCTACCACCTTCCTGTAATCATATAACACACACCTTCCTGTATCATTCTTACACCCAACCTTCCTGTAATTCATGTAAACACCCCACCTTCCTGTAATCATGCTAACACCCACCTTCCTGTAATCCCATGATAACACCCACCTTCCTGTAACCATGCCTATTGCTAACACCCCCTTCCTGTAATCCATGCTAACACCCACCTTCCTGTAATCATGCCTAACACCCCCACCTTCCAGTAATCATGCTACACCCACCTTCCCTGTAACCATGCTAACACCCACCTTCATGTAACCATGAAAAATCCCACCCTTCCTTCCTGTAACCATGCTAACACCCACCTTCCTGTAATCATGCTAACAAACCACCTTTCCCATGTAACCATGTAACACACCTTCCTGTAACCATGCTAACACTCCACCTTCCTGTAATCATGCTAACACCCACCTTCCTGTTGTACATTGCTAACACCCCAACCTGCCTACATGATAAACACATTCCTTCCTGTAATGATCTAACAACCCACCCTCCTGTACTTATCTTAACCATTGTAACGACCCACCTTCCTGTTAACATGCAAACACCCACCTTTTCCTGGTAATCATGCTAACACCCACCTTCCTGTAACCATGTCTAACACCCACCTTCCTGTAATCATCTAACACCCACCTTCCTGTAACCATGCTAACACCCACCTTCCTGTAATCATCTAACACCCACCTTCCTGTAATCATCTAAACACCCACCTTCCTGTAACCATGATAATCAACACACCTTCCTGTAATCATGCTAACACCCACCTTCCTGTAATCATCTAACACCCACCTTCCTGTAATCATATAACACCCACCTTCCTGTAACCATGATAACACCCACCTCCTGTAATCATGCTATCACTCAAACCCACCTTCCTGTAACCATGCTAACACCACCTTATCCTGTAACCTCATTGCTAACACCCACCTTCTGTAACCATGCTAACACCCACCTTCCTGTAACCATGCTGACACCCTCCTTCCTGTAACCATGCTGAACACCCACCTTCCTGTAACCATGCTAACACCCACCTTCCTGTAATCATGCTGACACCCACCTTCCTGTAATCATGCTGACACCCACCTTCCTGTAATCATGCTGAACACCCACCTTCCTAGCATCATGCTAACACCACCAACCTGTAATCATGCTGAACACCACCTTCCTGTAATCATGCTAACACCCACCTTCCTGTAACCAGCTAACACCCCACCTCCTGTTAATCTGCTACACCAACCTTCCTGTAATCATGCTTACACCCACCTTCCTGTAATTCATGCTAACACCCACCTTCCTGTAACCATGCTAACCACCCCCCTTAAAACTGTAATCATGCTAACACCCACCTTCGTGGTATCATGCTAACACCCACCTTCCTGTCCAAGTAACATAGCTAACACCCACCTTCCTGTAATCATGCTAACATCCACCTTCCTTAACCATGATAATCATGCTAACACCCCACCTTCCTGTAATCATGCTAACCCACCCCCTCCTGCTAATTCCATGCTAACCACCCACCAATCCATGAAACCATGAAAACACACACCGTTCCTGTAATCATGCTAACACCCACCTTCCTGTAAACATGATAACACCCACCTTCCTGTAATCATGCTAACAACCACCTTCCTGTAACCATGCTAACACCCACCGTTCCTGTAACCATGCTAACACCCACCTTCCTGTAATCATGCTAAACACCACCTTCCTGTATCATGCTAACACCCACCTTCCTGTAACCATGCTAACACCCTCCCCTGTATCCATTCTAATACCCACCTTCCGAATCATGAATAATCACCCACATTCCTGTAATCAGTGCTAACACCCACATTCCTGTAATTTTCATCCGATAACACCCACCTTCCTGTAATCATGAAAACACCCTCCGTTCATGATAATCATTAACACACCTTCCTGTAATCATGCTAACAACCCACCTTCGTAATCCAAGCTAACACCCACCTTCCTGTGAATCATGATAACAACCCCCCTTCCTAATCATGCTGTAACACCCACCTTCCTGTAAAATCCATGCTTAACAACCCTTCCTTCCTGTACCCATGTCTAACACCCACCTTCCTGTAATCAATCTAACACCCACCTTCCTGTAACCATCTAAACACCACCTTCCTGTAACCAATGCTAACCCCAACCGGTTCCTGTAACCCATATAACACCCACCTTCCTGTAATCATGCCTGAACCACCCAACTCCTTCTGTAACATGCTAACCACCCACCTTCCTGTAATCATGCTAATTCACCCACCTTCCCACCTGTAATCCTTCTGAAACCCACCCCCTTCCTGACATGCTAAACACCCACCTTCCTGTAATCATCCTTAACACCACCTTTCCTGCTAACACCCACCTCCGTAACCTGCTAACACCCAACCTTCCTGTAATCATGCTAACACCCACCATTCCTGTAATCATGATAACACCCACCTTCCTGTAATGATTCTAACATGAACCCCACCCACCTTCCTGGTTTTTTAACCATGCTACACCCACCTTCCTGTAACCATGCTAAACACCCACCTTCCTTAATCATGCTAACACCCAACCTTTCCTGTAACATGCTGAACACCCACCTTCCTGTAATCATGGCTAACACCCACCTTCCTGTAATTTCCATTGCTAACACCCCACCTTCCTGTAATTCATGCCTACACCCACCTTCCTGAATCATCTAACACCCACCTTCCTGTAACATGAAAACACCCACCTTCCTGTAATCTTTGCCTAACAACACCTTCCTTCCTGTATCATTCCTAACTACCCACCACCTTCCTGAAATCATATAACACCACCTTCCTGTAACATGATAACACCCACCTTCCTGTAATCCATGCTAACACCCACCTTCCTGTAACCATGCTACGCCACCCCCCTTCCGGTAATTCATGCTAACACCCACCTTCCTGTAACCATGCTAACACCCACCTTCCTGTAATCCATGCTAACAAAACCCACCTTCCTGTAACCATGCTAACACCCACCTTCCTGTATCATGCTAACACCCACCCTTCCTGTAATTCCATGTAACCCCAACCCTTCCTGATCCCAAGCTAACACCCACCAATTCCTGTAACCATTGCTAACACCCACATTCCTGGTAATCAAGGCAAACGACCCAACCTTCCAGTAATCATGCCCAACACCCACCTTCCGTAATCATTAGCTAACACCCACCTTCTGTTAATCATGCTAAACCCACCTTCCATATTAACCCACCTGTTAATCAATAACACCCACCTTCCTGTAATCCATGCTAACACCCACCTCCAGTAATTCCAATGCTAACTACCTAAACGGAAGCATAAACACCCACCTTCCTTAACCAGCTAACCACCCACCTTCCTGTAATCATGCTAACACACCCATTCCTGTAATCATGCTAACACCCACCTTCCTGTATCCAAGCTAACACCCACCTTCCTGTTAACCTGCTAACACCCCTCCTTCCTGTAATGCAACACCCAACCTTCTGTAATCTAGCTAACACCCCACCTTCTGTAATCATGCTAACCACCCACCTTCCTGTAATCATATTTAACAACCTCCCACCTTCCTGTAACATGTCTAACACCCACCTTCCTGTAATTTCATGCTAACACCCACCTTCCTGTACCAATGCTAATCAAACACCATGCCTGGGGGGGGGTCATTAAACATGATAACACCCAACCTTCTTTGTAATCCATGCTAACACCCCACCTTTCCTGTAATCATGCTAACCACCACCCCCTTCCGTTAACCATGCTAACAACCCAACCTTCATGTAAAACCAGATAAAAAACCCAACCTTCCTGTAACATGCTAAACCCACTTCGCCTGTAATCCATGCTAACACCACCCTTCCTGTTGACCATGCTAACACCCAACCTTTCCTTGTAACCATGATAACACCCACTTAAAACCTGTAATCCATCTTAAACACCCCCTCCAGTAACCCATTCCTAACACCCACCTTCCTGTAACCATGCTAACACCCACCTTCCTGTAACCATGCTAACACCCACCTTCCTGTAAATCATTGCAAACACCCACCTCCTGTATCAAGCTAACACCCACCTTCCTGTAATCCATGCTAAACCAACAACCACCTTCCTGTAGTAATCATGCTAAACACCACCGTCCTGTAATTCATGCTAACACCCACCTTCCTGTAATCCATATAAAACCCACCTTCCTGTAATCATCTAACCCACACCTTCCTGTACCAGATAACACCCACCTTCCTGTAATCAATGCTAAACACCTCCTTGTAATTCAAATAACACCCACCTTCCTGTAATCATCTAACACCCACCTTCCTGTAACCATGATAACACCGCACCTTCCTGTAATCCATGCTAACCAACACCCACTTCCTGTAATCATGATTAACACCCACCTTTCCTGTAAACCCATGCTACCCACCTTCCTGTAATCATGCCTAACACCCACCTTCCTGTAATCATGCTAACCCAGCCCCCTTCCAGTAAAATTCATGCTAACACCCAACCTTCCTGTAACATGCTAACAACCCACCTCATGTTAACCATGAATAAAACCCCACCTTCCTGGAACCATGCTAACACCCACCTTCCTGTAATCATGCCTAACACCCACCTTCCAATTGTACCTGATAACCAAAACCACCTTCCTGTAACCATGCTAACACCACCTTCCTGTAATCATGCTAACACCCACCTTCCTGTATCCATGCTAACACCCACCATTTCCTGTAACCATGAAAAACACCCAACCTTTCCGTAATGATCTAACATAACACCCTTCCCTGTTACCATGCTTAACACCCACCTTCCTGTAACCATGCAACACCAACCTTCCTGTAATCATTGCTAACACCCACCTTCCTGTAAACCATGGCTAACACCCACCTTCCTGTAATCACTTAACACCCACCTTCCTGTAACCTGCTAACACCACCTCCTGTAATCATCTAACACCCACCTTCCTGTAATCACTAACACCCACCTTCCTGTTAACCCTGATAACACCACCTTCCTGTAATCATGCTAACACCACCTTCCTGTAATCATTCTAACACCCACCTTCCTGTAATCATTATAACACCCACCTTCCCTGTAACCATGATAACACCCACCTTCCTGTAATCATCTAACACCCACCTTCCTGTCCTAACCATGCTAAACACCCACCTTCCTGTTAAACCAATGCTAACACCTTTCCTGTAACCAAGCTAACACCACCTTCCTGTAACCATGCTAACACCCACCTTCCTGTTAACCCATGCCTGACACACCCACCTTCCTGTAACCATGCTAACACCCACCTTACTGTAATCAATTGCTGGAACACCACCTTCCTGTAATCATGCTGACCAACCAACACCCCCCCCCCCCCCCCCCACCAATTCCTGTAATCATGCTAACACCCACCTTCCTGTAATCATGCTAACACCCACCATTCCTGTAAATTCATGCTAACAACCACCTTCCTGTATCATGATAACCACCCCACCTTCCTGTAATCATGCAGGAACACCCACCTTCCTGTAATCCATGCTAACACCCAACCTTCCTGATAATCATGCTAAAACACCCCTACCTTCCTGTAATCATCTAACACCCACCTTCCTGTAACCATGCTAACCACCACCCTTCCTGTAATCATGCTAACACCCACCAATCCATGTTAACCATGCCAAATTAATAACACCCACCTTCCTGTAATCCATGCTAACACCCACCTTCCGGTAATCAATCTAACACACCTTTCCTGTTAATCATGATAACACCCACCTTCCTGTAATTCATGCTAACCACCCCAACCTTCCATGTAACATGAGAACAACACACCTTCCGTCCAGTAATCCATGCTAACACCCACCTTCCTGTAATCATGAATAACACCCCACCTTCCTGTAATCATGCTAACACCCACCTTTCCTGTTAACCTGAAAACCCCCCAACCTTTCCTGTAATCATGCTAACTCCACCCTTCCTGTAACATGCTAACACCCACCTTCCTGTAATCCATGCAACACCCACCTTCCTGTAAATCATGGCTTAACACCCACCTTCCCTTGTACTTCCATGCCTAACAACCACCTTCCTGTAATCATGCAACACCCACCTTCCTGTAATCATGATAACACCCCACCTTCCTGTAAATCCATGACTAACACCCACCTTCCTGTACATGCTAACACCCACCTCCTGTAATCCATGATACCCAACCCCCTCGATCCATGCTAACACCCACCTTCCTGTAATATGCTAACACACATGTAACCATGCAACACCCACCTTCTGTAAACATGCTACAAACCCCACCTTCCTGTTATTGCTAACCACCCCACCCTTCCTGTAACCATGTAACACCCACCTTCCTGTAACATGATAACACCCTTCCTTCCTGTAATCATGCTACCTTCCTACTATAATCATGCTACCCCCCTCATGCTGCCCTAACCAGCCCACTTCCTGTTATCATGCCACAACCCACCCTTCTGTATCAGCTAACACCCACCTTCCTGTAATCAGCTAACACCCCTAACTGTATTCCTTGCTAACAACACCTTCCTGTATCCATATTCCATGTACACAATCATGTTAACACCCACCTTCCTGTAACCTGCAAAAACACACTTCCTGTAACATCTAACACCCACCTTCCTGTAACCATCGACCCCTTCCTGTAGCCATGCTAACACCTTCTCGACCCAGATAACACCACCTTCTGTAATCATGCTAACACCCACCTTCCTGTAATCCATGTAAACACCCAACTTCCTGTACATGCTAACACCATGTATCCATGATACCATCCATTGCTAACACCCACCTTCCTGTAATCATGCTAAACCCACCTTCCTGAAACCATGCTAAACACCCACCTTCCTGTAACCATGTTAAACACACCTTCCTGTAATATCTAACACCCACCTTCCTGTACCCATGCTAAAACACCCACCTTCCTGTATCATGCTAACACCCACCAACCTGTCCTGTAATCATGCTGACCCACCTTCCTGTAACCATGCTAACACCCACCTTCCTGTAATCATGCAACACCTCCTGTAACTACCCACCTTCCTGTAACCATGCTAACACCCACCTTCCTGTATCATTGTAAGTTCCTGAACCATGCTAACACCCCACCTTCCTGTAATCCATAACACCCACTTCCTGTAAATAATGCTTACCCACCCTCCTGCTAACACCCACCTAACCTGTATCAATCTAACACCCACCTTCCTGTAATCCATGCTAACACCACCTTCCTGTAATCATGCTAACACCCACCTTCCTGTAATATCTAACACCACCTTCCTGTAACCTGACACCACTTCTGTAATAACTACACCCACCTTCCTGTATCATCTAACCTCCTTGTTTAAACCTGATAACACCCACTCCAATCACTCTCCAGTAATATAACACACCTCCTGCTAACACCCACTTCCTGTATTCATGTACCTCCTGTATCCTGATATTCCAACCCTCCTTCCTGTAATCATGCTAAAACACCACCCTTCCTGTAAACCAGCTACCCACCCCCTTCCTGTAAACCATGATAACACCCACTACTGATACCCACCTTCCTGTAACCATGCTAACCCCACATTCCTGTAATCATGCTACCCACCTCCACAGCCTGACCCCTTCTGTAACCATGCTAACACCCACCTTCTGTATCATGTAACACCCACCTTCCTGTAAACCATGCTAACCACCTAGCCTGCTAAACCACCTTCCTGTATCATGATAACACCCACCTTCCTGTATGATTCTAAACATCCACCTTTCCTGTAACCATGCTAACACCACCTTCCTGTAACCATTGCTAACACCACCTTCTGTATCATGCTACCCACCCTCTCACCACTATGTAATCATCTAACACCCACCTTCCGACAAGTAACACCCACCTTCCTGTAAATCATCTAACACCCACCTTCCTGTAATCATCTAACCTTCCACCTGCTACACCCATCCTTCCTGTATCTGCTAAACTCCTTCCTGTAATTCATCTAACACACCTCTCTGTAAACTACACACCTTCCTGTAACCCATGATATCACCCCTTCCTGTAATCTGTAAACACCCACCTTCCTGTAACCATGCTAAAACCACCTTCCTGTAATCATGCTAACACCCACCTTCGTAACCACTACCCACCCCTTCCTCCATGTAAACCCCATTTTACATGCTAACACCACCTCCTTCATGTTAACACCAACCTCTGTAATCAGTAACACACTTCTGTAATCATGCTAACACCCACCTTCCTGTAACCATGCTAACACCCACCTTCTGTAATCATGCTACACCACCTTCCTGTAATCATGCTAAACACCCACCTTCCTGTATTCATGCTAACACCCACCCTTCTGTAATTGCTAACACCACCTCTCCTGTAACCATTGCCTACACACACCTTCATGCTAACAACCACCTTCCTGTAATCATGCTACACCAACCTTCCTGTAACATGCCTAACCACCCACTTCTGTAATCATGCTAAACCCACCTTCGTACTATATCACCCACCTTCCTGAAATCAATGCTACACTCTCCAAGTAATCATGCTAAACCACCCACCTTCCTGTAATCATGCTAAACACCCACCTTCTGTATCCAAATTGCTAACACCCACCCCTTCTGTAATCACTAACACCCACCTTCCTGTAACCATGTAACACCCACCTTCCTGTATATGCTAACACCCATTTCCGTAACCTGCTAACCTTCCTGTAACATGCTAACACACACCTCAACCATGTACCCACCTTCTGTAATCATGTAACTCCCACCTTCCTATCATGCCTAAAATACCTCCATGTATCTACACCCACCTTCTGTAATCCATGCTAACAACCCCATTCTGTAACCATGTAACACCCACCTTCCTGTAACCATGCTGACACCCACCTGCCTGTAACCATGTTAACACCCAGCTTCCTGTGACCATGCTATCATCCGCATTCATGTAACCATGCTGACACCCACCTTCCTGTAACCATGCTAACACCCACCTTCCTGTAACCATGATAACACCCACCTTCATGTAACTATGAACCATGCTAACACCCACATTCCTGAAACCATGCTAACACCCAGCTTCGTGTAACCATGCTAACACCAGCATTCCTGTAACCATGCTAACACCCACCTTCTTGTAACCATGATAACACCCACATTCATGTAACTGTGCTAACACATACAATCCTTTAACCATGATAACACCCAAATACCTGTAACTATGCTAACACCCACACTCATGTAACAATGGTAACTCACCTTCAGCTCCACATCCCCACGAATATCGACAATGAAGCCTGGGTACTGATCGAGCAAACGCTTGGTGGCGGACGATATATGAATCCGCAACGCTGCAAAGGAAGAAAAACAACTTTTTGGTCGATGTAACTGATGGTTATGGCATCTGTGGCCACGGGTTGGATATGTCGATGTAACCGCGGGTTATGACATTTGGGGAAATTGTGTGTCATGACATTTGTGGCCGCAGAATTGAATATGTCGATGTAACCGCGGGCTATGACATTTGTGGCAACATGTTGAATATGTCGATGTAACTACGGGTTATGATGTTTGTGGCAACAGGTTGAATATGTCGATGCAACTACGGGTTATGACATTTGTGGCCACAGGTTGCATATGTCGATGTAACAACGGGTTATGACATTTGTGGCCACATGTTGCATATGTCGATGTAACAACGGGTTATGACATTTGTGGCCACAGGTTGCATATGTCGATGTAACAACGGGTTATGACATTTGTGGCCACATGTTGCATATGTCGATGTAACAACGGGTAATGACATTTGTGGCCACAGGTTGAATATGTCGATGTAACTACGGGCTATGACATTTGTGGACACTTGTTGAATATGTCGATGTAACGACGGGTTATGACATTTGTGGCCACAGGTTGAATATGTCGATGTCACTACGGGTTATGACATTTGTGGCCACTTTTTGAATATGTCGATGTAACGACGGGTTATGACATTTGTGGCCACTTGTTGAATATGTCGATGTAACTACGGGCTATGACATTTGTGGCCACTTGTTGAATATGTCGATGTAACGACGGGTTATGACATTTGTGGCCACAGGTTGCATATGTCGATGTAACTACGGGCTATGACATTTGTGGCCACTTGTTGAATATGTCGATGTAACGACGGGTTATGACATTTGTGGCCACAGGTTGAATATGTCGATGTAACTACGGGCTATGACATTTGTGGCCACTTGTTGAATATGTCGATGTAACTACGGGTTATGACATTTGTGGCCACAGGTTGAATATGTCGATGTAACTACGGGCTATGACATTTGTGGCCACTTGTTGAATATGTCGATGTAACGACGGGTTATGACATTTGTGGCCACAGGTTGAATATGTCGATGTAACTACGGGTTATGACATTTGTGGCCACTTGTTGAATATGGCGATGTAACTAAGGGCTATGACATGTGTGGCCACAGGTTGAATATGTCGATGTAACTACGGGCTATGACATGTGTGGCCACAGGTTGAATATGTCGATGTAACTACGGGTTATGACATTTGTGGCCACAGGTTGCATATGTCGATGTAACAACGGGTTATGACATTTGTGGCCACATGTTGCATATATCGATGTAACGACGGGTTATGACATTTGTGGCAACATGTTGAATATGTCGATGTAACTACGGGTTATGACATTTGTGGCCACAGGTTGCATATGTCGATGTAACAACGGGTTATGACATTTGTGGCCACATGTTGCATATGTCGATGTAACTACGGGCTATGACATGTGTGGCCACAGGTTGAATATGTCGATGTAACAACGGGTTATGCCATTCGTGGCCACAGGTTGAATATGTCGATGTAACTACGGGTTATGCCATTCGTGGCCACAGGTTGCATATGTCGATGTAACAACGGGTTATGACATTCGTGGCCACAGGTTGAATATGTCGATGTAACTACGGGTTATGCCATTCGTGGCCACATGTTGCATATGTCGATGTAACTACGGGCTATGACATGTGTGGCCACAGGTTGAATATGTCGATGTAACTACGGGTTATGCCATTCGTGGCCACAGGTTGAATATGTCGATGTAACTACGGGTTATGCCATTCGTGGCCACATGTTGCATATGTCGATGTAACAACGGGTTATGACATTTGTGGCCACAGGTTGCATATGTCGATGTAACTACGGGTTATGCCATTCGTGGCCACAGGTTGAATATGTCGATGTAACTAAGGGTTATGACATTTGTGGCAACAGGTTGAATATGTCGATGTAACTACGGGTTATGACATTTGTGGCAACAGGTTGAATATGTCGATGTAACTACGGGTTATGCCATTCGTGGCCACAGGTTGAATATGTCGATGTAACTACGGGTTATGACATTTGTGGCAACAGGTTGAATATGTCGATGTAACTACGGGTTATGACATGTGTGGCCACAGGTTGCATATGTCGATGTAACAACGGGTTATGCCATTTGTGGCCACAGGTTGCATATGTCGATGTAACGACGGGTTATGACATTTGTGGCAACAGGTTGCATATGTCGATGTAACTACGGGTTATGACATTTGTGGCCACAGGTTGCATATGTCGATGTAACTACGGGCTATGACATTTGTGGCCACTTGTTGAATATGTCGATGTAACTACGGGTTATGCCATTTGTGGCCACTTGTTGAATATGTCGATGTAACGACGGGTTATGACATTTGTGGCCACAGGTTGAATATGTCGATGTAACTACGGGCTATGCCATTCGTGGCCACAGGTTGAATATGTCGATGTAACTACGGGTTATGACATGTGTGGCCACAGGTTGCATATGTCGATGTAACGACGGGTTATGCCATTTGTGGCCACAGGTTGCATATGTCGATGTAACTACGGGTTATGCCATTCGTGGCCACAGGTTGAATATGTTGATGTAACTACGGGTTATGACATTTGTGGCAACAGGTTGAATATGTCGATGTAACTACGGGTTATGACATTTGTGGCAACAGGTATATATGTAGAATATAACGCATGCGTTGGTGCATTTCATAAAATAAAACAGTGCGACTGATTGATATGTCATTTACTTAAGGAATAAAACGTTCGGTCTGTTTAAAGTTAGTGAAGCGTTCGAAGAAGGAAACTTTAAACAGAACAAACTTGTTTTCTATTGCAATAAACACAACATCCCATGGTTGTATTATTTATATTTACATTGCATGCTCTGATAGTTTCAAAAATGTAAATAACCAAATGCGGCGTTAAAATTAGGAATCTTATTGTTTTACGTCTTTTTGTCGCAATTCATAGAACAGCGACTTGCGGTCAATAGCGTGACGTTATTGACAATGTCGATTAACGTCATGTATTTTAATGACGTCAAGCAAACTTTATCGAGTCAACAAATTCGCGCAACGTAACGTGAGGCTAATGTAATGTATTGGGATATAACCACAATATGTTGAATGGGCGTTTCCGTTATGAATGCAACACAGTATAATAGTGTATAATTCCAGCACACAAATATTTATATAATTCCCTAACATTTGATAGGCCAGTAGCAAGTCTCTGTCCAATATTTATATCCCAATAAACTCCCACGCCGAACTACGTTCTACAGGTGCGCTGTCAGTGCTGTCAATGTAAATAAGTGGCTGCCGTCTGTCAAAATAAACACATTTTCTTGATGAATTTATATCAAATGCTGGAATTATAAGGAATGAATGGCCTTTTTGTGGAATTTATCGGGGATATAAACTTGGAAAAGTCGCGGGAATACTGGACGAGGCCTTCTGGCCTTCGTCCAGTATTCCCGCGACTTTTACAAGTTTATACCCCGAAAAATTCCACAAAAAGGCCATTCATTCCTATAATAATAGCGTACAGTAAGCGAAGAAAACACATAGTGTACATCAATACTTCATCTGGGACACCGTGCCTTTAAACACGATACGTGTGTCCGTGTGTCCAGTTTAGCCATGTTGCAGTGTATTTAAACACGATACGTGTGTCCGTGTGTCCAGTTAGCCATGTTTGCAGTGTTATTTAAACACGATACGTGTGCCGTGGTCCAGTTTAGCCATGTTGCAGTGTATTTAAACACGATACGTGTGTCCGTGTGTCCAGTTTAGCCATGTTGCAGTGTATTTAAACACGATACGTGTGTCCGTGTGTCCAGTTTAGCCATGTTGCAGTGTATTTAAACACGATACGTGTGTCCGTGTCCATTTAGCCAGTTGCAGTGTATTTTAAACACGATACGTGTGTCCGTGTGTCCGTTTAAAGCCATGTTGCAGTGTATTTAAACACGATATGTGTGTCCGTGTGTCCAGTTTAGCCATGTTGCAGTGTATTTACCTTCGGATGATGACTCCATGCGTGACGACGTGTTGACCGTGTCCCCGAATAGACAGTATCTCGGCATGGTCAGTCCCACCACTCCGGCCACCACCGGCCCTGTGGTCAATAACATACGTATTCAAGGTGTATGATCACGTGGTTACAACAACAACAACAACAACAACAAGTACTGAAACTTCCAGAAGCCCTCCGATTCAAAGTACGTATTCTTTTATTTTGTCCTTATGTAACGGATTTTGGTACTTTGGCCCAAATTTCTGTCGTTTTTGCGAATAATCAATTTCCGTGTCTACTGACACGGACATCGATTCGTCGCAAAAACGACATAAGTACGTGCCGAACTCCCGTCATGAAGACGCGTTTGCTGCGCCATATTTCATCAAAATCCGTTGCCTATTAAGGAAAATATCAAATAATACTTACTGTGGAGTGGGTGCGCTTTCAACACTTTCAGCCATTGTTGTTGTTGTTATAACCACGTGACCATGCACCTTGGTATTGTGACTATGGAATATTCACTAAATAGTGGCTCTTACATTAGTGATGATATAATAGAGTTTACTCAACTGCCATTTTGAAATACCGGATTTATTTCCCGAGACATCTGGAAATCCGATAAAGAAACGAGTGCGGAGCACGAGTGTCTTTGTCGGATATGCAGATGTCAAGGGAAATAAATCCGGTATTTCAAAATGGTAGTGGAATAAATTGTATATTACATTCTCTTCAATAATTTGTGAAATTTGCTCTTAGACCGGCTTATAACGTTGTCAACATTGGCAGCGTATGAAATGTTTCATTGCCGGAAATAATGTCAAAACGCGACGTCAATTATGTCTCGCGAATGTCTAAGAGGAAACATTTCCTTCAAGAAAATAAATCCCTTCAGAATCACGGTAAATCACTGGGTATTGACTTCATTAGAAACCAGGCAATGCATATATATTTCTTTGGATACGAGCATTGCATAAGTAAAGCTGTTATCTGATACATATAAACGTGCCGGATCCAGAATTTCACCGAAGGTGGAGCGGGAAAAGGGGGGGGGGGGGGGGGGGCGGGCGGCGGGGTAGTCGAAATTCCAATGACTAATTCAGTACATAATGTTCATGTGATAAAACACATGGTAATATCTGCTGAATGGTCCCACTACAATATAATATCTATAGCCTATTTCACCAACATGGCAAAGTATACTTATCTAGCAAAGTATACTTTGAGGGAGAAATTTTCAATTTCAGGATAAATTTATTAATTTTTATTATACTGAATTTATTACATTATCACAGCCATTTTTGCTGTGATAATGTAATAAATGCAGTATAATAATTATGCATACTTTTAATCATCAAATATATGCAGTCGTTAGTTCTATATGAAATACATGTAATGCATTTCGGGAAAAATAATGATTGCTCCCTCAAAGTATACTTTGCAGGATAAGTATATTTTGCAATTTTGATGAAATCGGCTACATGACATTGATGTAATAAAATAAGCCTTATTTGACAGTGCTCTATGTTCCTACAACAATCGGACAGGTTCTGAATATAAATATCTGGAATCCTGAAGGGGGCGAGCCCCCTGCCCCCCTCCATGAATTCACAACTGTACAGTACACAGTTAATGTTTTTTTATATCAAGTTTATCAGGTTTGGCTTGGAAACGGGATAATTCCTAAACTCGACTACTTCCGTACCTGATAAATGTGACGATATCAAAATACATTTAACTTGATATTCTCAATGTATATTTATGTACTTTCGTTTCACATTCCGAAGGACGGGACATATTGCATGCTGCGGAACTCGCGCATATATCCACATACAAATCAAATAAGTATTCGCAGTATGTACGTACTTTCGTTTCCCATTCGAACGCAATGGAACGAAAGACATCAATATGTTTCCAATTTGAGTCTCGTGAGTCCATATTGGTCAGTTTCACCTGGTAGAATAGTTCCTTCTAAATCATCACTAATTTATATTTATATTTTGTATATTTTTCGAGGCGCATTTATTTGATTTGAATGTCGATATATGCAACTCGTTCCGCCGTGCGAATAACCTATACTTTAAATACCATCGTACCTGAGTGCACGCCTATACGGATCCAGAGCGGATACTCGGGCATGTGTCTGATCTTGAAGTGTTTCACCACATCCAAGATGGCGATGGACATGTTGCAGATTTCCGGCGCGTGCTGGTTCCCATTTCTCTCGGGCAGGCCGGAAACCACCATATACGCGTCGCCGATCGTTTCCACCTGCAGGGACGTCGGAAGCATTGCAAGATTGGTCCGGTGAAGGTATGCCCCACCCCATCCCCCTCCCGACACACTCACCCACTCAAAGTGTGTGTTGTTTCTACTCAGTTGAACCGTCTCGTCGAGACGGTTCAACTGAGTGGTAACAACATTAACTTATTATCGATAAATTGGAGATAATAATAATTACATTCATTACCGGTTTTTTTTTTACAATATTTATAACAATTCTAAATATTTCAATAGCACTCATATTTCTTTCAAGGTTATTTGTCCGGCTGGAACATTTACAAGAATGATATTGATCCGTTTGCATTCACTGCAGAACTACATGTACAGTGTATGGCTGTTGTTGTTGTTGTTATGTTCATTTTTGAAGGTGTTGTGGTTTGGTTTTCTCCATAAGCATCCATGTTATAACACAGCATAATTTGATATTTTCATTTACGCATTAATACATTGAATAATGTCACATAGTCAAATGCACATCGTTATCCAATACCGTTATACTATAAATATATGCGTCTTTTGTCCCAATATTACTTTGTAAATAAAATAATTCCTGTTTTAAAATGACTTTGACTAAATGTATTCAACATAAGGATAAAAACAGAGTGGTCACGTGATAACCTAATGAATGTCATCTGATAGCAGGGAGAAGGTTCCTTGTCTTTGCCACTAACACAAAATAACACTAACGCGTTTTTGAATGATTTCCATGTAAAACGCGGAGCTAGCAGACCACAACAACAGTGCATATGGATTCGTAAAATATAACAACAATATTCGGAGAGATTCATAGCGTTCAGGTCCAGTGGAAAAACTTGTGCTCGCTGTATCGTCAATAAACCATGCCCTAGTGAAGAGTTATGTCAACAACGTTCAAGCAATTATATCACACTGATTCGACTGATGCATGGCTTCAATAGTACTAGTTTCGTTATTGCCGACAAACATTTGATAAAACAGATAATCTTCAAAATGGTGCCTTTGTTTCGTTGTATGCGATCGAAACATAGAAAAGTCGCGGGAATACTGGACGAAGGCCGGAAGGCCTCGTCCAGTATTCCCGCGACTTTTCCAATCCAACACAAGTATTAGGGCAACATTTATATATGTACGAATCGAGTGAGCAAGATAACAATACGTTTGCACATTCCGCCGATGTATTTAAGCTTGCGTTAATACAATCGCGGAATGTGTTACGATACGTGTTTGTGTCCGACGGGAGCTAGGCGCCTTGTTATATATAGCAATATCGAAGAAAGCCGAAATATGCGGAATGCATAGTGGTGGGATGGTGTAATATACTGTATTAGGCAGGTAGTGAATAAAACATTTATAGACATTACATGTATATAGTCGCTCTATTTATTTTCAAACCAAATTGTCACTACACAATGATGACATGTCTAGTACAGTATACAGGGCTCTAGATAAGCTGCATATTTGCTTAAATACCCAATTAAAATTGCCAAAGACCCAATTGAAATCAAAAGTAGTGAGTATCAAAAACCAATAAAAAAAATTGTGGTACCTTTACCAAGATCACACATATAGCATATTTTTCTTATTTTCCATGAAAACACATCTTGGTATTTCATTAGAATTGTCTCCAAGGAGACAATTCTAATGAAATGCTAAGACATGTTTTCATTTCGAAGCAAACTATTCAATAATGGCTGTCTGTTGATGTGTGATTTTATTTTACCCAATTAAAATTTTGAAATACCGATTTGCTTCAGAAATGATGGAGGGACAATACTCAATTACTAATTACTTATCTGGAGCACTGAGTATATTACACCATCGCATCACCATTCCGACAGCAACTATTCGTACATGAATATATTGATTACTCCGTACCTTGTAAACGTTGAACCTGTCGATCGTGCTGTCAAACTTCGTGTACAAATCGTTGAGTAAGTCGACAACCTGAAAACACAAGGATAAAACACATGGGTATGCAATATCACTACACTGGCGTCTGCGACGGTTTTAAATCTAGTTAAAGCTGGGGTCTCACATACGAGGTTATACTATGGGCAGACAGATAGTTTTTGTTATATATTCTGTAGATAAGAAATTTTCGGGCAAAATAAGCATTCATTCACCATTACTGCACGTATTGATTGGCATTATTTTACAATTTATATCAGACGTAAATTTTTGCACTGGTACATGTATCAGGGGCGATAACCGTGTTTCCTTAAAATATTAACCGACACTATAATTTATTCTCTGTATTTATTTCTTGACGTGCAATGAACATACTTTATAATCTGTCGAAAATATTATGACGCATTAATTAGTATAAATAATTAAAAAAATATCATGCCTCATTTGTATATGAAAATAACCTGATACCACCGCGAGTCACTATCAGTAAAATATATGTTAATAAATGATTATATCTGTATAGCGGGCACTCGTAATTTTTAGAACTGGTAGAATAGTAACACAAGTATACACGTATTTAATTCCTATAAAGAAAAGTTAGTGCCTACTGAAGCAGACTAAAAGTGTTGAAGGTACATGCCCACTGAGTGTCTGCATGCTAGAAGCCAATATGTGCACATACTGTAGAGAGCCGTCTTCTCAGGATCTGCAGCATTTGTCACTATTATTCACCTCTAAAAATCGCAATTTGGCATTAATGGAATAGTCCGGAAATTATATGTAGTATGGCCAATGCAGGATATCCAGGGTAGAATGGGTTAAACTTTTGAAACGTTGGTAAAATAAACGCATTGACCATGGTATATTATGTCATATTATATCCAATGTAGCATCGTCTAGTGTGTATTTAGTCAATGTACGGTGTGTTATCTGACACAACTATCAGACTTATCTATGTTATATTATCTGAGGAAAAGCGTTGGTTCCGAAGCTCGCAAAGGAATTCCTACCATTTCCGATAAATTGCACGTCAAAAGACACGAGCCCGGTGTTGTATTTATCAGGTAGTGTGTTTATTTGTAATCAACGCGGGCTTGCTTATGTTCCGTTATTACACTGACGCTATTTCGGTAACCTCGTGTTACGCCGTATGATCATATAGGCGAAGAGCATTAAGGTTCAGATCTGAAAAAAAACAAGCCAAAGCTGATTTTTTCAGAAAATGACCAACATATAATTAGTAATAACATATCAAAACTGCACATGAATCCCACTGGAGCTTAATCCAGGAATCAAGATGGCGTCCAAAATGGTCGCCAAAATGACAAACATACCGAATATAACTAACGAATCATAATAACCAAAATTGTGAAATGTAATACAATCAAAATGGCGTCCAAGATAGCCGCCAACATCTCCTAACTCTCTAAACTGAGCAAACATGTGGAACATTTGGAATGACTGTATTCAAATGCAATATTGGGGTTATTAGGAGACATTCCAACTATACAATATATTTAATGCATATTTTATATATTATGTTATGTAAAATGATATTCAAGATGGCCGCCAAATTGCGAGAAATGTCGAAAATGACTTAAATTTGAAATACAATATATAACATTTACCCTAATCACTATATTTGAATGTGTTATATGGGTCATTTGAAGACATTTGAACTGCGCAGTACATTTAATGCATGTTGTATTTATTATATTATGCAAAATGATATTCAATATCGACACCAACATTTGAGAAATATCGCAAAATAACTTACATCTATATACGGCAACAGGGAAATGAAAACTAAAACAAAACACTTTATTGCTATTTATGCTTAAAACATGTTTCAAATAGGCAGACTTAGTTCATTGCAGCAGTATCAAACACAATTATGTTTGTAACCGCATAACTAATTGGAATAACCTGCTAAATTAGCAAACTTACCAGTAACTTTAAAACTAATCACCAGTGACATTATCGTCACGAAGCGACCACATTGAAATTATCGATCATAAGTAACATTGATATATATTGGTAGTTTAACCAAAATGATGGTACCTAGAAATATATTAATTGTAAATAATTAATTTTCAAATTGATGTGTTTGTGGAAGATTGGCAGCATAATAGCAAAATGGTCATACGTGAGGTGGTATCAGCAGCTATATTATATTATCAGTTGTTAGTTCCATTCGCACGGATAAACATGATTGATCGATATCCATTTATTTTACAATACTGCACTCATTATGACCATATTTATCAAATCAACAATAGGTTAACGTACATATACATGTACATGCAGGATTCACATTCTAATTTGTGTGATATTCCACTTTTTGATATATACATGAACTGGTATAACATATGCATAACACCACCAGATGATTCTCATGCACAATATTCGTGTAACCATATAAAATGATCGATATGTGTATCCCTTGTCTAGAGCGATGATTGAATCGATTCGATTCATTTATTTTTGGCAATATACTATGCTGTATACATGAGAGGAGACGTGTTTTAACTCGTTCGTATATGCATAAATATGACGTATGACTTTACGGTACACCGAAGAGAAAAGAAAGTAAGTATAAACATTATGTAACATTAAACTCGTGTTTTTCGGACCGCCAGAATGATAGATAGATATATGATTAATTGTGTTTAACCGGTTGTCAACAGTTGTGGTCATTTTAGGCACCGATCAACTGGGGTAGATCCCGTATTTCATCTGTAAAGAGGAATCCCAAAATCAGAACTGAATATTTCCATCAAGGAAATATATATTCAGCCCTCAACTTAGAATATCCGGACTTGTGCCAGGTCATCAATGCATACGACTCACTTAATCCCACCGCCTAAACGTAATCGGAGTACACTAATCTTACTACGAGTACAACTGGGATAACCGGCTTCAACACTCACGTACAAGAAAGCCAAATTGTAAGTGAGAGCCAAACTCAAGGATATCACGATTCTTGTAAGGATGGCCCGCACTGCTAACCGTCCAACCAACCGCCCACAGCTTGTCAATTAGTGTAAACATGTTCCCACGGACAGGACTCTTTAAACGCCGTTTGTCAACAGCAACAGCAAACTTCAAGGGAATAAGACATGGCCAGTGTGTCACATACTTCCATATACATGCAATATCAGTCTTGTATTATTCTACAAAGTGTGTACATATATTATGCCGTGCAATCCATATGTACTACACAAAATATATAACTTGCACCATTGTAAACAATATATATATCCCTGGTAACCACCCAAGAAGGTCATGCTATCTAACCTTTGATTAGTATCATATGTTATGTATTATAATTTAACAAATATATATATCTTAAAATATAAGATTTGACAGTGTCATAATATAAACAATTTAAAGTAGGCATAGCTGCATATAAATATAGGCTGGCAGGCAAAACTACACATTTTCCTATAATTAGTTATTTCACATGAAATGTATATGTTATGTCTACAATGTACTCGTATATAACTGTATATATGATACTATGCATATATGAGACACAATGGTCATGATGACACATCTACTTCCGCCCGTGTGAGAGTCCGTCCGAAATGTACATAAACTTATTCTCTCCAATCATAATCAGATTGTGTTATAACGTTTTTCACAAAATTTCCGTTTTTTTTAAATACCTTATACGTAGATTTCAAACGCAAAGTCGAGTCATGATGACACGTAAAACTCCTTTTTGTTACCATTCATACATGATTCCGTAGACCATGGATTTGGCCTTCCTACACAAGGTCAATATCAAATTACATTGTGTTAACGGTTTTATGAAATTTGACTTGAACGAAGTACCATAATTATACATGTATCTCTAGCCACATAAATACACCCTGATACGATCACTAAATATTGGGACTATCAATACACCCTCGGACTAGCAACAGCCTATGCGGGCTCAACATGCGGGCTGTGGCCTTCTGTATGCATATTGAACAACATTTTCAAGTTTTGGCGGCCATTTTGGACGCCATATTATTTAAACAATAAAATTATTGAAGCTGAAATAATAGTGAATGTAACTCCAAGACAATTACAAATCAATTCATATATGTTGTGAAGAAAATGTAACTTTCACATATTTTGTTGGCATTCTTGGCAGCCATCTTGGATATTTGAAAGGTTAAGCGACTCATACTTATTAAAAGGTTAATATATGCATTGTTCAGTGATATGCTGCCACCCTGTGTGTGAATATATTCATTAATGTCACCTGTATGTGTTTAATAAATGTATGGCAGCCATCTTGGATGCCATATTGAATTCTGGATTAAGCTCCAGTGGGATTCATGGGGAGTTTTAATATGTTTGTACTAATGATATTCTGGACCTATACTGAAAAATGCAGCTTTGGCTTATTTTTTTTCCGATCTTTGGCGATTTTATGTCTAATACTATTCGCTTAATAATAACTTTAGCGACAGTAGTTTTCAAATTAGGATAGACTTGTGGTTATGGCTGCAGGAATGGGGGATATGACCTTCGCTACCAGTACATCCGCGCAGTCTGGTCGGGGTCTGCACTGTTTCCCATTCAGTCACGGAAACCCATGACATGCTTCTAACTAACAGCGTAAAGTCAATATTTAGTCGAATGATGGCAGGCTGTGAGCTAGACTGGAATAATCGGTTGGCAGGCTGTGAGCTAGACTGGAATGAATCCGATGGCAGGCTGTGAGCTAGACTGGAATAATCGGATGGCAGGCTGTGAGCTAGACTGGAATGAATCCGATGGCAGGCTGTGAGCTAGACTGGAATGAATCCGATGGCAGGCTGTGAGCTAGACTGGAATGAATCCGATGGCAGGCTGTGAGCTAGACTGGAATGAATCTGATGGCAGGCTGTGAGCTAGAGTGACAACAAATCCATAAGCCCCATTTCTCCAGTTTCAGCATAAACATGTGCGCATTTCTTTCGACAAAAAACATACACCCCTGGCCCAGTATCCAAAACACATATATCATTCCTATTGTCTGTTCCACGTTTTTGAAAAGTCACCCTCCCCAAAAAATTGTGTTTCATGAAATTCCATCAAATATTGATTTTATAGCGAAAAAACGATTTTCCTATGTGAATTTAACATGGGGGCCAAAAATAGATTTTTTTTAAATATGTTTTTATTTGTGAACCGATTTTCAATATATAACTTTTGTTTTCTTAGTTACATCATTTTCAAGCTATTTCGCCAGGTTTCGGAGTCAATTTCCAAAATGTTTAGTTTTTTGATCCTGAAGGAAAATTTTGGAACTTGTCTCCCCATTTTTTTTGGCAATAAAATCAATATTTTATGGAATTTCATGAAACAAATTTTTTAGGGAGGGTGACTTTTTTGTTATTGGTGAAAAAGTACTTATATTTAAATATTTTTTAGATTTAATGTGTTTAATAGCCAAAAGTTCGTCGGCAGAAAAACGTGGAACGGACAGTAGTTCTCCCAATGTACTATTGGACAAAAGTCCTGAAATCAATGTAGTGAACATATATGCGTGTCACATATATACTACCTATGCTACACTAGTTCTATGTTTTAATGAATTAGCATGATATAGAGGTCTCACATTTAATTTATATTCCGTTGTTATAGTATGTATCCACGTTATTTATTTATTATTATCATTATTATTATTATTATTATTATTATTATTATTATTATTATTAAAGGTACATACCCACTCAGTAGGCACACAATATTCTTTATATCAGAGACATCATCTAGTACATTTTCTTGCAAAATAAACATTAATACCCCATTACCCCACGTATTGATTGGCATTATTATGCATCTTATATCAGACGTAAATTTCCACACTGATATCAGGGGCGATAACCGTGTTCCCTTAATATATTAAAGGACATTACTATTTATACTACTCATCTGTATGTATTGTTTGATGTGAAATGATCATACTTTATAACCTGTCGAACATATTATTGTTTTAGGTGACGCATTTAATTAGTATAGCTAATTAAAAACATATCATGCCTCATTTGCATATGGATAGAGTAAATTATACACTTATTTAATTCCTATAAAGAACAGTTTGTGTCTACTGAATGGGCATGTTACATGATGTACCTTTAATGACTGTAGCAGACTTGAATTTGCTGACTGAAATAAATTGGACTACAGGATAACAATAGTCGAGTTTATATGAAACAATAACAATGCAGGTTTCCTCTGAATATAGATGCACTGTATACATATGGCTCAACTCATTAGATACATCCTTTGATCCTCTTATATATATGTACATATGTACGTACAGTCTGTATTCCAACTATAATTGTTACATGACTGCCGCTGTTTAACACCGCTCACTGCCATGTTCAATCGTACAGCGCGTGCTGTTTGACTATGACTGTCGACAATGCTCATTCCTTGGCCAAGCCAACACCTACGTAATGCATTTGTCTCATGACGTTATTAGAACGCGCCATTACGTCACCAGACCGGTTGATAACGGTGGGCACGGAACTTTTTAAATTGATGCGGCTGCATCACGCGACGTGTACTGTGGCCCCGGAATATGTATGAGTAAATCAGCTGTTTCAATGGAGCAAATTATCAAAGTACCGAAAGTACAGCAGACATATACATTCTCAAATTATATGATATTTCCGATGGAAGTGTAACAATAATGTTCGATCATGTCCAGCGGTGGGTAAACGTTTGCCGGGCCCGTCGGTACTATTTGAACCCAAGGCCTTCGGGTACAAATAGTTCCCTCGTGCCACGACAAACGTTTACCCACGGCTGGACATTGTCGAACCTTATAATATCAAATATTCAAGGGTGAAAGCGTTAAGATGTCATACAAGGTGTACTAAGACGGTTTAACTAGTACTATAGTATGTTATCCCATTATGTGGATGACAGAACTATGTCATCATACAATTCACATCACCGCGATTGACGACGGAGTACCCCGCGTTTGACGACGTACCCCGCGCTTGACGATGGCATACCCCGCGTTTGACAACGGCGTGCCCCGCGTTTGACGACGGCGGCGTACCCTGTATAGCTCGAGAAATGGGGCACTTTTATTTACAATGTCGAGCCCGAAATGTTTGACGAGTGATTCTTATGTAACATTGTATGCTGAATTCGAAAATCTATTTCTTACAAAATTCAGATGGGCACTTTTCTGGCAAATTCAAGGTGGCCGCCAAAAGTTATGTCGATGGGAGAACTATGCCATCATAACGTTCACATCGCGCTTGCCGATGGTGTGTCCCGCGTTTGACGACGGCGTGCTCCGCGTCTGCCGACGGCGTGCCCCTCGTTTGCCGACGGCGTGCTGTCCTGCATTTGCTGACGGCGATACCCCGCGTTTGCCGACGGCGGTCCCCCGCGTTTGCCGACGGCGGTCCTCGCGTTTGCCGACGGCGGTCCCCGCGCTTGACGACGGCATTCTCTACGTTTGACGATGGCGTGCCCCGCGTTTGTCGACGGCGGTTCCCGCGTTTGACGACGGCGTTGTCCGCGTTTGACGACGACGGTCCCCGCGTTTTATGACGGTTTTGTTTGTTTGTTTGTTTGTTTGTTTGTTTGTTTGTTTGTTTGTTTGTTTGTTTGTTTGTTTGTTTGTTTGTTTGTTTGTTTGTTTGTTTTTTGTTTGTTTGTTTGTTTGTTTGTTTGTTTGTTTGTTTGTTTGTTTGTTTGTTTGTTTGTTTATTGGTGTGTAACGGCCTGTCAACAGCTAAGGTCATGTAAGGCCGGGCAAACGGATTCAATCCCGTTTCATCCTGGTGGATTGGGGGGAAAATCCCAAAATCAGAACGGAATATTTACATGGAGAAAACATATATTCAGCCCTGAAATTAGAATAACCTGACCTGGTGCCAGGTCCATACCACACTAAGTCACTTGGCCCCTTCCCCTAGAATAGGATTACGAATAATCGCAATACTGACATAAGGGGTATAACCAGATTAAACTTTCACATACAAAATACCAAAGACGTATGTGAGGGCCAAACCAGGTCTCCAGTCAGAATTCCAATAAAGATGAACCCCGATCGTTAAATTACCCATTGCATGCTCCCACCTACCACCCACGTTTTATGACGGTGTTCTCCGCGTTTGACGACAGCGTTCCCCGAGTTTGCCGACTGCATACCCCGCGCTTGCCGACAGCGGTCCCCGCGTTTGACGACGGCGTACCCCGCATTTTCCGAAGGCGTACCTGTATGGGGTTACTGGCGGCGGCGAGAGCCGTGAAGCCGACGATGTCACTGAAGTAGATGGTCACACAGTTGAAGGCCTCGGGTTTTACGGCGTTCCCGCGCTCCAGCTGGGTCGCCACGGACCTGACCAATACAATAAACAGATAATAGAGAATGCCAATTTTCCTGTCAACACAGTGCGTATGTGCCGTGAAACACGGTGCCGTTAAACATTTTTGATATCCTGTCAATACGACCTAATCATTGCGCATGAATATGTGCGGTTGTCATACTAGTCGATTCTCTGATTATGAGATGCGACTGGGGTTATATTTTTTGCATTTTAAAGCTATTTGTAGGTGTTGTACGGGATAAATAGAATAGTAGGTTAGTGCCGTGAATGGGAAACATATCTGGCGCGGCACGGAAACGGGATGGGCGAGGCTCATCCCGTTTCCTAAGCCTTGCCAGATATGGTTTTCCCATTCACAGCACTAACCTACTATTTTCTATATCACTGATGCCCACTTAGATTGTCTACAACACTACATTCATTTGGTGCTTTGACCAATACGATCAACGTCCTTACTCAGGAACTGGGAGGCGTGTATGCAGTAGTTCCCCCGCTGTTTCACCTCCATACGTGTTTGTATTTTAAAACAGTATTTTTTCTTATTTCTGTGTTAAAATATCTTTAGGGAACATTCATTTCAACCGTCTCGACGAGATGGTTCAAATGATGGTCACATAACAGACTTTTAATGAGAAACACATACAATATTTCATGTTACCATCACTAGTATTAGGTATCTTTCAAATGCAGCTGCATAGGTCACTCGAAAAAGGTCCGTGAAGATAAACAGATATTTACTGTCTGTTTCACGAAACATACCCAAATTTTGTATTGACTATATAAACAATCAAAAAAAAATGTTTGTTTCGATAATATTAAATTAAAGCAAAATTTAAGTCTACATTATTATTCTAATTTCAGAAATAGTGGACCGATTTTCAAAATTTAACTTTTGTTTTCTTAGTTATATCATTTCCAAGCTATCTAGCCAGGTTTCGGAGTCAATTTCAATGTTTCGATTGTTGACTCCTCCCACAGCTCATCCACGTCATTTTACCCCATATTAAATTCCCATAGACAAATCAATTGTTTGTAACAACATCAATATTTGACCAAATCTCACGAAATAAAAAGAAGGATCATTCTTAAATTTTAATAAAATTTAATATTATCGAAAAATGATTGTTTTTGCATTGTTTATATGGTCGTACTATTTGGATGGGTTTTGTGAAACAGGCAGTAGTCAAGTATGCGATCGGGAGTGACGTGAGGGTCGAAAAACGAAGTTTTTGAAATTTACTTTGAAACCTGGCTAGATAGCTTGGAAATGATGCAACTAAGAAAAAAAGTTAGATTTTGAAAATCTACCCACATATGATGGAGTTTTATCAAATTAAAAAAAATTGAAGGGCGACTTTTTTTGTGATAGATGCAAAAGTACTTAAACTTAAATATTTTTAGATTGAAAGCGTTTAATAGCTATAAGTTCGTTGGCAACAAAACGTGGAACAGACACTACATAAGTGTAATAAATAATACGACAAGTCGCCTTACTGTGGGAAGAGCCATTGCAGTAGTTCCTCCGCATTCCGTTTCACATGCATGAGTGTTTGCATTTTACAATAGTATTTATCTATGTCTAGTACATGTACATGTATTGCTCATTTAAAGTACGTCACGCACACCTGTTGTTAGGCCCGTTTCCACCTAAATGTTCTTCAATGTATCTGCAACTGATGGGGTAATGTTTTATGCAACAACGTGTACATACACCGTGAAATGATTTTTCCCTATTGACGTCTCGTGAGTTCATATTGGCTAGTGCCGGAATTACGCGTCATCTCGCAAAACAGTTCCTTCTAAATCGCCACTAATTTGTTAATTTTATTTACAGTTTGTACATTTTTTGCAGCGCATATCAGTTGCGAATAATGTACGTATATAATAAAAAACGTTATTTGATTTGTATGTGGATATAATTATGCCACTCCTACCACCGCGTAACGATATTACCAAGGTGCATGATCACGTGGTTACAACAACAAAAACGTCACCCACTCCAAAGTAAGTATTATTTGATATTTTCCTTAATATGAAAGCGATTTTGATGAAATATGGAGCAGCAAACGCGTCTTCATGAGCTGCATTTGGCGGTCCGGGGAGTTTGGCACAGATTTATTTCGTTTTTGCAAAGAATCGATTTCCCTGTCGGAGACACGGACATCGATTCTTCGCAAAAACGACAGAAGTTTGGGCGAACATACAGAGACCACAAAATGCAGCTTAAGAAGACGCGTTTGATGCGCCATATTTCATCAAGATCCGTTACGTAATAAGGACAATATAAAAGAATACGTACTTTCAATCGAATGGATTCTGGAAGTTTCAGTACTTGTTGTTGTTGTTAGTACCACGTGATCATACACCTTGATTACGCTCATAAAGTCGCGCAATATCGCACGCTACGGAACTCGTGCATATATCCACATACAAATCAAATAACCTATAAGTATCAAGGTGTATGATCACGTGGTACTAACAACAACAACAAGTACTGAAACTTCCAGATTACATCCGATTCAAAGTACATATTCTTTTATATTGTCCTTATTACGTAACGGATTTTGATGAAATATGGCGTATCAAACGCGTCTTGTGAAGCTGCATTTTGGTGGTCTCTGTACTTTGGTCCAAACTTCTGTCGTTTTTACGAGGAATCGCGTCTTCATGAGCTGCATTTGGTGTGGTGGTCCATGGAGTTCGGCACAGACTTATGTCGTTTTTGCAAAGTATCGATTTCCGTGTCGGTAGACACGGAAATCGATTCTTTGCAAAAACGACAGATGTTTGGGCGGAAATACAGAGACAACCAAATGCAGCTTAACAAGACGCGTTTGATGCGCCATATTTCATCAAAATCCGTTACGTAATAAGGACAATATAAAAGAATACATACTTTGAATCAGATGATGTTTCAGTACTTGCTGGTGTTGTTTGTACCACGTGATCATACACCTTGTATATCCACGGTGTCAAATGAAATGAGTCCATGATACGCAGCCTTACTGCGGGGGGAGTCTATGCAGTAGCCCCCTGCTTCTGTTTCACATCGAGCGGTATTTGCATTTTGAAATAATTATTTATCTATATTTGTTATTTCTCATTAAAAGCATATTGTTGTGACCATTCATTTCAACCCTCTCGACAAGACGTTTCAAATGATGGTCGCTTAACATTCTTTTAATGAGAATGGAATGGAATGGAATGGTGCTTAACGGCCCAGTATCATTTAGGGCCAAGCGATTTAGATGAAGAAGAAAATAATAGTGAAATAGTATATTAGATCTGGTATGTAACTTTTAATGAGAAGCAAATACAAATATTGATTACACTATGTAGTGTTGTAAAACATCTAAATATTTTATTAATCTTAATCTAAATATTTTAATTGAAGTATACTGTAGAGTAAACGAGGCCAATCAAATGTATTGATTGCACTATGTAGTGGTGTAAAAAATATACATATTTTATTTGATCTCATTAAATTACACTTGAAGTATACTGTAGAGTAACGCGGCCAATCAAATTGATTGATTGCACTATGTAGTGGTGTAAAACATATAAATATTTTATTTGCTTCTCATTTTCATTAAAATGAGAAGCAAATAAAATATTTATATGTTTTACACCACTACATAGTGCAATCAATCAAACATATAAATATTTTATTTGCTTCTCATTTTCATTAAAATGAGAAGCAAATAAAATATTTATATGTTTTACACCACTACATAGTGCAATCAATCAATTTGATAAATTTGATCGGCCACGTTACTCTACAGCATACTTCAAGTATAATGATCCAATCAAATGATAAGCGGCCTTACTCTGGGAGAAGTCTATGCAGCAGTTCCTCGGCCTTCTGTTTCTCCTCGAGGTAAGCCTTGGTGCGCTCGGCGGCCAGCGCCTCCAGATTATCGGCGTACTGGGACATCCGCTCCAGCAGATTGTCCATGATATTCGTCGTCTTGCCACTGTCGGCACACAAACACGTATATAGAGAATATATATGTGGCTGTAACTGGAGAAATGAAGCTTATGGGATTTCTGGCCAGTGTAGCTCTTTATCGAATAGCGCACTCCTGTAGTTTGATAGAGAGATATATTGCTTGTTAGAAGCATTACCGATGCTTCATTAATGTATGTAGATAATACATAATTGGGAAATGACATGTGATTTTGTACTACGAAAGTTATCGGTTTTTTCATGAAATATATTTACAGAAACTGTGATATTTTCTGTAAATGACGTCGAAAGATAACGAAATGTTCACAGTAAATGTAGAATATGATTCTGCATTTTATATGGACATTTCGTTATCTTTCGACGTAATTTACTGAAAATATAACAGTTTCTGTAAATATATTTTATAAAAAAAATGTTAGGTACAAAATAAAAAAAATATATATATACATGCATTTTTCAAATCAGTAAACAATTGGTTGAAATCGTAGTAATATACCAATTCACAATTTACATACATGTATTTATGTTTAGAAACAAGTAAACATTCCAAGGAAAATATACCTAGCTCTGAAAACCAAACAAAAACGTCACTAAAGGCCATTTATAGAATTGGTTTTCAAAGCTATGTGTATTTGTGTCACGTTTTGCTTGTTTCTAAACATAAATATGTGAATTGTACACATTTTACCCTCCCCACTCCGGGCTATTGACATGTGGGTCACTGATCGCGAAGCCCATGAGCCCCATTTTACCAGTAACAGCTATAGTTTTACTGGATCAATAAATAAACAGGGGGCCGTTTCACTAAATTCGTACGACTAAAATGTTCCTAAGTGCAAATTTAGGATCGTCTGGAAATTTCACTGATTGATGGATTTACATGTATTGAGCATAGGCTGCATATGCAGCCTATGCTCAATAACTGTAAATCCAATAAGTGTTTACAAGAAAGCATTGTTAATGTGAAATTAATTATCATAATTTTGCACTTGCGAACATTTTAGTCGTATGAAGTTTAGTGAAACGGGCCTCAGGTAACAAATGGAAACAACGCCGTATCTGCATTCATCCTTAACCACGTTTTGTCATATTGTGATAACAATATAGCTGTATTATACATACATGTACATTGTATATACATGTACAATAGTTAATTAACACTTAGTCTACTTCCAATAGTACGGTAATTGTACAGACTAATACTGTATGATCCTATTGATCTATTAATCAATGCGATCCCCCTATTAAGCTCTTGCTAAGCATCCAATTAGATGGACACCAGGGGCCCGTTTCACTAAACTTCTTACGATAAGAAATTATCGTACGAACTTCTTAGGCGCATTTTACCGTTTCACTAACGTCAATTTCCTGCGAACTTTCTTGCGAAGTTCGTAACTTTCCTCGTAAGTCTGCGATAGGTATTGGGCTGCCGTACGAAGATTTTTTAGCGCAAGTGTCACTGCCGCCATACATGTATTTCATGAATAACATCGCCATGAAATCGTCCGTGCATATTTCGCCCTATAGGTTTCACCCTATACTTCCGTCTGTCCGTTTATTTTTGGCATTACTTAGTAATACATTACCCTCACTACTGATCGTACGTCCGTTCGTCTGTTTATTTTGTTTTTAAGTGTTGGTCTGTCCATCTGTCTGTTTTTTTTTTTTTTTTTTTGTTTCAAGTTTTTGTAAGTTTCTCAAATCACTTATAGGGGCCCTAATGCGTAGACAGACCGGATTATCTAGCGTTAGCTGCTTATCAGTTAGCCAGCAAATGCAACCCAGATATAACGTGGCTTATAGAGTAGTGACTCACTATCCGTGTAGCTGTTAATCAGTTAGTGCAGCAAATGCAGCCTGATATAACGTGGCTTATATAATAGTGACTCGCTTTTCTTGTACCTGCTGATCAGTTAGGCCAGCATATGCAACCTTATATAACGTGGCTTATGGAGTAGACCCCTCACTATAATTTTACCTTCTGATCAGTTAGCCAGCAAATGCAGCCTGATATAATGTGGTTTAAGGAGGAGTGATTCACTATAATTGTAGTGTGGTGTAGGGGTGAAATGGATGAAAACACGAATGAAATATTTTCAAAAGTAATATGTATGTAATGTGTTGTCATATCATTTTTGTTTTGTTACTGTATACTATATGGTACATCGAGTTGCCATCTCCGCCATCTTTGTATGTACAGCCATCTTACAGTTTCATCACTTCGACCGTTTGACACATACAGCAAATAATATGACAGACGAGAAAGTATTACAATGTGGTGCAATACATTATAGACATATATATAGATTATGAGGCGCCAGCGATATAATCTATATTGTATCGTTCTCAGACCATGAGCTGAGAAGTTTAAATATACAAAAGTACAAAACTACTATATAGTTTGGTATTTTTGTACTTTTGTATGAAAATCTTACAATATAATCTCAATTGTAAACTTCTCAGCCCTTGAGATTAGGAATTTATCAAAACAATGCTTGCTGTACAAGACTATATAGGTGTTTTGTACGAAAACTATAATTTTAAGCCAAATATGTACAATGAACCACGAAACCGCTATATCACAATTACTGATACATGTGGGCTAGTCATATTGATAAAAAGGACGACGTCGTCCTTTTTATCAGCTAAAGGTCGACCTTTCATAAGCTCATACCTACGGAAAAGGGGGTACCTGTTCATTGTTCATGGGAATAGGGCCATGTAGTATTGTTTTAGCCCCTCTCCATCAGGGGCTACACTGTTAGATATTCATTCGCAAAAGAATCCCACTACCCGATGGTAGCGAAACTATGTGGCTGGGCTGCATTATCGGGACGTATACTGTATCTAAATGTCATAAGGTACCTATTGTCAGACATAGAGTAGCCAGATAGCAGATATATATGTACACGAATATGTCCACACGAGCGAATATGTCCGCGGACATATTCAATCATTTCAACAGAAAAGCTATATTAACTCAATACGGCGATACAAATAGTCTTTCATTTGATATATTGATTTAATGTTTGAGTATAAGCTTGATTTGGCAGTATAAACCATCATATGATATGAAAAAATCCAATATGGCCGCCATGCATTAACAAATGGTACATGTGACTGCTCACCTTGTAGGGAGATGGTCTATGTAAGCTTACTTCCAATCCAATTCTCTTTTGGAGTGATTACAGTTGAAAAACAATAAAAACAGAGCAGAAAATACAAAAAAATAAAAAATCATAAGTAGTATAAGGGGCCAATTTGGAGGCACATACCCAGTTGGACCTATTTTTTTAAAATTACACTCAAAGCATTTTGTATGAAATTACACCGACTAACGCTATCCACCAACAATAAACACAATTTCTCTATCCTTTTGACTCTGTGAGGGTGTAATAAATCACTCAGTACCGGTTCCTCCCCAAATGACTGTAATTGTTTGCGCACCTGTCACCGGTGCTGTAACAGCATTATACTCCCTAATAGCTTCATCTACATCCTCAAAAGTCTTAGCAGCGTGGTTCTGCTTTATAATTTCACTATTAATCCAGTCTAATCTCTCTGTTCTTTTTTCTGCCCACTGTGCCTGTGCCTTTTGTAATTGCTCTACGGCATTATCATGCCTTTTGCGTTCTTCAATCGCAGAATTATTCACAACTGAATAAGAAATTACTCCCTGTAAACGCCAATGCGTTAACCAAAGCACCGCCAACCATCATAGCTATTCCAGACATTTTGTTTATATAATAATTTTATTACTTAAAAATATTATCAGAATTATACCTTGTTTAACAAGCATATCTCTCGTAGCAATAGCAAGTCCAGTATCCAACATTAACAGACCATTATAACCATCAAGTTGCAGTTTTGGCACCGCCTGTCTTATAATTTATTCATTATCTGCGCATATCCGATTTCAAGCGCCGTTATTACAGCAGCATGATATGCAAGATTTCCTATTATCTTTCCATCTGTATTAATTGCCGTCATCTTTTTTATTTTACTTAATAATAAATTTAATTTAATTTAATTAATTATTTACTCCATAAGATGAGGATTGTGTTTTACACTAGGCATTTCAGGTTCTTTTGTTTCAATTTTATTTCGATTTAACAATTTATAGCCAAACACAAACCCACCACTAACTCACTGCCACTGCCACAAAATATATTATATTCGAGGTTTTATAGACTTTCACTATAACCGGTTCTTCAGGTTGTATATCTACTTTTTTCTTATGTACCATATGTAATAGACTTTCTTGTTTGGCTTTTCTAGCAGCAGCACCCTTTTTACCAGCTTCAACCCTCTTTGGATTCTTTGCTGTTACTTGTTTTAATCTCCTCTTTTCGTTCTGGAATTTCTTCATCAGGAATCTGTTGTGTGTTCCCGTTTCCATTTATTTTTATTTATATCATTTATATTTTTAAATTGACAATATTTAAATGTTGTTATCGCTGCAGTAATAGGTGCCAGAAATGCTCCAAACCTAAAATACAACTCACAACAAGTACTAGTCAATGCATGGTTAACAAATGGATCTCCTTCTAAATCAGTTACGAGTTTATCATGATTTTCTGCTGGTATAGGCAAGATATTACCTACAGCTAGAGCATACATATTCAAAATAGTATTACCAAGAGTTTTCGTCATTGAAGCACCCAATCTACTTTCATATCTACTATACAATTTCAATATTTGTTCATTTGACAACTCTTCTAGTTGTGAAATAGTTATATCTTT
Organism: Conchocele bisecta; assembly: GCA_029237695.1. Lineage (NCBI taxonomy): Eukaryota > Metazoa > Mollusca > Bivalvia > Lucinida > Thyasiridae > Conchocele > Conchocele bisecta. The sequence goes on along the minus strand of CM055265.1, from coordinate 3,480,362 downwards.
ACCCAAATATGAACAGATTTCCCACCTGAAATAATCGAAGATAACCGTTGTTTTAAGTGATCATTTTTTACTTCACCTACAACACTATCATTGGATACTTTATCATCACTTAGTTGTTCTATAAGTTCCTCACAATTCATTTTTATTTTGCATAATATAAATTTCAATTTAAATTAAACCCAACCCGAGCCAAATATAATCAATAATTGTATGAATATCCATATCTCAAACATTTAAAATATTCATACAATTGTTTAAGTTAAATTTGCTTAGAACAACTCAACATTGTTAAGCAATACCTATTTGTTGAACAATTCTTAACATTGGTATCTATGAATTGCTCAGCTAAATCAAGTTAAATCAAGTTTAAATTAAGTTAAAACCCAGTAAAATAAGTAAAATATTAGTAAGTAATACTAAGTAATACTAAGCATTAATTAAGCAACGTATAACCAGTAGGTTGATCAGTTCTAATAAGCAACTTAGAATGTTTTGTTTTCGATAACTCTTTTCTTATTTTGTTTCTCTCCTCTAGTGTCGAAATAACATCATTTTCTCTCAAACAGTCCTCAAAACTATCTCTGTCTTTCGTATAAAACATACACAGCCATTTTGTCTGTTCTCTTAAGTCTTTTAATACTGAATTATATCTCTGTGATATAACCCAAACACTTTGCTCTGCATGTCGTCCAGAGAATGCGAGCTGTGACAACATATCCTTTTTTCTTTGTTAATTGCTTTGTAGCTGAACAGTCATCAATGATATATAATGTTGGGCTTCCAGCATATTTATTAAAAAATAATCTTAACAGATCTTGCAGCTTCTCTTCGCCATTATTACCAACTGGATTAACAATCGTTAGTTTGTTTATCGATTGGGCTGCGTACATCCTTTATCCAACTTCTGTTTTTATAAGCCTTGTTCCATGTTATAGTTGGGCAAAGAATAACTATATTATCGAAAAAACCTTTATAACCTCCTTGTTGTTGTGAAAGCTCTAATAAGTCTAAAACAAATTCTGTTTTTCCACATCCTGTTTGACCACAAACAATTGCACTATGTGCATACTTGGCAAATCAATACAACGCCGATACAAATCTTCCATTTTCTATATTTAATTGCGCATCTTGAATTATAAATAAATATATATTTATTACACCTGCAGCTTCAGCTTCTTTAGTAATCTGAATTGTAATACCTTCACTCGCATTTTCTATTCTCCGTCCATTCCCATGTAAACTATTATCATCTGTTGTTCTTAAGTCAAGCCAGAGTGCATATTGTTTTGTAAGATATTTGCCAATTGTCACACTGGACACATTAAATTCTTTACTGACAGCGTTCACTATCGGATCATTAATATCTCCACCGGCAAAGTGTTTGCGTATTTCATCCCACATATTATATGCTTTCATCCCTTGACTGTATAGTTGATTATGCACACCCTCAATTTAAATTGTTACTTCAACATTATTTATTTTTGGATTATAGAATGTTTTCACTTTTTCTTGAAAAAGGTGTTGATTGTTCTTCAAATACCATTAAAATTCCCTTCATGGACCCTAGCAGGGGTATTCAAATTTATATCCATATAGAATCACTTTTATTTTTAGTTATCTTTCGGTGACGAAGAATTCTATCATACAAAATTGACATTTGTCCCCATATATTGATTTTTTTACCATTGTTGCTAAATTAGGCTCTGTGACCATATCAAATTATAAACTTATATTATTAATTTTCATAATTAGCAGCTAAAGTCACCTGTGGCTAATTATTACCCTCGAATATCATTAAATGTAAGTTCATATTCGAGCCTATCACCCAAAACCAGATTGATAATAAAAGGCATATGGGCTTCAAGAAGTTCAAAATCTAATGGTTATAAAATCGATTACCAAATGTATCTGCGATAGCTTTCTCTGCAGCGTTTCCAGAACTAGCATCTGCTGCTCCAGTTCTTAATTTTGTTACATTTGAACCTGTACTAGTATCTATACCTTGATAAACCATATTTATTTCTTTGCTCTGGAGGTGTTTTTTTCCATAGGTCACGATAGATGATAATACACATCTGAATCATCGATTGATAAAATTTCATTACCTGATATTTTAATAGTTGTTTTCTTGACGATTGCACGACCAAGATTTTGAACCACTCGGCGATTGTCATCAGTGGGAGGTTAATGCAATTGTAAAAGCTAAACGAACTGTTACCAGGTACGATTAAAATCATTTGACCTAAATTTGGGAATCGCACTAAAGTGTTGGTTTTTGGGATCAATTGTAGATGGATTATTTGTTATTTGTAACTGATTTGTTCTAATTCCTTTTACACCGAGAGGCTCTCTTAAATGTCTGTAGGGATTAAGCTTTCCTTCCGTATGTTCCATTATTCTTTTTAATTTTATTTATAAATACATACTTTAAAATAAATAATAAATAATGGCTGAAGGTGGAGAAGGAGATTTTATGCATTATGATAATGATACGTATGACCCTGATGGTGATGAAGAAACATCACTGATACCCCCTGATGTTCCAATGACACTTTCAACAGAAAAACTAGCTCTCGAGAAGGATCGACCTCAACGAGTAAGAACTTTAGAGCTTTTTAAATCTAAATTTCAAAAGGAGTTTAAAGTAACAGATCAGGAGTTTCAGTTACTAATTCCAGACCTACACACAGAAAACAAAACACTGTTCTGGAAAGGATCACCGCATTAGTAAAAAGGGGGACCCTAATATCTTAATAAGAACTTTTAAAGGTAAAGGAACAGCTGAATTAAAACGGTTATTGAATCTACAAGAGGCCCACTTTGCTCCAGAAGCTGTTAATAAAATACAAACTATAGAAAACGAATTGCCAGATCTTGAAAACAGAGAAATGTCTGAATTACCAAGTAAAGTTGATGAAACAGAAACACATGTAAAAGAACTCATTGATACCCTATCAAAAGATACATCAACTACAATTACACATGATTTTGAAACTTTGCCATTAAGAGAACTTAAAGCCTTAAACAAAGCACTGCAACATTCAAGAGGCTCACTAACCAACAACCTTGCCAAGTTAAATGAATTGGATAAAAATAAAGATGCTGCAGTGTTAAAAGCTGCAGCTGCAACTACATTTGATTCAGACAGTCCCAGTGCACAACGTATCGAAAGAGAAAATTGCCTGAAAATTGTATCTGAGCGTGAAGGGCACGGTCTTGAAAGCGATTTCAGCGGATAGGGAAGCCTTAAGAACTCAAGTATCCAGAATAAAAGAGACCCTCGATAGAATATTAACAAAGATACTACTTTAAGAGAAAGACTCAAAACCCTCTTCAAAGAACAGGGGTAGGGGTAACTATTGTTTCAGTTTTGACAGCTATAGGTTTATAATCTCTTACTTTAATTTTAAGTATTACTGGAGGTGCAAGTGGTGGGAGCAGCCGCCCTCAAACCACCCAGGAAAAGGTGGAGCTAAAGAAGGATAAAGAAACAATTAAAAAACATCTGAGTTTCATTACTGGGTATATTAGCAGGAAAGGCAGTGGATGCATTACCAGGGATATCGGAATCTATAGTAGCTTTGGGTGTTGAATGCAGCAGAAAGGCTGTTTGATGGCTAGCCAATAATTTATGGGTTTATTTTGATTATTACAGTTGCTGGGCTTCATTTTTATGGCCGCTAAGGATTATATTTTGTCTCGAAAGTAAAATAATAGCAGTCCTAACCCAACTGCAATACTACCAGTGACTAGTGCAGTTTTTATATTTTCATGTTTGACTGCTTTTATTTGTTCAGGTATTGTGACTGGGTTAGTTTTATTTTAAAAACTGTAGGAGGAACACTCAAAGGTTTTAACATCCAAAGGTTTAACAATACTATTTTCATGGGTTTGTTACAGGCGTGGAACTGGTAAACTATTTACATCACCATTCCAAACCCCCACAGTTTATCACCAGTCGCAATTACAATAAATTATTGAAATTTTGAAATTTTACTTCCTATCTGTAAATCCATGTTGCTTGGGGGGTCCATAAATTCAAACCAATTCCATATACAAAGTCCAACTTTTGACCTTGCATATTTTAGTACATTTTGATAGTTTTGAAATTATTGTTTGGGTAAGTCAACAGCTCTATTAATTGCATCATTAACATTGGCTAAAATATGGTTTTTGCGCATCAAATGCAGTCCCAGTACCAATAATGAAGTTCTTTGTTTGAGATTGAGCTCCAAGAATTGACCACACAATAAACTCTAATACTATCATTTAATCGTTCCACTCCAGCTTGAGTGAACCCAATTGAATTATCTAGAACCCAAAACTGTCCAAGCATTAGTAATATCGATTCACGTTGATGGGTAAAAGAATCGTGTACATCAAAAAAAATGGTGATACCCTCCTCCATGGCTCAATCTATAACCCCCTGAAGGTCTCATAAAACATTGTAAAACCGCCAAGATTATGATTCCCATGGTCTATTTTTTGTCTGAAATCCTTATTTGGATTAATACCAAATTCAGTGCATATTCTATGGTAACTGAAAAGGTCAAAATATTATCATTAACCAACAATAGCTGTGATCATCTGGGTAGAGGAACTTCATTTGAGCTAAGATTCGAAGTGTTTGATACATTATATGAAATTCATATAAGGATCTCAAAAACGGGATCATTTGTAATTGTTAAATGCTGGTTATATGAAACACCGCACCCACAAGTAGCACACCATATTGCAAAGTTAAATTGATTCTGATACAACCCCATTTGATTATTCAACCAATTGTTTATATGCTTGTTGTTGTTTGAGACATTACCAGTTATTTGAGGGGTTTGGATACCCCGCTAATGCATTGGAATATGTAGCTTTGAAACTTTTATCTTTTGTAACATAAACATCAACAATGTATAACATTGGAACCGTTTTCAAAGCGTATATATGGTTGACATTGTAGTTTGCCATCTTATTAAATTTGAATGCCATTGTTTTTTAATATAAAAATTTATTTTTTTAAAATTAAAAACAATGTATATAACTTTAACTGACATTACAAAAACCAATTCCATTACAAGAATGGTATATTATAATACAGATTCTAAGCGAGAAATTTGGTTTGTTTAAAAGTCTTACATACTGGGATTGGTTGGTACAATATTTTGCAGGATGAAACATACGAGTGGTCTACCTGTTAGAGCTAAACCAACTGCAGTGACAATTCCCCGCTGGATATTCATTTGATAGATTAAGTAATTTTTATTAACAAGTAATGCCGCTTTGTCACTTAGTGTAAATAAATCTAATGGGAAATGTACTTTTACAGTTACAAACGGGGACACGAGGTTAATATTCCTGAAAATATACTTAAATTACTAGGTTTTGACATATATCCACAGTTGGATAGTGGTACTTATACAAGCGTCAATCCAGTAAGATTTTGTTAACAAATCTGTTTATATTTTATCTGAATCAAGTCAGGTTCATCTCCACAATCTATTAGATGGAAACATAAGTAACATTATTTTGTACTGTACCCATCAGCAAAACTACGTTTGGGGAATCGGATACAATATCATTTCAATCTCCGGAAATATAGAAAATTACAAAGTGGTATCATAGACGATTGGAAATTGAAGTCAGAGACAATAGTAATAATTTATTAAATAATCACGACTGCCAATTTTTTATTGTATTTGAAATAAGAAAAACAATAAAGTAAAATGTCTATATATGGAGATACAAATTATCACGCAACAAAATCATATAGTGATACAGGCGATGAGTTGATAAAAAGAAAAGAATGAGTTTGCTCACTTGTAAGAGATAAAATGTATGTCCCAAACCTAAAACAAACAATACATGACCTTCAAGCAAGGTAAACCTATAATAACTGTATGCAGAAGAATCCTGGGCCATTACGTGATGGACAAATCATGAAATTTCCATTTTGGAAAAAAAATAAAAATGGGGGGGTATCTGTTCATTCGCATGAAAACTGGGGTTATAACTATGATGTACACTGATGGGAAGGGTTTTTACGAATGGGGTTTATGCAGTGTCACAAAAAATGGATTTGCAACCGATGAAGTTAAAATTGGGATTTATATAATAGCACTCCAAATGTGAATAGGAACTTTAACAAAACATAAATGGGTGGCAACGTTTCAGCATATACAAAATTTTCAAACTCCAATCGAGCTTGCTTCTGGAAGTGTAATTAACAATTTTTGTTTCACTTAACAAACAACATATGAGCTTCCCATTTCAATTGTAAAATTAATTTAAATTGAATTAATATTTATAAAAATTTAAATTTAAAAATTATAAAACAAACAAAATGAGTAATAAACTGACCTGTCCATCCCCGCTACCATTTGAGGAGAATAGAAACACCTTATAGGCTTAGTGAAAATAAGTGCTTTTAAACATAAGGCTAGAAAATTAGGTTGAGACAAGGAAAACAATACGAAATAAAATATAAAAGAGCTCTGAAATAATAAATGGTGTTCAGTCTGGATTACTACTGTTGGTCTGGTAATTGGGTGGGCACGAGTGCCCGGGCCTATTAATAAACTGTGTAGGATGCCCATTTCCCTTGGGGTCCTTGGGTATTGCGGTAGAATAAATGTGGTGCAATTTTGCATTAACACGCAAATTTGTTAATACTAAACTACTGAAAAAGGCTGAAAAAACATGATGAAATATGTATACTTGCAATGGCAAAAACTTTTAATTCTATCAAAAATAAAGTTTCCATTGCATTACAAGATGGTAATGTATCTGATGAAGAATTTAAATTGATCATGGGAGAGATGGTTTAAAAATATGAACAAATGAAAGCAGATGTTAGAGAAAACCTAAATAAAGTTTGAGATTTCTGTTGAAGAAAAAAAAATACTGCGAGAGCAAATCAAAACAGACTGTTAAAAAAATATAAATGGCACTAAATTTTGACTTTCATTTGAGTGCGGTCGGGTAAACCCAAAAAAAAAAGTTAAAAGTTTTTCAACGGAACAAAAATCAAAAGCATGATACTTATTTTTCGTATTGTTTTTACTTGGTTTCAACCCTAATGGTCTTACATAGTATGGCAAACTCCTTATTTATTTTTTAGATTTAGCTTGTTCAATTTTAGATTAGAGAGAGTGGCTGTCCATGCTTCAGTGTCATCATTTAATGTAAAATCATAGCTTCACCATTAATAGTATTCCACACATCTGTAATCTGTTTTAATAGTATAGATTTCATTCTGTTTTAAATCTGCCCAATTGTTTAATTGTGTTGTATTCATTTTGTTTTCCTTGTGCCTTTCTTCAAACTGGCTAGTGTGATTTGTTGATTCATTTTTGTGTTTGTATGTAGAAATGTATCTAAATAGAAATAAAAAAAAATGGAGAAAAATTTTATTACAGTCCTAAAGGATTTTGGAAAGGTTTAAAAACAGCTGCTAAGAAATTAGCAAAGGCAGCTAAAACTAAGTGATAAAGAAGCATGAATTTCTTAAAGAAACAAGCGTATGGCAGATTTATTTACCTGCACCAAAGAAAATAGTGAGGCCAAAGTTTGATGTTCTAACAAGAATGAAGTTCATCAAGCGGATTTATTATTCCTACCACATGAACACGTTTGGTAGAAAAAACATATAAGTATGCATTGACTGTTGTTGATATTGCTAGTAGATATAAAAAGAGGCAGAACCTTGACTGACTTTCAAAGGACAGCAAGGAAGTTTGCTAAAGCTTTTGAAAAATATATTTATAAAAGAAAACATAACATATCCCAAAATTATTACAAGTAGATCCAGGTAGAGAATTTATGGGTGCTGTTACACAGTTCATGGATAAAAACATAATGTAAATATAAGACGCGGTAGAAGAGAAATTCATAGAGACCAAGCCATTGTTGAAAGATTTAAAACAGGACATAGCTGAAAAGATTGTTTGGTTACATATGCTAAGGAGTTGGACAATCCCATAAACTAAATAGGGAATGGGTTAAGAGGCTACCAGCGGTAAATCACTGCAATAAATTTCGGAGACGAAAAAACCCTCTCCAATTGAAATTAAAACATTAAAAGGACGACCCCATCTGTCCTACTGTAAACTTAAGATATTTATGACCAACCTGGAGAACAAGAAGGCGGAGGCAGACGTAGAGTTACTGACCCGTAATGGAGTCTTGATATTCACAAGATTGATTATCATTTTATTACCCAAGGTATAAGAGTGTATTATTTGAAGGCGCCGGCACCAAAGAGAGGGCTTTGTAAAGGAAGAGCTTATTGTTTCGGTGATACCCCAAACGCGTATGTCATGATTTCCATCGGGTGCAATGTATCGTTTTGTGTCGAGTGGTGGAGTGTTGTTTTGTTCATTGTTTAGTCCGTATATTTTATGGTGAAATGGAACGTAGCATATTCATGTTATTGAGTGTATGTTTTACTTGTGAAAAGTGCATCTTTTGTATCCCAAAGTTTTAATTTGTTTTTTTGATTAACATATTTTTTTTTACTCCCTTTTGCTTCTTGATGAGTTGTTCGTCTGCTCGCTAATATAGAGTATATCTTAGGCCGTATACCAATATATCTGCTATTTGAAGTGCCAACACTTCATCTTTCATCCATTTTGCCATTACTTTTTTGTTTTGTTTCATCATAAAGTGGATGGTCTTTTGGATAAATCAGAGAAGTCATATTCAATCTTTCATCTTGGACATATCTTTTGTATACATTTATTGTTTTGATGTCAACTAATAAAAAACTGTCGGTGTCTGTATACAACAAGGTGCAATTTTTCATTCTACTTCTTTTTCAGTTTGTTATAGTACCAGTGTACATTTAGATGTTTTTGATAAGTCTAAGACAGACATGCCAACATAGATTGGCTTGTTTACGTTAGTTTAGTTTTGTTTACATGTATAGCAGATAATTCATCTGAGAATTTGACGTCAATTGAAAATTAGGTTTAGCTATGATTTTTCTTAGTCTTTCGTTTTCGGTTCCATCTGTTTTCTTACTAGTTTGATAACTGATCTTTTTCGTAGGTTCTCCATAGTTTTTCCAATACAGCATTGTTCATTAGTTTATAGAAATCTTTTTCAAATGCAGACTTTGCTTTTTTTTACGTAATTCGGTGTTTAGACGAATGTATTGGTTCCATCCATGGTTTTTTCATTGAATCTAAGGTCCGATGTACTTTAGTGATTTTTAGGCAAGAGATATGTTACAACGCAGGATTTTCTGTAGTGTAATACATATTTCTTTTTGTTGTTTAGATTTGGGACAAGTTTACTCTATGTTTATCATATTGCTATTGTTAAGGAAGTTCTGTTTGATATTCTGATAACCATTCTTTTTTTTACTGCTAAGTTTACTCAGGGTGCAAGTGGATAATCGTTGTGTAGTTTATGTTAGGCTTTTTGGGTATTCTAGGTCTACTTCAAGGATTAAACCTTTGCCTGGTTTTTGGTTGAGCAACTGTGTTTTTCTACTGTTTTTAAGGTTTCCACTTGAAACCGGAGTACGTAAAGGTTGACTATTGCCCATCCGTATAGGTTATTTGCGTCGTAATACATTGATGTGATTATTTTCTTCAGTTGGATTGTAATCAGCTTAACAAGAGGATTGTTTGCTTTTGCATGTCTTTTGGATACCATACTTATACCGCCACGCATACCTTTTTCTATGAATAAATGCATATCAATATCTGTTAGTAGTTCTAAATCTTATTTGTGTGTTTTTTAGTAAAGCATCCCATGATAGACCCCTGGAGCTGTATAGTAGTGTAATGGGTCAAGTTTGTATGCATTTATTACATGTTTTTCTAAATGTTTGGAATACATCAGCAAGTAGAACAACATCAGTTTTAGGTAAAAATCATGATAATCTCCAAGGGTTTTTTACAGTTGAACTCTTTCCATACCTTTTGTGCGTGTTCAATATTCTTTTTGGTTGATAATTTCATCTGTAAAAGATTGCTGTAAAATGTATCTATAGGTGGTAATTGTGTTTCATTGAATCTTTCTTTATTTTTGTTTTCATATATTCATAAGGGTAAACTCCTTACGTAAAAGTAGATTTGTTTTATTGTTGAAGACATTGTTGGTGATTTTGAAATCTGATTTATCTGTTGCATCTACTAACTTTTCTTTTCAAGTGATGAAGGCATGAATTGGAAACTGTCTAAGAACTGAGTTGTCCAATGCTAAATGAGATGTTACTTTTTTTCAGCGTTGGTTGGAATACAAGTTATGTTTTGCGGTTTGCTGTGTGTTATTTTTTGCATTATAAATGACTATAATATCCTTTTAGGTTGTGGAATACTACAGGGATTTTAGTTGTGCCCTGGTTTTATTTTTGAGTTTCAGGTTGCAGTTTTTGTGTGCGGCGCCTCTGTATTACCTGTGAAATGGCAGTGATCTCTTACTTTTGTATCGTTTAGTTTCTGTTTCACATATCCAACAATGTGTTTGCACTTCATAATCTTTGGTGTTTTGTTCTGTCATTGTTATTTGAGTTGGATTGGTAAAAGTGTTGTTGAGGTTTTTGCTTGTTTCACATTTCAAATGGTTTAAGAATGTTTCAACTACATCTTCACCTCTGTATATTACTGGTTTTTCTGCTTTGCCATCATAAACCGCACAACTTGATATCCAAAACCACAAGCTTCATGTTCACTTGTTATTTTCTGATTGTCACCAGCAGGTTGTTTTCAGGGGTTATTATTCTTTCAAAGTCCGCATAGATTACATATGGAAACTGGTAGTTGGTTTTGAATGGTTTTTGAATTTTTTATATGGTTTTTATCTTTTGAGGGCATTTCTATTTTGTTGCAGTTTTGTTGATGCCTTCACAATCTTCTTTATGCTTGAGTAGTAAGTCTTCTTGGTGAGAAGCCATATAGACAACGTTCACAGAAGGTATGTTTTTTGTTTTTTGTGTTTTGTTTGATCTACGAGTAGTCTGTTTTAGTTTTTTAAATTTTTAATCCAACAATAATGATATTGCGTTTCTTTTATTTGGTTCTTCACCTCTTCATCAACTTCATCGTCTTGAGTATTAATAAAGTAAATTAATTCTATTCAATTCTGTTTTGGTTGATCTGATATGTAAAAAAAAAACTATGGGAATATGCTTATTTTCTTATTTTGTCTTTTTTGTTTTATATTTTGTTATATCCATAAACATTTATTGCAAGATTGTTTTGTTTTATTTTTTTCCACTTTTTGGTATTTTGGTGTTATGGGCGGGGGTTGGAAAATCGATCTCCTTCAAGTTCAAATTGTCAATTTATTTTGTATAACTGTAAATATTTTATTAAGGTTACTTTTTGCGGGGTATATAGCGGATGCCAGAGCCCATCTCAAACATTCATTATCATTATTCTTTACATTGATTATTGCTTTTTTATTTATCAATGGTTTTGGGTAAAGGGATATATGAAGAGCCTTTGAGTGGTTCATGATTTTTTCAATGTTTATTGTACAGTTTAATACATTGTTCAATCTCTAGGCCTGATGCTGTATTTGTAAATTTTTTCAATCCAAGTTTGCAGATAAGAATTTTGTTTGATTATTATAAAAATTTCAACTACTTTAGATCCATCAAGGACACACTTTGTTCTCCATGGCTTGTCCGATGACATAACTTTCTTTCCTCCGCCGTTTCATCTTTGAAGAATTTTAAAGAATGCCAATTGAAAACTTTATTCCATTGTATTCTTTTATATCTTGATTGATTTGTTTTATTATAGCAGATTGATTTTTCATCGAATAGAACAGAAGGATCTTTATATTCTTTGCATTGATTTCATATGACTTGAAATAAGCACACAATGGCTTGTCAATCAATTTTAATTCTGGAGTTTTATTTTTTCCACATTTATTGATCGGGGGGCTGAATTGGTTTTACACGATTTATTGATCGTGGGCTGGAAATGGTTTTTTCAATCTTTGTTTGGTTTAAGTTTCTCTTTCCTTCTTTGCTTCTTTTTTTCTACGTCTTTCTTCCCTACGGTTCTTTCCAGATGGTTTAGTCTCGGCGTTGGTCTCTGAAGATTTCAAAGCATCAACCATCTTTCGCAATTGCTCATCATTAATAACTCTATCTACGATTCAGTTCAGAATATCTTGTACATCTGTACACTTCATTTCTTTTTAATCTTTGGTTTATTATAATTATATTTTCTTTATTAAATAGAAAAATTATTGTATATATAATAAAAAGCATGGAAGAAATAAACATAAACATGTGCCAATACAAAAATATCCATTCAGATAACCCCATGCACGATAAAAATCAGTGAAAAACTCAATATACTGTGCAACTCATAAGTTTAGAGTAAAAAAGAATACCCCCTTGAAACCTGCCTAGTGTATGTGGAAAGGGTACTTGTGCTATGTACCAAGTGTGTGGCAAATGTGGAGCAAATAGAGTTTGGGCCTTAAAGAGATATAATAAAATAGAGAAACCATTTCAGGCAAGAGTCTGTCAGACTTAGGAGGATTTTTGGTGATATAGCGTTTCGTGTTCATTGTACATATTTGGCTTAAAATTATAGTTTTCGTACAAAACACCTATAGTCTTGTAACAGCAAGCATTGTTTTGATAAATTCCTAATCTCAAGGGCTGAGAAGTTTACAATTGAGATTATATTGTAAGATTTTTCATATAAAAGTACAAAAAATACCAAACTATATAGTGTTTTGTACTTTTGTTTATTTTTTTAAACTTCTCAGCTCACGTTCTGAGAACGATACAATATAGATTATATCGCTGGCGGGCCTCATAATCTATATTATAGACAGATATGACAACATCGTGCTATAAATATTATGCCAGAAAGCTATACAACAGGTTAAGGTCATATAAGGCCTGGCCAACTGGTTCGATCCCGTATTCAACCTGCTGTATTTCGGGGGGGGGGGGGCGTCCCAAAATCAGAACGGAATAGTTACATCGAAACAAATATGAGCCGCGCCGTGCGAAAACCGGGCTTAATGACAAAACAAATCAGTTTTTACTGTTTCGCGTATTCTGAATTGTACATCTTTTAAAAGCCATATTCCGCAAAAATTATCAATGCATCCCAATTATTTTTCATTTTAGAAGTATTTTTATGACGCGTGGTAAAAACTTATATGACGTTTTAGATCAATGACGTCGAAATTACGTTTTATCAACGGCGTATACAAGAGGTGTTGCTAAAATACCTTGACAAGTCCTATAGATTTGTCATCTTTTAGTGTATGTCAACCAAATTTGGATATCTCGTAGCCTGGCCAAGTGTCTCCCATTAGGCCAAGACAAAGTATGAAAATAATGTTCATGGCTCGTGTTGCAGTTGCTAATGTAACGTCATGTTTTGGATTGCGGCCCAAGTAACGTAATTTCGTATGAATAATTATTTTCAAACAAGGCAGAGTGAGAAATGTTGGCGTTTCCCTGTTGTTTGCTGCTGTCTGAAATACTTTTGGGGAATACTAGCGACATTATTTAACATTTCCTGCGACGACATATTTTAAAGTAGGCAGTATTTTAAAGTAGGCAGTACTTAATTATAACATTAACTTTGTGACAAAACACGACGTCGGGCAGATGTGTTAGCGTGATAGCGTGATAACTTTCGCCGTGTGTCTTTCTTGAGGATCGCATTACCATCACCTGATATCCAGTATTATGCAGTCAAGTGATAAGCTGATGATTTGATACTACAAACCGTACGAAAAGCAAGTTTATGACCATCAAATTTCAAATTAATTTCAAGACTTTTCGAAAACTCCACCGACCTCACTGTGTGTTTTGTGCATTATGTATTGCTTATACACAAACAATCAAGAAGCTGCAATGAAATCACTGATTCTGAATCTATTAGAGAGATGTTGATGCATTTATTTTGCCAAATTCAATACAAACACCGGATATATATGTAATTACATAGCTGCGTGTCTACCTCCGTTTATGATCAAATAAGTGGCATTAAATGGCATATCGTTCGCTAAGTACTGGATAGAATAGTTCAAAAGTCTCAATTTACTAATATCGTTTGCATACACTAGGTTCTTCATATTTAAGATTATTTATGTATCAAAGTGCAGTGTAAAAGCGAAAACTTCGCTGATATGTAAGCAGTTAAATTATGCGTTCACCATTTTGAAATCATAAGGACAAACGACGAAAAAGAGTGACACTGTCAAAGAACGACAGTTAGGCGACAATGTACAGCGCCTCAAGCATTTCTAAGTCATTGATGCTGCGAGGAACTCGTGCAAGTATCCTTGCTATAATATTTTGTCACGACACCATGGCCATAACGTCAAACATGTATTCACGTTCAGTGACGTCACAAGTACGTGACGTCAAGTCATGACGTCATAATATGTGTACTGAGGTACAAGGCATCGCGTCTCATATTAGTGAAAGATTCAGTAAGTTTTCATGTTCCGTTTTCTGTTCACACTTAATGTTAACCGACGCCAGTAAACGCAAATGGGAGGGCAAAATGTGAACTTTTACGGCGACGTCAGACAATTTGAATCGTCGTTTTTCCGACGTCGTTTACCGCTTTTCATAACGTTGTCATTAAGCCCGGTTTTCGTATGGCTTAATGATATATATGCCCATATATATTCAGCCCTGAAATTAGAACCCGATCTGGTTCCAGGTCCATACCAAACCAAAGCCACTTGGCCCCTTCCCCTAAATGTAATAGGAAATCAGACTTTGTATATAAGTGTGATGAAAACAACCAATAGGACGTTGCACAAACTTGTATTGATGGGTATGTCAAATTATTTGTGGTATGTTTAAAACGCCACAAGACGTATTGCATATACTAAGACGGCCAATACGGCAACTCCATGCCCCGTATAGTATACAGTACAAACTAAAGCAAATAAAAATCACATTTGAGATCATCAAAGACTCGAGCACTTGAAACTTTGCAGACATTGGTTACCCTGCGCTGCCTAGCGAAGGGTGAGTTCTACTCCGAGGCTGGCGACATCCACGGTGTCTCTAGGAGTTCGGTTTCTCGGTGTATTAATGATGTTGTCTCAGCCATCAATAATCGACTGGACAACATCAGTTTTCCAACCGAGGAATAAGACCTGGCCAACTGTAAAAAAGGCCTTTTATTGTGTGGCCAGGATTCCGAACACCCTGGGCGCCGTGGATGGGACACTCAGTGTCAGTCCAATTCACTTTCCTGGTTTTCAACTTGCTGGAATAAGGCAGTTGATTTAACAGCTGTCGTCTGGTTGTCAAAGTCGGACCGGATGTTTACATTCAAAGGGATTGATGGATTTCCAATACTGAAGAATTCTTAAGAAGTTCGTAACTTAAGAAATTTCGTACGCACATGTTAGTGAAACGCACGTAAGAAGTTCGCAAGAAATTCGTACGAAAAGTATCGTAGACGTAAGAAAGTTCGTAGCGTAAGAAGTTTAGTGAAACGGGCCCCAGGTAGCAACAATCAGCTGCTGCGCTCACGTAGAGCTAATAGGCGGAATAACACACGATGTGACAGGATCAAACGTTACTTGTATACGTTTGTTTAGGTAAATTTACGGAGCCACGCAGGGGACATGGATTTTTTTTAAATTAATTCGTTCCCATGAAATAACAATTCGTTCCATCAATTTAACAATTCGTTCCACGAATTAACAATTCGTTCAATCGAATTAACAATTCGTTCCCACGAATTAACAATTCGTTCCCGTGGGAACGAATTGTTATTTGGTGGGAACGAATGGTTAAATTGAGGGAACGAATTGTTAATTCGTGGCAACGAACTGTTAAATTGAGGGAACGAATTGTTATTTCGTGGGAACGAATTAATAAAAAAAAAATCTACATCAGAAAATTAGAACGGTGATGGAGTACAAATCAACAGTGACACTTGACATTTCGGTATTCAGAAAATTGCAGCTAAAATATGTTTTCCTACATACACTGCACGTTTTCTGCATGAATCAAGTACAGAGAGACAGTTATCACGTTTATGAAAAGTTGAAATCATTTTAGTTTTCGCTAATACAATTCAAGGTGGTGACCTACTCTTCGAAAATCTAAGTTCAGCATTAAAATATAGTCTGTTTCACGAAAGCTGCCCAAATTTTACGGCCATATAAACAATTCAAAAACAATATTTATTTCGATAATATTAAATTAAAGGAAAATTTAAGAATGAGCCTTCTTTTTATTTCGTGAAATTTGGTCAAATATTTATTACGAAAAATTGATTTGTCTATGGGAATTTAACAAGGGGGAAAAAGGTAGAGGAGTTGTGGGAGGAGTCAAAAAACTTTGTTTTTGGAAATTGACTCCGAAACCTAGCTTGATAGCTTGGAAATGATCAAACTAAGAAAATAAAAGTTAAATTTTTAAAAATCGGTCCAGTATTTCTGAAATTCTAAAAAAATTTCCCCATGTTAAATCCCCAGACATCTTCACTCCGTGAATGGGGATTTAACATGGGGAAATTTTGTTTTCGCAATAAAATCAATATTTGACCAAATTTCACGAAATAAAAAGAAGGCTCATTCTTAAATTTTCCTTTAATTTAAAATTATCGAAACAAATATGGTTTTTGAATTGTTTATATGGCCGAAAAATTTGGGCAGCTTTCGTGAAACAGACAGTAGACTGAGTAGTGTCGTATCAACTATCCATCTCAAAATGATTTACATGTACATACGCGCGCATTTTCCGGAACCGTTCGTCAATTTCCACAAAGCACGGTCGCTCCTTGGTGTCTTCGGCCCAGCAATTTTGCATGAGAGACAGCACCTCGGCGGAACAGACATTTGTCGGCACGACGGGACGCAGGACTGACGAACCCGGCTCCTTCAGTTTCTCCACAATATCTGCAATACCGACACGCTATTAATGAGGGGTCCTAGCTAGTTATTTCCCTTTGCAAATCTATGTATAGAGATCCGGTCCTTTGTTTACTTTAGCGTTTATTTCCTACTGCATAACTCGCAAAAATAAAGACTGCAAACAGGGTAGACACAGATCAGACTGCACGTATGTGCAGTCTGATCTGGGTCTACACTGATTGCAATACAATGAATAAGTGTGAAAATATTAATATGACAAATAGTGAAGTTCCGGATCAGATTGTGTAGATATATAGGATGATCTGGATCTGGATCAATACTAGTCGAAAACACTATACTGGCTTCTTTACACAACAAATCATGCGGTATTCAGTTATATTACAAGCAATTAGGTCATAAAATATACAAGTTAGACCGGATTTCTATAAATAAATTCAAAGAGAAATAACTAGCTACGATCCCCCAGTATGCCAGGTAATGGAGAAATGGGTCGCATAACTTTTTCGGTCAGTCTGCCTCATGTTCTAATAACACACGGGTACAACCTCATGAGGAGGTTGTCAGTTTGTTTCACCATTGTGCTTGCTTCCTAGATCGAAGGGAATCAGACTACGCGGATGCGCAGGCTGATCTGGATCTACACTGGTTTGAAATACCACTAAATTTCACTAAACTTCTTACGACTAAAATGTTCGTAAGTGCAAAAAGATAGTCTGTAAATTACAATTTATGGATTTACATTTATTGAGCATAGGCTACATATGCAGCTTATGCTCAATAAATGTAAATCCAATAATTGTTTACAAGAAAATAGTGTTAATGTGAAATGTTCAGACTATCATAATTCTGCACTTACGAACATTTTCTCTAATGCTAATACTGTTGTGCCACCCGCTGTGGCAACTGGAATGTATACATTGAGTTGTATACGTCATTAGACCTGCAACATGCGCATGAAAACATGATGGAAAACACAGCACAGTGAAACGTCTCTAAACCGGACACCCTGGGAGGTCCCCAGGGTGTCCGGTTTAGAGATGTTCCACTGTCATTCCGATGTACATGTAAGAGCACTGAAACACACGCGTTCGTGCATTGCAATCATGGACACCGATAAACATCAGCGATATTTGACAGTGAAATTTGTCATAATTTAACACACTTTTGATGTCACAAGGGTGTTCGGTTTATGGAGGTTCCACAGTAGAGCTTCATGAGTTGCTTCACTAATTTTCAGTGCACCTGTCACTGCGACCTGCCCGTGGATGGATGAATGCAAATAGACGGGCATTATAATAATTCAGAAATCATCTGTCTAATTCCTTTTCCCATTGTGATGGTCGGTTATTTTAATAAGTGATAACCCTTTAGAGAAAACGTCCAGTATCTCGCTGCCCGCCATATCTAATTCCTGGTGGTGACAGCATTACAATGTATAGTATGGACAGACCTGTATACACACATATCCAAGGTGCATCACCACGTGGTTACAACAACAACGACAACGTCGACAACTCCAAAGTAAGTATTATTTGATATTTTCATTAATATGCAACGGATTTTGATGAAATATGGCGCAGCAAACGCGTCTTCATGAGCTGCATTTTGTGGTCCAGGGAATTCGGTACAGACTTATGTCGTTCTTGCGAAGAATCGATTTCCGTGTCGGTAGACACGGAAATCGATTCTTCGCAAAAACGACAGAAGTTTTGGCGAAAATACAGACCACCAAATGTAGCTTAACTAGATGCGTTTGGTGCGCCATATTTCATCAAAATACGTTACGTAATAAGGACAATATAAAAGAATACGTACTTTGAATCAGATGGATTCTGGAAATTTCAGTACTTGTTGTTGTTGTTAGTACCACGTGATCATACACCTTGATATCAGCAGAAATCACATGGTAGACACATTCGCATTATGCAATGTCTTCCCCGCCTGGGGTGGGAGGGCGTGTGATATGAAACTGCCGCGATTCACAACAATACAAATATCGACGAATGTTTGTCTTTCTGAATCAATGTAATAAGTTAGAGGATGCGGGTTACCTTTGGAATAGAGCAGATGACATGTGGCTGTCTCATACATGCATCAAGTATTTGTATTATGTATTACCGTAAGCTTATTCGGGAGTATATGATATAGGTACAACACAAATAACATACTGGTTGAGGTGCTTGTTCATGTTTTGAGGCACAGCGGGCAAACACACGCGCCATGCATAATACAGGCACGGAATAAACAGGCAATACCATCTTGTTTAATTAAGTAATTAATTGATCGGTACGCCATGCATAATGGCGTGCAGGTTCCCATGCCGTTATATGTATGCCGCCAAATGAAATAGTGTGGGCAAGGGTTAGAACATACGGAGCCCCGCAGGGGACGTAGAATTATTTTTTGTTAATTCGTTCCCACGAAATAAAAATCCGTTCCCTCAATTCGTTCCCTCAATTTATTAATTCGTCCCACGAAATAATAATTCGTTCCCACGATATAACAATTCGTTCCCACGATATAACAATTCGTTCTCACGATATAACAATCCGTTCCCTCGAATTAATAATTCGTTCCCACGATATATCGTGGAAACGGATTGTTAATTTGTGGGAGCGAATTTTCAATTCGAGGGAACGAATTGTTATTTCGTGGGAACGAATTGTTTTCTCGTAGGAACGTATTGCTATGAATTGTTATTTCGTGGGAACGAATTGTTTTCTCGTAGGAACGAATTGTTATGAATTGTTATTTCGTGGGAACGAATTAATAAAAACAATCCATGTCCCCTGCGGGGCTCCATAAGAACACACATGGAGTATATTACGTTGTTTTCAAGTGCAAACCAAGGACATTGCTTTATGCGACTTCATTTACGGAAAATATCGAACATTTTGTAAATATGTTTCATCAATATCTCAAATCTTCCTACTAGGTACAAACTCACACATAATCTTTCCCAGATTATCACAATTTCCGAATATCGATTGACTGTGCCAACTCGCAATCAAGCAATTTGATTGTCTGAGTCTGAGCTACTCAGACAATCAAGCACAATGTTCCAGTATATTTAATAAAGATTATACAAATATTGGCAAGATTAGCGCGGGTGGTAGTGTAACTGAATTATTGCCTACCGAACGAGTCCATATCGTTGTCCTCGAACGGTTCTGCCCGCATGGCGATCTCCTGCAGAATAATTCCAAAGCTGTAGACGTCGCCCGGCTGTGTGTAGCTCACATCGTTCACTCGCCGCAGGTGCTCCGGCGCCGTCCACAGCAAACCTGTTGTAGACACGACACGCTTAATATGGTAACGTATTACAGAGATAATGTCAAGTCACGGCTCCGGCGCCGTCCACAGCAAACCTGTTGTAGACACGACACGCTCAATATGGTAACGTATTACAGAGATAATATCAAGTCACGGCACTGGCGCCGCCCACAGCTAACCTGGTGTAGACACGACACGCTCAATATGGTAACGTATTACAGAGATAATATCAAGTCACGGCACTGGCGCCGCCCATAGCTAACCTGTTGTTGACACGACACGCTTAATATGGTAACGTATTACAGAGATAATATCAAGTCACGGCACTGGCGCCGTCCACAGCTAACCTGGTGTAGACACGACACGTCAATATGGTTAACTTTTATACCAAGATATATCAAGTCACGGCACTGGCGCCGCCCATAATAACTGTTGTTGACACGACACGCTTAATATGGTAACGTATTACAGAGATAATATCAAGTCACGGCACTGGCGCCGTCCACAGCTGACCTGGTGTAGACACGACACGCTCAATATGGTAACGTATTACATACACAATGTCAAGTCACGGCAATGGCGCCGTCCACAGCAACCCTGGTGTAGACACAACACGCTTAATATGGTAACGTATTACATAGACAATGTCAAGTCACGGCACCGGCGCCGTCCACAGCAAACCTGGTGTAGACACGACACGCTCAATATGGTAACGTATTATATACACAATGTCAAGTCACGGCACTGGCGCCGTCCACAGAAAACTTGGTGTAGACACGACACGCTCAATATGGTAACGTATTACATACACAATGTCAAGGCACGGCAATGGCGCCGTCCACAGCAACCCTGGTGTATGCACAACACGCTTAATATGGTAACGTATTACATAGACAAATTCAAGACAAGGCTCCGGCGCCGTCCACAGCAAACCTGGTGTAGACACGACACGCTTAATATGGTAACGTATTACATACACAATGTCAAGTCACGGCAATGGCACCGTCCACAGCAACCCTGGTGTAGAAACAACACGCTTAATATGGTAACGTATTACACAGACAATGTCAAGTCACGGCACCGGCGCAGTCCACAGCAAACCCGGTGTAGACACGACACGCTCAATATGGTAACGTATTACATACACAATGTCAAGTCACGGCACTGGCGCCGTCCACAGGAAACGTGGTGTAGACACGACACGCTCAATATGGTAACGTATTACATAGACAATGTCAAGTCACGGTAATGGCGCCGTCCACAGCAACCCTGGTGTAGACACAACACGCTTAATATGGTAACGTATTACATAGACAAAGTCAAGACAAGGCTCCGGTGCCGTCCACAGCAAACCTGTTGTAGACACGACTCGCTCAATATGGTAACGTATTACAGAGACAATATCAAGTCACGGCACTGGCGCCGCCCACAGCTAACCTGGTGTAGACACGACTCGCTCAATATGGTAACGTATTACAGAGACAATATCAAGTCACGGCTCCGGCGCCGTCCACAGCTAACCTGGTGTAGACACGACTCGCTCAATATGGTAACGTATTACAGAGACAATATCAAGTCACGGCACTGGCGCCGCCCACAGCTAACCTGGTGTAGACACGACTCGCTCAATATGGTAACGTATTACATAGACAATGTCAAGTCACGGCTCTGGCGCCGTCCACAGCTAATCTGGTGTAGACACGACTCGCTCAATATGGTAACGTATTACAGAGACAATATCAATTCACGGCTCCTGCGCCGTCCAACCTGGTGCCGACACGACACGTCAAATTGTAACACGTGCTTTAAGTGTTCCGGTGACGTCAACAACAAACGTGGTGCAAATACGACACGCTCGAAGATACATTTATATTTGCAATGATATAGCCAAGCGATCTATGGTAACTGCTCAACACGAGGACAGAAAAGAAGCATATCAATGCATACGATTATGTATTATATTATAGTGTAATAATTATAACCATGTCATTTCGATTGGAAAATGACGTGTCTCGATTTGTCAAAATGTGCCATATCCGGCAGTCATCAAGAACGTGAGACAGTGGGTAGAAAGTTATTAGTATGTCGACATGTTACGTTTACACACAACAGATGATGTATTACATGTATTAATAAAATTATATAAAGTTTGTTGATATTTCAATATTGTGTGAAACGCGAACCAATACGACGAAATCAGAAACTACTGTTATGATGAGAATTTAACTAGATGATGGGTCACATTTTACAATTTGAATATGTATGCGTATATAAATACATGTATTATAATAGCGCTTGTTTACCAAAAAAGTATAGGTCTGTATATATTTTTATAACTGTTTCGGGAAATGCATGTAAACTGTTGGAATACTCATACTTGTCCAATCATACTGATGTTTGTATTCATTTTGACATGCAGGAAACTTGCAGTTCAAATATCGTGTTTACATTGTGCAAATATGTTTCTGTAGAAATGTGTATTTTATTATTAATGATCAAACAAATATCATTGTGGATAAAGATATGGAGATGTATGTATATTACTGCAGGGATAATGGCTCTCAAATCATTTGTGCTAACAATGCCGCATATAATCTCTAAGTTTGTATCTCTACATATGTTATACAAGCCAGCTAATATGTCTCGTTCTTTGTCCCGTGTTTGCCATTTCGCAGTTAGCCTTTGTAATAACCGGCTTTGACGGTAATATGCTGATTAATTATTGATATTACAAAAGCTCAATGACCACACGAGCCATTCGTTCATTCGGCTCATATTTAAGGGTGGGAATTAGATCGAGCACCTTCCATACCCGGGATATATAGCCCAGTAAAGAAGCAGGCCGATGTTATTACTTGCCGGAGGAGGTGGTTTTCCTCGGGTACTCCGGTTTCCCCACCATTCATCTCACGGAGTAATGCAGAACAGACCGGAATTGGCCACCCGCATTACTATTATTAAACATTATTGACTGTAATATGCATCGTCTGAAATCAAATTTAACATTTTGGACCATGACCGGCGATATGGTATGGGCCACTCACTAATATATGGGCATGCAATTGCTATACCGCCGTGTATTATTTTCTCTTTTTCTTTCGTCATCAGAATATGTGAAACACATTGTCATATAACCAAACAGTAACAGATAAACGCCGCATCTGAACTCGAATAATAGCAAATCGTATATAACAATAAGCCGCGAAACGACAGTAGCTGGGCCCGAAAACATATTACATCATACTTTGCATATTAACCAAATATCGATCATTCCCAGCCTGATATGTTATGCCCTGACCAACCGTCAAATATCATCATTATATAGGATAACACTGTTACGGCTGAATCTCATATATCACATGCACTCACACTCAGCCTTTTTCACGGTCTTACATACCGGCTTCGTGCGATAGGAGAATGAACTAGCTAGGTTAAATTAACCGCCTCATTGCCTCCTTCATTTAATGCACATATTTCGACTGTATGGCAGATATTAGTAAATTCGGAAACAAACGGGCCAACGGTCATTGGCCTGCCACTTTTGGGTTCAAATGCCCGGGTTTGGAAGGTCCTCGAGCCAATTCCTACCCTTAAATATAAGATAACAAAAGCAGGCTGATGGTCGTCGGTCTGGTTTATATTTCTGAAATTGATAAATGTTGCATTTATAATTTAGGCTCCAAAAATGTGCGTCAAATATAGGAGAATCTATGCCAATCTACCACACGAACGAATTCCCACCCTTAAATGTGAGAATAATCGAAAACCACACCTTTCGTTTCGCCCGAAACATGAAATATGGTTCCGCCTGGATTGCCTTGAACAGACAAATATTATTGGTGGAAACCCACCAAATTATTAATCCTAACATGTTTTCAATTTGCTGACGAACATTGTGAACACTATACTGGCAGTTAATGAAAAGTTATCGTAGTGTCAACACCTGGAGTTGCCAGCGTTTATGTGGGTTCAACAATAGGATGTAAAATCAAATTTTAACCCCTTGAACCCGAAAGCCCGCTGTAGTAGTGTATGCAAACAGTGCAGATCCAGATGAGCCGGCTCGTAACGAGCCGTCTCATCAGGATCTGCACTTTTTTAAAGTAATTTTCATATCTTTGAGACCAAAAAATACCCCATTTTTATAAATGAACTAATCTGAACACCATTTTGTGACGATCGGATTGGTTGCAAAATTGACGTATCAAAATCCACTTTAGTTATTTAGGGGTGAAAAGGTTAAACTGTTTCATCACATTCTGTGCATGTCTGAGATTCAGTGCATTTAAAGGTGCATGCCCACTCAGTGGGTACAAACTGTTCTTACTATCAGATACATCATCTGAGACATTTTCTGGCAAAATAAGCATTCATTCACCATGACCCTACGCATTGATTGGCAATATTATGCATTTTATATCAGACGTACATTTCCACACGTAAATCAGGGGCAATAACCGTGTTGTCTTTACATGTTGACGGACATTACTATTTATTCTCTGTATTTACTTTTTGATACGCAATGATCATACTTTATAATCTGTCGAAAATATTATTTTTTCAGGTGACGCATTTAATTAGTATGAATAATTAAAACATAGTATGCCACATTTGCATATGAAAATAGCCTGATACCACCGCGAGTCACTATCAGTAAAATAGATATTACTAAATGATTATATCTGTATAGCGAGCACGCGTAATTTTTAGAACTGATGGAATAGTGACACAGTTATACACTTATTTAATTCCTATAAAGAACATTGTGTGCCTACTGAGTGGGAATGTACCTTTAACAACCGCTACAATGCAACTCTGTGCACATGACTACATGAGTCGTGCTGGGACGAATCTCGTACGGGGACAGAATGCCATCTACCAATGTCGCTGTAACTGGAGAAATGCGGCTTATGGGATTTGTGATCAGTGTAGCTCCTGATTATATAGTAGTCTCCTGTAGCCTGATAACAATCTATGTTGCTTGTTAGAAGCATGACAGGCGATTCATTAATGGAATTACGAACTGTGTAGATCCTGATCAGACTGTTCGGATGGTCAGGCTGATCTTGATCTACACTGGTCGTAAAACCCATATGTTCAATTTATCCATTCACAGCCACAAATATGTGCAATATATGTTGTTTTTGCAGGTGGCGTTTTGTCACAGGCCTAGTGTTTCGTCCCAGCAAGACTTCGGACCACTGTGCGTCATACTTCGCCAGTTGAGTATCGGCTTGACAACGGACGCATGCCGCTCCTGTCGCTCCAACATGTGGATGCTGCGTAGACCATAGTCCGTGAGCTTCAGCGAGAAGCGACTGTCGATCACACAGTTACCGCTCGTCAGTCGACCATGTACCGTCACTGGGCTCGAGTGTATGCACAACATTCCCTGAAATGACGCAGATACATGCAATCTCTGAAAGTGTCTGTGGCCCTTGTTGACTTAGCACTCTTCTTCAACTGACTCTTTACATTTGATTGTGTTACTTTGTGGAGCCACCTAGGGACAAACTGTGAAGGCATTGGAGCATATGTACTGTCTGTTCCACGTTTTGCTGCCGACGAACTTTTGGCCATTAAACACATTAAATCCCAAAAATATTTAAATGTAAGTACTTTTTCATGAATAACAAAAATGTCACCCTCCCAAAAAAAACAAACTATTTGATGAAATTCCGTAAAATATTGATTTTATTGCGAAAGAAAATATTGCGATTTTCCTATGGGAATTTAACATGGGTGCTAAAAATAGCTTTTTTTTTCAAAATCTAACTTTTCTTAGTTACATCATTTCCAAGCTATCTAGCCAGGTTTCGGAGTCAATTTCCTTTGGGTTTTTTACTCCTCCCTCATGTCATCAAAGAAATTTTTTTAGGGAGGGGACTAATTTTACATTTAAATATTTTTCAGATTTAATAGCCAAAAGTTCGTCGCCAGGAAAACGTGGAGCCTTATATGTTTAATAGTGAACCTGGAAATTTCAAGTACCGCAAGGTATTAAGTTGGAAATGTAATATATAGGTACAAAGGACTCAGAAACTGCCGGAATGCCTATTTGAATATGTGTAGAATTTTTCGTTATTGACCTAATTAGCATATTAATTAGGTCACATCACAAAATCAGGAACAGCTCCCTTAATAAATCGCATACACCGTTTTGCTGTCTATACCCACATTTTCGATATCAATGAATCTATCATTTTAGTACCGTAATGCCATTCAACGTGTGTTTCTATTGATGGAATGGCGAACAGTGTAGATCCTGATCATATTGTGCGGATGCACAGTCTGATCTGGATCGACATTGATCGCAAAACCGATAAGCCGCATTTCTCCAGTCACATAATTATCACATAACCACATAATTATCAAGTTACATGTACATGATTGGGAATGGTATACCTTTATTATGTCGCTCATCAGAGAATAGCGGAACGACCAGTCCAGTTCAATGCTCTCGTTCTGCAGCATATCCTGAAATGGTGGCAAACGGATATTGTCCTATGTTGAATTTTCATATTCGTCTTATTTCATTTTTTTTAAATAAACACATGTATTGACAGTACATAAGAATCGTCTCCATGCGCTGGTAAACATGGAAATGGAATGAAAACGCCTTAACCCTTTGAAACCGAAAGTCCGATATCGCGGCGTTTGCAAACAGTGCAGATCTAGATGTGTCGGCTGGTAACGAGCCGTCCCATCAGGATCTGCACTTTCTGCAAGTAATTTTCATATTTTTAGAGCAAAATCACCCCCTTTTCATGAATGGACTAATCTGCAAAGCATTTTGTTACGGTTGGATTGGATGCAAACTTAAAGTATCAAAATCCATTCCAGTTACTTAGGGGTGAAAGGGTTTAACATGTTCTGTTATTCTATCAAATATGTAAAACCATTGATTAGGTTCCGCAAGCCTGTGTCATAAGATAATTCCCAGGTGCATGATCACGTGGTTATAACAACAACAACAGTGGCTGAAAGTGTTGCAATATTGACAGTATTATTTTTTATTTTCCTTAATATGAAACGGATTTTGATGAAATATGGCACAGCAAACGGGTTTTTGTGGGCTGCATTTTTGTGGTCCATGGAGTTTGGCACAGACTTATGTCGTTTTTGCGAAGAATATCGATTCCCGTGTCGGAGACACGGAAATCGATTCTTCGCAAAAACGACAAAAGTTTGGGCAAACATACAGAGACCACCAAATGCAGCCACAAGACGCGTTTGGTACGCCATATTTCATCAAAATCCGTTACGTAATAATGACACATAAAAGAATACGTACTTTCAATCAGATGGATTCTGGAAATTTCAGTACTTGGTGTTGTTGTTAGTACCACGTGATCAAACACCTTGAATTCGTATGCCACAGTGCAAGCTATAACTAACTGTGTCTGAGGCTCCGTATCAACGGGACTATTTTACAGGACTACTTTCTACATGGTTGGTGTATTCATACCTGTAAGCTGCCGCGGGGACAATACTCTCGAAGAACCTTCATCTCGCCCGGTTCTAGACACGCGCCAACAAACTTCGCCAGGTTCGGATGATTCAGGGTCTGCATCTACCATTATAGAAACGTTTAACAATGCACAGTGAACCTCTATAAACCGGACACCATGGGAGGTCCCACGGTGTCCGATTTAGAGAGGTTACACTGCCATCTATTTATATAGGATATAAACTGTTTGAAAAGGTTATATGACATGCTACCCACTGATTCTGGAGGTACATGTATTTATTTCCGAAAAGGAAATATTTCCTCATAGACGTTCGTGAGACGTAAGTGACGTCACGTTTTGACGTCATTTCCGGTGACGAAACAATTCATACGCTAATATCAAAATTGTCAATGTTGACGTTATAAGAAAATTTCACATTTTTCGAAGAGCATGTAATATACTATTTATCCACTACCATTTTCAAATACCTGATTTATTTCCCTTGAAATATGTAAATCCGACAAAGAAACGAGTGCGGAGCTCGATTTCCAAGGGGCCGTTTCACTAAACTTCGTACGACTAAAATGTTCGTAAGTGCAACATTATGATAGTCTGTAAATTTGACATTAACAATGTTTTCTTGCAAACAATTATTGGATTTACATTTATTGAACATAGGCTACATATGCAGCCTATGCTAAATAAATGTAAATCAACCAATTGAAATTTCCAGACGATCCTAAATTTGCACTTACGAATATTGTATTCGTACGAAGATTAGTGAAACGGCCCCCACATGTCTAAGGAAATAAATCCGATATTTCAACATGGTAGTTGAATAAAGTCTATTAAATCCCGGATAAGTCTCAACAATAGTGTTTATTCCTTATAATAATTCCAACCCAATTCTATTTCAAATCAGTTATTTTCATTTTAAATCTTATTTTTCAACCGTTTCTTTCAGTTCCAAACACAATGTTACGCCAATTCTCATAAGCATTCAGTTTTTGACATTTCACGTCAAAATCAATGACGTAACGTCCAAAAAACAATATGGTGGCCGTTTCACTAAACTTCGTACGACTAAAATGTTTGTCAGTGCAAAATTATGATAGTCTGTAAATTTCAAATTAACATTGTTTAGTTGTAAACAATTATTGGATTTACATTTATTGAGCATAGGCTGCATAGCCTATGCTCAATAAATGTAAATTCATCAATTGAAATTTACAGACGATCCTAAATTTGCACTTACGAACATTTGAGTCGTTCGAAATTCAGTGAAACGGCCCCATGGTGTATAACAGTACGTCGGTCTTAAAGGTACATGCCCACTCAGTAGGCACAAACTGTTTTTTTATATCAGAGACAACATCTGAGACACTGTGTGGCAAAATAAACATTCGTTCACCATTACCCCACGTATTAATTGGCATTAATATACATTTTATAGCAGACGTAAATGTCCACACTGATATCAGGGGCGATAACCGTGTTTCATTAAAATACTAACGGACATTACTATTTAGTCTCTGTATTTATTTTTTGATGTGCTATGATCATACTTTTTAATCTGTCGAAAATATTATTTTTTATGGTGACACATTTAATTAGTACAAATAATTAAAAAATATCATGCCTCATTTGTATAGCCTGATACCACCGCGCGTCACTATCAGTAAAACACTATTACTAAATTATGGCACTCGCAATTTTTAGAACTGATGTAATAGTGATACAATTATACACTTATTTAATTCCTATAAAGAGAATTCTGGGCCTACTGAGTGGGCATGTACCTTTAACAAACGAAAGTGAAGTATACGTCATTCCTTTGCAATAGGGTGTTATTTCGATTCCACACAAAATGTCAAATGGTGTTTTATATTAATGTTATTTGTATCTGTAGAGCATGTACCTGTCTAACCCGAATGTTCTGGCTGTAACAGAGGCGAAGTCGCCCCGCGTTCAAGGGAGAACATTCGGGTTAGTACCTGTCTAAACTCGACGGCGATTTGCCGGGTAATGTCCAGGGAGTGAAAGGTCAGTTTCCGGATGGCCACCGTCTGACCTCGACAGAAACCCGTCTGGCAGAATATCTGACCAATGTCCGCAGCGTCACCGGACTATAATTATACAAACTAATGGGTTATGGTCAGCACATGCAATGCTGTGGTCAACATATCATACGACGATAACAGTTTTATAATTACGTCGCTGTAACTGGAGAAATAGAGATAATGACATATGTGACTAGTGTAGTCACTGCACATCTGTCCATGGTCTGCACTGTTCGACAGTCATGCAGCAACAACATTGTTATATCGTGGGAACGAATTGTTATTTCGTGGGAACGAATTAATAAAGAATTGTTATTTCGTGGAAACGAATTAAGAAAATGAGCGAATGAATTGTTATTTCGTGGGAACGAATTGATAAACTGAGGGAACGAATTGTTATTGACAGGGAACGAATTAATAAAAAGGTTCATGTCCCATGTCGGGGCTCCGTATGAAACCGTACTACTTTGAATCGTGTGTCGGAATTCTGTAGTACATGCACATCGAGCAAACATTAATTTATTAATGGAAAACCTAGAAGTCGGTATGTCGATATGGCAAATAAGTATCGTATAGCTACGAATAACCAATATGTAGAAGCAATTGTGGCTGTGACTAGAGAAATTTGGCTGTGGTTTTCAGATCAGGGTAGATCCTGATCAGCCTGTGCATCCGCACAGGCTGATCAGGATCTGCACTGTTCGCCATTCCATCAATGAAATACCCGCCATGCTCTTCACAGCGAAAATAGTTTGAATACTAGCAATAACCCTGTTATAAATATGCCATATCATAGGTTTCCGTTCTTTGTAAGCACTTCTAATTAGCGCTTTCTAACAATTGCAGTGATTTTACTTAGTTACTGGCTCTTCTAATGACGTTTTAAATACGATGACATTAACGTCAAAACAGCATGCGCCATTAGAGACGTCATTTGAACGTCTTCGTTTTATTCGTTTGGCATAACGTTAGCGCATACTACGTATACGTAATTAGTGCGATGCGGTCAGCCAATCAAATTCGCTTTGGGTGTTATTACACATGTGTACTATCACTTTTATGAAATGGGATACAGCACGTCATATATTCATGTAATACAATATAATAGTTGCAGCATGATACCGAAGAACGACATTAAGACAATACAACAACAATACAGCGGGGTAGATACAAGGTGCATGATCACATGGTTACAACAACAATAACGTCACCCACTCCAAAGTAAGTATTATTTGATATTTTCCTTAATATGCAACGGATTTTGATGAAATATGGCGCAGCAAACGCGTCGTCATGAGCTGCATTTGGTGGTCTAGGGAGTTTGGCACAGACTTTTGTCGTTTTTGCGAAGAATCGATTTCCGTGTCGGAGACACGGAAATCGATTCTTCGCAAAAACGACAGAAGTTTAGGCGAAAATACAGAGACCACCAAATGCAGCTTAACAAGACGCGTTTGATGCGCCATATTTCATCAAAATCCGTTACGTAATAAGGACACTATAAAAGAATACGTACTTTAAATTGGTACTTGTTGTTGTTGTTAGTACCATGTGATCATAAACCTTGAAATAGGGTGGGTTTGCTCGGAGGCTGGACGGAAAACGTCTTCTGGCGGGAGGAATTCCTCAGTCAAAGACATCTTCGTGTCATGTTTATTAGACATCCATAAATAGAGAATACCAGGCTAGTGTCTTTTGATATCAAGTTTATCAGGCAAGGCTAGGAAACGCGTAGAAATTCCGAGGCTTGCCGAGGAATTCCTACCGTTTCCGAGCCGAGCCTGATAAACTTGATATCAAAATACACTAGCCGGGTATTCTATTTATCAGGTAACGTTTTATGCTCGAAAATGACCACATATGACGTCGTTATATATGGACAGAACGCGGACTTGTTTACGTTGCGTTATTACACTAAAGTCATCCGGTAGCGTCACGTGACGTCATCCGAAGAATGGAACGTCAGTTTTCACTTCGTTGTGTATCAGGTCACAAATGCCTGATATAACACTATGTTATCAGTCAGTACGTATTCGGTCAATACAGGGCAGGTTACCTGATAAATAGAGAAACATGAATCAGCCTAGTTTCCTCTGATAACACGTTTGTCAGACACGTCTAGGAAACGTGTACGAATTTCTAGGCTCGCTCCTGCATATGCTGCAGTGTCTAAACGCTGCTCACAGAGCCGGATATTATATCGTCACTGGTTTTACAGTGTGTCATACTGCCGACAGGACGCCCGCCACCCGTTGCCGGGCTGCCCGCTCTGGGAAGACGTTGATGTGATACATATAACTAGTGTCAGTTCCACTGTCTGATTGTGTTCGGCTCATAGTCATTGGTCGTAGCTTACACTGTGCCTGTAAAACATGGCTAGCCCGCACAATATGGTCATTGTCTATCGTTTCGTCAGTACACGAAAACAGTCTCGGTGGACCGACTAAACTTCGTACGACTAAAATGTTCATAGAGCAAACTTATGATATTCTGTAAATTTCATATTAACAATGTTTCCTTGTAAACAATTATTGGATTTACATTTATTGAGCATAGGCTGCATATGCAGCCTATGCTCAATAAATGTAAATCAATCAATTGAAATTCCCAGATTATCCAAAATTTGCACTTACGAACATCTTAGTCGTACCACGTTTAGTGAAACGTCCCCCTGGTTCTTAACCAGTCATTTACCATGTTGATACACGTACTTTAGCCAGCCAACCTCAAGGTTTCGCTAGTCATCGCCATTCCACAATAAGGCTTATGACACCAACACATACAAGTTTAACACTGTCACCCCTAAGTAACTGGAATGGATTGTGATATGTTAATTTCCCGACCAATAAAATCACCACTAAATGATTTTCAGACTAGTCCATTTATAAAATGGGGGTGGGTTTTTTCCTGAACAATATTAAAATTAGTTACAAAAAGCGCAGATCCTGATGAGACGGCTCGTTACAAGCCGGCTCATCTGGATCTGCACTGTTTGTGGGCTTTCGGGTTCAAAGGGTTAAACAACGACATAAATACAACGACAAATAACCTTCGTATCGGTGTGGATTGAAAGCATGGACTTGGACATAAACGAGTCATTGATGCGGCCTTTCCTGGACTGAATTTCATCCGGACTGAGGAGCCATGTCCTACTGTTGATCTCCTGTTCTTGTTTTATCTTCCTGTTACACGTACAAATGTACATGTATGTACAGTGGGGTCAGCGTGTAAGTGCACACACCAACGAACAAGACAGGTTGGAACCAACCTGTCTTGTTCGTTCGTGTGTGCACTTACATGCTGACCCCACTGTATACAATCAACGACAATAGATCCAATTATCAAATGAGTTTTGTATGTTTGTTTGTTGGGGTTTAACGGCCTATCAACAGCTAAGGTCATTTAAGGCCGGATCAATGGGTTTAGTACTAAATCCCATATATTAACTGTACAAGTACATGTACAAATGGGGGAAAATCCCAAAATCATAACTGAATATTCACAATAAAAAAACTATATAATCAGCCCTGAAATCAGAATAAAACTGACCTGATGGCAGGTCCTCGCCACACCAGAATCAATTAGCACCCTCCCAAAAGCAGTAGGATCAGTACTAATGTTACTACTTTTATAATGGGCACTAACTCAATTCAACTCCCAGGTAACAAAAGAGCCAACTATAAAAAGGCACCTGAGGGCCAAACCAGGCAAATCGTGATTCCTATAAGGAGGAACCCCTACTGTTAATTTACGTGGTCACGTTCGCCCGACAAACCACCCACAATTATCAAATGAGACGAATTGCAAGGATCAATATTGTCACTGACCACTTAAACAGGTTTTATTGATAATGGAGGAGATCTATGACTACTATTCATAGTTATGTCCTTACTTGAAAGGGTCAGTGGAAGAAGGGGAGAGTTAGCCGCCCACTCCCGCTGACCCCGTGATAATGGGTGAGAGATATGGCTAGTAGTAGTAATTTTTATTTCTTCCAGTAGGAGAGCACAAACATGGACATGTAATTAAGCATGGTGAACTATTGGAATGGTGAAGTAATAATAAGAATGTGACAAATGTGCAAGTTATACAACTAGTATTGTACATATCTCATCTGGGGGCCGTTTCACTAATCTTCGTACGACTAAAATGTTCGTAAGTGCAACATATCACATTAACAATGTTTTCTTGTAAACAATTACAGGATTCACATTTATTGAACATGGATATAGAGAGTTATGGAGACATAGCGTGCCTACCTGTCGATATACAGAGTTATGGAGACATAGCGGGCCTACCTGTATATATAGAGTGTTATGGAGACATAGCATAGCGGGCCTATCTGTAGATATACAGAGCTATGGAGACATAGCGGGCCTACCTGTATATATACATAGTTATGGAGACATAGCGAGCCTACCTGTAGATATACCTAGTTATGGAGACACAGCGGGCTTACCTGTAGATATAGAAAGTTATGGAAACATAGCGGACATACCTGTAGATATACAGAGTTATGGAGACATAGCATAGCGGGCTTACCTGTAGATATAGAGAGTTATGGAAACATAGCGGACATACCTGTATATATACAGAGTTATGGAGACATAGCCTAGCGGGACTACCTGTATATATACAGAGTTATGGAGACATAGCGGGACTACCTGTAGATATACAGAGTTATGGAGACATAGCGGGACTACCTGTAGATATACAGAGTTATGGAGACATAGCGGACATACCTGTATATATACATAGTTATGGAGACATAGCATAGCGGGACTACCTGTATATATACAGAGTTATGGAGACATAGCATAGCGGACATACCTGTATATATACAGAGTTATGGAGACATAGCATAGCGGGACTACCTGTATATATACAGAGTTATGGAGACATAGCGGGACTACCTGTATATATACAGAGTTGTGGAGACATAGCATAGCAGGACTACCTGTATATATACAGAGTTATGGAGACAGAGCATAGCAGGACTACCTGTATATATACAGAGTTATGGAGACATAGCGGGACTACCTGTATATATACAGAGTTGTGGAGACATAGCATAGCAGGACTACCTGTATATATACAGAGTTATGGAGACATAGCATAGCAGGACTACCTGTATATATACAGAGTTATGGAGCCATAGCGGGACTACCTGTATATATACAGAGTTGTGGAGACATAGCGGGACTACCTGTATATATACAGAGTTATGGAGACATAGCGGGACTACCTGTATATATACAGAGTTATGGAGACATAGCATAGCAGGACTACCTGTATATATACAGAGTTATGGAGACATAGCGGGACTACCTGTATATATACAGAGTTGTGGAGACATAGCGGGACTACCTGTATATATACAGAGTTGTGGAGACATAGCGGACCTACCTGTAGATATACATAGTTATAGAGACATAGCGGACCTACCTGTAGATATACATAGTTATGGAGACATAGCATGGCAGGCCTACCTGTAGATATGTAGAGGTATGTATACATAACGGGCTTACCCTTAGCGATAGAGAGTTATAGAGACATAACACAGCGGGCATATCTGTAGATATACAGAGTTAAGACATAGCTTAGTGGGCATACCTGTACATATATAAAGTTATGGAGATATAACGGGCCTACATGTAGATATAGAATGTTATGGAGACATAGCGGGCCTACCTCTAGATATATAAAGATATGGAGACATAGCGGGCCTACCTGTCGATATAGAAAGCTATGGAGTCATAGCAGGCCTACCTGTATATATAGAGTGTGTAGATATAGCGTGCCTACCTGTATATATAGAGTGTTATGCAGACATAGCGAGCATACCTGTATATATAACGTTATGTAGACATAACGGACCTACCCGTTATGGAGACATAGCATAGCGGGCCTACCTGTATATATAGAGAGTTATGGAGACATAGCGGGACTACCTGTATATATACTGTATTATGCAGACAGAGCGGGCATACCTGTAGATAAACAGAGTTATGGATACATAATGGACCTACCTGTAGATATACAGTTATGGAGACATAGCATAGCGGGCCTACCTGTATATATACATAGTTATGGAGACATAGCGGGACTACCTGCATATCTACAGAGTTTTGCAGACTTATCATAGCGGGTCTACCTGTAGATAAACAGAGTTATGGAGACATAGCTGGCCTATCTGTATATATACATAGTTATGGAGATATCGGGTCTACCTGTATATACATAGTTATGGAGACATAGCGGGAATACCTGTATATCTACATAGTTAGGCAGACATAGTGGCATAGCGGGTCTACCTGTAGATATGCATAGCTATGGAGACATAGCGGGCCTACCTGTATATATACAGAGTTATGGAGACATAGTAGGCCTACCTGTAGATATACAGAGTTATGGAGACATAGCGGGCCTAACAGTAGATTTAGAGAGTTATGCAGGCATAGCGGGTCTACCTGTAGATATACAGAGTTATGGAGACATAACGTGCCTACCTGTAGATATACAGAGTTATGCAGACATAGCGGGACTACCTGTAGATATACAGAGTTATGGAGACATAACGTGCCTACCTGTAGATATACAGAGTTATGGAGACATAGTGTGCCTACCTGTAGATATACAGAGTTATTGAGACATAGCGGGCATACCTATAGATATGCAGAGTTATTGAGACATGACCTACCTGTAGAGAAGAGCGACGACGACAGCAGCAATTGCGGCTGTACACACGATTACTGTACTCACGGTGATCACGATGGTATTGGAGCCTGCAACATAATAATCATCGCGATACTAGCAAAGATGGTATTTGAGCTGCAGTGCAACAAAATCATCATCGCGATACTAGCAACGATGGGTTTTGAGCCTGCAACAAAATAATCATCACACTACTTGCAACGATGGGGTTGGAACCGAGACATAATAATCATCGCGATACTAGCAACGATGGTTTTTGAGCCTGCAACAAAATAATCATCGCGATACTAGCAACAATGGGTTTTGAGCCTGCAACAAAATAATCATCACAATACTTGCAACGATGGGATTGGAACCGAGACATAATAATCATCGCGATACTAGCAACGATGGTTTTTGAGCCTGCAACAAAATAATCATCGCGATACTAGCTATGATGGTATTTGAGCCTGCAACATCAAAATCATCGCGAAACTAGCAACGATGCTATTTGAGCATGCAAAAAACTCATCATCGCGATACTGGCAACGACGGCATTTAAGGACTGCAACACGAGAATAATCGCTATACTAACAAGGACACTGTGTATGATCACGTGGTACTAACAACAACAACAAGTAGCGATTCAAAGTACGTATTCTTTTAAAGTGTCCTTATTACGTAACGGATTTTGATGAAATATGGCGCATCAAACGCGTCTTGTTAAGCTGCATTTGGTGGTCTCTGTACTTTCGCTCAAACTTCTGTCGTTTTTGCGAAGAATCGATTTCCGTGTCCCCGACACGGAAATCGATTCTTCGCAAAAACGACATAAATCTGTGCCAAACTCTATAGACCACCAAATGCAACTCATGAAGACGCGTTTGCTGCGCCATATTTCATCAAAATCCGTTGCATATTAAGGAAAATATCAAATAATACTTACTCTGGAGTTGGCGACGTTGTTGTTGTTAAAACCACGTGATCATGCACCTTGAATGATGGTATTGATATTTTCCTCCTTATACCTTTTATATGTTTTTGGTATACATGTATATCAAAACAGAACGAGGAGTGACATTTCCACAAGTATTATCTTGCATTCATTCAAAATGGCCATCTGCTAAAAAGACATATTATGAAGTATCACGTGTGAAATGTAAGAGCATGCTTATTTAAGCAGGTGAGCTGATTATCTTCACATTAATTATTAATTTTATTGCAAATAGTGTAGACTCAGATGAGACTACAGTTGTGCAGCCTGGTATAGGTCTACTCTGTCCACAATTTTAATATTAGTACTATTCAGTAGGAAATGAACGCTACAATACAAAATAGGACAGGAACTCTGTAAACAGATTTCTAAAGGAAAACAAGATCATCGTTATCACTAAGCTAATCCCATAGCTGGCAGCCTTGATAATAATAATGAAAAACGTTAACATTTTGCCTTACAAACAAGATGAACATAAGTCCTCAGTAACTTTGACCTTCGGCGGTCGGACGTGGTTCGTATGCAAAACAAAGCGACATCCATGGACACACATTGTGGCCATGTGGCCAAATAATATCAAAATCGGTGAAGAAGTTCATAAGTTATTGAAAAATGAAATGTGTTACTAACTTACAATATGTACACGTACCTACATGGACTAACGCTATATCCCCTTTTGCATACCGGCGAGGGGATACTTACGGAGCCCCACAGGAGACATGGACTTGTTCCCATGAAATAACAATTCGTTCCCTCAATTTAACAATTCGTTCCCTCGAATTAACAATTCGTTCCCAAGAAATGATAATTCGTTCCCTCAATTTAACAATTCGTTCCCTCGAATTAACAATTCGTTCCCACGAAATGACATTTCGTTCCCTCAATTTAACAATCGTTCCCTCGAATTAACAATTCGTTCCCACGATATAACAATTCGTTTCATTTGGGAAAGAATTGTTATTTCGTGGGAACGAATTGCTAAATTGAGGGAACGAATTGTTAATTCGTAGGAACGAATTGTTAATTCGTGGGAACGAATTGTTCAATTGAGTTAAGCGAATTGTTATTTCGTGGGAACGAATTAATGAAAAAAATATAATTCTACGACCCCTGCGGGTCTCCTTAAATACTAACTAACTACGATCCTCCATTGTAATATATATAACAGTTTTACTTACTCTCTGCTTTTATACACAACTCATAGTGAAAGCCACAGGCCGGTTTGTCCTTTGGCAGCCCATTCGGCCAGACAATACTGAGGCCCGGGGTCGGGGTGTACGCCTGGGTCGCACCGCGGAATCGCCCTGCCAACTGTAAATTAAATATCTCTGTGACTGGAGAAATGGGGCTTATCATTATGGGATTTATGACTACTGTCTGTTCCACGTTTTGCTGCCGACGAACTTTTGGCTATTAAACACATTAAATCTAAAAAATATTTAAAAGTAAGTACTTTGTCATCAATAACAAAAGTCACCCTCCCCAAAAAATATTGATTTTATTGCGAAAAAACGATTTTAACATGGGGCTAAAAATAGATTTCTTTTTAAATATTTTTTTTATAATTTGTGGATGGATTTTCAAAATCTAACTTTTGTTTTCTTAGTTACATCATGTTCAAGCTATCTCGCCAGGTTTCTGAGTCAATTTCCAAAATTTTACGTTTGTTGATCCTTCGGGATCAAAAAACGAAAAGCTTTGGAAATTGACTCCCCCATGTTAAATTCCCATAGGAAAATAGTTTGTTCGCAATGAACGCGGACTTGATTATGTTTCATTATTACACTGTCGCCATACGTAGCGTCATCTCACGCCGTTCGACAAATGAAACGTCAGCGAAAATATTTTGAATATGTTGTGACTCGGATGTGCGTATAGAGCGGATGTAGGAAACGATTTATTTTTTATCAATCGATGTGAATTGCGTCGATGTAAAACGAGTAACATGTTAAATACAATGGCATGCAAGCAGTTATCTTACTGTCTGTTTCACGAAACCTGCCCAAATGTTACGATCATAAAAATAATGCAAAAACAATATTTCTTTTGACAATATTTAATTTTATAAAATTTAAGAATGAGCCTTCTTTTTATTTTGTGAAATTTTGTCCAATATTGATTTTATTACGAGAAGATGTCTATGGCGATTTAACATGAGGACAGTTTTCTAATTTCAGAAACAGTGGACCGATTTTCAATATTTAACTCTTGTTTGCATAGTTATATCATTTCCAAGCTATCTAGCCAGTTGTCGGAGTCAATTTCCAAAATTTTCCGTTTTTCTACTCCTCCCTCAGCTCCTCCACGTCATTTCCCCCCAAATTAAATTCCCATAGACAAATGAATGTTTCGTAATAACATCAATATGTGACCAAATTTCACGAAATAAAAAGAAGGCTCATTCATAATTTTTTATAAAATTTAATATTATCGAAAAAAATATTGTTTCTTCATTGTTTATATACAATGTAGCTGTAAAATTCGGGCAGCTTTCGTGAAAGAGACAGGAGTGTATTGTCACTGGTGCCTACTCGCCTACTATGTCAGTGAATAAATTCTCATCAACGTACATGAAAACACAAATTAACATTATGAATACAGTACAATGTCATTCTCACCAAGAAGAGTATACAACAGTTGAATTTATTGCACCATTAAATTAAATAATGTGTTGCGAAACAAGCACTAGAACTGTTTTAAAAAAACTATAAAACTGGACGATTTGCCATAATCACTGCACAACGTATGATAATTATACATGGGTATTTATCGCCCAGTACGTGTTGAATTAATCACCTACATGTGCTAATATCCATTAGCACAGATCCTTTGTTTGTGTCCATTAACGTTTAAACCAGACGTGGGCATGGAGTGGAGCCGATAACATGGAAGTAGACATCGACAAAAGATAATTGGTTTGTGTTTTTTTTTCTTCCAGTAAATTGATGGCATAAACGAGTTTGTGGATTTACAGCCGTGAGTTACTCAGCCAGGAAATTCCATCAGTGGAGACATATGTGGTTGTGACTGGGGTAATGTGGCTTATAGGTTTTACAACCAGTGCAGATCCAGATCAGCCTGTGCGGATGGATCCAAGTACATAAGGGACTTAGTCCCGTCTTCCTCTGACCTTTTAATTGCGGGTGTATGGTGTCCAGTCTAGAGAGGTTGTACTGTACCTGAAAGGCTCGGGTCTTGGGCGATTTCATGTCCAGCAAGTCAAAATCAGCCACTCGATTCCCCACCTCGTCCACAGCCACAGGCCCCGTTATACCTAGTATATAGAACATAATAGAGAGAGGATCTATAGACCCTGCTATACCTAATTGTGAAGGTAACTCTTGTAATTTACTCCCGTACCAGAGTTACCGCAACTTCGCTATACCTGGCATATAGAAGATCTTAAAGAGAGGATCTTACATAGGCCCCGTTATACCTGGTATATAGAATATCTCAAAGAGGGGATCTTATACAGGCCCCGTTATACCTGGTATATAGAAGATCGTAAAGAGAGGATCTTATATAGGCCTCGTTATACAAGGTATATAGAAGATCTTAAATAGAGGATCTTACAATAGGCCCCGTTATACCTGGTATATAGAAGATATTAAAGAGGGAATCTTACATAGGCCCCGTTATACCTGGTATATAGAATATCTTAAAGGGAGGATATTACATAGGCCCCGTTATATCTGGTGTATAGAAGATCTTAAAGAGAGGATCTTATGTATGCCCCGTTAAACCTGGTATATAGAATATCTTAAAGAGGGGATATTATATAGGCGCTGTTATACCTGGTATATACAATATCTTAAAGAGAGGATCTTACAATAAGTCCCGTTATACCTGGTATATATAATATATTGAAGAGGGGTTCTTACATAGGCCTCGTTATACCTGGCATATAGAAGATCTTAAACATGTTAAATGGAGGATCTTACAATAGGCCCCGTTATACATGGCATATAGAAGATCTTAAAGAGAGGATCTTACATAGGCCCCGTTATACCTGGTATATAGAAGATCTTATAGAGAGGATCTTACAATATGCCCTGTTATACCTGGTATATAGACGATCTTAAAGAGGGGATCTTACATAGGCCCCGTTATACCTGGTATATAGAAGATCTTAAAGAGAGGATGTTATATAGGCCCCGTTATATCTGGTATATAGAAGATCTTAAAGAGATGATCTTGCATAGGCCCCGTTATACCTGGTATAC
The DNA here is from genome assembly GCA_029237695.1 of Conchocele bisecta. Lineage (NCBI taxonomy): Eukaryota > Metazoa > Mollusca > Bivalvia > Lucinida > Thyasiridae > Conchocele > Conchocele bisecta. The sequence continues at coordinate 3,438,832 of CM055265.1, read as the reverse complement.
AGAATATCTTAAATAGAGGATCTTACAATAGGCCCCGCTATGCAAGGTATATAAAATATCTTAAAGAGAGGATCTTACAATAGGCCCCGTTATACCTGGCATATAGAAGATCTTAAAGAAAGGATCTTACATAGGCCCCGTTATAATTGGTATATAGAATATCCTAAAGAGGGGATCTTACAATAGGCCCCGTTATACAAGATATATATAGAATATCTTTAAGAGAGGATATTACATAGGCCCCGTTATACCTGGCATATATAAGATCGTAAAGGGAGGATCTTACAATAGGCCCCGTTATACAAGGTATATAGACGATCTTAAAGAGAGAATCTTACAATGGCCCCGTTATACCTGGTATATATAATATCTTAAAGAGAGGATATTACATAGGCCCCGTTATACCTGGTAGGTAATTGAATGACTACTTGAACTTTAGATTCAAACACTATTATTGTTCACATAACATAATAAAACAACATCGTGGACGTATTGCCGTGAAATGTACGAGTCCTTTCCGATGCTCGACATCAGTTTTCTATTTTACATTACTCGCGAATCCATAATGTATGCGTATATGTGTTTACTTCAGTGATGTCAATTAACCGCGTGCCAGCTCGCGGAAAGAATGGTAAACATCAGTAATTAAAAATACATTCCGTTTCTGCACGGGGTGGAAATGTACTGGGAAACTAAACGTACATAAAGCACAGCTCAGACTCAGTCAATCAAGCTGCTTGATTTCAAGGACATATTCAAGTATTTTGAAATAATAAAATACAAATATCTAGAAGATTGACACAGGCGATGGTATTACCTGGAAATGAAGAGTTCCAGAGTTTCTGAGCAATCTTCATGCCGTCATTTATGTCCCCTCCCTCGTCAAGCGTCTGTCTGTATGCCATGGCCAGGTAGATGGCGCTGTCGTAAAACGCCGTGATGAAATAGTTCACCTGTTAATAAAATAAAGAGTTTTGTTTGTAGTGACTGTGCTGCGCGCCAAGCCGGCGTAAAATGTTTCAAGTCGAAAAATACACCGGTTTCTTGACGAGATGCCAGTCAGCTCTACATAGAGATATCGCTTAAACGCAATTTCGTCTAGTAACCGTTAATATAAGCAGCAGGATGGGTAAATAGACCAGCTCCCCCGCCCCTGCCGCGCCTCCCAGTACCCTTTCCCAGACAGGACCATGTCCAGCATGTCGCTTTGTTAATTATAGCATTGCTCGGAGAGAAACAATACTATGGAGAGCCCGGTGATGGCCCACACCCTCGCCGGCCAAGGGGGTCGTCTCTCATTGCTCGGAGCGTCGCTCGGAGAGCAAGCCGAACGATGCAAATGGCTCTGCCATAAGTGGGACGGCATAACCGACCCGGTGCATCCTTTTATACATACCCACCCCCCCCCCCCTCCTTGACACAGTAACCGACCTCGAACATCGCGAAATACAACTCGTCGGTCAGCATCGTGGCTATTACAGTACGTGGAAAAATAAACTCGCCTCGAAGTTTACTTGGCGTGTTTTGCTGGCCAGCCCAGGAGCTGCCATCCAGAGGACTATGGACGCAATCTCGCGATCGTTTTGGCTCGCACTTGGCATATATAAGTCGGGGCTTGGTGTCCAGAGGCTCGAGTGCTTTGCCGTGCTGCGGAAATATCTCTGCGTACTTCCGCATCGCCGCATCGGCGTCATGGAAGTTTTGCACGGCAAGGTTCTGGCGTCGGACCTCATTGTTGAGCCAATCGAGGCGCGCGGCCCGCTTTTGAGCATGGAGCTGCTCTATGGCTTTATCGTGCATTTTGAACTCCTCGGCGGCGGTCCGAGCTTTTCAGAGACGAGAGGAAGTTTGATACACAGAAGGCCACAGCGTTGGCCACGCCGCCGACTACTAGCATCGCGACAGAGGCCATTTTTATTACTTATTAATATTTGTAATAATATCAGCCGGAATGATTCCTCGTTTAACTAGCCAGTCTCAGGTCATCATTGCTGCCCAAAAATGTAGCAACAGTAGGCCAAAATCTCGGGAAGTCGGGTCCAGTTTTAGGCTAGCTCCCCCACACCCACCCACCCCCCCCCCCCCCCATCCCCCCCCCCCCCCAGATCATTTTGGAGAGCCGCGCGTAACCTATGGCGGTACCAGAGACCACACCACTGTGATACAGCACGTTTGCCAACAACTTGCCATCAGCAGCAGAAGCCATTGTCACTGCATATAGATGGGGTCACTATCAACCTTTAAATGGGTGATTGCATTGCAGAGCTGCGCGCCGGCGGTTGCTGCGTGTCGTTCCGACTAGCCGCGTGCTCCTTCGGAGCGGGAGCAACAGAAGTTCGACGAACGATAGCAAGCCCAAGCCCATCGACGACCCATTGAGTCCAGTCCGCCGTCCTGCAGCTTTGTTGCTCCGAAGGAGCAGGTTTGCAGTGTTCAGTCTGGACTACTGACGGAACAGGTTGGCAGTTTTGTAATTGCAAGGCGGCTATGGCATCACGGAGCTCGGTGAGCATTTTTCTTGTCGCGCCTTACGAGCGACCGCTCCGGCTCTCCCCGTGGTTACTTTCTTCGGGTCTTTATATATAGTCGGCGGTTCCGATGTCGTTGCATGCTCCGTTGTCGTTGCTTGCTCCGTTGTCATTTCGACTCTGGGGTATCGTCAGGTATGGTACGCGGGCAGACGTGTCCAAATTGAGCAGCGGCGCTTACCATATTCCGTAACGGTGATGGTGCTCACAGGTAGCAGCGTTGAGCGCGTGCCCAACAAATGGGTAATTCTCGAGGTCGGCCACCAGCTTCGGCTGGTTTTCCGGTGTAATGGGGAGGAATAAGCTCGCGATGCCGGCATAGAGATGGAGGGCAGCTCTCCCGAGAGCCACTGTGGTACCCGCGCCGAGCCTTGTCTCGTTTCGTGCATAGAGCTTTGCCACCTCTGCGGGCGCCATATCGTCAGTCTGGTCGGCGGTGAGATTTCGCCGCCCGAGATAATGTTTTGCCTGCACTCCGACGGCTTTCGCCGCAAGGCGTTGGTGTCGCTTGTCCACCTCAGGGGAACAGTCGACACGACGGCTGAAGGATCGGCGGAGGGCGCGGCCGCATCAGCGGGGTGCGCGATCAGCCGATCAAGAACGACGTCAATGGTCATCATTTTTCTTCTGGCAAGTATTCTGGTTCGAGTTTTGAGTCTAATACAGTGCAACACAAGGCACCCGAAAAGAAGTGCCTTTGCGAAAGTCGCAATCATCGCTATAAACCAGATTGCTTCACTCATGTTTAGCTGTGCCCCACACACGTTTATCTATGTTTCATACACGTTTTGCTGTGCTTCACACACGTTTAACTGCATTCAACACGGTAAGCTGTAGGTTGGTTTGTCTTCAGAAGTAGTTTGCTGTGCTTTGTTTCGGCAAGTATCTGCTGCACCGCGGCCCGCTCCTCTCGAGTGGGTATACATGGTTTTCGCGGAGACATTCTTCAAAAGAGTCGCGGTCCTTGCAGTGGGTGGGCGTGGCGCCCCGAAAATGCTAGCTTGAACAGCATATCTTTTCTTTTTGTCAAGACGGCCTTGGCTGAACAGTCGCCAACCAGGTAGATCGTGTGCTCACCTTGAAACATGGTGTAGAAGGCCCGGTGCCCATCGTTTAGGCGCTCGCCGCGATTCACTACGCACACCTCGGGATCCGTCCAGATCCATGGATGAGTTTAATAAATTGTGTTGTACCATACAGTCGGGCAGATGACAACTATTTGCTGGAATAAATCGTGGTAAGCTCCCTCGAGCAGATCCAGAGTGAGAGGTCCGTCCGCAGATGATGGCCGAGTGGTGGTCGTAGGTGACCATACTCCTAGATACAAGAAGGGTGCACTACTAAAATAGTGCCGATACGAATGCCCGTCTTCTATGTTTAGCTGGGCGTCTAGAACAAGATAGAAGTAAACCCGAAGCTCACCGACTCCATCTTTTTAGCAGTTTCTAGGGTCAACCCCTCGGAGGCGTTTTCCAGCCTCCTCCCACTCCCATACAGCTGGTCGTCGTATGAGGTCCTCAGGTTTAGCCACTGCGGCGACCTCCGGGGAGCGCAATCGCCCTCCGGCAAACTGTTTTCTGATCTCGTCTCACTGCTGAAAGGCCTGGAGGCCCTGCAAATGGAGCTGTTTGGGCACCCCTCAATGGTCACGTCGACCTTCGTGATATTGGGGTTGTAGAAGTTCTCTGTGTTGTTGTCTCCTACGGTGGCGTCTTTGAACGGCAGCACAATCCCTTTCAACGATCCGGGACGTTAACGTTGATGCTCCACATCGTATCGTTTTTGTCGGCGACGAGCTGGCGGTGACGTGAGACCCGATCGTACAGGAATGCTAGCCGATGGGCGTACTGACTCCGGATCATTCTGCTGAGCTCTGGTTGCGTCACCATATCGTACTCCAGAGGAATTCCGTGAATGGTGTAGCTCGCCGCCGGATCCGTGCTATCGAGCACCCAATCGAATGTGTTGATTCTCGTATTCTAGTCTGTCAGCTAGGGCCGATGTCACTGATGAAACGGCATGGCCGTCTCGAGGAGCTCGAAGTCCAATGGGATACAGAATCAGTTGCCGTACGCATTCGAGATGGCAGTGTCGGCGGCAACGTTGGCTGCAGTTCTAGCCACTACTCTGAGCCTAGTCACATTTTGGTTTCGACTTGTGTCAATCCCCTGATAAACCGCATTCTTGTGCTCCTGTGCGGTCTTCCAGAAGTCGCAGTAGCAGTTGAACACATCGACGTCGTCAAGCGAGAGCACTTCGTTGCCCGAAATATTGATCTTCACTTTCCTAGCTATCACGCGTCCGAGATTCTGGACCACCGTCCGGTTCTGTCGACTCCAGAGTGATCTGGAAGGCGAGACGGACCGTCTCCGGCACGATCACATCTTGGCCTCCAAGGTTGGGAAAACGGACCATAAGCTGCTGCCCTGCGCCAATGGTGCTCGGATTATTGGTGTGCAATGGTAAAGGTATGCAAAACATGTTTGTGATGCGGGCAGCAGTCTAGAATATACTACTGTCTGTTTTGCGAAACCTGCCGAAATCTTACAGCCATATAAACAATGTAACATTGTTTTAGATAATAATACATTTTATCAAAATTAAAGAATGAGCCTTCTTTTTATTTCGTGAAATGTTATCAAATAGTCATTTTATTATGACAAATTGATTTGTCTATGGGAATTTAACATGGGAGGAAAGGAGGCAGAGGAGCTGTGAAAATGTTGGAACTGCCAAGTAGTAGTACACATCTGACTCGAGGACGGAATGGGGCTGTTATTGTGACAAAACGTACACAGCCGCTGTGGTAGCTCGACTATAAAGAAACGGAAATATAAACGAAAAAGACAGATGAAATAGTAAATGGCATCAGTTGAGCCGACGTTATCGCAGCTACCTACTTTCTCGTCCGGACCAAACTCATAGTTGTAGTCCCGTTTGGCTATTTGTTTCACCTCCTCCGCGAACACTTCATACTCGGCATTGTCCGGCTGCCGAAGAGTGAGAATCAACACGGACTCGTATGCTTTCGTCACCGCAAAATCCTTTTCGTCACCTGTAAATGGATACAGATACTTACAGGCATATACACAAACGCCTGCGTTAATAGTTCCCATATTATCAACGTTACTGAGCGTTTATTGTCAATGCCAACTCACAATCAAGCAGTTTGATTGTATGAGCATGAGCTGTAGAACAGCTCAGGCTCAGACAATCAAACTGCTTGATTTCAAACAAAATATTCAAGTGTTTTAGATCAATAGATTGTAAAAATTGGCAAGAATAGTGCAGGCGGTAGTTTAAAGATGTTTATTTTGGTTTAAAATGGTCATGTAGTTGTGGAAGCGTAATACTTCAAATATCGTCCGATACGGGAGTATTGTCAGTAGTACATGTCCGCAACTAGCGGTCAATTTAAAATGTATTTTATAATCCTACCTATATTCATAACTTAATAGTTCTGGTCAGGAAAGTACGTGAAATTGTGACATGACCACGAGAAGTTATGCTTTCGATCCAATCCCACGTATTATTAGTTGCGAATGGTAACTTGCAATCTACTCCCGTACCGTCCGTTGTATATTGCAAGAGTTATCGATCACAACTAACGTATTATACGCATGCAATTGTACCTAATGTACCCTATTGCTGAATAAATGGCGTTTACAGTAAATTGCACGTGCATAAAACAGAGTATTCATAACATTCATTTAATTGACATTGCGATATGAATATGCATGCCGTGCTTTGTTATAGCCTTAGATATATGGCATTGTGTTCGTGTGTGTATCACGATGGTGGATTTTAAAACATTTGGTACTTCCTATTGCAATTGGAGGAGACTGTCAAATCGCAATTCCAGAGAAACCACGTGACTGCTATATGTAGACGCGATATCATAGCTGCACAGAAGTTTCCCGCCGAAATAAACTGGGATATCATGCTGTGCCGAGCATAGTATGTAATTTAAATATATGTTTACAAAATGTAAGATGCAGAATATGTACGTTCAGCTACGGAGCCCCGCAGGGGACATGGATTTGTTTATTAATTCGTTCCCACGAAATAACAATTCGTTCCCTCAATTTAGCAATTCGTTCCCTCGAATTAACAATTCCTTCCCTCGAATTAACAATTCGTTCCCACGAATTAACAATTCGTTCCCGTGGGAACGAATTGTTAATTTGTGGGAACGAATTGTTAAATTGAGGGAACGAGTTGTTAATTCGTTGGAACAAATTGTTAAGTCGTGGGAACGAATTGTTAAATTGAGGATCCGAATTGTTATTTCGTGAGAACGAATTAATAAAACTGCGGGGCTCCGTACGTTTGCGACCAGTGTAGATCCAAATGTTTGCTGCATGTCTCGATCAATAACCGCTGTTAGTTGTTGCGAGTTATGGCGTACATTGCATTGTCTTATATGTTCCATTAGTACATACATAGTTCGCTTGACATTGTTATTATACATGTACATGTTATGCTCTCCTATATAGAGGAATAAAGATTACATATGTACATTAATGTCAGTTTCACGAAACCTGTCCAAACGGTACGGCTATATAAACAATGCAAAAACTATTTTTTATTCGATGATATTAAATTGAATCAAAGTTTAAGAATGAGACATATTTTGATTTCGTGAAATTTGGTCAAATATTGATTTTATTACGAAAACATTATTTGTCTATGTTATTTTAACATGGAGGAAAAGGAGGCGGAGGAGCTGGGAGATGAGTTGAACATTTTTTTATTTGTCTGCGGGAATTTAACATGGGGAAAAGGAGGTGGAGGAGCTGAGTGGAAATTGACTCCGAAACCTGGCTAGATAGCTAGGAAATGATCTAACTAAGAAAACAAAATTTTCTTTTTTTTTTGCAAATCCACGATTTCTGAAATTAGAAAAAGTTCCCATGTTAAATCCCCATATACATCTTCACTCTATGGGTATTTAACATGGGGAATTCATTTTTCGCAACAAAATCAACATTGAACCAAATATTATGAAATAAAATGAAGGTTCATTATTAACTGTTGATCAAATTTAATATTGTTGAAACAAATATTGTATTACCATTGTTTATATAGCCGCAAAAGTTGCGGGCAGTTTATTTGTATGTATCACCATGACTACGCCTACGTAGATACAACTCCAGCGTTCCTAATATGTACAAAATAACAACTTGAGATGCCATCATTAACTTGAAATAAATGCACAATCGGCGGACAATTGCTCTAAATGATGACATCTTTCAAACAATTTAACACGAAAGTCCGCTATAGCGGGATTTGCAAGCAGTGCAGATCCAGATGAGCCGGCTCGTAACGAGCCGTCTCATCAGGATATGCACTTTTTGGATTGGATTAGTCGGAAAATGAGCATATCTCACTCAGTCCATGCCAGTTACTTAGGGGTGAAAGGGTTAAAGTGACTGCGCCACAGATGATGCCTCAGATATAGAGAATAGTAGGTTAGTGCCGTGAATGGGTAAAAATATCTGGCAAGGCTTAGGAAACGGGATGGGCGAGGCTCTGCCGAGCACATCCCGTTTCCGTGCCGCGCCATATATATTTCCAATTCACGGCACTAACCTACTACAGTCAGAATTCGTTACAACGGCATAGTTCGTCAGAGATGAATCTGCCGTTATAACGAATATACCGGTATAAAGAATCGGCGATTTTCTCCTCGCTATCAGACTGTCGTGATAATTCCGGTAATTGGAACATGTCGGTAATTGGTAACCACGCATTGTATCGACGCTATTTGCTGTCATTTTACATTAGCATTATCGGCGAGATATATACTTATTGGCATAGTTCGTCAGAGATGAATCTGCCGTTATAACGAATATACCGGTATAAAGAATCGACGATTTTCTCCTCGCTATCAGACTGTCGTGATAATTCCGGTAATTGGAACATGTCGGTAATTAGTAACCACGCATTGTATCGACGCTATTTGCTGTCATTTTACATTAGCATTATCGGCGAGATATATACTTATTTGTCACCACATTGATAAAGCAATGCATATATGTGTATACGTATAGTGAGATAGTGTGAGATGTTTCCGATCTGGACTAAAAATATTAGTTTTCCGTGGAAATAGTGATCTATATGGATATATTTTTGGTGAAGTTGGTGAAATAATGATTATCTATGCCTCGACAAAAAGTGAGTCCTGTCAGTAAAAAGCCTTTGAAGAAAAAACGGCGTGTAAAATCGAAAAGTGATAATATGGATAACAATGCTCAGGGAGGCGCCAACGGGGGAGACAATCCGAGCGGGGTAAGACAATTTGACAATACTTACAGCGGCGTACAGCAGTTTACCCCTACAATGGCGTTCATGAACAACAACATGCAACAACCTTTCCCAACATCACAGCCGATGAATATGCACAACAACATGCAATCGACGCCCATCATGTATTCTCCTACGTCCCAGGGCCCCGCCACAAACCCCATCGTGAACCCGCCATGAACCAGATGTCATTCCGCCTGACTGGGCGAGTGAGCTTATAGACAGCGTGAACTCTATTAAGAAAGATATGGGGAAACTAACAACCATTGAAAAATCACTGTCAACATTATCCCTCAAGTTTACAAACCTTGAAACAAAAGTATCGACCATGGAACAATCAGTCACAAATTGCGAAACTAGTTGTACATTTCTCAGTGCATCATATGAGGACCAAAAGAAAACCATAACTACATGTAATGAAAATGTTGAACGTTTACGAAAAAATGTCAAAGATTTAGAATCAAAGGCGTCGGATCTCGAAACATGTAAAAATAAGGCCGAAGACAAAATAACTGAAATGGAAATGCGAAGTATGAGGGAAAATTTGATGTTTTTCGGGTTAGCGGAAGGACAAGATGAAAATTGCGGTTCCAAGATTAAAGAATTTATAAAAACCGAGCTCGAAATGGACGATTCAAATGTGAACAATATGGAGATTGATCGTGCACACAGGATTGGTCGGTTTTAAGCAAGGCTCAATTAGACCGATTGTCGTCAAATTCCATCAGTATTCAGATAAAGAGAGCGTTAGGCAAATTGGCTATGATAAGAGGGAGGCGTTACGAGCACGGAATTTTACCGTTAAAGAGCAATTACCGCGGGCCGTCATGGAGCGTCGTAAAGCACTTTATCCGGTGATGCGATCAGAACGCGACAAAGGGAACACGGTGAAATATGTCAGGGATAAACTATTTGTGAATGGCGCTGAATACAAATCACCCAACTAGGGGTGTGATGCGGAGCGACTATCGATACTGTCTTGGAACGTTCACGGTCTCAAGAATAAAATATGTGACATTGACTTCATCAAAATATTAAAACAGAATGACATTGTTTTTCTCGGCGAAACCTGGCTACGTCATACGACGTACACAATTTTGACATTTTAGGTTTTGAATCGGATCACGTTTTTGGACAAAAAGATGCAAATACCAGAAAAGGTAGAACTAGTGGTGGAGTAAGCGTATACTACAAATCGGAACTACGCGATCATATAAAGGTTGTTGAAAAAAATGAGAATGGTTTAATCTGGATTAAAATAGATAAAACGATACTGGACTATAATGAAGATACCTACGTATGCATATATACATGCGGGATAGCAAGTCACGGATAAATAGGCACTTGGAAATAGACTACTATGAATTGTTGGAACAGGGAATTATTAAATACAAAAATTTGGGCAAAGTGATCGTCAGTGGAGATATGAACAGTCGAACAAGCACACAGAACCCGGATCATACGGACATACTGGAACCGGACAGGTATATAAAAGCGGGCCCGGAAAGTGACATTATATACTATGACATTCCACAGCGCTAAACCTGGACCACGTGATCGATGCACGTGGGCATTGTCTGCTTGACCTGTGTAAGTCATCTGACATGATAATAGCCAATGGCCGCTTAGGGGCGGATCGATATACATTTATGAATGAAAACGGGCGGAGTGTAGTGGACTACGTGCTAATACAATACGACAGTATTGACAATGTGGATTATTTTGAAGTTTGTGAGGCCAATGAATTCTCTGACCATTCGCCGTTACAAGTTCGACTCAAAATAAAGCGGCGCAACAAAATACAAAAAATACAACGAAATATACCAAACTAATATGGGACAATGATAAAAACAATGAGTTTAAGCAGTCAGTACGGAATGACGTGGATTTTTTCACAGATATATTTAATGGAATAGACAATTCGACAAACATCGACGATATTGTACGACAATTTAGCGATACATTATATAACACGGCTAAAAAACACTTTGGAAAAACGGTAACGTGTGGTAACTCAACGGGGACCCCGCCATCGACACAGAACGAATGGTTCAACAAGAATGTAGACAAGCAAAGTCTGAACTGAATCGAGCAAAGCGACAATATCAGCGTGATAGAATGGCTGCAAACAGATTGAATTTTGTTCATAAACGTAACTTATTGAATAAAGTAAAACGAAGGGCCAAAGCTGAATACAAAACAAAGGAGGGGACCCGGTTATCAAAATTAGCAAAGGATAATCCAAAAACATTTTGGAAAAAAATGCGCAAGTTCTACAAAAAGAGCGTGAGAAACAATTGCAAGCTATCTGAAAATGACTTTTTTGAACATTTTTCGAAGTTATTTAGCGGGAAAGAAGATATGCCGAATGATGATGAAATAGATCCAGAAGAGGCGAGGTCGATCCACGACTTAGATTGTGAATTTACAATTGAAGATTTGCAGCGAGTTATCTCCTCATTGAAACTAAATAAATCGTGTGGACTAGACGGACTTGTGAATGAAATATTTAAACATTCGTCAGACGTTATCTCCCCCTTCATCCTGTGATTAGTGAATGCGATCTTCCAATCTGGTCACTACCCATCTACATGGTGCCAGTCTACCATCACACCCATACACAAGAAGGGGTCCATCGACGATGCTGACAATTACCGGGGCATATTGCTCAGCAGTGTATTGGCAAAAATATATTCGCAAATGTTACATAATAGACTAGCGAACTGGGCCGAAAGAAAGGAAAAGATGCTGAATTGTCAATACGGGTTTAGACAACACAAATCGACAGTAGACTGCATATTTGTATTTCATGCAATTATCTCAAAGCTACTACACGGAAAGCAAAAGTTATTCGTAGCATTTGTGGATTACCAAAAGGCGTTTGACAGTAGACAGGCGGATGTTATGGCAAAAGCTGATCACTCAAGGTGTCAGCTCGAGCATGGTGACAGCTATTCGAGCCATGTACAACCAAGTGAAACTTTGTGCAAAGTTTAATAATAACACATCCGATTTCTTCTTATCGAAGGAAGGCGTGAAGCAGGGGGATCCGATGTCCGGGATTCTATTCACATTTTTCCTGAACGATATGGTGGACAGTCTACGCACAGATGACGCTGATGACACATTGGACCTGGACAATATCAACATATTTATGATTACTTTACGCAGACGACGCTGTACTGTTCGCAAAGACTGCTCAAGAAATCTACAACTTCGACTAAATAAATTAAAGACATATAGTGATACATGGAGTCTAAAAGTAAATACCCAAAAGACAAAAGTGATGGTGTTTGAACGAGGTCGTGCATCACAACCGAAACTGTACTACAATGAATTTGAACTTGAATTGGTGCAGCAATTCAAGTATTTGGGTATAATGTTCTATAAAAATGGCCATTGGAACAGAACACAAAAATGTATTAGTGAATATGGAACTTACGCATTACACAATTTGACACGAGTGCTAATTAACGTTACACTTCCCATTCACGATACCTTTACGCTGTTTGACGCCCTAGTGGGCTCTGTATTAGGGTACGGGTCTGAAATATGGGGTTATCATCACGCCAGGGACATAGAAAGGGTACATACAAAGTTCTGTCGCAATCTACTTGGGGTTAAAAAATCGACACATTTGTCTGGATTATATGGCGAGCTCGGCAGAAAACCATTGGTATTATTTCGAAAAATACGAATGATTCAATACTGGTCATCAATTTTCAAAAAAGACGATAAATTGTTGCATAGTATTTACAACATGTTGAAACATGATGCAGATAACAATGTAACATATAATGGCTTGAACTGGGCTCACCATATAAAACAATATTATCAGAGACTGGTTTTGCAAACGTATGGCTAAATCAAGGCGAGATGGAAATCCCATGTGCTCAGATCAAACAACGGTTAATAGACAGTTACGATCAAGAATGGCATGCGTCCATACACGACTCAAACAAACTGAAAGTATACTGTCGGTATAAATCCGATAATAATGCAGAGACATACATAGACACTATATCCAATAGAAAGCTTAAGGCGACTCTAAGCCGATTTAGACTTTCTTCACATTCTCTAGCTATTGAAACAGGACGGTACAATAATACAACCAGACAAGAAAGATTATGTACATATTGTAACATGCGCAAAGTCGAAGATGAGTACCACCTATTGCTTGTGTGTCCACATTATGCAGACTTGAGAAGAGATATTTCACAAGATATTATTGTCACTGGCCCACGTTGAATAAATTTGACCAGCTCATGTCCGCTCAGCATAAATGCACGAATGTCAGTAAATTCTTATTCTATGCTTTTAAACGAAGAACCGTTAACAATATGCCTCAGTAGTGATAAACAGTAAACACACATCGTGCCTTTCCGTAAACTGATACAAATAGCAAACATAGAGATTACTCAATTGCATTCTCTATGGTTGACATTTGGTATCGCCACAAAATATAATCCTAAACTGGTGTTCGGCGACTGGGCGATCATAGACATCAAACACAATGACCACCTAACGTGGAAGTTGTTGTGGTGTAGTCTGAGATCTCCGTAATCACGACAAACTTTAACGATCAAAACTTTCGCAATAAATTATTTAACCAAGGTTTCCCATTCACAGCTCCTCAAATCTCACTGTACTGTATAAATTTCACATAATATGGCAAAAACATGTAATTTGTTATAAGCCAAATAAAATATATTGTATTGTATATTGTATATATACGAATTTATATCAAGGGAACAAACAAAATTCAAAGCTAATCCGGTATTTGGCAAAGTCTAGGTTGCAGGCGAACCTGTTGTTAATTGTAGATCGCGTGGTGAATACCGGATTATCTGTGAAATTGTTTCTTTATTGTCAGCAATTCGCAAACATGTGCATTTATAAAAGAAACACATATTTTAATAGTTAGTTTAAACAGTTTGTTTTAATTTACATGCTAAAATTTATAAAATTGCAAAGCAAAAACATGTAGAGTGGTTTCCCTTTAAATATTTACATGACGATTCGTCCCTATCTGAACTCGCCCCAGAGGCATTGCTACACGATAAATTGTTCACGATTATGATATTTTTTTTATTTACAATCTATCGGTCCTTGTTGGATTTAATCACTTGTAAATTTAGTTGCTAACTGTTCATTTCTTAATTGATGTTTGCAAAATAGTACATCACAGCAGGTGACAAGGTACCGACAAGTTAATTGCCGCGATTTATGACAGCAGGTCTGGGTTAATCAGCTGTGAAATTGTTTAGATATGGTCAGTGATTGGTTCCCGAATATCGGTTTCCGGCACGTAATGCCGGATAACAGAGCTGGTACCAGCGACGCCGGGTACCAGCGATGCCGGGTACCGGCGCCGTTAGCATGGTTATGACGCACATTACTACTATTCTATTTATCCCATCAACACTACAAATGGCTTTAAAATGCGAAGAAATAACCCCAGCAACCGCACATATTCATACGCAGTGAGTAGGTCGTATTGGCAGGATATCAAAAAAGTTTCACTTCACAGTGTTTCACGGCACATACGCCGGCACTGTGTTGACGGGATAAATTAAATTTATCCCGTCAACACAGTGCGTATGTGCCGTGAAACACGGTGCCGTGAAACATTTTTGATATCCAGTCAATACTATTTTTGCATTTTAAAGCCATTTTTAGGTGTTGACGGGATAAATAGAATATAGGTTAGTGCCGTGAATGGGAAAAAATATCTGGCGCGGCACGGAAACGGGATGTGCTCGGCAGAGCCTCACCCATCCCGTTTCCTCAGCCTTGCCAGATATTTTTTCCCATTCACGGCACTAACTTACTATTCTCTATATGTGGGTTTTCAAATTCACCAGTTCGAATTGCCCAAAACATACTTTATATTTAAGTACATAATATCAGAAACTTCAGAAAGAAGGCAAAAACAACAGCAGACGACAATGTTCGTGCTCAGCAGTCGAAGAGTGAGATACAGAGGAAATCATCCATTTGGGATATGCACTAGCGGCTGTTATAGAGAGGGTGTTGTTGTAGAGAGGTGGCCGTTCGGGGAGGTTCGAAAAAGCTAGCGTTTGTTACGCCAGTTATGTTTGATCCCCTCGGCAATAGGCAAGAGGGGATATAGAGAATAGTAGGTTAGTGCCGTGAATGGGAAAAAATATCTGGCAAGGCTCAGGAAACGGGATGGGCGAGGCTCTGCCGAGCACATCCCGTTTCCGTGCCGCGCCAGATATTTTTTCCCATTCACGGCACTAACCTACTATTCTATGTATCCCGTCAACACCTACAAATGGCTGTAAAATGCATAAATAGTATTGACTGGATATCAAAAATGTTTCATGGCACCGTGTTTCACGGCACATACGCACTGTGTTGACGGGATAAATAACGTTAGTCCATGTACGAACATGCGTACGTACGTACGTACCGTAAGTTAGTAACACCTTTCATTTGTCAATAACTTATGAACCACTTCACCGATTTTGATAATATTTGGCCATAATGTGTGTCTATGGATAATTAGATGCTATTTGTTACACACTGAAAACATATTTCAAATAAAAGATAAACTTCAACGCCAACACCCCCATCCCATTTAAAATGGAATTCACACGTAATTAATTTATTTTGGCCTACACATTGAATAACGGCGTAGAGGAACCAATTCGCCATTACTTTTCTTTTTGACTGTTAATCCGGAATCACGGTAGCACGATGACGGTAGTACGATACTACGGTTATGATAGTACGGTACTACGATAACGATAGTACGTCATCGTGGTATCGTTATATCGCGTTATCATGCTATCGTACTATCGCTATCGTGGTATCGTCATCGTAGTATCGTAATATCGTAGTATCTTCATCCTGCTATCGTACTATCACCGTGGCATTGTAATATCGTAGTATCGACCCTATAGCGATATTACGATGGCATTAACGGAACATCATATTAACGCATTGATTGAGTACTTTGCAGAATTAATTTCAAATTTTGACAATGTCTAAACGTTTCACCGGAACGAAATTCAGTTATTCAGAACCATGGTTCTCTGAAAAGAACACTACGAGTCCGCGAATATGATTTACCCCGCCATATGGAGCCGCAAGCATAACCTACCCCTGAGGAACTTGGTGTAGTGTCCGAGCCAGTCGCTAGGGAACAGCTCCATGGTGATGAACACGTACTCGCCATTGGTCAGTCCGAGCTGGTAGGCCCGGTACAGGATGTCCCGCAGCATATCCGAGTTACAGAATATGATAAACACTGCAATACATGGTTGTGACGTCAACTGGAGAAATTGGCGTTTAATCATGTTTGTGTGCCAAATGCACTTAACCCTTTGAACCCGAAATCCCGCTATATCGGTTTATGCAAAAAGTGCAGATCCAGATGAGCCGGCTCGTAACGAGCCGCCTCATCAGGATCTGCACTTTTTGAAAGTAATTTTAATATTTTTGAGAACAAAATCAGCCCCTTTTCATAAATGGACGAATCTGAAAATCATTTTGTGACCATTGGATTGGTCGGAACATTAGCATATCACAGTCCATTCCAGTTCCTTAGGGTTGAAAGGGTTAATTTCTCAAACATGGGTTTAACCCTTTGAACATGAAGCCCGCTATAGCGCGGATTTCAAGCAGTGCAGATCCAGATCCACTTCTTGAAAGTACTTTTTATCATTTTTAAAACAAAAACACTCGCTTTTCATAAATGGACTAATCTGAAAATCATTTTGTGACGATTATATTGGTCGGAAAATTGACATATCACAGTCCATTCCAGTTACAATGTACTGATGGTTGAAATGGTTAAGATAAATTACAGATTTCCATCTTGATTGGTGGTTATTCGTCAATTCCGTCTTTGACATACTCGAACCTGGGATCGAACTTCAAACCCGGGCTTGCGGACTTGTGCATATTTTTTTAACGCAGTGTAAAGACACAGTGTATTAAAAATAATAAAGCACAACTGTAGAAAATATACAAATGAGCTCGCTGCAGAAAACATGTTTGACAGTCAGTACAGCTTCAATGTACGATACTGTGTTTCTGCAATAAATATAATCGAGAATTTGTGCTGACGTGCTATGTTAACTCGTTGGCTGATTACATACGAAACTCGGCATAACTTCGTTTCTGATGTAATCAGTGAAGTCGTGTAATAAATATAATATTAAATCATCACTCATGTAATATTCTCTACATAACGAGACAAACCATGTGACATTGTACCTAAGAAGATGTGCAATATCTCATGCAAAATATTTACAAAACGATACGCTATTTCGTGCGATTTTTCATGAAAAATGTTTACAGAAACAGTGATATAGAGAATAGTAGGTTAGTGCCGTGAATGGGAAAAAATATCTGGCAAGGCTTAGGAAACGGGATGGGCGAGGCTATGCCGAGCACATCCAGTTATTCTATTTATCCCGTCAACACCTACTAATGGCTTTAAAATGCAAAATAATAATCCCAGCCACCACACATATCCATATGCAGTGATTAGGTCGTATTGACAGGATATCAAAAATGTTTCACGGCACCGTGTTTCACGGCACATACACACTGTGTTGACGCGATAAATGACGTCAACGGTTGACGAAATGTTCACAGCGAATGCGAAATAGAATTGCACACTTGTCATGAACATTTCTTCAACTGTTTACGCCATTTATAGAAAATGTCACCATTTTTCTAAACGTTTTTTCATGAACAATCTCACATCATGGTCCATGTGCTTTTGTACATAATAAGATATGACATTTCCATTGTATTGTCTCTAATATATGATCACGTGGTTACAACAATAACAAGTACTGGATTTTCCAGAAGCCCTCCGATTCAAAGTACGTATTCTTTTATTTTGTCATTATTATGCAACGGACTTTGATGAAATATGGCGCATCAAACGCGTCTTGTTAAACTGCATTTGGTGGTCTCGGTACTTTGGCACAAACTTCTGTCGTTTTTGCAAAGAATCGATTTCCGTGTCTACTGACACGGAAATCGATTCTTCGCAAAAACGACATAAGTATGTGCAGAACTCCCGCAACCACCAGGTGCAGTTCATGAAGACGCGTTTGCGGCGCCATATTTCATCGAAATCCGTTGTCTATTAAGGAAAATATCAAATGATACTTAATCTGGAGTGGGCGCGCTTTCAGCACTTTCAGCCATTGTTGTTGCTGTTGTAACCTCGGAACATGCACCTTTGGCTTACCTCTGGCATAACGCTTTGCTTCCAGCAGCAAGTCTCCGTAATCGAGCACTTTAGCCGGAATGAACGGAATATCGTACGGCCGTTCCATGACGGGACTTGAGCGAAAGTCCATCACCAAGTTGGAGCCGGCGAGATCAAAGAAGACATACGTCTGGTCGTACAAGATGGCCGTGTGCTGCCAGTTATACTCGCGCATTATCGCCGACATCGAGTCTGAAACAAAGGAAACATAAGCTCAAAACTCGATATAGCTGCATATAAGACCCATATCGGGGATCAGTCTCAGAACGGGGGTCAATCCCAGAACGGGGGCTAATCCCAGAACGGGGGCCAAAAACGTGACGTCGATCACAGAACTGTGACTAATCTGAAAATAGTCGGAAAATACCGGAAAATTCCACACACGAGACATTTAGAAAATACGACCGTTACATCTAGTAGGGTCAACGTGGGAAAATTTCCACGCTAACCCCAAAAAAATTGCAAGAAAACGTTTTATAGTGTTTTTCTGTGCTACTAGGTCTGGAGAAGAACATATCAAAAGTTGGCCGAAATCTAACCACCAGAAAGGGTCTAAATGTGACGTCAAAAAAGATGGCCGCCATTGATAAAAAAAATGACTAAAATCTCTCGTATCTGTTAAATTAAACACTTTCTTGCCAAATAACGTGTGGACATTAATGCTGATAGTCATTGTTTGTTTAAAGGTATACTTTGTTGTTATGATATCAGTGGTTCATGTGTGGGTCATGACGTTGAAAATGACGTCATGACGTATTTCTGTAGGGTTATAACACTTATATTCGTAACTCGGTTAACAGTATATATGATGCATAAATGAATACAAATTTTCAAAACTGGGCCCGTAAATTGTCAGTTTAATTAATAAAAGAGCCAGTGTATGAGAAAGCCGACCTTATCGCACTTGAGATTTTCACCGAAGACTTAATAAAGTCGAAAGTTGATGAAAATTCCAGAGCAAATGCGGAATTACTTCAACATGCCGAATAAGGAAGACGAGGAAGGTCATAAGAAAGCAATAATAGACATTGGTATCAAAACTATTATTACACCTTTAACGGACGAGTATCCGAAAGCTACAGACCTTGAACTCGAATTTGCTTTAGTATACATTGCGCCTAGTTTGCGCTGTCTGCCTCAAAATCTTCTCGTCGGAAAGGACACCAGTCAGAAAGAAGCGAGTATTGGACAAGCACTTGTTCAAGCAGTTCGTCCAAGGGATTTAATTACGCCGTTACAAATCGGGCTCGCTGTTTAAATGCATAATCACTTCCGATCAAGGTTTTTGATAGACATCCTGTCCACCATGGGGTATTGTTTCTCATACTCAGAAGTTCAAATGTTTGAGGAAAACGCTGCTTCCGTAGTTGCCCCTGATCTTTTAGGTAATGTCAATATGGCCGATACTATGTTGTTTGCAGCAGATAATGTCGACCACAACATTGTATCACTAGTTTGAAAAGGTACATTTCATGGCATGGGGATGATAGCAGCCATAACCCCAAGCCATCAAATTAATCAAACAATACTTAGACGAAAACTCTCCGAATTATATATTATTGACGAAACACAAGTGACATTGTGGAGTACGGTTTTGCGAAGCAATTACGTTGTAGTATACAATTTCAACAACTGGCAGGTCTAATCGATGTGGGTCATACTATTGACATATTGTGGGAGGTATCCTTTCGGTTTAGTCAACCAGTACCAACTTAACAAGGCATGATGCACTTACTGCACAAGCAATTAGACCATCATGGACAGTCATCGATAGTCTTCCTTCCAATGATCGACATGTACCCGGGCGACAAGACATGTATCTTCTCTACTCTTGAGTATATTTGCAAGCTTTAATCTAAGTATAACGCCTCACCGGTTGTTACATTTGACCAGCCACTCTTCTGGAAAGCTTCCGAGATAATACACGAGGTTCCTCACAACAGTCCAATACGAGATGTTCTGCTGTTATTAGGAAGCTTCCACACATTTATGAATTTGCTGGGTGCTATAGGAACATTAATGGATTGAAGTGGACTCAAAGACATATTAGAGACTATATACGGCGAAAATGCAGTCGTACACATGATGAGCGGAAAGGCTGTAGCGCTCATTTCATGGACATCTCCTTGTCAGTCAGTGTCTTACGCAACAGATCGCAGCCAAAGCCATTGAAAGCGTACCAGACCTTGATAATCACATACATGAACTCGAGAGTTTGTACACATTACAGTGAAATTTACTTAGACACATTATTGAAATCAGATTGCATCGAAAGAATTGTAAACGCATTGGCTTATACAAAGTGTGAATTATCCAATTTTTCAGAGACGAGCAAACTGTGGCTGAACTATCAACACATGTTGGGAGTTGGGAGTGAGCTAATCAAAGCTGATCGCACAGGGTGTTGGAAAATGCACCTCCACGCTATATCTGAGTGCCTCCAATCTTTGCTGCTGCTGGGCACGCAAATTATCTGAAATCTGCGTATCTCTACCTGCAGACAGTTGAGGCAATATAAATTGAAAAGCCTGCAGTGTTCCAGAAATTCCTGAATGGATTCCATGTAATAAGGGGCACCAATCAGTACTGGGCTGGCCTTGGCTCCGAATTAGTGGTTGAGCAGACTCTGATGCGGTCCCTGATAAGTACAGATTGGTTAACTAGAGGAAATGGCATGACTGAACACCAACGAGCCGTTTGGACAATGTCTGCTCCAATATCCTCAGCCTACAACTATGTCACGCAGTACTTCAATAACACAGTGTACATAACAAGTGACCACCACAAGGAGACAACTGCGTCGCGAATGGAGAGAGAAAATGTGGGCATGTCAACATTTTCCCTTCTCGGAGGAGACGACATTGAGAAACATTATCATAGGAATAAATGCTGATAAGGATGTAAATGTTCAAGATCTATTTGCTGCTGGAAGAGACATAGTTAAACAAATGGAAGGGCAATCAATCCGTCTTTTCATAGAGACGTAAGACTAAAGTCAAGACACTAGCAACAGCTAGTGCCATCAAGGTCATTGAGGACCGAACCATTGAACCAGCTCTGTCGTTTCAGAGGTTTCTGGTGGTATCGCAGTCTGGAGATCTTGGTCTAGATCAAGTGATGAAGTATGAACTTTCACCATATCCACCAGCACTGTTTGAAGCAAAATATATATTACGGAAGCCAGATAGAGCACAACTTCTGGATGCTATCCGAAACCAGGTCATGTCATCAGATGTTTCTGTACTTCAGTTCATTCCAAAGACTGAGCAATATGTACTTGATGGAGGTTCACTTCTACATCGACTCAAATGGAAGGAAAGAGTCGCATACAGTTCAATTACTGATTCCTATGCTTCGTTCTCGTCCAATCTATATGGCAAGGTCACCATTGTCTTTGATTGATACAATGGAGGACCAAGTACAAAGGACAATACGCACCAGCGTCGAAAAACCAAAATTTCCAATAAGGTCAACATATCAGATGCAACAAAATTTGTTGGGAAAAAGGAAGATTTCCTCTCAAATGACATAAACAAATAGTGAAAGCAGCAATTACAATGTCGTCTTACAAATCAACAACCCTGATTGGAGAAGACACCGACTTATTGGTCTTGCTATTGTATCACGCAACAAAAGACTGCAATGATATTTTCTTTAGGTCCGACAAAGACAAAGAAACATCAAATGTGTATAACATCAAAGTTCTGAAACAGTCGCTTGGTGATGATGTCTGCTCTGGCACATTGTTTGTCCATGCGTTCTCTGGCTGCGACACTGCTTCAAGAATATTTGGGGTCGGCAAGAAGTCTGTTTTCCAAAAATTTGTCAAGGGCGATTCTGTCTTGCGCGCATGTTCAAAGATCTTCTGTACACCAAATACAGACCAAGCAACTGTAGAAAGTACTGGCTGCAAAGCAATAGTCTCCCTGTTCAATGGAACCCAATATGCGTCTCTAGTTTCATTGCGCTATGGTTACCTTTACAAGAAAGTGTCCGCAGCAAAGAGACTTGTGAAACCGGAAAGACTGGCCACAACAACCTCGGCCATAAATCTTCACTCTCGACGGACATATACTTACAAGTCATGCAGTGGATGGGCAATAATGAAGGCATGGATCCCACTAAATGCGGCTGGGATGTACAAGGGGGTAAACTTGTTCCACTCATGATGGACAATAGTCCCGCACCAGATCAACTGCTTAAAATGATCAGATGCAGTTGTTCCTCGGGATGCAGCAAAAAGCATGGACTTGAATGCACCACGGCTTGTGGACATTGCCAAAATGGCAACTGTGAAAATGATTCAGTTTCAGATGACGATGTAATTAAAGACAGAAGTGACTGATATTTTAATTAGAACTAAACCACGTCATGACGTCATACTTCATGATATGACGCTATTCTCGACGTCATGACGTCACATGTAACACTTTATCACGTTCCAGAATTATTCATTTGGCAAAATAATTAATATTATAGGTAATATTCACACTTAAATGTGTGAGAACTTGTTGAATTTAACAAGTAGGACTAACATTTAGCCATTTTTAAACATTGACGGCCATCTTTTATGACGTCATATTTCGACACTTTCTGGTTGTCCGATTTTGGCCAACTTTTGATATGTTCTTCACCAGACCTTATACTACAGAAAAACACTATAAAATGTTTTCTTGCATTTTTTTTGTGGTCATGTAGCAGTTTGACCCTATTAATCATTTTAAAGCTATCTCGCCAGGTTTCGGAGTCTATTTTCAAATTTTTTCGTTTTTTGTTATCCTTTATTTCCAAAACTTTTCGTTTTTTTATCCTGAAGGATCAAAAAACAAAAAGTTTTGGAAATTTGCTCCCCATGTTAAATTCCCATAGGAAAATCGTTTTTTCGCAATAAAATCAGTATTTGATGGAATTTCATATAATAATATTTTTTGGGGAGGGTGAGCTTTTAAATATTTGTTAGATTTAATGTGTTTAATTGCCAAATGTTCGTCGGCAGCAAAACGTGGAACAGACAGTAGTAACCAACGATTGTAGAACTGCTAGCGGTTCTCTTTCAGGATCACCTTTTTTCACTCATCTCATGTTTTTGCAAGCAACCCATACGAAGAATTGGGTTAAGAAGTAAGTACGAAATAAATCTGTAAGTTAAATAGTTTTAGTAATTTATTCCATGACTTTCTGCGCATATCAGACACCCTGTTTCTTTAAGCCAAGTCACAAATTCCAGTTTCGTCAGATCGACACCAGATTTAGTATTTACAAGGACTCTGTCTCGGCAGGTGTAACGTTCTTGTACATACCAGGTGGTGATCCCTGGAATCGCTCTAAGACAACGGGCTTCCGCAAACATACATTCTTGGCACGCAATCGAACGTAAACAATGTAGTTAATTTGTTCGAAACTACCGGGTAGGCACCCGTGTCCGGATTATCAGACGCCGCCTCCAAAGAGACCCAGTGTGGTGCCGACCCTTCAATGGCAGCCCTATTGAGTGTATAGCGTTTAGCGAGCACGTTGTACACTGCTAACCATGCTTTAAATATCAAAATTATTGCATCTGAACAGTAGACACGATATTAAACTGGCCTGTAGTGAAATGAAAAACTCGGTACACGTGATAGAGCAAGCAATACTGTTACACTGGATGGCAATATTGGTCCAGTTACCTTCGTGCTCGCAATCGGTTTTACATCATTATTACTTCAGAAAATGAACAAGAAAAAACAATAGTTTCCGTAATTTATCTTGACAACTGATACAAATCGTGAAAAGGCATTTGAAATTATTATCAGGTTTCGCCGTAATATTCATGGATAATATTGCTTGTTTTATATACATGTATTCCGCATCAGCGGAAAACGGCATTGAGACACTTGTTATGACGAGGTCACCTGGCTCAATGGGACAGTTGAACTGCACCGGAAACCCAGCAAATGTACATGTTGGTGATGTTTCTATTCTATTCTATTCGGCTTATATTTAAGGGTGGGAATTGGCTCGAACACCTTCCATACCCGGCAGATATGTTGGTGGTGTTCACCGTAATTGGCTTTATCTGTAGTGACGACAGTGTCGGTTTATGAATAGAAATACATGTAACACAGGAATATGTGGAATGTATTAGAATATCGGTACAGATGAACAACAGTGGAACCTCTCTAAACCGGATGCCCACAGGGTGTCCGGTTTAGAGAGGTTCCACTGTACATGAGAATCCTTATACTAATGTCTAGTAACGACAAAATGGGGCCACCGAACGCACCTTTTTATGAATATCTAACATTTGTTACCAGCGTTGTATGGTCCATTTTATCAACTGGTGGTGTGAGAGGTGTTGATGAACGAGTGCATATTATGACGTTGCCCGGGCTATAGGTGAATAACCCGTAGCTGGGATTGTCAAATTCATTAATTTATATAATTATGTTCAGTGACGAGTGAAGTAAACAATCAACGACATACGAATAGCAATGCATTCAGAGCTATTTGTATGTGTTAGTGTTGTTTTGTGCTCGTTAATACATACGTGTACACGTAATTGGGCCAATTTGACACATTTGACTCATCCCTGCTATGTTTTATACACAGGTCAACATATTTATGAAAGTCTCACCAATGTACAAACACAAAAGCATAAGTAAAAAAGTCACGTACTACATTGCCATTCTAAATTAGAGGTATAGACTATGTACAGTTTATCACGTTGCTCTAATAAACTTGACATTAAGTCAATGTCTAAAAATACATTAAAATAAACGGCGTATTAATATTTGAATATATGCATCTGTTGCCATCACAACAAAGCAGATACAGTGCTATGGTTACAATAAATGTACGCGCAAACTGAACAATTAAAATATACAAAAAATCCGTTATCGCTGTTGATCAGATCAACACCGAACTGATTAATAATGGATTCCCATAAAAACACACGGGTCTCATGGCGAAGCATGATAACGAATTTACGAACTCATTAATTGCAGACTAATGTTTCAATTATCTATACAAAATGCTGTTTCTTTTCTTTAAACTACTAAAACAGGTTTTAGTGTGGCCTGATGTGTATTCCCGTAGGCTTTTTGTGCTAAAATTGATTTTTTTGCTTTATCACGTAGATTTAGGGTCCCACTATTGAAAAATGATGGGGTTCAAATTTTCAGACCCCTAATTTGCATATTCACAAAATGGCCGCCACCAATGGGAGCAAAACTATTACCTTTTGAATGAAATAGGCTACAATCATGTTTTTCATGTCTAATTACAATAATTTCTAATACAGAACACATTTCTGGAAGTTTATAATCTATTTTTGGTAGGATAAGGCACATAATTTGAATACTTTCAAAATGGCCGCCATCAATGAGAGTAAAACCAGTAACTTTTGAAATAAATGAGCTACAAACATGTTTGACATGTCTAAATACATTAATTTTTAATACATAATTCATTTCTGGAGGTTTCTAATCTATTGTTGGTAGGATAAGGCACATAATTTGAATATTTTCAAAATGGCCACCATCCGCAATGGCAGAAACCGTGAAGTTTGAACCATATGGACTATCAACATGTTTTGTTTGTATATTTTCAGATGAGACTCGAAACCGAACAATAATCTAGAGGACATGGCGGAGAATAGTGTCTGTATCATCTGCGATGAGGGCTCCACCTCAAGCAAGAGACTTGTGAACAATCCTGATATGATCGAAGATCTAGTTACGTGTTGTAACGAGAGGTTATCATTGGGCGAACTTGATATAAGACAGCTAACCGATCGTTTAAATAACTCAAGTGAATATGAACGAAAGTCTATGCTGTATCATAGTGAATGTAGAAAACCAATTGTCAACAAAAGCATGATTGATCGGCTCAGGGGTAAGCGACCCCGTTGTGACTCTCCGGCATGCCCTACTCGAGGGCGAGGGCGGCCTTCAACTGGAAGTGATCCTGTCCGGCCTAAAATGGCGAAATATATCCCGAAGTCACAGATATGTTTATTCTCTTCCTGCAGCTTCTGTTCCAATGAGACGACAGACCCGCTCCATCGTGTTTACACCGACAACATGGGCGAGTGCCTGCTTGACATAAAGCATTCGACTATGGATGATCAAGTCAGAACTAGCGTATCCGAGTTAGAGAGCGCCGGTGATGCGTCTGCTCTCGAAAAATACTATCATAGAAAATGTTTGCGTTCTGCTCAGCGTAGTTCAATAGAACATACTAATTCACAACTTATTGGCTCTGTGTGTGATGAACAACTGATCCTGTCTGTTCGAAACACTCTCACTGACGATGATGTTAACATTAAGCATGACTGAAGTGAACGAAGAATACTTGTCAATTTTGAAGAGGTATCACATAGTCATCAGAGGTTCAGCAAATTACCATAAACATTTGAAACAACTAATCACCGAACATCTTCCACATGTGCAGTTTGTCAAATCTTTGCGCAAGAACGAATCTGAGAACCTTGTTCTCCATTCAGCAGTTAGCAAGGCAATGGACCTTACAGCTACAATGCTAGATAACGGCAAAATAATAGGTCAATTGAAAAGCATGGCTTATGTTCTACGCAACGAGATGATGGAGCATCGTAACTGGTCATTTAATGGTAGCTTTGAAGACTTTGATAATCCACCACTGCTCCAATTTTTCCTAACTCATCTCCTCTTTGGTCGTCATGTTCTCAAAGTTTCTGGCACGCGCAATGAAGAAGTAGACAAGATTATAGACGTATCTTGTCAGTTTATTGTCCAGAATACCAAAACCGACCGCCAGGTTAAGCATCGGCCAAAGAAGGATGGTGGTTTCCGTCAAACAGTTCAGACACCACTCTCAATTGGTCTGCCCCTTGCCATCCATTCAAGGGTGCGTGATAAGAATCTCATTCAAAACTTATCAGACGTTTATATTGGCGTTGACTACCAGAACATAATTGACCTTGAAAAACGAGTCGAGCAAGGTGTTCTTCAACGAATAAACGAGACGGGTGGCTTTTGTCTACCTGACTTTGTCAGGAAAGGGGTGAACGTCTGGTTCGCTGTGGATAACATTGATCTCTTAGAAGATACACCTACCGGACAGAACACATTCCATGGCACTGTGATCGTAATCAACCAGAGAGAAAAAGAAGGAGAGCAAGTTAACCAACCTATTGTCCTACCAGAGAAGCTTCCGCCATCTCCACTTGCATTTGAAGTCAAATATTTGCCAGAACTTGTAGTTTCCAAGAGCAAACCAATACGATTTGAGGACTATCAGTTAGGACATCGCATTGGTTTGATTTCGAAAGACTATACTCACACATGGGCATTAGCTTCACACCTGGCTGTTACTAACATCAGCACTGACAACACAACGAACGAAGATGTTCCACCTATCGATATTGATGAGCAGCAGGCACAATGCGATGAGCTGCATACAGAACATTCCGACGAAAATATTATTTCACTGAAGGAACGTACACGTAAACGTAAAACGTTAGCAAAACAAGACGTGATGCCCACCTGGGCTGCTACTAAATCTCTATTACTATCAGGCTCCAATCCTGGCCGTGTCAAATCTGAGGTAATTGCCCCTCTGTTCAAAACCTCACCAACGGATTACACAACACTGTATACTGTGCTAATGTTGACACAGGGAATCTCTGCTACGGTAGTCGGGCCTGAGAGGAGAACTCTTATAACGCTCGATCTTGATCTATACAACCGTGCCCTCCAAATCAAGCAGACTGTGCAAAATACCAATTGGATTCTTCGCGCAGGTGGTCTGCATATTGTGTTTGCCGCTTTACACGCTCTCGGCAAAACAATTGACGGAAGCGGGATTGATACATGTGCGATTGAAAGTGGCACATACACGTCTGCAGCTCTTCGTGGAATATATGGAGACAAAGCATACAAACGAGGAATGGAGTACCATATTACGAACAGCCTGGCCATCATGATGATGCGGTTTGATGTCATTTCCTCCGATCCGATGCTGGACCATATTCGTGAACAGTGCGAATGTCTGAAGAAGGTGCTCCATGAACGCAGTCCAGACATGATGGATATCTATGAAACTGTTCAGACCTGGTAACATAGGACAACATGAAGCCACATGAAGAAGATGACACTGGAGAGCTTGGTCAGTTTCTCATGAAATACACGGAACAGGTGGATAGTCTTCTACATCTCGTCAATGCCTGCCGCTCAGGAAATTGGGAATGTTACCTGGCTGCATTGGAAAATATCATCAAATATTTCTTTGCCCGTGATCTACTCAACTATGCTCGGCTGATGCCAGTGCATCTCGCTCAAATGAACGCTCTCGAACACGATGACCCGGCAACGTGGGAGGCCCTGAAGGACGGAGAATTTGTCGTGGCGAAATCAGAGATTCCTTTCACTCAGTTGTTCACTGACCAGACACTTGAGCAGGAGATCAAGGGGTTGAAGCGTCACGGTGGGATGGTTGGATTGAGTCAAGATGACTCTACGTTGGACCGTCTCGTTACCACCTCACCTCACATTGCTCATATCGTACAGCAGTATCTCAGCAGCTTCACAAAAGCATCACATTCTACCGAGCGAAATGAACACTATCAACTCACCGGCAATATGTCTGTCAGGTCAAGGGACAATGCTTTGAGACTTCGTCGCTCAATTGAGGTCCATTGTGAAGGCAATCCATTCACAACGAGCTGTCCACTGAAGAGCCTGGTTTCGTCAGCGCTGGTTCCTCCGAATGCGAAGGACGACATTTTGAGCTATGCAGAACAGGGACAAAGTCGATTCAGTGACTTCATCGAAGATCGATTGCTACCGACATCAACAGTATCAGTATGGGATCCAATGAAGAAATTGAAATTGAAGACCTTCTCTAACTGCATGGACAAAACAAAGGTTCGCGTGGGTGACAAGGTTATCAAGCTGCGTGAAGAGCGTGAACTATTCGGCAGATTCCTAATTATCCAAGGAAGCCGTCCTGAGCTGGTGCCAAAACTAGAAGAAACCATAGGAGAATATGAGATGTCGGTCGTCCCACGTTCCCTTTGTGCTGTTGATGGGTCTCTCTATATTCCGACAGACAAAGCCAGTTTAATGCACGCCGTTGAGGAAGCTAAAGATGAACCGCTTCAGGTGAGCCCTACTATCGACATAGTGACTGACGGTCGTCACTCTCGAGTCCTTATTGTCGATGCTATGGCTGTTATCCAGAGCATGAAAAAGACACAGACCATGCGCAGCTTTCAGAATTGCAAGACGCATTTATCAAACGCATAGAGATGATGATGATTGGCTATGATGAGGGAAGAATAGTATTTGACCGCTATCTTGATCAGTCCCTAAAGAACAAGACACGCCAGAAAAGGGCAGTGACATCCACAGAGTTTGACATACACCCGGAAATGAAGCTCACTATGTCTATCAGAGAATTGCTATCTTCATCAAAAACCAAGTGTAGCCTGACAGCCATGTTCGCCCAAGGTTTACTTCAACACTTCACTAGCAACAGTGTTTGTAAACTAGTTGTTCTGTTTGACAATAAAATCAAGAGCCATGACTTTGAAGATGTGCATTCTCACGAAGAGGCCGATACACTCATTCCCAATCAAGTGATGGCTTCCGTAGCGAACCACCCATGTCGAGAGATTGTGTGTGGTCACCAGACACTGATGTTCTCATTCTTCTCATCGACCTGGTGTCTAATGATCGCCTTGGAGATATAACTCGCTTGAAGTTTCTAACTGGCAAGAACAGGAAGTTCAGAGAAATAAACGTGGTTGAGCGCGTACGTGTGATTGGACAACGCAAATGCCAAGGACTCATCGGTCTCCACAATTTCACCGGTGCTGACTGGGGTGGAAAGTTTGTTGGTATTTCCAAGAAGACCTGGGTGAGCGCGTACATGAAACTTGACGGAGATGACCCAGCTATTGACTGCTTCCGACATCTTGGGGAAGGTCCTATTCAAATGCAGCTGGTAAACGGTGAACTACCGCCACAGGTGAAGAAGTTGGAGCCGTTCCTCTGCCAAGTGTACTGTCCGACGGGGTCCACGGTGTTGCCCACTCTACGATGGGAGATGTTCCGGTCGAAGAACTTGGAGGGAGAGATGTTACCTCCGACCCGTGCATCCCTGAGCCCCCATATCGCCCGTGCAAACTACATCAGCACTGCGGGACAAGTCATACACAGCCAATTGCCCGGCTCTTCCTCCCATTGAGGAAAATGGATGGACTGTTGAACATGGAGTGTATCATCCTGTCAGGTGCCTCACCCTGCCTGCTCCCAGAGCTGTAATTGAGCTGACCAAATGTGCCTGCAAACTCGGGTGCAAAGGGACAAGATGCAGTTGTTACAAGAACACGCTTCCATGCACCCCCCTCTGTAAATGCCATGTCATTGACTGTGCAAATTCAATTAAAGACAATCTCAATGATGATGATGATGATGATGATGATGATGTGTGTGACGCTCGTGCTGAATAATTCAGATATACTACTAGTAATTGTGCAGTCCCAGTTTATACTGAATTTATTTCCGTCTGTGCTATGGTTGATTCTGTGTTCCTTGTTGGCTCCATTTATATTGTTAGTGTAAACCAATAAAGCAGATGGAAGGTTTAGATATAAATGAACATATGCTTCTATACATCCATATATTTCGTCAGCCTATGCATGCTATCGGGCATCATCTTGAATTATGGGAAACAACTAGCATTATTGTACTGTATTGACTCTCACTAACAATAGAATTAGACGATCCAAAGAACACCGAATTGATACAGATATACCAGATATTATTATTATGCGTGTACAACCATTGTAGACCAAAATCAGCTACACGATCTAATTGTTATACAAAGTATGCCGATGTGTATATAATTTTCGACATTCCGTCCTTTCTTCCATTATTTTGTTCGTTTGCTCGTTTTGGGAGGTAGTGGGGGGGGGGGGGGCAGCGAATGGGTAATATAACGATCGGCATCCATCCTTACCGGAATGCCGACCTACATGGTTTGGCCCTTTTGTACCGTTTTGTCCCTTGGTACTTGAGAGCTAAATCATGTTATGCTCCATTAAAATGTAATAAGCTTATAGCTAATCATGTTATGACAAGAGCTAAGTGAATCTGGTGTGGCATGGAGCTGGCACCAGGTCAGGATATTCTAATTTCACCGCTGAATATATAGTTTATGTAAATATTGAGCGCTGACCTTGGGTGCCTCAAATGTGTCACATTATCTGTTTGGATGTCCGTCCGTCTGTCCGTGTTCATCTGTATATGCACATGTCAGTTTATTTGTTAAGTTGTTTGTATATGTCACATTAGGATGCCAATGATACGTGTGCCGGCATGTCAAATTTTCTAGTGGTAAATCCAGTGGTAACTTTCAGAAAATATATGCATAAGCGGTTGCAAATATAATAAGCCTGGTTTTCTCATGCTATGGATAATTCATTAACGAATGTTCATCATCATTATACATGTGCACTGGCTGGTGCTGATGCATCTTATATGGATCATATCAGACTATTATCCAATGTGACATTAAAACACGAACAGTAACACCACTTGTGTGATATCGGGAGTTGTTACCCCACCCTACCCTACCCCACAACACCACCCTACCCCACCACACCAACCCTCACACCACCCCCAACATTCACCACAATCCCCCCCATACCCCCTCCCCCCCACCTACCCCCCTCCCCCCCCCCCCCACCCCGCAACCAAAACCCCTTCTCCCACCCCACACCCCTACCCAACTGCCCCAACACCCCCACCCAACATATAAAAAAAACCCCACCCCGCCCCTCCCCCAAAGCCCTTCACCCAACCCACCTAACTATACAAAAACACCCCATCCCCGCACCACCCCAAACACTTCCCCTACGCCCCCCACCCCCCACCGCCACCCCCATCCCACCCATACTCCAACCAACAACTCCACCAACCCCCACCAACCACCCCCTCCCACCCACCCAACCACCCCCACACCACTCCCCCTCCACAAAAACCCAACAAACCCTCACCCCACCACCATCCCTCAACACTAACCACACCCCCCCCCACCCCCCCCCCACACACCCCCCCCCACTAACACAAAAACCCCAACAACCCCTACCCCCCCCCCCCCACCAACCCCCCCCCACCCCCCCCCACAACAACCATCACCCCACCCCCCCCCAATAACCCCAACACAGCACCCCCCCCCCAAACCCCCCAAACCCCCCCCACACGACAAACACCACGCACTCCCCCTTGTAACCACACGACCCACCCACTCCCCCAGACCCCCACCCCCCCAAACCACCAAACCCAACCCCTCACACCCCCTCCCCCCCCCCCCCCCTCACATCCCCCAACCCCACCCCCCCCAACCCCCCCAGACCACCCACAAACCCACCTCCCCAACACCACCTCCACCCCCAACAACAACTACACCACCTCCAAAAACGAAGGTCAATCGCAACATGAATTGATTTGAAAGTATACTAAATGAACTTGGTAGCATGGAAAACCCATAAAACAACACCAAGATCACTAAAATCGGTTCATTATTAGCGGATATAGTGGTTTCGTGATTTCGGGGGGATATGGGTCACAAGGGACCCCCCAAAATGGGGAACAGAGGTCTGAAAATTTGAACCCCATCATTTTCGAATAGTGGGACCCTAAATCTACACGATAAAGCAAAAAAATCAATTTTAGCACAAAAAGCCTACGGGAGCTAGATATTGTGACACATCAGGCCACACTATTTTGGCATTTTACCGGTAACGACAAAAAGTTAACTCAAAGCAAGCAAAATATTTCCCATTGCGTTTTTCAATCATGTACTATTATGACTTGAGGTGTAGTAGACCAAATGAGCTGGCAGCGTAGGCACTGACCAGACGAATATATGATTTATTATTTGATATAAAAAGCTGATAGCATATCCCAAGGTTCGTGCAGTCTGTTCAATGTCTACGCTGACAGCCCAGTTGGTCTACTAATGGATATATACCAATACTAAACAATTATCTATGTTTGCAGCTACTATTCTGAGCATACGTTTTCGTCGACCTTGTAGTAACAGAGCATACGATATTACATTGTTTAAACAACGTTTAGATGAACTAATAATCCATAAACGATATAGCTGCATGTATATTAAAAAGTCACCGAACACCTTGAGACGACCCCCACATCACTGCGGACATACTCGTTTCCTGTGGACATATTCGTACCTTAGACCCTCCCAAATATGTCCGCGGATATATTGGTTCGTGTGGACATATTCGTACCTTTCAGTCACGTAACAAACCCCTCTCTAATAATGACATGGTTCGTGCGGACACATTCGTACCTTTCAGGTGTGATACTCGATTTGCTGGTATCTAACCTACATGTGTATTACCTATTGTGTCACACAGTTAAGGTGTATGATCACGTGGTGCTAACAACAACAACAAGTACTGAACCTTCCAGAATCCATCGGATTCAAAGTACGTATTCTTTAATATTGTCCTTATTACGTAACGGATTTTGATGAAATATGGCGCATCAAACGCGTCATGTTAAGCTGCATTTGGTGGTCTCTGTATTTTCGCCCAAACTTATGTCATTTTTGCGAAGAATCGATTTCCGTATCTACCGACACGGAAATCAATTATTCGCAAAAACGACATAAGTCTGTGCCGATCTCCATGGACCACCAAATGCATCTCTTGAAGACACGTTTGCTGCGCCATATTTGATCAAAATCGGTTGCATATTAAGGAAAATATCAAATAATACTTACTTTGGAGTGGGAGACATTGTTGTTGTTGTAACCACGTGATCATGTACCTTGACAGTTGTTACAATGTATACGAACCGTCGGCCGCACGGTACACGTGTTAATTACGTCTCCACTGTATATACGGCAGCTACATGACATCAGGTAATCGGATCAGAAAGCCTCTTAATTATCGTATTCGTGACTGTGACTGGAGAAATGTGGCTTATGAGATTTGAGACCAGTATAGCTCCTGATCAAATATGATACTCTCGTAGCCTGATAGCGATCCATATTGTTTGTTAGAAGCATGATCAGTGTTTCATTGATGGACTGGCGAACAGTGCAGCTCTTAATCAGACTGTGCGGACGCGCATACTGAGCTGGATCTGCACTGGTCGCAAAACCCATAAGGCCCATGTCTCCCGTCACAACCACATTTCGTGTATATTAACATATAATTAGAAACAGCCGCATGTGTTATTATTGTTCCCGCATTTCGAGTGGTCGTCTAATTTGTAACCTGGTGTTACATGTATAGTATGTCAAAATTCGCTAAATAATATGTATATAATACAATCGAACCTGTCTAAACCGAACACAGATACAAGTTAGTTGTGCTTATTTTTTTAACAATTTCGTTTCCATTTATCTACGATCATAATGTATGTTCATGATCGCAGAACATCCACACGTGTCTTGGAGTAGTTATATACATGTTTCACAGTGGGGCCTCTCTAAACCGGACACCCGGCCCTGGGATGTCCCCACGGTGTCCGGTTTGTAGAGGTTATACTGTATGTACTGTATTATGGAAGAAAAGGTTTTATTGATGCACTATTGTTGTTTTTAAACTGATCGGTGTCGCCATCATAATTCAACGACAAACTATACTTTACAGTAACCGACAGAAACTGTATTCCGTCGGCTGAATATTCATGAAAGTGTGAAACTCCAAAAAGAATAGTATTTTCATTTCGACTGGTCACTGTAAACAATTTGTTTTCTTTCTGGAAAAAAATCACAGAAACGGGAGCACATGAGCAAGCTTCGCCAGTCCGTACATTTTAGTCTCAGTTTCGGGTTTTATATAAGTACATAGGCCGACGGACGGACAGTGCTCACCTGGGGGCCGTTTCACTAAACTTCGTACGACTAAAATGTTCGTACGTGCACAATTATAGCAGTCTGTAAATTCACATCAACAATGTTTTATTGTAAACAATTATTTGATTTACCTTTGCAGCTTATGCTCAATAATTGTAAATCCATCAATTGAAATTCCTAAAGATCCTAAAGTTGCACTTACGAACATTTTAGTTGTACGAATATAGTAAAACGGCCCCCTGGTGACATTACCGAGCAGTGTAAATCTACTGTCTTTCCCTCACGTTTCAGCCGACGGCCTTTTGTCTATTAAACACATTAAAGCTTAAGACTATTTAAATGTAAGTGCCTTTTCATCAATAACAAAAATATCCCGCTCCCCAGAAAATTTCATTTGATGAAAATCAATTTTCCTATAAGGGAATTTAACATGGGGGGAAAGGAGGTGGAGAAAAGTGCAGACAAATGAAAACATTGGAAATTGACTCCGAAACCTGAGCTTGGAAAGGGTGTAACTAAGAAAACAAAAGTTAGAATTTGACAATCGTTCCACACATTCCAAAAGTTTTAGCCCCCATGTTAAATTTTCATAGTATTTGTTCCCAATAAAATAAATATTTGGTGACATTTCATGGAATAAAAAAATGGGGAGGATGACTTTGTTATTGATGAAAAAGTATTGATATTTAATTATTATTTAGATTTAATGTGCGCTTAATAGCCAAATGTTCGTCGGCAGAAAAATATGGAAAAGACAGTAGTGCCCTGGTTATGGAGCATGTTGAGCATATATAAGGGGCTCGAAATCAGGCAGTTTACTTGGCCGAGGCTGAGCTATGCTGCGTGAGTTCGAAAACGAATTTGGTTTAAACATATGTATTAAACTGCATTTGCAAACACGGATGAGCATGATAGTAATTGTGATTGTATTGAAAGCGAACACTTAAAGGTACATTCCCACTCAGTAGGCACAAAATGTTCTTTATATCAGAGACATCATCTGAGACATTTTCTGGCAAATTAAACATTCATTCACCATTACCCCACGTATTGATTGGCAGTATTACACATGCTACTAGCTACTAAAATAGCTACTGTGTTTGTAAACAGAATAGACGACCGACGCCATGAAGCGTCATTAAAGTAAAGTCGAACCTGCGCTAAAGACCACCTTTGAATAGCAATTCCCTGTCTATAGCATCCATGCATTTGTTGTCCCAATTATTCAATTACCACATAAACAAAGTGCATGATCACGTGGTTATAACAATATTTTCTTAATATGCAACGGATTTCGATGAAATATGGCACCGCAAACGCATCTTCATGAGTTGCATTTGGTGGTCCAGGGAGTTCGGCACAGACTTATGTCGTTTTTGCGAAGAATCGAAGTTTGGGCGAAGACCACCAAATGCAGCTTAACAAGACGCGTTTGCTGCGCCATATTACATCAAAATCCGCTACGTAATAAGGACAATATAAAAGAATACGTACTTTGAAACAGGCGGATTGTGGAAGTTTCAGTACGTATTGCTGTTTTTAGTACCATGTGATCATACACCTTGATAAATGTCCCAGCGAATAAATACCAGAACAAAGGCCAGATTGATCTCCTCCCATGACTGGCCTATATTCACAGGTTTGACTGTACAGTAAAACCTGTGAATAAAGGCCAGCCATTGGAAGATAAAATATCTGACCTTTATTCACAGGTTGTTTTTATTCGCTGGGTCATTTATATGGTAATCGAATAATTGGGAAATCAAAGGCGCTGCTGCTATAGACAGGTAATACCTATTCGAAGGTGGTCTTTAACCCTTTGAACCCGAAATCCCGCTATATCAGTTTATGCAAAAAGTGCAGATCCAGATGAGCCGGCTCGTAACGAGCCGTCTCATCAGGATCTGCACTTTTTGAAAGTAATTTTAATATTTTAGAGAACAAAAACACCCCCTTTTCATAAATGGACGAATCTGAAAATCATTTTGTGACCATTGGATTGGTCGGAACATTAGCATATCACAGTCCATTCCAGTTCCTTAGGGTTGAAAGGGTTAATGTCAATTTTAGTTTTGCACTTACAAACATCTTAGTCATACGACGTTTAGTGAAACGGGCCCCATGTTTCGGAGTCATTTTCCATGTTTACTTCATTTAGTATGCTCCTCCTCCACACCACCCCCCTCCCAGCTCATTACACCCATGCTAAATTCCTATGGAGAAAACTAATAAATCATTATTTCACAATTTTCACAAAATAAAAAAGCATAATTAATTTTACGCATGGTGAATATATATCCGTAATGTTTGGGCAGGTTTCGTGTAATATTATAAGGATATCTAAAAGTAATATTGAAGACACTACAGTCACTACAGTACTGTATCCGTACCTTCCAAGTTAGTTCTCTACGATTAATCCTTATTATACATGTAAGTGTAAGTATTTGCCCCAGCAATTTGCGCCAACAAAACGGGTACATTTAGCACATAAAACTTTCAAAAAGGGGCACACAAAATTACATAAAAAAATATTGAATGCCAGTAAATAAAAAATATTTCCTGTTAAAAATGTTGCTTTAAATGGTAATGCCTGTAATGGTATCTGAGCAAATTGTAATTTTTTTTTTTACATGTTTTCGGGCAGCACCGCGCCACCAAATTCGAACCTGGCGCTACCAAAATTGGGCATGAATGGCGCCATGCTGAAATAGACTGGGTGAGAGATTAAATGACAATTATTGTGCTAACATTTTGTTTTCGCTTACGCGTTGGTTTCCTTAAAATATAAAATTTACCATTTTCATTTGCGCCTGTAAAGGATAATATCTGTTAAGGGTTCAGTGGCAGAATGTCATGAGGTATGTATTGTTATTATACTCCATGAGTTACGTATTGGTTTTACACTTTGTTTTTATACTCCATGAGGTATGTATTGTTTTTATACTCCATGAGGTATGTATTGTTTTTACACTCCATGAGGTATGTATTGTTTATACACTCCATGAGGTATGTATTGTTTTTATACTCCATGAGGTATGTATTGTTTTTATGCTCCATGAGGTATGTATTGTTTTTATACTCCATGAGGTATGTATTGTTTTTATACTCCATGAGTATGTATTGTTTTTATACTCCATGATGTATGTATTGTTTTTATACTCCATGATGTATGTATTGTTTTTATGCTCCATGAGGTATGTATTGTTTTTATACTCCATGAGGTATGTATTGTTCTTATACTCCATGAGGTATGTATTGTTTTTATACTCCATGATGTATGTATTGTTTTTATGCTCCATGAGGTATGTATTGTTTTTATACTCCATGAGGTATGTATTGTTTTTATACTCCATGATGTATGTATTGTTTTTATACTCCATGAGGTATGTATTGTTTTTATACTCCATGAGGTATGTATTGTTTTATACTCCATGAGGTATGTATTGTTTTTATACTCCATGAGGTATGTATTGTTTTTATACTCCATGATGTATGTATTGTTTTTATACTCCATGATGTATGTATTGTTTTTATGCTCCATGAGGTATGTATTGTTTTTATACTCCATGAGGTATGTATTGTTCTTATACTCCATGAGGTATGTATTGTTTTTATACTCCATGATGTATGTATTGTTTTTATGCTCCATGAGGTATGTATTGTTTTTATACTCCATGAGGTATGTATTGTTTTTATACTCCATGATGTATGTATTGTTTTTATACTCCATGAGGTATGTATTGTTTTTATACTCCATGAGGTATGTATTGTTTTATACTCCATGAGGTATGTATTGTTTTTATACTCCAAAGGGTATGTAGCTCACTTATTCTACTAATTCTACTGATTCCTTCGAGTATATGCCGATTCTACTGCGTCAATAGACAAAACTATCAAAGTCTACAATTGTTCCAAATGTGTACGGTCGACGATCTCAAAACATTACCTCGCCCACCCAATTCGATACACAATTATGTCATTATGTATCGATATGGGTGGGTGGGGTAATTTTTAATGAGCATTATCTGTGTCTTGGGTCCGAGTCTTTGACCTGTGAGTATTACCACAGACATGTCCTGGCTGCGCGTTTTCCGCGTTATATGCAATGGTTTGATATATATCGCTACACTGCAGCTATCATGTTCATGTATATATTTACGGAATAAGGTTTCACTTTCGCGCACTAAATTTAGCTAAAATCCGCTAGAAATTCGCATTCATACATGTCTATCTTATTGAGAGTAAAGGCAACAGTATGATAAAATAATAATATCATAAAGTAACCTAGTAAACTGTGTATTAGCAAATTGCTTACGTCGCTCTCCACGAAGTAGACAGTAAACAAAAACAATTACAAGCAAATTTAGAAATACAACTCAATCATAACTCGAATGTAATGTAATAGAATGGAATTAGAGTAATGTTCTCGCAACAAGACATGTCCAAGTGACCCGACCATATATGTAGCTGTGACTTGAGAAATTGGACTTGTGGTTTTTGCGACCGGTGTAGATCCAGATCAGCCTGTGCATCCGCACAGTCTGACCAGGATCTACACTGTTCGCCATTGCATCAATGAAACACCCGTCATGCTTTTATCTAAAAAAAATATAGATCGTTATACATGGTCGGACCAATTGGACCTGTCTAATGACGGAATGTTTATCGCCTGTGAAAATACATAATTATATTGCATGTCTCGTACGGTACTTACACGATAACTTCTGGAGGTTGTAAGACAGTAAGGTCATCGTTTTGTACATGTCTTTAGGACGACGGACAATCAGGTCTCCTAGCCCTGTAACCATGGGCAACTTGACGTGCTGGGCCAAGCGTCCAGCCCCTTCTATGCCCTGTGAACAAGCTGGTCCGATAATGGCTTGAACTTTCTGTTCGTAATACAGTTCAGCCAGCAGTCCTATAGGGGCCTCATACTGACACACATAGTCGCCGTCATACGTTCGAATCTCCGGCTGGAACGTTATGTTCAGTTGCGCCCGGGCCTTGAGCATTGCTACCTCAATTGCCGGTCCGACTCGCCTGATATCGAACGGTTCTGGGGCGCTCTTCATTAATATGATCCCGACTTTTATGGTCGTACCCGATGTGTAGACGGCACACAGGCATGTACACAATAGCATAAACAGTTTCATTGTAAATTTCATTGTATGTAACTTAAAGTTCGATGCCCACTCAGTAGGTACACAATGTTCTTTATATCAGAGACATCATCTGAGAAATTTCCTGGCAATATAAACATTCATTCACCATTTCCCCACGTAGTGATTGGCATTATTATAAATTTTATATCAGACATAAATTTTCACACTGATATCAGCGGCGATAACCGTGTTTGCTTAAAATGTTAACGGACATTACTATTTATTCTTTTTTGATGTGCAATTATCATACTTTATAATCTGTCGAAAACAGTATTTTTTTTAGGTGACGCATTTAATTTGTATAAATAATTAATAAATATTATGCCTCATTTGCATATGAAAATAGCCTGATACCACCGCGCGTCACTATCAGTAATATAAATATTAATAAATTGAATGTATCTGTATAGCGGACACCCGTATTTTTTAGAACTGGTGGAATAGTGACACAATTATACATTTATTTAATTCCTATAAAGAACACTGGGTGGGTATGTACCTGTAAAAAGTAGGTTTATTAATATTATCAGTGAATGTTCCACTATACATGTACGTGTTCTAATATAAGGATAGAGTCTGTGCCGTCCAATATTATCCAAGTAATAAACAAAATCGTGTCATCTGCCTATATTATGTCTGTGAAGGTGTTGCTACACCACATCGAATCTTCGAATACGCATGCGCATCATAAAAAAAATACACCACCGCCTGCGCTAATCTTGCCATTCTTAACAATTTCATTATTTAAAGAACTTGTATATTGAGCTCGCGATCAAGCAATTTGATTGTCTGAGCCTGAGCACAGCTCAGGCTCAGACAATCAAATTGCTTGACTGCGAGTTGGCGTTCACAATAAATGCTTAGAAACGTTGATACTCCGGGTAGGATTAACGCAGGCTTTTGTGTACATGCAGATGTTCACGTTGTTATATAGTATCCTGCCTGTTTATGGCATTCATGTCACAAGAAAACTGCGAAATAACGTTTATAATGCTTTGTAGAATGTAATATAACACGTAGCATTTCCAATATTCCTTTGCAAAATTAATGAACTCTATGTATTACCCGCTGTAGGGTTACTCGGCATCATTAGATCTTAAGGACCCGTGGGGCCCCTGGTGATATATTCATAACATGCATGTGAACACTTTCTTCTTACTACATGTATATCCCACACAGTGCATGGAGTTGCCATGTCGGCCATCTTAGTGTGTAAAAACCATCGGCCAATGTTACCTCTTATTGCGTTTGACACATACCATACACATACGTATTATGACAAACACTTGAATACAATTTGGTGAAACATGATGGGGATACAGCGTGCAATGCCTTGTTTTCATAAAATTTATATACAAAGTCTGATATATGAAAGGTGTGTTGACCCTTTGTTAAAATTTTGAGAATTCAGTAAAGACTGTAACAGCAGAAAGAACAATACACAGTGCTGTAGATATATACATGTATTACCATACATACTGTATCGATTCCAGTGACTTGAAAGCAGTTATCTGAGTCTATTGTCACTAATGTCTACTTGCCTGCTATGCGAGTAAATACGGATTGTACCTGTGTCAGATGTACTTCTAATAATAGACAGTGCATCAGTTTGACATTTTACACATGCAAAAAGTGTCCATTGTATATTTTGTGAGTGATGGTAGAAAAGCTAAAATATCTAGCGTTTTATGTAGTCTGCTGAAATTTATAGGACGTTGTCGTCCTATATATCTGGGACGTATTGCACCAAATCGTATTAGATGTGCTGCCATAGTATTGGCTGTACGT
Organism: Conchocele bisecta; assembly: GCA_029237695.1. Lineage (NCBI taxonomy): Eukaryota > Metazoa > Mollusca > Bivalvia > Lucinida > Thyasiridae > Conchocele > Conchocele bisecta. Next base: position 3,396,932 of record CM055265.1, on the reverse strand, counting down.
GTCAAACGCTCCAAGTGGTGAAACTGTCCGATAGCATGTACAAACTAAAATGGCGAAGATGGCAACTCAATGCTCTGTATAATATACTCTAAGCCGAACAGGGTCAGATATACTGTATATCGATATTCAGACACATATATGATTCTACTACATTTGAAACAAAATGTCATATTTTATATAGTCAGTCCTTAAGAGACAATAATTACCAATGTACCACTGACTGGGTAGTCGAATGCCGAACTCGGCAACGAAATTTGCACGATAAGGCGATGGTAATTTGACAGATTCGTCAGTAATTGTTTTAATCACTTCGTTTTTCTTTTTTCTTTGGGGGCGGGGTGGGGAGGGCGGGGGGGGGGGGTGCGAAATAAATTACAATTTAAGGCGTTAGTTGCCGAAGGGGGCTAACTCCCTCCGCGTCTCGCCGAGGAATTCCTACTGCTTCCGAGCCGAGTCTGACACAGTTAATATAAATAACGCTATCATGGTATTCTATTAAATTCCGTAGGTATTCTTTTCTGCTACAAAATGAACAACATGACTTGGGTTTTGTTCTCGCGAACAAATACCGATGTTAGGCATTAACACGTGGATGACATGAGTTGCAGTATATAGTATAACTATGTTTCATTTCGCTATGAAAACTAACTGGATTTTGAAACCACAATAAAGTGCTGAAAGATACACCATACACGCAGTCATTGTAGTCAGTCACAATCTAGTCGTTCCCACGAAATAACAATTCGTTCCCACGGGAACGAATTGTTAATTCGTTGGAACGAATTGTTATATCGTGGGAACGAATTGTTAATTCGAGGAAACGAATTGTTAAATTGAGGGAACGAATTGCCATTTCGTGCGAACGAATTAATAAAAAAAATGCATGTCCGTTGCGCGGCTCCGTAATACGTACATTGATTGACAGACGCAATATTTGGTACTATTTTGCTTGTTTCTATCTGCAATGGTTACGGTAATGTCACACTGTATGTTAGTGTACTCGCAATACGCCACAATACGCCAATACGCCGTATATATGTTCCGTGTGTTTAGGGTGGAAATTCGCATCGTGGAATGATGTTTGTATATTTTCAAGGTGCATGATCACGTGGTTACAACAACAAGATCGTCGCCCACTCCAAACTAAGTATTATTTGATATTGTCCTTAATATGCAACGGAATTTGATGAAATATGGCGCAGAAAACGCGTCGGAGACACGGAAATCGATTCTTCTAAAAAACGACAGATGTTTGGTTGAAAATACAGAGACCACAAAATGCAGCTTAACAAGACGCGTTTGTTGCGCCATATTTCATCAAAATCCGTTACGTAATAAGGACACTATAAAAAAATCCGTACTTTGAATAAGATGGATTCTGGAAATGTCAGTACTTGTTGTTGTTGTTAGTACCACGTGATCATACACCTTGTTTTGCGAATTCAGTAACATAAAAACTGTTGAGGAACTACTATCTGAAATATACCGGTATATGCTGAAGTGTGTTCCAAACTAAGCTATGTGCATTGCTCCTCTGATACATGTTGAGTGTTCAATAATGAAGAATGACTGCCAAAGCGGAGAGCGTTTCATCTTTTGAAATGAGTTTACTGCACGTGTATCATTAAAGGAGATATAACAAGCTTCTGTTTTCGCGATACGCTTGTATTCATCATTTATATATCAAATAAAACAAATTTTACAGTAATCCGACCGGTATGTGCCGTTCTTTACGGATTTCATATTCCGGACAACCAGTTTTTCCAGCCATCACTGCATGACTAACTTCCCCTTATGTTGCTTACCACAGCTATTTCCCTTTGCGGTCACGTGGGTATATGACGTAACAGTAGAACTTCGGAAATGTATGCATAATACGATTATTACACGTAACAGTTCAACAGACTACTTAGAACTCTAGTTTATTAGACCGCTGATATAAATATATGGGACTGTACTGTACTGTAAAAATATAAGAAACTACATACTGAAATGTGACTTTGGGTGACAAAATGGACAATCTGTGCAATTTTAAACAGCTGTAGGATACCAGTCTGTATATACATGTATTTAAATCAGACGGGCAACAGAGTAGACACTTATCAGAGCTGTCAGGTGAATATATGGATCTGGTGCTATGCTGGTCAAACTGTCATAACGTCATTCGTGTAGGGCATTGTCCACTTACAATGAAACAATACTGTACATGGGGTCAATTAAGGAAAGCCTGAGGTGACAGCAGTGGGAAAATTAGTCGCTCTAATTGCCACGGGTGGTGGGGTGTTGTTTGAAGATTGTGTCAACATCCGCTGTACACTGCGACTGAGAAGGTGCAATAAGCAAAACACAACACGGGGCTTATATGGCGTTTGGAACCAGTGTATATCCAGTTCAACCTGTACATTCGCACAGTCTGAACAGGATCTGCACTTTTTGGCATTCCTTCAATAAAACACACTAACATGCAATCTAGATCGTATTTAGACAACAGGAGTGTTATATTTAATTAGGACCTACACTAGTCACAAATCACACAAACCACATTTCTCCAGTCACAGCCACATATAGGACCAAGCTTCGAATAACCCCCATTCTGCAAAACAACGATTTTCTTTAGTTTTTAGCATCGAGTTCAAACATTTTCTATTTATTTAAAACAATTCAGTAGGAAAATAGATTAGAAATAGTAAAGAATGTACTGTTCATGTGAAAATTGAATATATTCTTTTAATTCTTTTTATCTGTCAACGAACAAAATATGTGATTTAGTGATATTTTAGTATCCGAAAACAGTAGTTACGGAAAAATAAGCGAGTGGACATTCAAGTTACACAATTTTAGTCCTGCAATATAACATTCATCCATGTATAAAAACAAACACATCAATATTGGATTTTCGGAACTGTAGAAAGCACCCTGGTGTGCACAGTGTATATATTCTACCACGTCTGTCAAATTGGACTCAACCAATCAGATTGGCATACATGTAGGTGTGGCTTCGTGAATTCAATATACACCTGCCGCATTATTGTTGACATCCGTTTGAACGTAGCTTCACACGTCTGTCACTGACTAGGACAATTACAACAAAGTGGCTTTAACCAATCAGCATAGTATATGTGTGGCTTCATTGATACACTTCCCTATTTGCCTGTTTTCAAATCATCGGATAAGTTGTTTGCTATTAATGACCTCCGGCGGCATCCGTTTGAACATAGCTACACACGCGTGTCACTGATTGTTTCAACTCGAAATTGTCAAACCACAAGAATGCTGAAGTAACATTTTGTAAGCAATGCAGAATCAATTTACGAAATGTCGGAGATTAGCATTTTGTAAAAAAAATAATAGAATATAACATTTAATTTCACATTTTTTTCTGACTCTGGCTCTGCTGTCTGTTTGACCGTGAATTACAACCGACTTCTGCACAGATAGTCGTCCCCGATATAAATAATCGTATAAATAATCCAAGTATAACTAGGCGAAGGAAAAAATAACGATTAACGTATATATTAAACGACAAAAACGAAAAAAATATGCAACAAATACATGATGTCCGTAAATCCAAACGATATTATATAAGAAACCTTCATCCACCAATCAAATCAGGTAATCTGTTCTACTGCTACGTCATAGCGGTTATTTTTACAGCGTCACCTCGCGCCAGTAGGTTCTTACAAGGCAAAATTGAGAGATTACGGTTAAAAATATTTGCTACTTACAAGGCAAACTTGAGAGATTGTAAGTAAAAAAGGAGGAGATAATCATTGACCGGGTGTCGAATAAAAAATAAAAAAATTAATGTGCGCATCTACATACGATATTCAAGACCCAAGCTAAAAACAAATACTTCTTACAAGACAAACTAGGGAAATTCTAAGTCGAAAAGGGGGAAATAATCCATGACCGGGGGGTCGAATCAAAAATGTAAATTCACTTTCCGCATCTACACACCATACGGAAGGCACACACAAAGTGTCAAGTGCCTAGCTATTACGGTTAAACTGTTTTACTTATTACAAGGCAAAATTGAGAGATTGTAAGTAGAAAAGGGGGAGATAATCCATGACAGGGGTTCCAATCAAAAATGGAAATCCACTTTGCATATCTACACACCATAAGGAAGGCACACACCAAGTTTCAAGTCCCTAGCTATTACGGTTAAAAAGGTTTGCTACTTACAGGGCAAAATTGAGAGATTGTAAGTAAAAAAGGAGGAAATAATTTTTGACAGGGTGTCGAATAAAAAATCAAAATTTACTGTGCGCATCTACATACGATATTCAAGACCCAAGCTATTAGAGTTAAAAAAGAAATTACTTCTTACAAGGCAAAATTGGGAAATTCTAAGTCGAAAAGGGGGAAACAATCCATGACGGGGGGGGTTGAATCAAAAATGGAAATTCACTTTCCGCGTATATATACACACCATACGGACGGCACACACCAAGTGTCAAGTACCTAGCTATTACGGTTAAAGTGTTTTACTTATTACAAGGCAAAATTGAGAGATTTTAAGGCGAAAAGGGGGAGATAATCCATGACCGGGGCGCGAATCAAAAGTTTAAATTCACTTTGCGCATCTACACACAATAAGGAAGGCACACACCAAGTTGCAAGTGCCTAGCTATTACGGTTAAACTGATTTAGTTCTTACAAGGCAAATTGAGAGACTGTAAGTCAAAAAGGGGGAGATAATCCATGCGCATTTACACACCATACGGAAGGCACACACCGAGTTTTAAGTCCGGTTACGGTTACAAAGTTTTACTTCCTACAATGCAAAATTGGGAAATTCCAAGTAGAAAAGTGGGAGATAATCCATGACCGGAGGTCGAATCAAAACAAAAATCAAAATTCACTGTGCACCTTTACACACCATAAGGAATACACACACCAAGTTTCAAGTCCCTACCTATTACGGTTAAAAAGTTTTACTTCTTACAAGAAACGTGATTGACGGACGTACTGACGTACGGATGTTCGGACGTATGTACGGACGGACACCCGTGACAAAAACAATGTACCAATTGTGTTCAAAAGGTGGGTATACTAATAATAAAAAAAAAATAATAATGATAATATATTAAAATTAATAATAATAATAACATCGATGGTATTTACTTGAACATGTTCTGAAATTGGTAGTCTACTGTACCAGATGTTGCTCTACTAGTCCAGTAGCCTATTTCACCAACATTGCAAAGTATACTTTTCTAGCAAAGTATACTTTGAGGGAGACATTTTCAATTTTAGGATAAATGTATTATTTTTTATTATACTAAATTTATTACATTATCACAGCCATTTTGGCTGTGATAATGTAATAAATTCAGTATAATAATTCTGCATACTTTTAATCATCAAATATATGCAGTGGTTAGTTCTATATGAAATAATGCATTTCAGGAAAAAATAAATGATTACTACATCAACATATACTTTGCTAGAAAATTATACTTTGCAATGTTGGTGAAATCGGCTACAGGTCGGGACAACGGCCGTATATAATCTACCACCCAGACCTCAGAGATAAGAATATGACGATTCTCCCAATTGCTAGCCTAAGTGTAGCCAACCAAGCCCTTGTACATTTAGAAGTAACAACCAAGTGAATAAAAATAGCACACATATACAAGTAATTGCATCGTTTCTTACCAATTATGAAATGAACCGGTGGCCATTTTGAAAGTCGATTCATATCATGGTTTAGAAATTAGTTTATCTTGTAATTACGTAAGTTAGTATAAAAGTGGTTGACATTTATTATTATATCAGGAAATATTATAATTTATCCCGTCAACACAGTGCGTATGTGCCGTGAAACACGGTGCCGAGAATAATTTTTGATATCTGTCAATACGACTTAATCACTGCGTATGAATTTGTGCGGTAGCTGGGGTTATTTTTTTGCATTTTAAAGCCATTTCTAGGTGTTGACAGGATAACTAGAATAGTAGGTTCGTGCCGTGAATGGGAAAAATATCTGGCACGGCACGGAAACGGGATGTGCTCGGCAGAGCCTCGCCCATCCCGTTTCCTGAGCCTTGCCAGATATGTTTACCCATTCACGGCACTAACCTAACTATTCTCTATTTTGACGGATGAACAAAATGCGAAAAAGTATTGTTTTTTAGTATAGTTAGTATAGTAACATTTCCTCGAATTTTGCAATTGGACCTTGAATATGACCTTGACATTGCATTTAATTTCGTTATTGGATTTCGTGGTCTTCGTGGTAAATATAATAATGGCAAACGAACTAAATATAATTAAATGGTAAGCACTGAAAAACGTGTTTTAGTTATTGGTCATATGCTCAAAATTGGCGGCCATCTTGGATGCCATCTTGAATTTCGGACCTTTGGCACCACTTCCCAAAATGACACCGAGGCCAAAAGTATCCGTCAGCCATCACTCTTACATATAAAAGTGTAAAACATTTTCCGTCTGATGTCGGAACAAAAATCTTTATTAAGCATGCAACGTTTTGGTTCTCGCCTATAATGCGTACCATATTTGTTTTAAACGGTCATATTAAAAATATATTACACTAGTGTAATATATTATATATTATTATATAGTGTATATGCAAATGTGCTCTCTTAAAAAACATGTTGGTGTCATCAGCACAGCTTTAAATTATGATGATGTGTTTATTTAATAAATATAATCTCACATTTGTGATGATTTCACATGGTATTTCGTAAACTCGTTGACTAATTTTATAAGAAACTCGCCATAGCCTCGTTTCTAATGAAATCAATAAATCGTTTAATAATGACCATCATAAATCATCAACCATGTAAGTTCCTCTATAAATCATCACCCATGTAAGTTCCTCTATAAATCATCACCCATGTAAGTTCCTCTATAAATCATCACCCATGTAAGTTCCTCTATAAATCATCACCCATGTATTTCTCTATCAATCATCACCCATGTAAGTTCCTCTATACATCATCACCCATGTAAGTTCCTCTATAAATCATCACCCATGTAAGTTCCTCTATAAATCATCACCCATGTATGTTCCTCTATAAATCATCACCCATGTAAGTTCCTTCCTATAAATCATCACACCCATGTGTTCCTATAAATCATCACCCATGTAAGTCCTCCTTATATCCACATGTAAGTTCCTCTAAATCATCAGCCCATGTAAGTTCCTTTATAAATCATCACACCCATGTAAGTTCCTCTATAAATCATCACCATGTAAGACCTCTATAAATCATCACCCATGTAGTCCTCTAGTAAGATCTTACCCATGTAAGTTTCCTCTATCAAATCATCACCCATGTAAGTGCCTCTGATAAATCATCACCCATGTAAAGTTCCTATATCATCACCATGTAAGTTCCTCTATAAAATCATCACCCATGTAAGTTCCTCTATGAAATCATCACCCATGTAGTGAAGTTCCTCTATAAATCCATCACCCATGTAAGTTCCTCTATAAATCATCACCCATGTAAGTTCCTCTATGATCATCACCCATGTATGTCCTCCATAAGAAATCATCACCCATGTCAGTTTCCTCTATAAAATCAAAACCCATGTATTTTCTCTATAATCATCACCCAAGTAAAGTTCCTCTATAAACAATCATCCCATGAAGTTCCTCTAATAAATCATCACCCCTGTAAGTTCCTTCCCCTTATAAATCATCAACCCATGTAAAGTTCCTCTATAAATCATCACCCATGTAAAGTTCCTCTAAAATCATCACCCAGTAAGTTCCTCTATAGATCATCACCCATGTAAGTCCTCTATAAATCATCACCCATGTAAAGTCCTCTATAAAATCATCACCCATGTAAGTTCCTCTATGAATCATCACCCATGTAAGTTCCTCTATAAATCATCACCCATGTAAGTTCCTCTATAAATCATCACCCATGTAAGTTCCTCTATAAATCATCACCCATGTAAAGTTCCTCTATGAATCATCACCCATGTAAGTTCCCCTCTATAAATCATTACCCCATAGTATTCCTCTATAAATCATCACCCATTGTAAGTTTCCTCTATGAATTCATCACCCTTAAGTTCCTCTATAAATCATTACCCATGTATTTTCTCCTAAATAAATCCCATCACCCAATGTAAGAACCTCTAAGAATCACACCCAGAAAGTTCCTCTAAATCATTACCCATGTTTTCTCTAAATCTCACCCATGTTTAAGTTCCGCTATGAATCATCACCCATTGTTAGTTCCTCTATAAATTCATTAACCATGTATGTTCCTCTATAAATCATCACCGATGTAAGTCCCTCTATGAATCATCACCCATGTAAAGTTCCCTCATAAATCATTACCCAGTATTTCTCTATAAATCCATTCACCCAATGTAAAGTTCCATCTATGAATCATCACCCAATGTAAGTTCCTCTATAAATCATTACCCATGTATTTCTCTATAAATCCATCACCCATGTAAGTTTCCTCTATGAATCATCACCCATGTAATTCCTCCTATAAAATCATTACCCAGTATGTTCCCTATAAATCATCACCCATGAATTCCTCTATAAATCATCACCATGTTATGTTTCCTCTATAAATCATCACCCCCATGTAAGTTTCTCTATAAATCAACACCCATGAAATTTCCTCTATGAAAATCACACCCTTGTAAGTTTCCTCTAATAAAAATCATCACCCATGTAAGTTCCTATATATCATCACCCGTGTAAGTTTCCTCTATAAATCATCACCCATGTGATTCCTACTATGATCATCACCCAGTAAGTTTCTTTCTATCCAAATCATCACCCATGTAGTTCCTCTATGAATCATCACCCATGTAAGTTCCTCTATAAATCATCACCCATGTAAGTTCCTCTATAAATCATCACCCATGTAAGTTCCTCTATAAATCATCACCCATGTAAGTTTCTCTATAAATCATCACCCATGTAAGTTCCTCTATAAATCATCACCCATGTAAGTTCCTCTATAAATCATCACCCATGTAAGTTCCTCTATAAATCATCACCCATGTAAGTTCCTCTATAAATCATCACCCATGTAAGTTCCTCTATAAATCATCACCCATGTAAGTTCCTCTACAAATCATCACCCATGTAAGTTCCTCTATGAATCATCACCCATGTAAGTTCCTCTACAAATCATCACCCATGTAAGTTCCTCTATAAATCATCACCCATGTAAGTTCCTCTATAAATCATCACCCATGTAACTTCCTCTATGAATCATCACCCATGTAAGTTCATCTATGAATCATCACCCATGTAAGTTCCTCTATGAATCATCACCCATGTAAGTTCCTCTATAAATCATCACCCATGTAAGTTCCTCTATAAATCATCACCCATGTATGTTCCTCTATAAATCATCACCCATGTAAGTTCCTCTATGAATCATCACCCATGTAAGTTCCTCTATAAATCATCACCCATGTAAGTTCCTCTATGAATCATCACCCATGTAAGTTCCTCTATAATCATCAAACTCACACCATGTAAGTTCCTCTATAAATCAATCACCCATGTATGTTTATCTAATATCATCACCCATGTAAAGTTTTCCTCTATAAAATCATCACCCGTGTAGTTCCTCTATAAATCATCACCCATGTAAGTTTCTCTATAAATCATCACCCATGTATGTTCCTCTATAAATCATCACCCATGTAAGTTTCTCTATAAATCATCACCCAGTAAGTCCTCTATAAATACACACACATGTATGTTCCTCTATAAATCATCACCCCATAGTAAGTTCTCTATAAATCATCACCCATGTATGTTCCTCTATAAATCATCACCCATGTAAGTTTCTCTATAAATCATCACCCATGTAAGTTCCTCTATATATCATTGTAGAATATGCACGGTAATTAATCACGGTGTTAAATATAATGGTAGTGTTTCACTTTTTTTCGTGAGTATAGTATTCATTACGCCGATAATTACGAGTATCACTATTATAATTACCCATCAGAATTCAAGTTGATAATATTCAACTCTCGGCAGAGTTATCTGTGGCTGTGACTGGAAAATGTGGCTTAACGGATCTGTAATCGGTGTAGTTCCTGATCAAATAGTACACTCATATAGCCTATTGACGATCATCTATATTACCTGTTAGAAGTATGACGGGTGTTTCATTGATGGAAAAACGAATAATGCAGATCCAGATCAGACTGTGCGGATGCACAGGCTGATCTGGATCTACACTGTTCGCAAACTCCATAAGCCCCATTTCTCCACTCACTGTCATATACGTACTACTGAAGCCGCGGGATCATATATCGCATATATGCACGATATTTGACGCGGCACGTCAACAAGGAGGTATTTACGGTTGTCACTGGAGAAATTGGGGTCCATGGTAATTTATAATGTTGTCCAATCTAGGTCCGTGCCCACTATGTAGCTCGAGTGAAATTATAACCCCATGGAAAGTGAGTGGGTGGGGTATATAACTCATATTATTCTCATTGACATATCTACACTCTGTAGCTACTAGTAGTATGGTGGTTTTTTTGGACGTATACAGGCACATTTGCATTATGAGACACATGCTTGATAGCGTTTATGGCCATATGAAGAAATCTGACAATTTGACAGAATTGTAGAAATACTGACAGACACGTCTGGTAATCTTTCGTTTCGGCTTATATTTATGGGTGGGAATTGGTAGCCCAGCCGATGGTCGTCGGCCTGTTTTTTATTTCCGAATTTTGATAAATGTTGCATTCATTCAGGCTCCAAATATAGGAGAATCCATGCAAGTATGGTAACCTATAATTTGAGGCCTCCTATAGCACCCATCAGATAATCGGGGTGTGATATAGTATGACTGGGTAGCGATTAGAGATGACTTAGAGGAACCCAGACTAGTTTTATTAGTGTTTTGAGTGTCATATTAAGGATTGGTCAACTGAAATTAAGTGGCGAATGTACTACCAGCGAGTGTGCTCTATGTAATTAACCGTTTTGAGCGACATATTACGGAGGTCTCGTAATCTTATTGTAGGATGCTGGACGTGTTTCAACGGCTAATTCATCGTTTCTTGTAAATTGGAATATCTTATGACAGTCTTAACCCACATCCTGCATACCTATGTGTTCTATATTTGTTAATATTCCAAGCCTGGCAAGTGACATGTTCATGATTTCACTCTGACGGCGGCCATGTCTGGAAAATCTGACAGATCTTGGGCAGCATATTAAATTGCCAAATTAAGGTTATTCAATCAGATATTTACGAGGTTTGGTTAGTAAATAATAATTAATGTGTGAGACAAACATTTACACAGAGTATCCGACTATTTATTCCTGTGTTGGTTGATCTTCAGAATAAAGTCAAGTTAAAGTGGCGCTCAATTTGAATGCCAAAACGCCAGCGCCTGCGCACTAAAATTGCCGCATAAAGTTATCAAATCACCAAGCAACTCTTGATTACAAACCTAAATACCAAGGTAAATATCTAAACTGCATATGTGGGATGTGTGGGATAGGTTTTGAGCTGTTTTAATGTGTGAAATTGGAAAATGCCTCATGGTGATGACGTCATTTCTGGAGATCCCGCAAATCTGGTAAGATGGTTGACATTTTGACAGATTTGCCCGATGACAGAGCATCATGATTGGCCAAATGGCGTCATGTGGTACAGTTTCAGAACCTATAAATACAACCTAATTGGCTATGATCGAATGGTTCAGCTCATATTATTAACATATAACATCATTGTGGCGTATAATCGCCAGTGACCATTAGTCGTCATCTGAAATTCTGACTCTCCATAAGCCATCCTGACACAACAAGAAACCGTGGGGCTGCTAGCTTTGAGTTTGTTACATTATATAGCTTGTTCCATTGATGGAATAGTGAACAGTGCCGATCCTGATCAGACTGTACGGATGCAAGGGCTGAACTGGATCTACACTGGTGTCAAAACGCATAAGCCCAATTTCTCCAGTCACAGCCATATTTCTGTATCGAAGTAACTTTGATTAATGAACTACATATGAGTCGCATGCTACAAACGAATATGGCATCTGTGACCACGGTAGATCGCCTATTTCGCCATTAGTTTATTAATTTTGTCAACAGGCAGAGTGCACCAAAATGGTCGCACAACTAATACATTTAAATCAGCTGCATATACATTTAATATGTGTAAACGTCACTTTTATACATGTACTTTTCTTTCATGGAAGATGATACAATTTAAAGGTAAAAAGACTACCACGTGTTGTTAATGTGAACCATTACTACTATAAACCATTATATGCCTATACATGTGGAGAATAAGCGATTTTGGGCCGCAAGCGCGGGGATCAAATAGCGTCGCCGCGCTTGCGGCATGCAATCGCCAAATTCCCGATTATTCTATAGATTGTTTATTGTTATCCAGCAGAATGCACTAAATGATGGCACAATGAATTAACTCATTTATTAATTTAAGGATGACTTCCTTGCGAACTTTCGCTTTCGATCTTTACCGCGAGGATGCCAACACGTTGACAATAACGAACAATACGAAACCCCAGTATCTGTCTCAATATCAAAGGAAATCCACTGTGTGGTTACTTGGCGACAGCGGGCAGGAAGTCTACAAGATTAATGCCCCGGAGTCTACGTGAATATAGCAACGGAGTAGTTCTATATCAGTGGCCAATGAATGCAGACATATGCATTGGTGCTTAAATGGCACACAGAACGATTCATTGCCATGGTAAATGCATGTATTCAGAATAACTTACCAATATACATTAATTTATACTACCGACATCGTGCAGTATTGATATCATACGCTTATATCCATTAGACAAATTAGTTCAGTTAATTTATTGAAAACTAGGTGGAATATAAATAGTTGAGGATGAATTTGCGATAAACTCATGTGGCAACACTAACTGTTATATGTCACTAAAAGAACAACTTGAAAGAGGTGTGTATGAATAACTAATCTGCTATTATTTTGGGATTAATTATTTTCAAAAAGCGACGGAGTCTAACACCTGGGCTACGGAGTTAGCATGATAACAAAATCAGGGCTACGGAGTCTTCGTGATTTATTTTCTACAAATTGTTATCAACCTGAAAAAATGGTTGTCTCAATATGCGGTTATGTTGTCGTCGTTGGCCGGTATAATGTTGAACTGTTATTATATATGATATGGGTTTCTCTTTCCGCAAGAAACACAGTGGAAATCGGGGTTTTCCTGTTTCAGATATTAAGTTTACGACACCAATATTGCATGCATCACATTCTATCACACATGGTCCTGTAATTCAACCCTCCTCCTAAATAAATTAGTCATATTACAATGAAAACTCGGAAAGCGCAAATCAGTAAAACAGAGATGGTCAAACCCTTTCAACTCTACTGTACACTACGGAAATGTTCAAACACAGCAGATCCAGATGAGCCGGCTTACAACAAGCCGTCCAATCGAGTCCTGCAGTGTTTGTCAATATTTTTTCACATATTGCTTTTCTAACAATTCCCTATCAGAACAACGAAACGTTTCACAAAATATTACAATTCGTTCCCACGAATTAACAATTAGTTCCTTCAATTTAACAATTCGTTGCCACGGGAACGAATTGTAAATTCGTGGGAACGAATTGTAATAACGTGGGAACGACTTGTTAATTCGAGGGAACGAATTGTTAAATTGTGGGAACGAATTATCATTTCGTGGGAACGAATATTTCGTGGGAACGAATATTTCGTGGGAACGAATGTTTCGTGGGAACGAATTAAGAAAAAAAATCCATATCCACACTCCCTCAAAAAGCTATTTTAAAATAAAATTGCCACTTACTTGATAGTTTGCCGAGGTTGTACGAGAGTATGGTGAGTGAGGTGTACATATCGTTGTCCATGGTGTTTCGCACCACGAGGTCGCCTAGTCCCGTGACCATCGGCATTTTGAAGTATTGCGCTAAGCGGCCTGCCGCTACGATCGTTGCTGAGCACGCAGGGCCGATAACCGCGTGTACTCGATCCACGTAATACAACTCCGACAAATAGCCCACGACTTTCTCCTTTGGACAGAAGCCTGTGTAGTTTCTGTATGTAACGTCGAATGTTATCCCAAACTCGGTCTCCGCCCTGGCGAATGCGATCGTGAGAGCGGGAGCTGTCCGGCGCATGTCGAACGGTTCCGGGGCTTCTGTCATGAGTAAAACGCCGACTCGAATTGTGTCCCCTAGCGAGTTTGAGACGCACAGCAGTGTGAGCATCAGTTTTATGTAGAGTGTCATTGTTGAAGTATTTTTCCAATACAAACTGTCGACTTTTTTTACCTAGAAAATATAAGTTACATGTTTTTCCTAGACATGTTTCTTGTTAGGACAAACAAGGCAAAATATAAAGACGAAAATATTTTCCCGCTTTTGATGTTTATTGTTACTAAATGTGATACTCTCTTGATATATTTATAAGACATAGATCGGTGGTCAGTCCCAAAACTGGGGCCAATCCCAAAACTGGGGTCAATCCCAGAACGGGGGCTAATCCTAGAATTGTTGCTATTCTCTGCTACTTTCCTTTTCTGTATGGATGTTGTGGGACCTATTTTCCCATAACCTGCAACCATTCGGCTCTGATATGATGCTCAAATCGAATTTGTAAATGGTGCACTAACATGGTTGTGAACTGGATTGGTACAGCGATTGACCGGTTTATGCAAGCAAAGAGTGTCTTTGACATAACGCATCTGGATTATTTTATTTTATGTACTACTTTTGACTACACCGCGCATGAATATATGATGATTTAGTGTGGTTAAACCTTATCCACACAATACCATAGACAATGTTTGTTGGCAGAACCTCGTCAATTGATGAACTAGCATATTTAACACGCATGATACTGTTTTTACATAATTTCCAAACATACCTTGGGGTTTATTTTTTAAGTCGGAAAAGTCTGGAAAGTACACTGAAATTACATTTCAGATTTCTTAAAGGTAAATGCCTACTTAGTAGGCACAAATTGTTCTATATATCACAGACATCATCTGATACATTTTCTGGCAAAATAACATTCGTTCACCATTACCCCACGTATTGTTTGGCATTATTATACATTTTATATCCGATGTAAATTTCCATACGGGCGACAACCGTATTTCCTTAAAATGTTAAGGGACATTACTATTTATTATATGTATTTATTTTTTGATGTGCAATGGTCATACTTTATAATATGTCGAAAATATTACTTGTTTAGGTGATGCATTTAATTAGTGTAAATAATAATAAATATCATGCCTCATTTGCATTGGAAAATAGCCTGATACCACCGCGCGTCACTATCAGTAAAATAAATATTACTAAATGATTATATATGTATAGCGGGCACTCGTAGTTTTTAGAACTGGTGGAATAGTGACACAATTATACACTTATTTAATTCCTATAAAGAATATATTGTGCCTACTGAGTGGGCATGCACCTTTAAACGACGTGATTATATTTATTAGATTACAAAGACAAAACGTCTGCGGATGTTTTTTCAACACATGGTTGCTCAGCTTACCATTCAGTGAAATCGAAATTCGTACATGCATATTCACACCATTTCTACCATTGTAAATTCACTTTAAATTTCACTAAGAAATCCAGGAAATTCAACGGAATTCATTAGATACTGAAAAACAATTCCAAGCAACTAATTTAAAGTAAATTCCACGTCAGCATTGACCATTCAGCTAGAGATTTCTGTCACCGGTGGAGTATAATTTATGTAGATTAGTATGGCTGATTGTCCACGTTCATTTCCGGAACATGTTTTTTTCTCGTGCCTGCTTGGGGCAAATATCAATTTCCGCTAATAGATATTTAGTTTATTTACGTGTCATCAAATGTACAACATACAATACATACTATAATAAAATGCAGGTACATGTACAATTGCCATTCAATAAGAATTACACGAGACGAATTGAATGATCACGAATATCAATACTCTGTAAATGACTCAGCCAAATCTACCCAGTTCATAAAACACTAAGAAATGAGCTCACCGTGTAACAAAAGCAAATTGTGTCACACAGCACAGATCTGCATGCATATATACTACTGACTATATGTACACAGATTCATGTAAAAACATGCATATGCGTATATACTCGTGTAATAGAGTTAACACAGTCAACCCATGGTGTCACTGCTGCGCCCCAATCGACACATTTCATAGGATGTGACATTATCTATTGCAAGCTTCAAAGTCGTCTATCCGTTCTATTTGACGCGAATTGAGACAAGTCACTAGCTGCAGTTGAACGGTCATTATATGAAAACTACTGGATACCGATCTAAAACTTCATACTGTATCTGGGAATAGGTTTTGAATAGTGGACACAAATATGACAGATCTCTAAACATAGGTTGTCCTTATATGAATTAAATTTACGTAAATAATAGGTGGCAATTGTTTTGCAAAAATATATTACATATTTAGAGAGGAGGAAATATTAAGAATACTATTTAACGAGAGAGAGATTGTATGAGAGAGATGAAGAGAGAGAGATAGAGAGAAAGGGAGAGCGATAGTTGATAATGACAGGTGAGATGCATGTATATAACTTAATAGCCGCAATTTTTCCCATTCCACATGCTAGCACTGCACATAGTTTGGATAGTTTAAATACAAGTATTTAATATGGAAATGGCCGGAGAAATAGGGCATATGGGTTTTGCGCCCGGTGTGGATCCAGATCAGTCTGCGAGTCCGAGTTGATTGTTGGTGGCACCATGCTATCCATATCCCACTCTGACCCCCAGGCCACAAATAATATAAAGTTGTATAAAAAGTATGTTTCAAACACCGTTAAAGGCATTATCATTATTACACTCTTGCACATTATTTGCACGGGTTTCGCTGTGAGAGAAAACCCGTAATCAACTCCTTACAAATAATACACCGTGAGGAGAACACCCGTAATTGCGCAACTGTTTTCTTGGAAACCACGAGCTACCATGCAAAATGTTTAATTTTTATTACAGTCAAAATAAAGTTATTTGAAAATTTGGAAAGGGTCTCGACTAATCTAGAATGTTAATGTGATTGAACACATTCCAAACATGCACTCAAATATATCTGGCTCATAGAAACAGCTGCGTAATCTGGATTTCAAAAAGTTTACATGACGTCACCTTTGATGTCACACAACGTAACTTCAAAACTCGGGAAAACAAATCATTGTATAACTATTCATGTGTACATCACAATTCATTGATTATACTCTCAAAAATAGACTAAATGTGCATATATATCCGCCGTGGAAGTGTAATAAATAGGATATTCCATCGTACATGTTTGAATAGCGGAAATAATACACTCGTGTCCGTCGGCGTCCGTGCAAGCAGCTCGTTCGCTACGCTCACTCGTGGCTTGCGCGGATGCCGACGCACACTCGTGTATTATGTCCCACTATTCAAAATGTACGATGGAATATCCTCTATTTATTCACCAAAATCAGGCTGCGTGAAAGACTTACAGCCATGTTGTAAGAACATGTACATAGTATGCATTAATCAAACGTGTAATTGCCATATCACCGTGCCCACACAAATATACTTGTACTTAAATGTTCGCCCAAACTGATTTACAATTTTATATTTCCAATTTTTATGAAAAAATACTTTGTTTGGCAGCACATTAGAATCATTTCCAATGAAAATGATTCTAATGTGCTGCCAAACCATATCACGACAATTTTGTTTCCCGCGTTCTAAGGATAATTTTCCAGTATATGAGATTTCCAGTGTTATCAAAACTATTGAATTCACGAACAATATTGTATTTTTCCGGAACCTCATTCGACGAAATACGGAGACACGATATTAAGCATTGATCTTACATACCGGCCCAATCGTAATTTAATAGCAATGTCGACGTCATATTGTTTGCAATTTACACACAATTCGTACCGCACTCTACATCAAAATAAAACAAAGTTAAATGTCGTTAATTATACAAAACATCGATACAAGTACCTTTTTCTGATGACGGTATTTGTTTCCGAAACTGTCTGTGTATCGTTATTAAAATGCTTTCGCTTCAAACCCCTTTGGACAAGGAACTGTATTGTAACTTGATATATGATATATGATCCGCACGAATAATCCTAGAGTGATGTAAACTCATCCGATTTAATACCGATATGATGGTGTCATATTATCCCTCTTAATACTATTATACTATTACAACTAGACTAATAAAGGGCGTGACAATGTTGCCGACGTTTCACACATCATACACGTGCCACACAATTATTTTCGCACCCATAAGAGCCTAACACGGGAAGCCATCAATTAGTATGCGACAAAAATCCCGGGTGTGAAAATGCTGACTGAGTTGTGACAATCCGGGTAATAATGATACAATAATATTATCGTTTATGAAAAAAAGCTTATGAAATTTGCAACCAGTGAAGTCCCAGACAGCCTGCGCTTACGCGCAACCAGTAGCCGATTTCACCAAAATTGCTAAGTATACTTATCTAGCTAAGTATACTTTGAGAGAGTATTCATTTATTTTTCCCGAAATGTATTATTATAGAACTAACGACTGCATATATGTTATGAGTAAAAGTATGCAGAATTATTTTTCTGAATATATTACATGATCACAGCCAAAATGGCTGTGATAATGTAGTACATTCAGTGTAATACAAAATATTGAAGTTATCCTTAAATTGAAAAGTCCTCCCTCAAAGTATACATAGCAAGATAAATATAGGCTTTGCAATTTTGGTGAATCGGCTACTGGTCTGTGTATGCAGTTGTCGCCATATCTTATGTTCTTTTATAAATGTTGAACAGAATAATACGCTATGCTTCACTGATTTTATTTTT
Organism: Conchocele bisecta; assembly: GCA_029237695.1. NCBI lineage: Eukaryota > Metazoa > Mollusca > Bivalvia > Lucinida > Thyasiridae > Conchocele > Conchocele bisecta. The sequence goes on along the minus strand of CM055265.1, from coordinate 3,378,076 downwards.
CTCAAGTACATGTAATATGAATGAATGGCCTTTTTGTGGAATTTATCTGGGTATAAACTTGGAAAAGTCGCGGGAATACTGGACGAAGGCCGGAAGGCCTCGTCCAGTATTCCTGCGACTTTTCCAAGTTTATATCCCCGATAAATGCAACAAAAATGCCATTCATTCCTTATAATTCCAGCATTTGAAATAAATTCATGAAGAAAATGTGTTTATTTTCCGTTTTCTTAAAAATTATTTTAACTGCTCGTCACGGTTACGGAAAGTAGTTCGGTGTGGGAGTTTACTGGGATATAAATTTTGGACAGATACTTGCTACGGGCCAATCAAATGTTAGGGAATTGTGTAAATATTTTTGTCCTGGAATTATTATATAGATAATTTCAAACTCGTGAGCAATTGTATGCATAAATTGGGCATGACCCGTTTCATAAATATCATATCAAATGGAAACGAGATTGGGATTCTGTTTATCAAACGAATTCACACTCCAAATAGCAGAACTTTTTAAGCTATCCGATACGTATCAGTGATAAACCGTCATTGACTATTTTCGCACTGAGTTGAACATCTCAACAGAGAAAATATTGTAAAGGTACATGCCCACTTAAAAGGCACACACTTTATGGGAAATAAATAAGTGTATACTTGTGTAACTATTCCACCAGGTCTAAAAATCACGAGTGCCCGCTGTACACATATAAACATTTAGTAATTATTGTATATAAAAAAATAATATTTTCGACAGACTATAAAGTATGATCATAATTGCACATCAAAACATAAATGCGGATAATAAATACTAATGTCCGTTAGAATTTTAAGGAAACTCGGTTATCGCCCCTGATATATGAGTGTGGAAATTTACGTCTGATGTAAACTGTATAATAATTCAAATCAATAGATTGGGTAATGCAAGGTGTGTGATCACGTGGTTTCCGACTTGACGTATTCTGTGACGTCATTTTCACAGTAAATTTTCTTTAACATATTTATAACATACGGACGGATTTTGATGATATGTAGCGCACCAAATACGTTGGCATATGTGTTTTACGTGTGCTCTGAAATTTATTTACAATAACTGATAACTTTCACAAAGAATCGAGTACCGTTTATTTCTTACATTCACGTGCTCTAGTTTTTATTTACATTCACGGTAAACGATTCTTCTTCAAAACGACAGAATTATGAGATCAAATCAGCCTATACAATACTGAACAACGTGTACCGCATTTGCTGCGGTATATATTTCATAAAATATGTCATTCCATTTGAAAGACATTAAAAGAAATCTACGTTCAATATTTGAAACTTCACACACAGCCGCATTATTTCCGCTGATGTTACGCTGTAATTTGCCTAAACACAGTTACAATATGTTATGTTTTAACCTAATTAAGGAAGCGATATGAATATCCCCATCAAGTGGTACATATACACCATTCATTATAAGGCAGTTAAGATCGAAATGCAGTCTTACACCATTTGTACGCAGGAAATCGCAACCGAGTAACATATTACGGTTCAAAAAGGTTTTGACAATGTCCAGCCGTGGATAAACGTTTACCGTGGCACGGCAAACGTTTACCCACGGCTGGACAATGTCGAACCATATGTTGTTCACCACTGATAGTGGATGAGCTAGGAGCGGTCACCATTACCACTTGGGTGGGCGGTGGCAAATTGCCACTATATTTCATTGAAAGGTATATATATCCCTACATATTATTTCCGCATGATAGCAATTTATACGGCGACGAAGCCAAATGCGTCACAAGCCCGCTTTATGCTACGCGTATATGAAAACCTTCCATTCAGTGAAACAAGGTTGAACATATGATTGAAAGTGTAAAATTTGTTTTACCGTAAATCGAGCTAGAAGTTTACGACAGTTGGTATTTTACTAATACGGGCGATGATGAATTTATCACGTTGGAAGGTATACTGAATATAGCATACGAAGTTACTGCATTTGAAACAAATTGAGTAGTATAAAGGGAGTCAAAATGATACCACCTGCGGTGGCATCATTTATAACCCTTTATACTACTCCCACCACCCCCGAAAAATCAAAAATTGGTTAACGAGGAAATTGTCTCCCACCAACCACGAAAAATTGGTCGTGAAAAAAAACATAATGTTTTCCCCGACAGTAAATTTATGATAAAATAATTATTTCAATGTGCCCACGAGTGATAGTTTATATTCCAACACCCAATTTTTCTCCTCCAATATAGCTAATTTATTTCGACGATGTCGAATTGTAGTCCAATTATATTGGTGTCATAAATACCTTATGTTTTTTTCACGTCCAATTGAACATATAAATTTAATAGGTTATAATAAAAATATTATAACAAAATGGATAATAAAATACGCAACGAATTGGAATTGTATAATGACCTTGCTGAAGAATTTTACGCCGCTGTTTCTACAGTATTAAAACACGGTAAAATGACAATACTATGTGGTATCGAATACATGAAATATCAGCGTAATTTATTACGCTGCGATAAAAACGTTGCATTTACAATATTAAACCGGCAATTATGTCGCCGGTATAAGTCTCAAATTTATGTAATGAAGCGACTAAATAGGATCAATAGGATCGTAGAAACACTACCGAAATATTATCAAACTAATTTTATAAAACAGTTTAAAATCAAAGATTCGTTTACGGATATGCGTTTCTACAATATCGCTTTTAACGAAGAAATTGGAAAATTATTAGAAGAAATTGGAAATTATTGAACAGAAAAAAAACAACTATTAGAGAAAATGGATAATACAATACAATTGGAATTGAAAATTTTTAATAACTGTGTTGAAGAAATTTATGAATCTTATGGGGGTTATAATCCTGTATATAAATTCTATAAAATGAGAACACTAGGCGATATCGAATATATGAAATACCAGCGTAATTTATTACGCTCCGATAAAAACGTTGCATTTACAATATTATACCGGCAATTATGTCAACCATACAAGAGGCAAATACAAACATTAAGACGGATAATGCGTATCGGATATGAAACTAAGGTGTATTATATAAAATTGTTAAAACCCAACGATTTATTTACGAATATACATTTCTAACATATCGCTTATAAAGAAATTGAAAAAATTATTATTGAACAGCAATGTTGATGCTAAGACAAATAACTATCTGAAACCGCGTGTCCATTTATCCCCATGAACCTGCTAAGGTTAAAGATCGTGTCATGACACCGGCCGGAGTTGTCTGCCCATTTCAAGCGGTCGGACTCCGAACGCCGTTGTCATGTAGTTGTTTACCATAGCGACCACATTTGTAGGGATAGAAATAAATAAATAAAAATGTTTAGCTCCAACCGCGGCGCGAACCCACGACCCTCGTCTCTATAGATTATCGCCTTAACCACACGACCACGAAGGCTGTTATGATAAACATTGCCTAGTGTTGTACAATTATCAATTACACGGGTTATGAACCATGCGTAAATTGATAGCCAAGGTAAACAGAGCCGAGTGTATCAATTACACAGACGGTGTGTACAGTGTAATACTCGACTGAATTTATAATTCTCAGTGAAAAACACATGTTGTATAGGTATGTAAATTTGTTTACTGCATCAATATAATTTTGAAAAAATTAGGAAAATTATAAAATTAAGAAAAAATTTTTTTTAAAAAATTATTTTATAATGGTGCTGTAACATTTCCTCCGACTTTATTTCCAAGTTTTACCCTAAATTTATCCCAATCAGTACACTCAATTTTGGGCATGGTGGCGCGCGCCTTGATCCTTATATCATTTTTTAATTCTTCATATCTCCCCATTTCTTCCACCACGGATTCAAACTCTAAATTTGATATTTTCTTATCGGCCAACGCTTTGGACACCATAACGTCGATGCTATTTTTCTTAGACCTAGCGAGAACGGATATTCTATCATGTTTTCTACTTTTTTTCTCGAGTTTTCCACCCACCGCCCTAATTACCATACAAAGTGTTCCAGATAAAACGGTAATTCCACTCAAAACCCCCGCAAGTGGAACCATTACAATTGTAGATAGCGTTGCAGCAGTCCCCGCCCCACACAACACAGAAACGCTTGCCAGAACCGTACTAGATGCTTCAGCTATGTTTGCCGCGCGCTTATATTTGTTAGCGTGTCTTTTTCTATTTGCACATTCTCTAACTAAAATATCCTGCATAGCGACGATATTATTCAACTAAAATCTGAACTTCTTTCGTTAATTGGATATAGTGTTGGTGGAGTGGTATTGAGAGTTGGATACAGTGTTGGTGGAGTGGTATTGAGAGTTGGATATGGTGATTCGTTCATAGTTAAATTTATTTCAATATATTAGTATTTACACAATAAGTTCAATTAACAATGAGACAATAGTGGAAGAACTCTCTGAGTCACCGATTTTCGTAACAAAGTTAATAACACTACCTTTGGAAAGTCTAATTCGATCATTACCGGCGAATGAAACAATCGTCGAACTATCTCCAGAGATTTTAGTGACTCCAACCCCCCGTTCTTCCCCATCTACTACAATATTTATCGCGACCGCGCCCACAGGTTTACCATTAGCATTAACCGAGCAGACCGCCATTTGGATAACTTCACCTGCAGCTGTCATAGTGTATCCCCCATATTTATTACTCGCTTTGGCACCGAACGAATATTCATAGTGCCCCACAACCAATTGAGAGTTGGATATGGTGATTCGTTCATAGTTAAATTTATTTCAATATATTAGTATTTACACAATAAGTTCAATTAACAATGAGACAATAGTGGAAGAACTCTCTGAGTCACCGATTTTCGTAACAAAGTTAATAACACTACCTTTGGAAAGTCTAATTCGATCATTACCGGCGAACGAAACAATCGTCGAACTATCTCCAGAGATTTTAGTGACTCCAACCCCCCGTTCTTCCCCATCTACTACAATATTTATCGCGACCGCGCCCACAGGTTTACCATTAGCATTAACCGAGCAGACCGCCATTTGGATAACTTCACCTGCAGCTGTCATAGTGTATCCCCCATATTTATTACTCGCTTTGGCACCGAACGAATATTCATAGTGCCCCACAACCAATGGGCCCCGCTTCTCAGCCCAAACTGTTATGACACGTTTTGGTGTTTTCATTGTTTTCACTATTCCGGCAAGCGCCCTGTTTGCGTTATATGCCTCAGTACGAATCTCATAAGAGGCCTCCTCAAGAGCTTTGGTCGCGGCTATACGATCATGTTTCAGTTTATCAGAAACTTCGGTTATTTTTCCATCTAGTTCGGTAAGTGCCGCTTCTCTGCTGAGAGAGTCCTCTAAGCGCAATGCATCATAAGCCTCCGTAATGGTCGCCTGGTGGCCTTCTAAGACTTTATCAATACCCGACCGGGCCTCTTTTTGAAATTCGGTTATTTTTTCATCTAGTTCGGTAAGTGTCGCTTCTCTGTTGATAGAGTCCTCTAAGAGCAACACCCTATAAGCTTCAGTAATATCCGCCTGGTGGTCTTCTCGGGCTTTCTCAATACCCGTTCGGACTCCATCAAGATCAAACCGGGTCCCTTTTTTAAATTCGGTTATTTTTTCGTATATGTCAGTAAATGCCGCTTCTCTGTTGAGAGAGTCCTCTGAGCGTAACGCCCCATAAGCCTCCACAATGGCCTCTTTGTGGTCTTCTCGGACCCCCTCAACCCCCGATCTGGTCTCTTTCAGAAATTCGGCTATTTTACCGTCTAGTTCGGTAAGTGTCGCTTCTTTACTATGAGAGTTCTCTAAGCGCAACGCATCATAAGCCTCCGCAATGGCCTCCTCAAGGTTCGACTGGTGGTCTTCTCGGACTTTATCAATACCCGACCGGGTCTCTTTTCGAAATTTGGTTATTTTTTTATCTAGTTCAGTAAGTGCCGCTTCTCTGATGAGAGTCCTCTGAGCGCAACACCTCATAAGCCTTCGTAAGGTCCGCCTGGTGGTCTTCTCGTGCTTTCTCAATACCCGACGTGGCCTCATTTCGAAAATCTATTATTTTCCCGTCTAATTCAGCAAGTGTAGCTTCTTTGCTGAGAGAGTCTTCTAAGCGCAACACCCCATAAACCTCCGTAATGTCAGCCTTGCGGTCTTCTCGGGCTTTCTCAATACCCAACCGGGCCTCTTTTCTAAATTTGGTTATTTTTTTACCTAGTTCGTTTAGTTCCGTATGCGTTTCTTCACGACTTTGTGTATTCACAGCCAGGGCATATTCTCTAAGTTGTGATAGTAGACTCTTGTGAATCTCGTCCGTGGCCCTCGATATAGTTCTATTGATCAAGGCCTTTGTTTTTTGGGTAGTTAAAAAGTCGCCCTCTGTCGGGATGAATTCCCCTTCTGCCGGTTCCAAATTATTTGAATTTGTCACCCAATCGGAAGAACTACCTGGTCCATATATACTCATAATGTTGATAATATATATTACGAACATGCGTTTAATTCTAAATAATTTTCTTAAAATTAATTAATTTGAAATTTCTAGGACGACCGAAATCGAGTAATAGTTATTCAACTTTCTCGCTTGATCATCGAGAATAGAGACCGTAAATTCGTGGATATGTCCCGATTCCAAAACTTTCATCTCGGGGTGTGGGAAGTCTAAGGTCACAGTCTCGCCATAGAAACAGTCGCTGGCGGGCACAGTTTTCAGTAATGTGCTGGGGGATCCGTCTACCGTGTTGTACGATGTGTTCACCCGATCAAGGTGCACCCCGAGAGTTTTCGTGAAGGTGAAGTCCACCGGATTATCACCGACGTACTCACCCGGGGTAAACACTCCTTTGTTTGAGGAGTATGTCTCTCTAAAACCGAGTTTGAATACCCAACCCCGGGGAGACCACTACCTTATTATCAGTGCTGATGGTCATTGTTGCGAGCCCGGTAGCCTTCGATACTGTGAGGTTGATTATACCGTCAAGCTCTGAGTTGACAAAATCTTTGAGCTGTCTTATTCCCCACAGTCCGTGAGGCAGCTTTACACCTAATTGTTGTCCATCCTTCACATAGTAAAACCCTTCGCTCTTCCCCACATTCTGCCATCCAACCGTGAAGGTGATTGATCTAAGGCCTACCCGGCGTTTTCCGCAGCAGTTGTCTATTAATTTTGAAGTTCACAACTCCCTTTTTGAACATTAGTTATAGTAGCAAACATAATAATATCTTTCAATGGATACCAAAGCATTTAGCTTTAACTCTAATGTAAAGTACGCGGTCGGTAGGTAAATACACACAAAAAGACGTTGTTAACCCCCTTGTACACCCAACCGTAACGGTTAGACCGGACAGCGGCTTTGCCACCAATTTCCCTAATATCTTTGAACAATATAGGCTGCCCAAGATTACTACGATGGAGGTGGTAAACGGGTGGAAAGCAACACCGATGCAGTTTTGGCAGAACCAAATAAATTTCGCTGTATGGTGCGCAACAGCCGGGTGTGGAGTTTCAAATAAAGACCATCTGACATCCAAGAATGTCATGCTCCGAAGTGTCTACAACTTTCACGTGTATTATACTATTAGGAGGATTCTCAAAGAACTAGGTATTTCACTACCTCAAGACGACGCCTGGGATCCCATTTCCAACGCATACGACCGTATGGCCTTTGAAAGACTGTGTAACGAATTTAACGTTTCAAAAGACGCGGACTGGAGACAGAAAGCATTTCCTACCAGCACCGGCCTCGGGGACGTTCTCATTCACGGCCAGTCCGGGAATTGGACACAGACTGATTTTAGACACGATCACTCCGGTGACCACATCGTCAGTCGGAACGCCGGGAATTTTGACCCCGCGACTATGACATTCGGGCCGGAAGTGTCTGGAGGTCGACACTGTGGCGTGTTTTCTTGTAAAATGTTACCTCCGAAACGGGCTCACGTCGATTACATACAGCAGGCTGCTGAGGTTCAGGACGCGTGGGGTACATTTATGTTAGATAAGGGTATAGGGTTCACGCAGGCCGGGGTTACTCGCGTCAACGACTCCATTCGCACGTACGTCTGGGCCATCCTCGGCGCACAGAAGCAAACTCGCAGTTCTATACTGGGCACGGGAACGGCGTTTGATGCACAAAAACAATTCTTGGCACTTGTAGAGGACGCCATCTCAGCTAGGGTGGACCTGGAGAAGGCGATCCAGAATTATCAAGACGTTTTACAGAATGCCAGCACCCCAGTAGACTATGTATTTGGAATAGGTCTTTATATGGCGCCGAGCAATATGATACTACGAGACGACCCGGTTGACGGTTACAATAATCAGATCGTAATCGCCACCGCCAATCAAAAAATCGGCCACAACGGTAACGTGAACACGGATATCATCAAGCGCACCCCCAACAGTGGAACCGATTTCATAAAACACAAAATGGATACACCTCCACCAATTCGTAAATCGAACCCAGTACCCCCAATTCGTAAATTGGATGCACCATCGAGTTCCATCAACAGACCAATCGCGATTGGAGAAACACCAATCATCAACAATGTTGAAATTGGAAGCACAACACACGAGGAGGAGAAATTAGGGCTCGTCGTCACCCTCGTGGCGATCGGATTATTTACGCTTTGGTTGTAGGAACTCTCTGGCGAAGAATAATAGGAGACCGGTGATTGTCACGATTAAAGCCCAGGTATTTTTGGCTAGCCATCCGGCCGTTTTTGATAATATAGATAGCAAGTAAGAAACGATACTTCCGATCAGTCCAGGTAGTGCGGCAGCCGCCTTTCCAGCTAATTTAGTTAGAAGACTGGCGAGGGCTTTTAGTTGTTTTTTTATCCACTCCTTGGCTCCACCGGATGGAGCGGGTGCTGGTGCTGGAGGGGTGGTGGCGCCGCACCACCAGTGAAAGCTAGAACTATGGTCGATATAGTTATGCCGATAGCAACGAGGATGCTTGCTATCGTGACGCCCTGCTCTCTGAACAGAGTGCGAAGACGCTCACCGAGTGTCGTCTCCTCGTGCAGGACCCTCGAGATTGATTCACGGATCCGACTTATTTGTGTGCGGAGAGCCTCACGGTTAGCCGAGGCGGCCTCCAAGCGAGCTTCTCTTTCATCCCGCAAAGACCGCAGTCGTTCGGCGATCCGCTCGGTAGATTCTCTATCGTCACCGGCTTCCTCCAGTTTTCTTTCTTCTAGCGCGATATGTTCATCCAGCGCCGTGAGTTTGGAGAGGTTAAGGACCAGTTCGCCCCGGACCGTTTGTAGAGCCTTATCGAGTCCACGGAGTTCGCGAAGAGGTAACGGTGGGTCATCGATTGAGTATTTTTCCCAATTGCGATTGGACGCTGAACGTGGTCTCCATCGTGTTAATAACGTCGGTGGCTATTGAGGGACCTCGCTGAGCTCGACCTTTTCTATCGCGGTGGCCGTCTTCGCTATAGTTTCGTCGGTAGACTGTAGGGCCTCTACAGCGCTGGCCGGTATAATTGTTTTACCCCTCTTCCAATCCGTGAATCCTAGTTCGTCCCTTATGAATCGGCCACCGCCCGGGTTTCCGGCAATGGTGCCCAGTGCTAGAGGTTTACCGGTCCTCGTGTTGACTATTGGAATATTTGATGCTGCTTTTAGTCGCAATCTACCGTTCATATCAAATTTGAACTTGGAGTAGTCGCGACCGACAGAGGGGACCAGACCTTTTTCTGCTGTCAAACTGTTGTAGTAGTCGTTTACAGCTCCCTCGAGTAATTCCTGACTTTGACCAACGCTGCTGGTAGCGCCACCTATTTCCTCCAATCGCGATTGTATTGGAGGGGGTGTTTTGTCGAAGGTTGTGATGGAATCCTCGAAGTTATCATCATCATCATCATAATCATCGACGTAATCGTCTCTGCCGATTTCATCCATGTCAGCATCGTAATCAGCCATCTTTAATAATGTGTTTACAAAATTAATTATGTATTAAAGACAAAACCATACGGGTTTAATAGTTTCAATAATTTTGAAAAAATTAATTATGTCTTCGAGTCAATACGGTCGCAAACTCAATCCATACCGCAGACTGCGTGAGCCCCTCGGGACAAAAGGCGTGAGACAGAGTGTCGTTATTACGAACAACCCATCGACGATCGACCAGAACCAGCAGCTCTTAGTCCGCTTCCCCAACCTCGGAGCTAACGATGTCATTGTGCCGGGTACTGTTCGCCTCGCTTTCACTATTTTGCTAACGTCGACGGACGCGGACCGAACCGTCGTTCAGAACCTGGGTCGCGCCATCGTCAAGAAGACTATGATAAAGATTTCTGGTAATGAGGTGATGTCGATCGACGACAGCGACGTCTACCATTGCTATCAGGACCTGTGGAAGACGTCACACGAGCGTGAAAACGCTGTCTATCAAGGTATTGACACCAGTAAAAATAAGAACGTAACCAGACTTAGAATCGGGGCTGCTAACAAGGTAGATAACAACGCTAGTGACAACGCGGTCGCGGGCGCTTACGGCAACCGCTTCTACATCCCGCTCGACTTTGAGTTGCTGGAGAGTCACATGCCCTACTATCAGAGCGCTTTGGCTGACCGCCTCGAATACGAACTAACGTTCAACGACTACAGCCGAGTTATCATAGCCAGCGACATGTTATCGACGTATACGATCGATAATGTTTCGCTGGAGTACGACATGCTCACGATGCCCGAACTCGCGCGATTGATCAGAACCCAGTATGCCGGGCGCGTTGCCATACTTTACGACCGAGTTCTTCGCCATCGCAAGATGACGAAAGACAAAGGCGACACATTGTGGAATATTAACGTCAACGTACCCGCCCGCTCGATGAAAGGTATACTAATGTTGTTCGAGGAGGCTCGGGTAGCGCTCGGTGTTAGAAAAACCGACAGATTCTATAACCCCAAAATCACGAAGGTAGAGGTGACGATCGAGGGAGTCCCCAATCAACTCTACAGCGCGGGTCTTCGCGCGCACCAGCAGTGGGACGAAGTAAGAAAGCAGTTTTCTGCCGGCTCTAAGCGCTCTCTGGAGGTTGCAGCAGTTGCCAAAGACCTGCATCTCTCGGCCGTCTCCCTCGCGGAGTTCCTGAATACCAAATACGCGTTATGGCTAGACATGCGAGCCAGCGACGATGACCAAATACACGGTAGCGGACGCCAAGTTGAGAACGCTAGTGAGGGTGTGACGATCCAGATAACCAAAGAGGCGGACGGAGCCGGGCCATTGAACGTGTACTTATATATAATTACAGACGCACAACTCAACATCGAAGATGGTCGATACGTATCAGCGAGCTACTAATTTTGATAATTCTACTATTTTCAAAGAAAATAAATTAATTAAGAAATCTAGCAATCAATACCAATTCACGATTGGAGATGCTCACTCTGCCATAATATGTGGGCAGACAGGATGTGGAAAAACGGTTTTCATACTCGACTTGCTCGAGGGCTCCTACCGCGATGCCTTTCGTCATATTGTGATCCTGTGTCCCACTGTGCGGCACAACGATACTTATCAATGGCGCCCGTGGATATGGACCGACCCTGAGGTATACGTTATTGACCCCGGTGATAGGCTTCACGATTGGTTGCGTGGTTTATACCAAAGATTCCAGGGTGAGCCCACCCTATATGTGACTGACGATTGCTCGGCCAAGGCGGCGATGACCAAAAAGAAGGACATGCTCTCCGAGCTCGCATTTTCTGGCCGCCATGCGAGGCAAAGCGTATGGATCTCCACTCAAAAATACAACGCCGTCCTCAAGGATCTGCGCGAGCAAACGAAATGGGTCGCCCTCTTTCACTGCAAGGACCGAGACTCATTCGATGACTGTCTTTCGAGAGAATGACGTTATCCCAACGCGCGAGGAGCGCCTGGAGGTTCGACAGATGCTTTCCGAAACTAAGCACGCCAAGCTTCTGCTAAAGACTGATCAAACCAACTGCTTATAAAGTTATCAATAATAATAATTAATTTTAAGAAAATTATAAAAATTAGGAAAATTACAAAGTAATAAGCTATTGCAATGCTTAACAATGCTTAGCAATTGCTGAACAATTTAGCAATTGCTGAACAATGCTGACAATGCTGAACAAATACTGAACAATGGTTAAAATGTTAACAATTTTTCTGCTCCGCTGCGAGCTTTGTTGCGAGCATAATGGTGATCATAAGTATCGGGTGGTGCGCTTGGCAATATGTTAAAGTGATGAGACTTGTTAGAATAGTTAAATTACTAATTTTGAAAAAATTTAACTGCGACGAACTTCTCGATCAGCTAATGGAAGAAACCTCAACTCCGACTGCCAAAGATAATGAAACATCAACTCCGACAGAGCAATCGGGATCAACTCCAACTCCAAAGGCAGTTGGTATTGGGTTGAGTGCAACGACTCCGAATGAAAATGAAAATGCGGCGCGACGCGAGCGTCTAGCTGCGCTGGTTGCTGGGGGACAATCGGAGCATTATATAGGTAGGCGTCTCTCAGTTTGTCAGGTGGATAAGATGTCAGATGCTGAGATCGATAAAATGTATGCGCGATACGAATCCAAATTGGGAGCAGAGATGACAAAAACTCTTGGATCGGCGGCTATTCATTTGTACGCTACCGCCGTTAGTAGACTTCTCCCTATACCAAACACCGAAGGGTTGATTCACGATCTAGAGACTGACCCTTTTATAGGACACACTCTTAGAACGGCATGCTGCTCAATTTATCACAAGTTTGGAATGTACTTAGCTCCACTAACAACCGCGTTGACCACGGGTAAACACTGTCAATTTGGACATATATGCCCACGAACTATAAGCCCTGAAAATGATGACACAAGACACACCCACGAGAGTGACGGAGTTGAACCAGATTGCTCCAACACAATCGAACCAGAGTGTTACTCCGCCACTGGATGACATACCACATATAAAAAATCCCAAAAGACAGGCAGCTGGGCGGGCGGCGGCTGCCACCCGAAAAGTTAAACAAGATAAAATACTCGCCGAGCTTCGAGAGGCTAAACAGTCGTTACAATCAGGGACGGAGACAGCAAAACATCTGAAGACAGAGTTGAGTACAACAACACCCCCAATTCACGAATTGGAAGCACACCCAAATTCTTTGAATTTGTCACCCAATACCAACTGCCGTTGGAGTTGGGCGAATCCGATTGAACCCAACTTCGTGAATTGGAGTTGGGTTGTTGGTGGTGGTCTGACAGTTGTTGGTGCCCTGTGCGTTTGGAAATACCCCATATTATCGAAAAAACAACCAGCCAGTGTTCAGAAGAAAGTTACGAAACACCAATCGCGATTGGATGCGCCCCATTTAAACATTGATCGCGACCCCTTTTATATGCAATAATTATAACAATGGCTGAACAAGATGGTAAAATGTTAGTGAATGCGCTTTATCACGCCGTGGTGATATCAGGTTTCAGTATCGGGTATGCTCGACTATCAAAAGATGGCCCTAGGAGGAACCGCTCCCAAATTGGACTTTACTGTGAGAGACGTAGGGCTCGCGACCTTAGATGTAGCGGCCGCAGTTTGGACCCGAGATTATCTAGTTAAAGCTGGAATTCTACCAGTTAATATATGGAAATAAATGGCTTCAATCGCAGTAATAGTAGGTGGTGCGCTTGTAAACGCATTGGCGTTCAGCGGTAGCAACTTTATATTCTCTAAAATGAAAAGCTCGAACGTGGATGAGGAGCGTAAGCGCCATGATTTAGCTGTAGAACAACTCAATAGCGCAAAGGAAGCGTGGTCGAAAAAACGAACCGCCCATCTGGACTGGGTCAATGAAGAGCTTCGCCGCGAAAATCACGCCGCGCAAACTTTTCAGAACGTTGAAGAAGCCAACCGCGAGTACGCGCTGGCATATCCGCACAAAAGTCTCGATCCAATGGATCCCGAGCCCCAACTTTCAGATTTCTATGTACCGTCAGAGGCCCAAAAGGACCGCGAGATCACGTTCATCGTCGTGGGAATGGTTGTGGTTGGGCTCGTCGGCTACTATATAAAATAATTAATTAATTAAAAAAACCTTTTTTTTTTTTTTTATAAATATATATATATAGAACGATGTTAGTTGACGAACTTTATGACGCTATGATCGATGTAGGCTACACTGCCCAAAAACATCGTTTACCTGGTGCAAAGAGTATGATTCGTCTGGCCCGAGATTCTCTCGAGACGTGGCGCGAGGACGAAAAAGCGGCCACCCTTTTCGCAAAGCGGATGTTAGATTCCTCCACCAATCCTGGGGGATTGGACTCCCAATCGAGATTGAATGAATTAGATTCCCCTCTCATGTTCCAATCCAAACGCGATTGGGGCTGCAGCGAAACTTCCAACAAAGGTTTATTATTAACGACGCAGTTACCGGACGAACTGGCGAGGGCATGTTGGAGATTGTCCGATATATTAGAATACTTCGCATACGATGTTGAACACGCGCAAACTTGATACCAAACTAACGCGCAAGCTGTCGAATACATACTATAGCCCACGCGGCTACTGGAAGGGACTCGCGGCCATCAAGAACCTCGCGGTGGCGACCAAGGTTTCAGAAAACGCTGTCAAGGAATGGCTCAAGAAGCAGGCCATCTGGCAGATCTATTTACCCGCGCCTCACAATATTCCGCGGCCGAAATTCGACGTGCCGGTGCCGAACCAAGTTCACCAAGCGGACCTCCTGTTTCTACCTCACGATCGCGTCGGTCGCAAGACGTACAAGTACGCACTGACAATCGTTGACGTAGCGAGTCGTTATAAGGGGGCTGAGCCGTTGGCCACTAAAGAGTCTAAGGAAGTGGCCGAGGCTCTTTCCCGAATATATAAGAGGAGTCCTCTCAAATGGCCGAATCTTCTCCAGGTCGATCCCGGCCGCGAGTTCATGGGCGCGGTCTCTCATCTATTGTCTAAGCATAAAGTTTCTATCAGACGCGGCCGCGTCAACATCCACCGGGACCAGGGGATCATGGAACGCTTCAATCGAACCCTGGCTGAGAGACTGTTCGGACACCAATATGCCAAATAACTTGTAAACCCTCATTCGCGATCGACCGAGTGGGTGGCCAGACTGCCCGCCGTGGTCTCCGCACTGAACGGAGAGGTGACCAGATTGATAGGTAAGAAGCCCGTAGATGCCATCAAGTTTAAAAGGGTGACGAGCGAGCCCTCTGCCGTCTCGCGCGGGCGACCCGTTGGTTTAGAGGAGCAGCAATCGGCGATTGCACTTCCATCAGATATTGACGTCCGGTACCTCTATCAACCGGGAGAGCTCGAAGGTGGCAGCCGCCGCGCGACTGATCCAGTGTGGTCTCTCAATGTATATCATTTATATCGATCTATTACCAAACCAGATGAGCCCGTGCTCTACTATTTGAATGATGGGCCATCTCGAGGGTTTGTTCGCGAAGAACTTCTTATGGTGCCTTCTGACACCCAGCTACCCCCGGATCACTAGAGATGTTCTGTATGTATTCCGTCTGGTAACACACGTCTTTTATCGTAGTATGCCGAGAGTCCTAATTTTTGTTGACAGTACGTTTTCATAACGCCGTCTTTCATTTTAAATCCTCTATTTTGCGCTACATCTATAATGTGTTTTCCATCTTCTGTAGTTTCACTTAGTACTCGTTTATATCTATCCCAATTTAAATTGTTAGTTCTCTTGGACATTCCTTTCGCAGAGTTTTTATTAATTTTAATTTGTTCCAAATTATCTTTAGAATTAATTTTTTCTACGAAATAACACTTACTAGATAGCGCTATCGCCCTATCTCCGCTGAATTCCATTTTGAAAAGTCCTGGCTCTCTTTCGCTCCATTTATCCCAAGCCAACCATTTATTTTTTTCTTTTTCAAACTCGTCTAGTAAGTTAGGTCTAATCAATTCCTCTATCGTTTTTCCACTAACTCCTATATACATACTATCTGTATCCATCTGTATTAATTCAAAGTCTTCTCTTTTTACGTATTTGTCTAGAAATTCGTAGTAAAATTCCAACATTCTCAATTTAGCTAGTTGATAAACCGCTATTCCACAGTGGAAGGGGCTCTTTACTGCACACCGGGGTTTTCGGGAAGATATTTCGTACGCATTTCCTATCTCTTCCAAATCATCAAAGAATGCAGATCTTAACGCTTTGTCAACACAGGTTTCGTCTTGTGTATATGTCGTATTTAAATGTCTCTATTTTGCCTCTATCATTTTTCCACAACACGAATTGCCTAATAATTTCATTATATCCGCTACTGGTTTCTTATTTGGTTCTACATCGCCTGTTCGTCTTGCGGCTGTAACTTCTTTTGCGAACCATTCGAAGGGTTTACCACTAATATAATCTATAACACGATGAACTCCAGTTATTTCTAGGCCGTGTTTTAAATACCATTTCAACAGTGGCGCGTACAGTAATACTTTAGTGGCGGTCACCAATTTTCTTCCATTTCCTCTAGTTCTTCCAGTATCTTCCAAATATTTTAACATGTGTGTGGGAACTTCATCAACCTCTACTTCTCTGTTTATAAATATTGGGGACATTTCAGAAAACTTATCTTTTAAGTTGTGTGGAACTTCTATATCCACCTCCGCAAACCCAAACCAGTCTCCAGATAAAACTCTTTTACAAAACTTTTTAATAAATTTAGGGTTATGTGGGGTATCTATATGGTGTATAGTTTCTCTCCCACACGGCATCTCTTTATTTAACGTAGATAAATATAACGCGTTTGCATCGTACCCCAAAACAGCCTTGCAAGGTTTGTTAATTTCATTTGAGGAATTAGATCTAATATTTGAAACACCAGCTTCTGCATATCGATAAATATTATTGATGACCGCCAACTAGAGCGTCCTTCATCATTTCGTATGTTTCTTCTTTTGGTGCATATAGAGCATCCTCCGGTATAATCGTCTTTGAAGATTTTTGTTCTTTAATGGTTCCTCTCAATAAATATTGTATAGCTACTCCAGGTAGTGTTACCGCATCTTTAAAAATATCCACACCTCTGTGTTTATAAAATTCACACATTTTTTCCACCGCTTTTAGGAACGGTGCTACATCTAAATCGTTATAATATTTCAACCAATCTCTGAAAGTTTTCATATTATTTTCTTCGAAAATTCTACGACATTTACTTAATTCTGTTTCGTCTATTAACATTTTCCAAGATAGTTTGGAATACCAATTCTCTATATCCGGTAGTCCTGGGTAATCCAGTTTGTCTGGAGAATCGAACCACTCATAAGGAAAGAAAGATTTCTGTCCTTTGCATTCGTAGGCTTTTATCCAACTATCGTAACTTACACCGGGTCCTAGATAAAGTATTACATCAAGAAATCTAAACTCTGGAGTAAATATAAATATTGTTGCGTTTGCACGTATTCCGACCATTACTTTCTTTGTTGTTGATGCCAGTTCGCCTACTAGGTATTTCTTTATTAAGTTTATATCGTACTTACTGCTGTTAAAACCTATAACCGGTACTTGCTCTATCCACTGTTCGATCTTGGCGATTTGGTTTTTACGTAAATGTTCTGTATTAAACCTATATCTTGACCACACTTCTTCTCTTATAACTTTTCCCCTGACTTTCAAATCTTCTACGAAAATAAGTTTTGCGGGATCTTTATCACAAATATGAGTTACTGTTCCTGAGAAATTATCTCCTATACTAACGCTTGCCGGAACGTGCTCAGCTTCGTACTCTAAACTATTACCGGTAGTTTCAACTTCTGGCTGGAGATACGCCTCAAAATCGTATACTATCTGATATGGATAAAGAGTAGTGTCACAACCGATCTTTATATCTTTACCCGTTCTTTGAAATTCGCATTCCCACATAACTACTAGGTTGAATTCTTTGCTTTTTCTAATAACTTTATCTCTTCTCATAGTGGATGCGCGTTCTTCTTTTCTATGCTTTGCATGAATCTCACACCCGTGCCAGTAACAGCCGTGATATTGATATACGGTATTGGTTTCTGGACAGTATCCATCTACCGGAGCTCCTAAAATCCATCTTTCACCTCCGTGTCCGCACTGTTCGTGGTGAATGTGAATTCCCTCCCGCTTTTCCACAGAATACATCCAATCGATCGCCCCATAACTGTTACCCTTTTGGGTAAAACGCTTTCTCGAACGACGAACGCGGGCGCTCTAAATAATTACCATCACATATTACTTTTGTCTCACCTCGCATACATGTTGGTCCGTGTCTCTTCATATTACTCGCTTTCGTGAATTTCTGCTTGCAATTATCGCAGGCGTAAATTTTAGATAGGTTTTTAAGGTTTTTTATCAGAAATGCGTGATTATTAAACAGTCCTATTGTCATTGGTTTATTACCTATTTCATTATAGTGTGCTGGTACCTTTTTAAACCACCATACATTACATTCAGTGGGTTGATATACTTCTATACCGATTTTAAAAAACTCTTCAACCTTTTTCAGATCTGAAAAAGGAATTGGTGAAACCACATTACTACCGAAATATTGCTTACTAAGTTCTTTCGCCTTTTCTGTAAATCTGTCAGGTCTGATCTTTTTATCAAGGTGCATAGCTAGACACCTGAACAGACAAAGATCGTCATTATACTTATCTAAAGAATACATACCTTTTCTATTCCTCAACCATTCTGGAAGTTCTCCTCCTGCTGCTTCTTTGGTTGGATTGTAGTCCCAAATCTATTCCCCTACTACCCTGTATTAGCTTTACAAAAACCTCTACCCATCTTACAAACTTCCACTTTGTATTTGGTCTGTCTATTTTATCGGACATTATTCGTGTTTGCTCCTTATCTGACAGCCATTTTTTAACGGTTTTCATTGATGATAGTGGTTCGCTACCACCGAGATTTTTGTGAAATATTATAGTTTTAGGTTTTCCATTTTAATTTCCTCCATATGTTCTAGCTTGTAAGAATATGAATATCTCAAATAAAAATTGGTTGTTAGATACGGAGCGAGTTTATCGGACATGCGTTCAGACTCGTTAATGTTAATGTTTTTACGAAAGGATAATGAAACTACCCGTCTTCCATTTTCTACCTTTTCCAATGTTTCATCGTGAGCCCCCAATATTTCTTCACCTTTTTCCACTATCGCGCTAACGATAGCTTTTTTCTTATTATTATTTTGGCGTCTAATTTGGGACAAATTATTTGTGCTTGAAGGTTTGATTACACTAGCCCTTAACCCCGCAATACTTTCTTTTTGAATTCTGTTACCTACTTCCTCCGCTTTGGATATATCTTTAAAGGCTCCTCGTTTGTGGGCGCGGGTAAACCGCTTCATAAACGCCTCATTCTTTGTGGAGTTTATAAGATTTGTCAACCCCCTAACTCTCAACCGTTTACTATAAGTAATCCCTAGAGATTCGGCTTCTCTTCTCAAACTTTCGATTTCTGGCGTTATCATATTTTCTGTAATATACTTTTGTATAACCTATGAAATTTATCTGTTCAATTGGGCTTGAAAACATTATGTTTTTTTCACTTCTAATTGAATATAAACATAAACATATACATATATAATGGAGTGTGATACTTGTTGTAAGACGTTTACGCGTAAAGAATATCTACGAAGGCATCTAGCGAGACGTAGAAAAATTCCTTGTGTCCCCCCGCAATTTCAATGCCCCAGATGCCCTTGTAAATTCATTAGTGCCCAAACTCTTTGTAGACATAAGCAACTACACTTTCAGGTGGCTACAGGTGAACGTGGTAGACTAGAGCTGGTAGAATTAGTTGCTGATCTGCGAAATAAATTAGCTATATTGGAGGAGAAAAATGGGGTGTTGGAATATAAACTATCACTCGTGGGCACATTGAAATAATTATTTTATCATAAATTTACTGTCGGGAAAACATTATGTTTTTTTTCACGACCAATTTTTCGTGGTTGGTGGGAGACAATTTCCTCGTTAACCAATTTTTTATTTTTCGGGGGTGGTGGGAGTAGTATAAAGGGTTATAAATGATGCCACCGCAGGTGGTATCATTTTGACTCCCTTTATACTACTAATTGTGTTGTCGTGCAATCGACTACTGAAGAGTCCCCAAGGGCGATAATACAGGAACACTGCCGAATAAACGGAAACAGCTTCGGAAGTATACGTAGTTGCAAAAACAGATAATAATAATACGTTTCTATTATAAACAGTATATATTAAACAGCCGACATCGGTTGTAAAATAAATATATTTTCTTTTGGTTATTTAATAAAAGGCACGAATTTTACCGAACCATCTGTGGAATTCTTCGCTGCTGCAGCAGCTGACAATCCTACTGCGTAACTGTGCGAATGGGCCGAATGCAGCGAAAGTGGTTGTAAAGGAAGGCAAAAACAGTCATGGTTTCGTGTCAGTCTGTTTCCTATTCTGCTGATTGATTATATTTTAACACGTGTTTTTAATATCTCTCTCCCGCCCCTTGTCTCTGTACCCCCCCCCCACCCCACCCCCCCCCCCTCTCTCTCTCTCTCTCTCAATATCATTAAGTATACAGATATATATATATATATATATATATATATATATACTACTTTTTTTTATTAATCTTTAATGCTCTTTGTTACATGTATATAATACATAACATACAAGCAAACACGTAGTTAACATGGTCAAAATAATATAGTGTACACATGTATGCGTAATAGATAGAACCCCCCCCCCCCTCTCTCTCTCTCTCTCTCATCTCTCGTCTCTCTCTCTCTCTCTCTCTCTCTCTCTCTCTCTCTCTCTCTCTCGTCCTTCAAAATCATTATAAAGAAACCCCCCCCCTCTCTCTCTCTCTCTCTCTCTCTCTCTCTCTCTCTCTCTCTCTCTCTCTCTCTCTCTCTCTCTCTCTCTCTGTCTCTCAACATCATCAAATCTCTCTCTCTCTCCTCTCTCTCTCTCTCTCTCTCTCTCTCTCTCTCTCCACCAACATCATTAGATAGGAACCCCTTCCTCTCTCTCTCTATCTCTCTCTCTCTCTCTCCCCCCCCCCCCCTCTCTCTCGCTCTCACAGACACGCGCACGCGCACGAGCACGCGTGCATAAATATACACAGTCCTATACAGTATATACATGCAGTGGTGTTTACACACCACCACAAATAGCATAGCATATATAGGTAATTGCGTAAACAAGTTTATCATTGCTATCTGCTTTAATGTAGCATGGAATAAAAAACAACCAACCACAACAGTGTTATCAGTCCAGTTTCGTTCATCAGTTTCATGCAGTTTTATACAATTTCCGATGACGTATCTCCCCTAGGAGGCCATTTTAATTTTCACACTCTGACTCCTTGTTCATGCGATAACTGAAGTTCTACTTCATGGATCGTAACCAAATTTGATACTCATGTTTATCACGGGGAAATGAGGAACCATACTCATTTTCAAAATTGTCAGATGACTTATCTCCCATTGACGGTCATTTTTAATTTTCGCAAACTCTGTATCCTTGTCCGCCAAGTAACTAGAGTTCTATTTGATGGATCATAACCAAGTTTGGCACACATGTTCATCATGACTTGAGGGGGAAAATCCTATTGGTTTTCAGCGAATTTTCCTTTGTTGATTGGCCTTGTCTCGACGGACGTATATAATGACATTGGCACTCTTGTCATATTTATTATCGAGTCTACCCTGTGCCAGTTTTAAACACATAGGACGTATTGTATATTCACGTTGTAATGGTGGGCGGCACGTAGAGTGTGGCGGGCGGACAGAGCATATCCACGCGATAACTCAAGTTTCACCTGATGGTTCTTAACCATACATGTTTATTTTGGCAAGGGCTAGAGCCATATTGATTATCCGCTGAGTTATTTCCTCATGAAAACCAGTTTAATTTTTACAATCCGTATCATTGTCCACATGAAAACTCAAGTTTTACTTGATGGATCTTACATACATATTTGACCAGTGGTGGTCATGACAGCTTTTGCATTCTGTACACAAAATAACTCAGGATCTACTTGACACATTGTAAGCAAATGCACTAAACCTGTTCATCACCCGTACATGAAGTTCCCTAGCATGCATATCGACTTATAACATGTTCAGTTAGGCTGTTCTGGATATGTTAGCAATGCCAGGCACAACTTAATATTTAGTTTTCTGTTTATAGCATGTGGCCCCATACGGGTGACTAATTCCAGCATTAAATTAGTCGATAATCAACACAATTGGAAGCTGTATTATGACAATATTTGACAACAAATCATCATTGTCATTCTCATTGCCCATACAAGTGGAACATTGAATGTTTTTCAAAATGTGTAACGAGTTTGTTGAATTCTGTGCTAAAAATTGGACAATTTTCAGTTTTCTGGACAGGTTTGTGCCTGTGTTTTTAACAAAATGAACCACCATTATAAATAATCTCATACACAGACAATCGCACAGTGTATCACTTTTACCTGGCAAACCATACAACACATACCATATATACCCACTACTGTACACTGGTATTAGCTTAGTCGAGAACATTACCGACCCAATCAAGTTGGGTCGTGATGGTTGCTATATGTTTAGTGGGATTTTATATTTTTCAATAGAACTGAAAATATACAGCATCTAACTGTATAAACACTTGTATTGGACCAATTCTTCACAAAAAAAAGATTTTTTTTCTCTCAGATACTCATGAATTTTGTCAATAAAAATGATTTTGTTTAATTTCTATAAACAATGAAAGCTTAAAATATCTCACAACTACGATTTACATGCATATTGAAATAACTCATAAGTCATTTTATTTAAAAATATGTCAATTTGATAATTTATCACTGTTGTCGAAATTTCCACAGGAAAATGCCACTTTACAAGAGTACCGTAAGCCATCATGACTGTTTATCAAGACAGTCATGAAGCCAAGACTAGTATTAGCTATCAAATCCAGTGTATGTTATGAAACATATACGGTTCTATTTGAAATGTATGCACCTATTATCTTTAGTAGATTTCATAGCAATAGTAGATTGTCTTTGCAAATCTACTGTTAGCTACATATGCTATTGACTGGTTATGTATTAACTACTAGTCGCAAGGATTTCAGGATGTTTTGGATTTGTATAAGCATGTATGCTCGGTGAGCACGTAGAAACTATTGTCTGATAAAACATAACACGAACTTATCTGAATAACTGGACATGTCCATGACATTTCAAACACCGGCGTGGTAAATGCTATGTCATGGAGTGAACGCGCGATAAAGTTACATGGCGTGGAATCAACGCAGCCGACACATACTTAGGTTTATAATCGTTAATATTGCCAACGTTCTATTGACATAGTTGTCATGTAGCCACAATTTTATATAAACAATCAATCTGAAGTGTTTATCAATGGCATACACATGTACTTGTAAGTAATATATCATTGTAATCCTAATATAATGTTGTTTATGGAATAATGAAACGTGAAAATGTATTGTTTATGCCACATCATCCTTTTTCCCATACCCTGTCTCAAACATTAGTGGTATCTATAAACATATAGGAATTTGTGAAAATATCATATTATAGCGTTTGCCTAATATATAAGTGAAAACATAGTTGTGCTTATTTCGTTGCTAGGTCTTAGAGTGAACATTGATGCCCGTTGAAAACTCTGTGATTATGATAGGAATGAATGGCCTTTTTTGTGGAATTTATCGGGGTATAAACTTGGAAAAGTCGCGGGAATACTGGACGAAGACCGGAAGGCCTTGTCCAGTCTTCCCGCGACTTTTCCAAGGTTATATCCCCGATAAATTCCACAAAAAGACCATTCATTCCTTATAATTCCAGCATTTAAAATAAATTCATCAAGAAAATGTGTTTATTTTGGCAGACGGCAGCCATTTGTTTACATTGACAGCACTACCTGTACAAAGTAGTTCGGCGTGGGAGTTTACTGGGATATACATTTTGGACAAAGACTTGCTACGGGCCAATCAAATGTTAGGGAATTGTGTAAATATGTTTGTGCCGGAATTATAGCCTCATGCTCACCTTTAGGTGTATTATTTATATGTTATATAATCTACAGGAACAAATATTGACATTGCAGCGAGGAGTGTGTTTATCATTAAACGTAGCTGTCGTTCTAAAACTAGTAGCAATGTGGAGATTCATTTAACTACTAGTACATCAATATGACGTGTACACCATGTCCTTCAAAGTGCAATAATAAATTATACATTTGGATGCAAACTGATGATACATCATACTGATATTAATAGCATCGCAGATTAATCAAACAGACATACATAACAACTTCACGGAGAACATCGTAAACAGTAAGCAAGTACATATAAAAGGTTTCGGAAATGCATGGCTTTGTTCAAACTTGAACCAATACACAGTGATTAATTGAACAGGGCATCGCACGTCAAATACACCACGTGTTTGGCTTTGACACACCAGCATTCAGCTAATTTGTATTTCTTCAATACGATAACACACCATTTATTTCAGAAGGGACCAATTTAACACACAAATTCAAAATGGTAGACAAACACTGATACATGGTGGAATACTAATTTCGGCAGCCATCTTGATTTTATTTTAGTATCATCATTAAATATTCCAAAGAAAGCTGGTTTTGATAACGCTATCAAACTAATTACTTTTGCGTAGTTCATCAATTTGTGATTTCCGTTTTGTTATAGTTTTGGCTGTCATCTTATATTCTGGTGTCAGAAACTGCAAGTTCCGATGTGCTATAAATTGCATCCATTGAGTATCATGCTGTATAGTTTTAAAATGTGTAAATGCAAATTTGCGTTGATGCTATAGAATTTTTAAAACTCACAGAAATGGTCTGGATAGGCAACTATGATATTTGGCGGCCATTTTGGATATTTTACATATATTCCCAATTGATACGTATTGATAAATATGTTAGCATCGTATATGTTACTCTTAGAACATAGTTCAACCATAACGGACTTCTGTTTTGCCAATAATTGATGTAGTTCGTACATATTTAATTTGTGAATGTATGTGGGTTTGTCAATTTCGATTTCATGTAGATTATAATTACCAGCTGTCACATTTTTAATGCTTTTGTGAATGCGAGTTTGCATTGTTGTTACTTGAATGGTCTCAAACCTGCACATTTTTAACAGAAAACGTTGCTGTTAGCGGGGTCCACTTATACCAAGTGGTAATGGGGTCTGGCTCACCCACTATGACAGATTGTAAGAACATATTTTTATGGGATAATTTGGACTTATTTATTGATTCATAAATTCGCTTGTGCAATAACATTAATACTTCAGCACCAGAGACAACAAGTACGCGCACCTTTCGTTTTATCAATTTCGTATCGGTTTCTTGATATCAGCCTTCGACCTTCTGTCTAGGGCAGCTGTCAAGTTACCTCGGGCTGATACCTACTTGATATCAAAATAACCATGTAATAACCTCTATCAGTTATTGTTCTAAGACGTATTGTGCTGTTGGGTCGGTAAACGCATATACTGCTAAAGTAAGCACGCAAGCTGCTTAGTAGGGTCATTTCCGGGAATTCCGTGACCATCACGTTCCTATCTTTTTTTATTGTTGATTTGTCAACTTGAACTATTTTAGAAAATAATATAGCTCCTATGCATTTTTCAAATAAAAAATGATGTGAAAACTTTGCACACAATTTAAAATGGCCGCCAACGACATTTTGGAATATATACAATGCACTGTCTCTGTCTCTGTACTGAGATAAGAAAGAAACACACATGAGGTGTCGTTTCCCAATACTGCTGGTATGGTTAATTTTCAATTTGAACTTTGAAATTCAAGATGGCTGCCGTCCAGCATATAAACATACATAATACTGCACATTGTTAGTGGGAGCTCAGCTAAAAGTATACTTATGTGTATATATTTACTAATTTTAGCATGCCATACCTCCTGAAGGGGTTGTGTGTTGGTTTGAAAGTCAATAAGTACTTTAAATCCAAGATGGCCGCCATCCGCCATCTTCAACAATATAAAACATAATATTAATGCGGGGGAAATGAAGCTAAATGTATAATTTTAGCAGACCACACCTACTGGAAGGGTTGTTTGTTAGGTTTGATGCTAATATGATCAGGAAATCCAAGATGGCCACCTTATGCTACCTTGAAAATGTAAAATACAATAGTTTTTAGACTGCGTATGAATAAATGTACAGACAGTGTGATTTCTCATTAATTTTGGCATTCTATATTGGATTTAAATAATGGTTTGTTACCTTAGAGATTATGATGACTGTCTAATTTAAAGAATGCAACCAAATATGAGACATGCCATGTGATTTTGTACCTTCGGACTCAGTACATTTAAACATGGTAGTTTGTTGAATGTGTGGCTGCTAAACAATTATTTCCAAACAATATTATATCAATGTCTATTATCACATTATCACACTTAATATAATACATGATACAGTCAGTGGCATGTGAGT
Source organism: Conchocele bisecta (assembly GCA_029237695.1). Lineage (NCBI taxonomy): Eukaryota > Metazoa > Mollusca > Bivalvia > Lucinida > Thyasiridae > Conchocele > Conchocele bisecta. The sequence continues at coordinate 3,351,657 of CM055265.1, read as the reverse complement.
GTGACAGTGTGTATACTATCCTCACTACTTCAGTGCGTTGTTGCTAGAAGCCATCATAACCAGCAACATGATTCCTTTTGATGTATGTGAGAACAACAGTGACTTCATATATCAGATACATGCCTTTATATAATAGTAGATGCAGATAAACATCGAACCGAATACATACATCTACTTCTAAGATTGTATATAGTAATATCAAATTGGATATGTCACTTTAATTAGCTAGTTGGTGTGGTGTTATGGACTTGCCAACCCTATAGTGCAATCATATTTCCTATTTATAATTTGGGCCTATCCGCTATTAGTTAATTTGAGTTGTGGTCACATTGTCTGGGGTGTAGTAATTTCTTATCAATAGTATCAATCAGTGAGCAAGATACATTCCCACACCATCTTATGCTGAGAAACATATAGAGTGTATATGTGTAATCATGAACATGGTCAGACACTGTGTGTAGAAAGGGAGTATGTCAATATGTAATTGTTTCTTTCATTTATTAGTAATTAGGTTACCACTGACTCTTCACTCATGGTAGTTAGGTCTACAAATCATGCCGTGCATACATGTCATATATGTACTTGGAGAGGTAAGTTGTCATATAAGATAGATTCATGAAGAATATATAATGGATAATTTTGGAAACATTTCAGGTTTACGTTTAAACTATTCTAAGTCAATATTGTTTAGAACAGGTTCGACGAAGAACTCTACAACTACGTACTGTGATGATAAACCATTTTCATGGACTGCAGATGTGGCCAAAACTTTAGGGATATATTTTTGCAATGATAAAAATAAAGTGCATAGTTTAAACATAGATCCTAAAATAAAGGAATTTCAGCAATGTTTAGGCAAATGGAAAAAAAGAAAGCTCACCATACTAGGTAAAATAACTGTCATTAAAAGTTTTGCATTTCCAAAATTAATATTCCCTTTAACAGTTCTAGACAATCCGGAGCAGGAGACTTTAAAGCAAATTATACGCATTATGTTTGATTTTCTCTGGGATTCAAAGCCTGATAAAATTAGTAGAAAAATTATTGTTAAAACGTTCGAAGGCGGGCTAAAAATGATAAAATTAGAATCGTTTATTGATGCACTAAAGGCTACATGGGTCAAACGACTTGCAGAAACTGAAAATCACGGAAAATGGAAAGTACTATATTTAAATTATTTGAAGCCTTTTGGTGGTGTACATATATTTGAAGGAAATGTAAACCAAACAGACGTAAAACATTTGATAAAAAATAAATTTTGGACAGATGTTCTTAAATCATGGTGCAAGCTAAACTTCTGCGATAATCCAGAAACAATATCAAAGCAAATTTTATGGAACAATTCGAAAATAAAAGGTAATGGAAGAATGTTTTACTACAAGGAATGGGCTAATAAGGGGATTAAATATATAGAACAACTATACGATTATAGAACTACATCATTCTTCAATTTTACAAAAATAAAATAACTATTTGATGTTAGTAATAACGATTACCTAAAATTCTTCAAACTGATTTCGTGCATTCCTCAAGACTGGAGAACACGAATTAAAAATGAAAGAATAAACACGATTAATACAAAGATACTATTAATAGAACAAATAAAACCCACGACCAAATGTAATAAGAAGCTATATAACATGTTTCTTAATCAACAGAAACCGGTTATGCATAAAGCCCAGACAAAATTGGATGACGAATTCGCGGATAAAAATATAAATTGGAAGATAGTCTACACAAATCATTTTACAAACACTATAAGTTCGAAACTTAGGAATTTTCAGTACAAATTTTTGATGAGAATTGTTGCTACAAACGATTATTTACTTAAGAGTAACATTGTCAGCTCCAATTTGTGTGATTTTTGCGCCATGGCTCCAGAAACAAATAAGCACCTTTTTTGGGAATGCACTATAAGCCAACATTTTTGGTCACAGCTGAATACCTTTTTAAACAATAATAATATTGTATGTAATTTTGATTGGCACACTGTCTGCCTCGGGCAATATGAGCAAGACAACAAGTTTTTCAACTTTTGTATCATACTAGGAAAATACTTTATATATACATGTAAATTACGAAACACGGAACCTAAATTTCCAGAGTTTATGTCTTACCTAAAGGCAACACAAAATATCGAAAAAGAAATTGCAATGAATAGAAATAAGCTCATAGTTCATGAACGAAAATGGAATGTTATCCAATTAGACTAACACTCATTTAGAGATACACGAACCTTCTGATTATACATACAAATATTACAGTTAGGTATAACAGCATATACCGTAATAGTATTGTATCGTGATGTGTTGCTCAATTATTATTCACTAAACCTATTTCACCATATCTTATTTTCAACTCTATTCTCTCATCTAAATAACATTCTTAAATAAATCCAACCTAACCATGTATGAACAATACGTTATAATCTATAATTATTTACAATACATGTACTCATATTTGATTGCAAACAAGGAGTGTAACCTATAAATTCATGTTGTTAAACTGCTTGTAACTCATTTATTGTTTGTATATGACTATGTATGGAAATAAAAAACTTAAAACTGAGAATATATAATGGATTTATAATCAAACTAAATATATCACTAGACGTGGCCACCTTGCAGATTCATCTTATGCATTTTATAGAAATATGATGGACAACCTGCGAACAGTATCTAGCTAGCAACACGGTCAGTCAGTGATTAGTTGATGGAAAATTGACTGAAAATTATCAGTAGAAGTAAGACCAACATGCAACACATTTTCTACATTCATTAACTTACTGGGACTCGTGTAGTGACCTTAGAACTCATAATAGCATGACACTAATAGTAATATGTATGCCTTGAAATATGTAATAATGTCACCATTTTGGAGTCATGGTTTGTCTATTTTTGAATAAAAAATGTGTACTTCTGCGTTCATTTGACGTAATAGTCCTAATAGTGGAGCACTGTATTATTTTGAAGACAGCTGATAGTGGCCATCTTTGATTTTGTTATCCATGGAAGGCCAGCATCACAATATATTTTACCCTAAGATTAAACAATAAAAATTGATCCCTGTGGTTTCTCCCATCTTCTATCATTGAGAACAGCCACACAATTTGATTCTCCATCTTATTTGGCCTAGGATGTATTTCAGTTAATGTTTACTTTCAAGATGGAATACAGAAATTTAAAATTAAGTTTAATATACAGCCAAGCAATAACAAGTGTTCAAGGTTATACATAATGTGTAAGAAAACGGATTTGTTTCGTAATTATAACTTATATTGTCCCACATAATACATTTAGAATTTTACAAAACAGCGATCATCTTGGATTTCAATGCAGTGCATTGGAAATGTTGTATTTTGCCTTTTCTAGATGGAAGATGGTGGCCATCTTGGATTTCAAAGCACCGATAACATGCAACCTAACAAACAGTCCTTCCAGTAGGTGTGGTCTGCTGAAATTAGCGAAAATGTCACACCATGTGTACCTTTTAATTTTCGGCTCAGAAATATTGTGTTTTATATTGTCCAAGATGGCGGGCGGCAGCCATCTTGGATTTAAAGGGCGTAGTGACTTTCAAACCAACCCACAACCCATCCAGCAGGTATGGCATGCTAAACGTAATGAATATATACACGTTTGTTTTACTTTTAGCTTGGCGCACACTAACACTATGGCCTAGTATGTATTTTAAGACAGTGGACGGTGGCCATCTAGGATTTGAAAGTCCAAACTAAAGATTATCCATACCAGTAGTTTTGGCATGTTATAATTATTGCGAAACGCTACCTCATTTGTGTTTCTTTGCTTATGTCATTACAGAGATAAAGCATTTTATATATTTCAAAATGGCGTTAGTTATTTTGTGCTCTAAATAAATTTCCCATAATTTTTGAAAAAAGCATAGAAGCTATTATTTTCCTAAAATTGTTCAAATTGACAAATCAACAATGAAAAAAGGTAGTAACATGATGGTCACGGAATCCTCAGAAATGACCCTACTAGCGGGTCGATACATTCTGCTTAGCGGGATGTTAATTCTGCACGAAGCTGAGCCCATGTGTTTTGTGGTTGATCCTTTAGATATCGGTGAATGAAATCTTCTACAGGACAAATTAAACTCAATTGACATGATTGATAAGCAATAAGCTTGTCATGTTCGTCTGTGTAAGTAATAAGCATGTTAAACATGATCAAATATTGTCAAAAGTTATTGTCACACCATTCTACACTGTGTTTCAGATTGTTCACTATGTTAAAAAATGACGTTGACAATGGCAACTACCACAATGGTAAAAATTGGGCTTATCACATAAAAACAATGTTGGACTCTATAGGGTGCACATATCTATGGCACAGTGATACAGACACAAATGTTCCATATGAACTGATTAAGACTAGACTGCACGAACAATATTGCCAGTCATGACATGGTGCTTTGCGTGAATCAGTGAGACTACAGAGTCTTCTTTCTTGAAAACTGTTTGAGCCACATTGCAAACCCGAAATTCAGAAATTAAATAAAGTTATGACAATTGGTGATGTTTCTTCATTATAATTAAGTTCAATTAATAAAATGATAGATCTCTTAATTAATATGACCCAAGGTTATATTGGAACGTATATGGCCTCAACACCGTAGATATACATGTACTTAATAAGCCCAATAACTTTGCGGCGTTCATAATAAATCCAGTGACAGTGAACTTGGTCACTATTTCTTGCTACATGTTGTACCAGAACGTCGTAGCTCGTCGTTGTTTGAGTCCCGTTCAAGATCCGGGTCACATCGACCATGTAAGTTATGTTGCACTATCGCACCTGAAGTACATTATGTAATACTATGGCTATATGAATATACCGGGATATACCCCATAGGTATTTAAATAAAGTCATTACAAGTGGTGATGTTTCTTCATTATAAGTAAGTAAGTAAGTAATTTGTTTATTATAGTGACATGTGTAAACGTACACGAATAGATATAACATTGATAATCATACTAATTACACCCGGCCCATTGGACCTATATGTCACCTTGTTGCAACATAATTGTTTCACTTGATTCAAATAGTGTCTGGTGTTTGCAGAACATGAGTTTCTGGTTGCATGCATTTGCCGGACAATGACCGGACCAACGCTCAGCCCCCGACCCACGGTCACAACAGCTTACGGAGCATTTTACTCATCAATACTGACAGCATTGATGTCTTAATGCGACCGTATTCTGTACAAATGCGTGAGCAGGTGGATTAGCAGGCTCGGGATTTCCAGCAAATACATGCGACCGAATTATACAATTTGGCTTGTCGATGACCAGTGTAGTTTTTAATCGATATGCGTGTATACGCAGTTCGATTCGAAGCTAAACTGTCAATTGGCTAGTATTATTGAACAGAGCAAAGTTCAATCATGCCGTGTTACTAATCAGCATAATCTGGATTTACTCTGGTCACAAAGGAATGAAATAGGTGTATACGTCAGTCGCTGAGTGAGGTATTGTGGAATAATAACTGGTGAGTAAATGTGTGTCATCCGAGTTAATCACGTGGCATTTGACGACTTTCACTTATAAGTAAGTCCAATTAATAAAATGATAGATCTCTTAATTAATATGTTCACAATAACTTATTACTCTCAATTTTAGCATCTGACGAAAGACAAATTTAGACATTATCTGTTGACTTATTTAGAACTGTTCGTATGAAACAATAAAAGATAAATCCAAAACAGACTTTACCCCAGGAATCGAACCGGGCGGGGCTCATCACTATTCACATAAATATTCTCAGTTTCCAAAGAGACTGTGTCTCTGATTCACTGCCGACTAATAGATTTTGCATACGTCATGAACATCTCATGTAATTATTATATCTGGCAGCTCCATTCAGTCCGTCGATATGATTAATGTAACAACACAAAGAGTTGACATTACAGATGCTGTATTCTGAAGAAGGGACAAAAGCCTTAATTATAACTAATATCTACATGGTGCTAATTTAGATAAACGTATGCTCTGCTTATTCTACCCAGCATAGTGTGCCGCAATGCTGGCTGGTTCTTTAAGAAAAAGGAGTCCATGAGCCCTCATTGTTATATACAACTGTATATGCCATTTTGAGGCACGGCATGTTCAAGTCAGGTCGCCGGCAATTCGAGAATCCCTCACTCACGCGAGGTGACTCGACACGAACTCACGGTTGTGAATATCAGCCCTACTTGAAATATCCGTCTCTTGAGAAAAGTTGCTGCCGTTACGCAATTAATGAGGAGTTAAGGTATTAGGTGGTGGATAGATACAATTGACTTCAAGGATAAATCCTTCATAAAAGTGATGTCATATATGAATATAACACAAACAAAATATATGAATATTGTCTTGATACTGTATACTATATGGAGCGTTGAGTTGTCATCTCCGCCATCTATTTATATACAAGCCATAGTACAGTTTCACCACATACAACAAATAATATGACGGTAAACATAATACAATTTGGTGCAATACATACTAGGTAGATATGACGACGGCAAGCTATAAATAGTATTCCATCAAACTATATAAAAGACGAGATATCTGAGCATTTCTCCCGTCAATTTCAAAATAAATTTCAACGTGAAAACTTTCCAATCTGATGCACAGCCTATGTTACTGTACACGTTACCCATAGTTAAAGCTATATTTACTCGCATAGCAGGTGAGTAGACACCAGGGACAATACACTCAGGTAAATGCTTACATGACACTGGATTTGATAGCTAATACTAATCGTGGCTTCATGGCTGTCTTGATATACAGTCACGATGGCTTACTCTTGTAAAGTGGCAGTTTCCTGTGGACATTTCGACAACAGTGATAAATTATCAAATTTACATATTTTTAAATAAAATAACTTATGAGTTATTTCAATATGCATGTAAATCGTAGTTGTGAGATATTTTAAGCTTTTATTGTTTATAAAAATGAAAACTAAATCATTTTTATTGACAAAATTCATGAATATCTGAGAGAAAAAAAATAATTTTTTTGTAAAGAATTGTATTTAAATCAACAATATAATGCTGGTGTATGTTTGTAAATGTAAACTATGGTTCAATACAAGTGTTTATACAGTTAGATGCTGTATATTTTCAGTTCTATTGAAAAATATAAAATCCCACTAAACATATAGCAACCATCACGACCCAACTTGATTGGGTCGGTAATGTTCTCGACTAAGCTAATACCAGTGTACAGTAGTGGGTATATATGGTATGTGTTGTATGGTTTGCCAGGTAAAAGTGATACATTGTACGATTTTCTGTGCATAAGGTTATTTATAATGGTGGTTCATTTTGTTAAAACACAGGCACAAACCTGTCCAGAAAACTGACATATTTTACAGTGTAGTGTAATATAATTGATAGGAATCCGTCCTGCTAGCTTTTCTACATGTGATTAGCTACATTATATCATAATTATGTTCTACTTCACATTTTGAGTTCTTTGTCAAACAGATGAAACTGGCTGATGGCTGGAACACACAAATATGGCCGATTTGGCCACTCCATGTACCGTATAGAATACAGCAACGAGACAGTGTTCACATATACGTTATACATATATTCCATCACATTTACGAAGCAATTATCTTTGAATCAAACGATGATCTGGTATATAGTTGGTCCTTAAGGTTATTCCTTTTTGCAAATGGCCGACCATTCATATTTTGAATGTCTTTTTTGAAAAGCAAAACAGTTTATTTTTCAGATGAAAAGTTGCATATAAATGGCCGTGTACACATACATTATGCTGATAATTACCCATAACAATGTTTATTTATTATGAATAGACGTTTGAAATTTAGAAACTGACAAAATGTCTTACCAGAAAATTTTCAAAATTTCAACAAACTCGTTACACATTTTGAAAAATAAATCACATTCAATGTTCCACTTGTATGGGCAATGAGAATGAAAATGATGATTTGTTGTCAAATATTGTCATAATACAGCTTCCAATTGTGTTCATTATCGACTAATTCAATGCTGGAATTAGTCACCCGTATGGGGCCACATGCTATAAACAGATAACTAAATATTAAGTTGTGCCTGGCATTGCTGACATATCCAGAACAGCCTAACTGAACATGTTATAAGTCGATATACATGCTAGGGAACTTCATGTACGGGTAATGAACAGGTTTAGTGAATTTGGTTACAATGTGTCAAGTAGATCCTGAGTTATTTTGTGTACAGAATGCAAAAGCTATCATGGCCACCACTGGTCATATATGTATGTAAGATCCATTAAGTAAACTTTGAGTTTTCATGTGGAAAATGATACGGATTGCAAAAATTAAACTAGTTGTCATGAGGAGATAACTCAGCGGATAATCAATATGGCTCTAGCCCTTGCCAAAATAAACACGTATGGTTAAGAACCATCAGGTGAAACTTGAGTTATCGCGTGGATATGGTCTGTCCGCCCGCCACCCTCTACATGCCGCCCACCCTTACAACGTGAATATACAATACGTCCCATGTGTTTAAAACTGGAACAGGGTAGACTGAATAATAAATATGACAAGAGTGCCGAATGTCATAATATACGCACGTCGAGGCAAGGCCATTCAACAAAGGAAAACTCGCTGAAAACCAATAGGATTTTCCCCTCTTGCCATGATGAACATGTGTGCCAAACTTGGTTATGATCCATCAAATAGAACTCTAGTTACTTGGCGGACAAGGATACAGAGTGTGCGAAAATTAAAAATGGCCGTCAATGGGAGATAAGTCATCTGACAATTTTGAAAATGAATAAGATTCCTCGTTCTCCCATGATAAACATGAGTATCAAATTTGGTTACGATCCATGAAGTTTGAAAATTAAAATGGCCGCCTAGGGGAGATACGTCATCGGAAATTTTCAAATGGGCGTATAAAACTGCATGAAACTGATGAATGAAACTGGACTGGTAACACTGTTGTGGTTGGTTGTTTTTTTCTGCAATGATACAATAAAGCAGATAGCAATGCTAAACTTGTTTCGGCAATTACCTATATATGCTATGCTATTTGTGGTGGTGTGTAAACACCACTGCAGGTATGTACTGTATAGGACGGTGTATATTTATGTACGAGGGGAACTTGATGTTATACATGTATGAAAGGCTACGGGACAGTACACCGAATTCTCACAGAACATCTGAACATTCACAAAGTTAGTGCGAGATGGGTCCCCCGATTATTGACGGCTGACAACAAGAAAAACAGAGTTGATGTCTCTCGGAAATTGTTGAACCGCTATCGCAAGGTAGGCGATGACATGCTCGATCGGATCATTACGACAGACGAGACGTGGCTATTTCTTTTTGATCCAGAGACGAAAGAACAATCAAAACATTGGAAAACCCCAGGATCGCAACCGCCGAAGAAGGCCAGAGTTTGCAAGTCCGTGGGAAAACAGATGTGCATATTCTTCGAAACTGTGAAGCATGCTCCTTATTCACCGGATCTAGCCCCGATGGACTTCCGCGTCTTTCCTGTTGTGAAGTCGGCACTGAAAGGTCAGAAGTTTGATGACTTCCAAGAACTATCATGTGCAGCACAGCATATTGTTTCCACCTTTGACGAGCGGTGGTATCTGGACACTTATCAACAGTGGATTGAGCGCCACAAGAAGTGCATTTCTAGCAAGGGCGAGTACTTTGAAAAACGGTAACGTCATCAAGTTATAACGTTGTTATGCGCGACGTCGTGACGCTGACCCGCATTGCTTATACATACCTACTACAAATGCTCAGTATAACGACAGCTATTGTCACAATTACTTACGATTATGCATGTGCATTCTTCAATAAAGGTGTTAGTTTATTGTGGTAAAATTGTGTTTCTTTATACCTCTCCGTCTTTGAGTTATACCAAAAGTCTACGTAATTCTGGATCACCCCTCGTACATGTATACACTATACATGTATAACAGCAAATTCCCCTATTTATATAAAATATAAAATAATGAACTTACTCATTTGGGAATCGGCAGCTGGATATAAATATTAGAAACATATATATTGTGAACATATGTATATTTTAGAATGATAGTTGTGAAATGTACCTTATGGCAGTTGCAGCATATAGAGAGCATGAGCATCACTCCATCTGATCATCCCCTATTAGTTTTGCTGATTGCAATACGGTTACATGAGTGACAGCATAGCAATAAGTGTAGGCCGAAGTCAGACTGTGCAGATCTGGAACCACGTTGCTAGCACATGTCATAAGATCCATATTAATCTGGGAACCCAATTGACTTGTCATGCCATCCCAATAATTAGTATAAGCTCCAAGCATTGAATAATAGTGTAAAATGGCGTGCATGGGCATTGGAATATATCTTGTCCATATCTAAGCCTACCTGTAGGTACACCACTCACTCCAGGTAAAGCACATCAGTCTAATTATTTCCTGACTTAGGAATGTAATATTCACGTTGTTCGTCCGTCTGTGCGTCAATTCATTAGTCTGTACATCCGGAGCTATATCTAGAAAACCGTTTTGGTGGATTTTCGAATAACTACACACACATGCTTGTCATGATCAGAGGACGAACAACACGTAAGACACATGCCCATAGGTCCACGGTCAAGGTCACAGAGGTCAATGGTCAAACATGGGAACAATTGAAACAAAACATTACAATCATGGCTTTTAAAATAAATCCACAAAATTGGTATCATGAGGCAACATGTCAGGAAACGTGTCATATATCCAAGGTCAAGGTCACACTTAAATTGGAGGTCAAATATCAAAGATGGGGACACATAAATGTGTTAGGTCCATGTATACAGAACCATTTTAACGATTCTCGAATAACTACACATATATATTGACATGTACCATCATGAAATGCGATGTAGTATGAAAGACGAACATCCCAAGTTCCAATATCTAGGTCACACTTGGAGGTGAAAGGTAATTTGTATGTTAGATCGTCGAATAGCTGCTGTATTTTGCAGAATTTCATATATTAGAAACAACACCACATGGCTTTATTCCTTATCATTATGTAAAACAAGAAATGCGCGTAAACTTTTTTTGTTAAACGGTCATATAAAACCATAATACATTAGTGTAATATATTATTATATAGTATATAATTATGCAAATGAGCTCGCCTTAGAAAAAAATGTTAGTGTAATCAGCACAGCTTCAAAGTATGATGATGTGGTTATTCAATAAATAAAATCTAACATTTGCGATGATTTAACATGGTATTTATTAAACTCGTTGACTGGTTTTATAAGACGCTCGCCATACCGATGTATTCCCAACCGCCATTTATACTGCACTCAATGAATTTAACTCAATTAAGGGTATTTCTGTTTTTCAAATGGCTGATCATTCATATTTTGAGTGTTTTTTTTTAAAGCAGAGCAGTTTGTTTTTCAGATAAAATGTTGCACACAAATGGCATTGTACACATATTTTATGTTGATAATAACACTTACACATCGACTTTATTGTTTGTCAGAGGTTGGTAAGCAATTTGAACACCTCTGTTGACAAAAGAAAAGTTTGCATCTACGTATATGCAAACCTGTGCACGAAAAAATCGTGTCTCACGGCAAACCACAAACGTTGTGCGTCTATGGTCATTGTGTGTTACACAAGGAACACCGGCTAAGAAAAGCGGTCTTACGATGACTAGCGTAGCCCTAATCAGTCTGACCATCCACGCACATTGATCATTGCATGTGTTGGTCGCCATTCGATCAATATCATTTCCTATAACTACTACATGTCATCAATGTAGCAGTTGTTGATGTTTTGCGATCAGCGGAATGATTACATGTAGAACATAAAACGCTAATTTGGATGTTGAATGATGATAAAGGTACACATATTCGCCTTACAAATGATGCAAGGTCCTTCTCCGTGCCAGTGACGCATATGTAATCACAAATCGCGTCAATGCCGTGGACAGATGTATAAACAAAAATATATAGACGGGCGGCGGAAATGTCTAAATTATAATGTAAAACATTGTTGAAATTCTTTAAATAAAAGCTTACCTGGTGAATCTCCCACGCGTATAAAAATAGTCTACAGTATATTTCTGTTTACATATAGTTTAGCACTTGGAAAGACAATTGTCAACGACAAAAATAGGGATATAATTGAGCGACTTTCAGTAAGTAACAGAACAGTGTTTTATACCGCAACCATTGCTCCATGTAGCATACTAAAGGGGGTTGAATAAATGATGTTTATATCCGAAGTAACCTAATATACCTGAAGTAGCCTAATATACATGAAGTGCCGTTTTTGCCTTTATTTTTTCACTTTGACCCAAAATCACGGCCTCTGATTTGTCAGTCTCAACAGCAAATTCAAGATGGCGGCGAATTTTAAAATCGCAATCGCTGTCGATTCATCTAAATTGTGTCAATTTTTACAGTGCATGCGACGTAACCAACGACATGGACATGTCCATTATGATTGCAATGCTTATTATGACAACTGCGTAGTCTAAAACCAGCCAATATTGAAGCTCATAGTAAATAAATCGGATATTTAATCGGATACAATGCCGAATCAACCTAGCGTGGAGCCGCCATTTTGCTTTGAATAACGTCGCTAGATATGTGACGTATGGCGAGGTAATGACGTGAAAACATGACGTCACGCACGTTCAAACAATTAAGTTTAGTATGCGGTATAGATTAAATACATGATTAGTGCCGTCGAATATAAAAAATGTATTTACTATATAAACCTATACTCACTCGTGAAGTGGCATATTTCATCCGGTCTCAAAAACAGTGATATATCGAGGATCTTACTTGCGTGATGATTTACTATGATATTTATTAACGAGTTTACTGATGGCATAAGAGGCTATGCTGAGTTTTTTTATAAATCAGTCAAGGAGCTTTAATAAATATAATATTACATAAACACAAGTGTTAGATTTGCTTTATTGCATGAGCACATCATTATACTAAGCATATACTGGTTACCTAACGTGTTTTATTGTACCCGTCTTATTTGCACATTTATTACACTAGTGTATAATGATATTGAATATAAACTAGTGCCGGCTTTTAGAACATACGAGTGGAACTTAAGCTATGCTTATTGATAACTTGTGATCAATACATATCTAAGATATAATAAAATACATGTAGCTGTAACGCTGTTTTGGCTCGAGAACAGTGTTCACTTGATCCCAGTTATACAAAAATAGGACATAATATGTTTTACGCTACCTACGAAAGTCAAATTTAAGCATTTTAATAATAAACTGCATGTACACGTGGACTCGCATACAACTATGATATATTCTGCATTTGACTGAGAATATCGTACAAAAGGGCATATTTTATTGTTGAATGACATGAAACTGCATGTGAAAATACAGTGGCTAAACATATGAAGGATTAAATGTGCAATGATGTACACTGTACAGAGACCCAACAGATGATATATGACAAAATATATGTCCTAGCTTATTTTAAAGAAGCAGTGTCTCACATGATGTTTCAGATGATGTCGAAGATCTTCAATGTTCCTTTAATTTTCGCTTTATTGACTCCAAATGCCATATACAAAGACTGTGTGTTTTCTTATATACAATGTACTACAATTGACTCTGATGAAGAGGGGAAATAAATTGGTAACGCATTTCCGTTCGCTATTTCAGTACCAGGAAGCACACTTTGTGAAACATAACATTTTTTTACTTTGAAATCAAAATACTGTTCCACACATATAATATGTTGCTATTTATAGACACATGTGGAATTAATTCAACAAAATAAATATAGTACCATCGACTGTCAACGAAACTAGCGTTCGTAACGTTATTTATGATTTTATATAATAGACATATTTTATATTTAGAATTATTGTTTCCTAAATTAAACATGTTTCATACCTAAGACCACGTGCCTTTAAATTTGATTGTTGTTTTAATAATGCTAATCGTTTTCATTCATTGAATTAATGTCATTTCATTTTATTGGGATCATGTATATGTTGGGAAATTAATTATTGAACACCCCTCGTGAATGACTTTTATAACTGACCATCCAATAATAGATATATGCATTCATATGCTGCACGTGCATGTACAGTTGTACGCACTGCACCAGACGATGAGAGGCCCTTCAATTACAAATATATTCTATATGGCCGGGTGCTTATCACTTCGTCGATGTTTTGACAGAGACACTGCTGAACGTAAATGTGGTGGGCTATGTATACACGTCTAAACCGGACACCCTGAGGACCCCATTGTGTTTCTGGATATGGCATTGATTGTAGTTTGTTCCTGGTTGAAAATAAGAACAAATCTACATGGACTGTTTAAGTATCTCCTTGCCGATATACAAGAGGGGATATAGCGTTAGTCCATCTACTGCATACGTACGTTAGTAGAATCTTTCATTTTTCAAAAACTCATGAACCGCTTCACCGATTTTGATAATATTTGGCCACAATGTGATCGTGCTTTGTTATGCATGCTACCCACATCCGACCACCCAAGGTCAAGGTCACTGAGGACTTATGTTCACCTTGTTTGTAATACGACAAATATGTAAGGCAATACTGTTAAAGTCCTTATTTCATTATCAATGCTGCCAGTACGACCGCCCAACGTCAAGGTCAAATAGCACTTGTATTTTTTTATTATTATCAAGGCAGACAGCGAGGGCATAAGCTTCGTTTAACGCTGACATTTATTGTTACAGTGGTACCTATCTAAGCTGGGCACGCTGCGGACCTCCCAGGGTGACGGTTTTCGAGATGTTCCACTGTACTGTTTACTTATTTGTTATCGGGAAACGAGCTTTGTATTATATCCAATACGTACTGACTGATTGCATACTATCGTATAAGGAATCGACCTGATACGAATATCCGGGTTACAATGAATTGAAAGGTGGCGTTCTATTGCACGAACGACGTCACATGACGTTACCGAACGACGTCAGACTAATCAAATAACGTAAACACGTCCGCGTTCTTTTCAACTAAAACTTGTTTAAATTTGATCAGTGGCTAGCTTAAAACGTTGCTTGATACAAAAATATAGTCTAGTGTCTTTCAATATCAAGATAATGAGGCTCGGCTCGGAAACGGCATAGTCTTGCCTGATAAACTGTTATTTCAAACTACACTAGCCTGGTATTCACTGTGAATTAGTATGATTTATGCAAGCATGTTCCAATGTATATTATACAGCATATTGAGTGCTTGCTTTGTATACGTATTCGTTAGACATCAAACACAAATAATAATGAGAAATGTGTCAATGGGACACCATAATCCCACTCGCAGCATGCGTAAATGGATGGTATTGATCGTCTGTCATAACTGTACAGACAGTTCCTGTAATGTCAAATGGAAATTCAAAATTTACACTGAATACTAGCCAACGGTAGTCGGTAAGTCGATGTGTAAGTCAGTTACTGCCCTAATCGAGGTGTCCATGTGTTTAAACAACCTACATGTGCCCATGAGCACATGTAGGTTGTCAAACACATGAACACCTCGATTAGAGCAGTAACTATTACATAACAATGTTTATTATTATGAATAGAAGTTTGAAATGGAGTAAATAACAAAATATCTTACCTGACAATTGTCCAATTTTTGTGCACGGAATCCAGCAATCTCGTCACACATTTTGAAAAACAAATAGCATTCATAGTTCCAGTAATAATCCATGTCAGGATTGGCAATGATAATCAAAACAATTATTTTTGTCAAATATTGTCATAATCCATCTTCGAGTTGTGTTCCTTATCAGCTAATCCAATGCCAAATGTGTTACCCCTTTGGTGCCCCATCTGTTATTTCACTGTAGTTCAAGAGCCAAGTTTGTGAATTGTATTGACTCCAGACCACCATGACATATTTCTTCTGACAATATTTCCAAATAGTTTAACATATAAAGTTATGAACTTATCAAAAATAGCTTTGGGGGAATAATATTCTAGAAAAGTGGATGGTGGTATCATTTGAGAGACCTCGCACAATATGAATAAGAAAACGACTTTTACTCATTTGATAGAAAACCCACTTGTCCAACTATCACTACTGGTCTAGGATTGAGCCTACACTGGTGAGATGCAAACTCGTTACAATTTGCACTAATAGAACAACCTGTGCTTATATAGTATTCGCTGATGATGTTTACACAGCACATCTGTAAAATGTTCAGCATAAGTCGATGGTTGGAAATAATACCAGCATAGAAACGTGTTTGACAATGTCAGAAACATATGTGAACATGGCTGCGTTGAATAACCGATAGTATGAAGGTAAATGTACAAACCTAATAACGACTTACCGAAATGGACATTCCAAAAGTGAATCATCCGCCAAATGAGAAACTATTGCACGAAGAGAACATAGAATTAGAAAGCTTTACCCAAATGCTAAATTATCTGGCAGCAAGGACATACATGGCATCACCGAGAGAGTGAAGTTTATCCAGATCGTGTTAAAAAGACATCACCAGATTACGAAAGAAAATATATATTCCCCAACGAAGGCGAATTCAATATATTAAAGCATGCCTGGTTTATGGAACAATATAGCTCGCTACATACAAGGTTAGAACAGTTATTAACATCTTAGATTATTCGAACATCAGCTGTAGAATAGTTGTTACATTCTGAACATTCTCAAAATAGCTATGTGAAATGTCAACTATTTGGTTGGCTTAAAGTGGGTGGAGTCCGATATGTGGAATAGTGATTTGACGAGTGTTTGAATTATGTCATCGGGGCTCATCTTGAGACATCTATGGTATAGCGTCGGCAGTGTGTCTAGTGTATTTGCATAGTGCTTGGATCGAGTGCCATTAACGGTTCACTGGATTAATATAATTAAATGAATACTCTTGGGGAATTTATAAATAATTGCTATAATTGAAACACCTGACTTGATACGTGTATGTGTGGATGTGACTGGGTAAATGGGGGATTACGGACATCCAGAAAATATCAATATGTTGGTGGATATTAGCAGGCATTCATCTCTGATCATAAGGCCATAAAAAATATAGTACTTTGGTTCTCAGATATTACCACATCAGAAAAACACCTGCGCGTCAGGGCATTTTATCGTCATGGGGAAATAAAGTCATACAGTACATTTGCCACATGAAAAATCAAAAGCACTACCATACAAACATGAAAGTCAAATCCAATCAAGTCCGACGAAAAACCGGCGATCTTCACGTCTAAAGAGGTTATACATGTAGTAACCTTTTTGAACATACATGTATATCGGTAACTGCAAAAACAAATAGCATCCTAACTTTAAATGGACAAACAAATCACATTTTATGCAAAATATTTTTATTCGAGACGACTTAAATACCAGAACGGTATCGGTTTGATTGGCTTCAAATTTTATCTAAATCAAACAAGTAATGAACAAATGGCAACCAAAAAATGAATCTTTTACGTATTACACTCCTGGAATCTCGACTGTTAGGACTGTCACAATATGTTTAATGCTTAAGATAACTATTTTTTGCTTTATCTATGCGGACTATTGTAAAACTTTCATATAAGCCCGACCATTCAGAAATACATATACTCATGTAAACAACATACAGCAAAGAATAACGAGTGAAAGAAATGTTACACTCCTGACATTTCACTATTTATACCATAATATAGCTAAAGGAAACACGTTCCACGGCATGATAGCCAACATTACTGTATATAGTACTACTTCGTTTAGTATGGTAAAGCAATGATAATTGACATCTTCATTTAAAATTGTCACACAATGTCGGAAGTGTAACGCAACATTATAGGCTGCCATTTCTTTATGTATGCACAGATTGCGATTTCCTTCCCCGACAATCCAGCTGTTATTGGGACACACTGGAACGTATGTTTTATCACATTTACACATTATAATAAAAGCCAAAGGTGATGTTGAAGGAAACATTCTTCCAGGGGTCTTTTTTTAAGTTACCCATATGCATCTGGTGACTTCAAAAATCAGAGACGAACATCTCAAGCAAACAAAATGTATTAAGAAATCCTCCCTCCGGCGTCACATTTCGCAAACGCCGTGTCTGAGAACCAAAGCTATTGTTTTATGGACTAACGTCTTGTCATGATAAAGTAGAAGAACTGTGTTTTACTGTATACCGTTATGTAGTTTTGCATATTTTTTGCTACATTCTTGTAACCAATGTTTGTTGTCATCTTTAGAGCTCGAAGAACAAACTTGGCTTGGTTCTATTTTTTTCAAACATTCATTTGGCCGCCATCTTGGATATCAAAATGGCCGCCCTGAAATGCTATATTAATTATATATATACTTCTAATACAGGTATAATATTGATTCGGTTTTTGGAGATAATCATCTTTTGACCACAAACAACAACACTAGATCTAAAAATGGCCGCCCTGAAATAGTATACAATATATTGTAATATTCATATGTACGTTTATAATACAGATAGAATGTTGTTGTTTTTTCGGCGATGCCATTTACATACATGTACTTCAAATAATAACACTGGGGTTGGTTCCACTTTTTCTGATAACTGGCATGGCGGACATTTTGTTTTAAAATGGCCTCCATGTAAATAATATTTCTTATGTCTTCACTACGTACTGTCTTTAGTAAAGTGTATTTATAGTTAGGTTGTGTTGACTGTTTTTCTACGTTCTTGGAACAAACGTTCTTCGTATCATCAAATAAAACATAAGTTGTTCCTATTGTATTCTAATTTTCAAAATGGCTGCCGCGAAAATAATATAATTCTGATATAACCATGCACAAACCATTTGGACTGATTTCCCCCAGATTATAATCATTATTGAAATCACTATTTATGACAAACATGTTACATTTCAAAATGGCCACTGTGTGTATGCAGGAATTTTCTTAATTATGGATACAGTGCTTTCAATCAGTTTCATCGTCATCTGCATTAGAGTCTCCATCTTGTTGGTGTTCCTGAAAGGCAGTGCTGGCATGATCATACTCGCAATTCGGTCAAAGGAGTTGCTTCCATAAAATACATACCCTATACAAACGTGTATGCAGGAGAGTGTAGAAGAACTGTCGACAATGCAGTATTTACGGGGCGCCAAGTGGGACATGGCTCAATTTTGTCAACAAAATTCATTTTTGTGCCACAAAATTCAATTCTGTGTCACAAAATTCACTTTTGTGCCACAGAATTCAATTCTGTGTCACAAAATTCAATTCTGTGTCACAAAATTCATTCTTTTGTGCCACAAAATGCAATTCAATTCTGTGTCACAAAATTCAATTCTGTCAATTCTGCACACGCATGTAAGAAGGACTACCATTGGTCAGAAACTGCACTGGAGAAATGGGTCACGGTCGCCGATCTACACATTCAATGTCGATGATTCATTTCTCATTCTGCCGATGATTCATTTCTCATTCTGCCATTTTGCTTCAACTATCTCCAAACAGTCAAACGTTGACAAACCCATTCGTATTTAAACTCATTTGCGTTATAATTGTACACATAATTCATGTACATGTATATCTCCCGCGAGTACTGACGTCATTTATTGTGTTTTGCAAAGTATATCTGCCCCAGTTAAATCAATAATACATGCGCTGTGGCCTGTGTTCTGTCTGCTGTCTGTGTTTATAAACATAATGTGTGTATTGGGCCATTTAAGGAAACCATTTGTAGTATTTGTGTAGATACCATGGATACTAAGATGGTGTATACTGTAAATAATGCATGTAGACACATAGTTGCGAACACGTAACTTCGCAACTAGTAGACACAGATCCAATACCATTTGTTTCACAAGGTTAGATCTACTGTTAGAATACAACGTCATCTAATGTCATTTTCGAGCATAACACGTTACCTAAGAAATAGAATACCAGGCTAGTGTATTTTAATATCAAGTTTATCAGGCTCGGCTCGGAAGCGGTAGGAATTCCTCGGCAAGCCTCGGAATTCCTACACGTTTCCTAGCCTTGCCTGATAAACTTGATATCAAAATACACTAGCCTGGTATTCTCTATATATGGGCATGCTCTCAGGTCTAGCTATGTCCCGGCTACTTTATGTTTGACCCTGTTTACATAATTGAGGGAAAATTCTGAATATTTTTTCTTATTTCTCCTTCAAAGTATACATGCATATGCTTATATGGTGTGACCACTCATTTGTAATCATAATATAACCAAAATAACTGTCCATAAAGAAGTATAGTATTGATATATTGGGTTATATTTTCGCATTGAAATATTTAAACCTGCAAGTGTACTCCACCATCTAGTAAAATGGACTAAGACCGATCTCAACCAATCAACGTAGAGATGACATAGACTATCCTATGCAAACTAATTTTTGTGGACAAAAATGAATTCTGTCCCACAAAACGGAATTTTCTTCACAAAACTCAATTCTGTCTTACAAAATTGAATCCTTTATAACAAAAATGAATTTTGTATACGAATTGACACAGAATTGAATTTTGTGACTTTCAGTGTTACAAAACTCAATTTTGTACACATAATTAACCTGTTCTGCATGGCGCCCCGTAGTATTTGTGTGATTAAATTAATTTTTCCGCATGAAAACGCCATGTGTACATGTTCAGTATGTGTAGACGACGTGTGTAGAATGTCAGATTGATTGCCAAATGAGTGTTGGAGACACAGAACTGTATGTAGCCAACTGTATAAAAATGGTCACGTTGAAAATGCAGTGTTGTTCCATGGTCATTATCATTATTTACGATTAATATATGGTCTTAAGAGATCACAACACCTGTGTCACTATAAAAGTGATCAATGCTTTGATGGTCCAAATTGCGTTTCACTTGTTGAAATTGTCATAGTATTACTTGACAAAGCCAGAGACACTGCATACGGTGTTCCACAAAGGCAAGCCAATTCCTAATGCTTCAATATCATTGATTCTCGCAGACAACTACTATGCTGATTGAACATGAATACTGGGGCATGTTATTTGGCCGGAACCGGTTTCGTTATGTGCACTGACTGACTCTGCACGTGGAGTAAGATCACTAGCCGCTCATAGCCATGAAATAAGTACTCATGTCATCACAGTGTAACGTGTACGGCACTGGCACGAGCTCGGTCGCTCAATACAACAACTATAACAAGCTGTGATACAACTGGTAGTGTGTCTGCCGCACCGTTACGTTTTATCCACCACTATACTACAAGTGTATACGCATATTTTATGAGTTTCCACTCCTGTGACCTCCTATGAGCTCCTACGAACTGCTATGAGCTCCAACTCGTGTGACCTCCTATGAGCTCCTGCGAACTCCTATGAGCTTCAACTCCTATGAACTGCTATCAGTTCCGACGAACTTCTGCTCCTGTGAGCTCCAACTCCTGCGACCTCCTATGAGCTCCTACGAAAGTCTATGAGCTCCAACTCCTGTGAAATCCTATGAGCTCCTACAAACTTCAATTCCCATGACCTCATATGAGCTCCTACGAACTTCAGCTCCTATGAACTCCTATCAGCACCTACGAATTTCTTTGCACAGGCAATGTCTTAATTTAGTGGGAATCAATAATATATACAGTTTAAAATGATTGTTGATTACAGCAAATGTGCTCATGGGAATTTACTACGTTGATTAAAAGTTATTAGGAATTGAATAGATCGACGCCTCGCAATGGGACGAATGCTATACTGTATATGTCGAACACAGCTGGCCCTGTGCATACGGTCTGTCAACTTGTTCTATCGTGTCCCGGCTTACAACAGCTGATATTATATACACCAAGTTAACTATCTCCGATATAGTTTCCAGCGAACCTGTAGCTATACCAATTTACCAGCTCCCAGTTAAGTCACAGCCCTCTAAGGAGGCGACTTCCGGTATTCCTTTTAATACCTTTCGCTTGTCCCCAGTATATATCTGTAGCAGTGACTCCCGAATATGCGACGATTCTCTGTATTTATACCCAGATGATACAGCGCCCTCCTCTGTGGCTTTCCAGCGCCGCCTGGTGGTTTCCGGATATACCCGACAAGGACGAAAATTGTCGAGTATTATACCAACCAAGTACCATAACCCATTGCGATACTTCCAAGAAGTATCAGCCTTACCAGTAACCTGCCGGACTCAAGGTAGCGAGACTTCCGAATAGTCCCGATGGCAGGAATAACTCCTGTCGGAATCAAGGTAGCGAGGCTTCCGAGTAGTCCTAATGGCAGGAATTATATTACACATGTCCGTCCGTCATGAATGCTGTATTTGGTCTATATACGCAGACAAATATATAACTTCAGTGGTGTCCAAATCATGTCGGCCAATTTATTCATACTTATTCTCTAACTAATAATACACAATCACTGACACATGTACAAATAAGTATGCATAACTTTAAATTCCAGTTGAAGGCTGGTTGGCATTGTTTTCCCAGTAAAACATGAATTTGTATCCCAAATACCAACACTAATAGTTTCCCCTCTATTCTCAATTACCTCAGATTCGCTATATATGCGAATGGACGAAGGTTGCGTGTTAGAACAGATAGTGAATTGCATGGGCTATCGTGAATGAACCAATGTTTAATGTCCCAATGACAAGCTACCTTAGCCAGGACGAAGTTTCGCCCTTGTCAATCACCCTTGTCAACTGTGTATTTTATACAGGAGCGGTGAGAGCGTTGCAGTATACAGATTACATGATATTTTACTGCTGCTGAAGCAATATGGCCTATCAATGAAACACGTTACTGGCAAAGACATACTACGAGTAGTTATACTGATACGCTATCCCACGAGTCAGTAACAGATATATATTCTAACTTTATTAATGCACAGGTACATGTAGTATTCAGAACGCAATGTCTGCAGTAAATAGTGGCGTTATGGGATTTCAGAGATAAACTGAAAGGATCTAAACACATAATTCTGACTGCTCTCCAGTCCAAAATGTTGCAAGGCGTGCACAATGGCCATCTCGGCATTCATGCATGTCTTAGACGAGCGCAATGTTCTTGTAAAATGGTAGGTAGGAATATGTTCAATTGAAGATAGAAACTGAAATGCCAAAGAAACTAATATCACACTATGTACCAGGCCATCCATGACAAACTGTTGCTACAAAGATTTTCACATGGAATGAAAATAAATTCCAGGTAACTGTTGACAACAACAGTCACACAGTATAAATTCCAAAATGGCCATTTGACAGTTGAAAGGGATTTACAGTAAGCATAGTGTACCATGTATATAATGTGTCAGATGAAGTCTGCAATTTGCCTACCAGGAATTTGATGATTTTGCAAAATAATGGTATGTCCTTAATGTCACGTGCTCTATGTAGCCAAGGTTCAGTGGGTTAGCTGATCGAACAATAATCATTGTGAAACACAGTTTCCTAAAAACAAAATGTGATTGCACATACCTATATTTTGGAACATGGAATATCAAAACTCCCATAACCAGCACTGAATGGTCACATGCACAGTTAATGATGGGACAGCGGCTTCTATCCAGTTTACTGACCACTTGTGAGCAGGTATTTACAATACATGTTTAGATTTATGACAATATCAGATCCAGTCATCAACAGAGTAAGAACAATATGTAATACGTAATACATGTAGATTCGTAATACAACAATGCGTAATAGATGTAAATCTTTGAAGTGGCAATGTATGTGACACACTTATTTCTACGGCAATTTTGAAGATAATGGTGTCTGGTACCACAGTACTAGCAATAATCTCACCAGTTTGTGTTCATCGTATTATCAGTATAAGCAGAAGAAACATACACAACATCACTACTGCATTACACATGTATAATAAATGTTAGATTGTCAAGTTTAAATGGTGGCCATTTTAAAAATAATATGGCCGCCATTTTAAAATATACTGAAATTATTATGCCAATATTTCTTATCCATAATAAATAATAATAATAAAAACACCACATAATTATAACGTTGACGTTAAATATAATTAATTTCAAAGGCGGCCATTTTGAAATTGGAACGAACTTCAGTTTTGTTATTTGTTGTATATAGATATGTTTTCCAGCAGACACACACGTTCCACTCACAATATCATTTGAAAGAACAACTATACAGCCACAGAAATACTAGAAAGTGTAACAAATCATTGATGTGGCGTTGTACACACTTAGTTTCGGTGGTCATTTTGAAGATAAAGATTACTCGTAGCACAATATCAGTTAGCAATAATCTCAGCAGACTGTGTTCAAAGAAATACGAGTATAACCAGAAGGAAAATACAAAATATTACCACGACATTCAAAAATGTAAAATAAATACTGGATTTTCAATTTTGAAATGGCGTATATACATATATAATGACTTTGACCTCGAAATATAAATTTCAATGGCAGCCATTTTTAATTTCAAGATGGTGGCCACATGGCTTATAGAAAAAATGGAACCAACCCCAGTGTTGTTTTATGTGGTATATAGATGAAAAAAAAACCTTGGTTCAAACAATGTAGCAAAACATTTCACAAAACCTAAAATAACGACATAACAGTATGTATACACTATTTAATCAAGTTAATAGAGTTACTATTTAAGTAGTGCATACCTGGAATGGCCTTCCGAATGAAGTGGTAACTGCACCGTCAGTCAACGCGTTTTTAGTAGACTAAACAAACACTGTTTATGCATGTTATTATGTATAACGGAGCAGAGTGTCGTGTCACACATAACGGGCACAACTCAGACTGGTTTCCGGTGTTACAGGGCACGAAGCAAGACGGAATTATCTCCTCTTTCCTCTATCTCGCTTATATTGACGGCCTGTTGTGTGAACTTTAGTCGGTGAACGGTGGGTTTGTTATGTACGATAACAACTGTTCCTGTCCAACGGTAGCAGACGACATGTGTCTAATATCCTTCTCCGCGCAAGTTCTGAACAACATGATGAATATGTGTTTTGAATACTCCCGGAAATGGCGGTATGATTATAATGCATGTTAAAAGTGCCGTTATTGTTTTCAATGAAACGAAGCAGGATTATTTAACTCGGGAAATAATTTGGAAATTAGGAGAACATTTAGTTGAGTAACGTTTGGAATATACACATCTAGGGATCATCTGTCACAAGGAAATGGGAAATGTCATTAATTCGACTGATGGTAGTGCAAAACTGAGAGGGACATTTTTTGGTATTATTAACAGAGATGTGCATCAACACGGGCTACATCCATTAACGTCGATGAAAATTTATGAACGGCAGGTTATTCCGAGAGCGTTATATGGATGTGAAATGTGGAATAAACTAACGCAGCAAGACGTGATTCTACTGGAACGCTCTCACCGCTCCTGTATAAAATACACAGTCTTTACCTCGCAGAACAAAACCTACATTGCCAACAGTCTGATTGGATCACCCACACTGGAATCGTGTATCGATACAAAATAAACTGCGTTTCTTAGGCCAACTCTGCATGTTACCTGGAAATAAATTAGTGAAACTTGTCTTTCTCAATCGTTTGACTAGTTACTTCGATAATCCCAGTGTTTCCAGGGGCTTCATTCCGGATTTTGTGTCTATTGTCAACAAATACAATTTACTTAGTGCTCTCGAAACACTCTTGGAACGTGGTATTTTCCCCAACAAATATGCATGGAAGCAATCAGTTAAAGAACATGTGATGGGATACAGAGATGAAATGGCGAGAGCGAACAGACGGCTCTCGTGTACTGGGTGAATTCTTCAACGCACACGGCTCTCTGGCAGTGTTCAATATATGGACGTTAAGCCTAAAGAACCGTCACCCCATAAATGAGTGCAGATCTGCAGTGTATTTAATTGGCAGATACTGCTCGGACCCGCGTCCCATTCAATGTCACAAGTGGGGATTCAGCTCAGACAATATAGTGCTACGTACATTATCTATGTGAATGCAAATATTCTGAGATTGATAGACATATATTCTGGCGCGAAATGCAAATAAAACGTGGCCATCAGTTATTCCATAAGTTCACGTCATCAAGCATTTACACGCAAATCAGTGTTATTTTCAGCAGCGATAGTAACCCACTGCAAGCAACAGATGCCGAACAGAAGCTAGTTTCATTGATATGTCTGCGATACCTACATATAATCCGGATGTCGTTCAATATCCACATGCATGTGTAATCTTTGAAGACGTCTGAATCAATGGCAGTTGTTCATCCAGCGTATCTATGAAGTATAGCCCTAGTTTATGTTCGCATCAGATTGCTTGTACATGTGTAGGAGTCATCTGCATGCGCCATTTGTAATTGCTTCCTACTATTTGTGCTGAATGTATCACGGCCAGGATTTATAATACGCTCTATAAAACCAGAGGTTGAAGTAACGGACATATATACATTATATAAATACATTAGATATGCCTAAAAGCATCAATAAATGGGGAAAAAATAAGCTAACAAATATTTGTTACTCCCTCCATATAGACTTATACCGGTATAAATCTATATGGAGGGAGTAAACACATTTTTTAGCTTATTTATTTTTCATTTATTGATGCTTTTAGGCATATTTAATGTATTTATAGACTTCGGTCCGTTACTTATTTTGTTTTCATTTATTGATGCTTTTAGACATATTTAATGTATTTATAGACCTCTGTCCGTTACTTCAACCTGTGTATAAAACTTGCACACCGACGCCACCATCAATATACAGCTCTGTATGATCATGATGATGTGGCTGTTTACTTTTCATGCTGACCATGGTCAACTACATTGATGTACAGTTACACAAACGGGCCGTTCAATGCGAAATTACAGCGTTAATCTGGCATATGTGGGCATGTGGTCGTGGAGTACTCGATTTGCTCTAAACCTTCGAAATTGGCCAATTTGAGTGGTTGAGTCTGAGCTTTGCTTGGTCTCGACGGTTCAAACTGTGCCGGATACGTGTTATGATTGGTTACCCGTACCTTCGTATGACCACAGTCCTCGGACTGGATTTAACGCAGCTGCCAGTGCACTGCTCGCCGTTTGGCAGTACAACTAGATCTTTCTATGCGATTGATCAATGACACACAATGTCACTACGAGACCAAGTTGATGTGCATAGCCAAATGTCGGTCTAGCATTCTGTGAACGTGTAGGAATCTCAATGATGCAGTAGAAATGCCATAATTTATTCGATTAATATGACATTGCATTTCCTAATTTGACAGTACGTTTGGCAGTACGACTAGATCTTTCTATGCGATTGATCAATGACACACAATGTCACTACGAGACCAAGTTGATGTGCATAGCCAAATGTAGGTCTAGCATTCTGTGAACGTGTAGGAATCTCAATGATGCAGTAGAAATGCTATAATTGATTCGAATAATATGACATTGCATTTCCTAATTTGACTGCGCTGTTGCGTGGCTTGATTTGGGCATACAATCGTCGCCTGTCGACAATTCGTTTCCTCATGATACATCACACATGTTGTTGTGTTCCTTCTATGTATGTATATAATATTGTTTTTTGTTGCCATAATTCGTGGCCAGTGACTGCGATTTCTGGCATTCAGAGACTTCAGTCCCGTTCTATCACTTATGGTAAGCTTAATTGCGTTGGTTCTTGTTCCCAGCTGTACATATGTTTGGTGTTTATGCTCTCCTTTGTGGATGAAATAAAGATATTATTATCCTAGTAAGTTCAAGGCCAGTTTCTGTGTGACTGTGTCTCAGATGGTATCTCCGAAAATGCAGTCCACAAAAACAGTTGCTATATATAATTTAATACTGTATAAATACAGTCGCAACTGATCCTTAGTCATAAACATGCGTTTGTCGGCTAATTATCACATTTTAATGTCAGCGTTCGATGTATTAAACAACAAGTTGAGGAAAGTACGTGCTAAACTTAACCTGGCAAAAATTCTCATGGAAAACGCGCTAGCAGTGACGTACGGTACTCCTTTCAGCGATTCAGTTTTATGGTCATGTAGAGGGAAGGGGACATTTTTGGTTAACCTTACAGTATGGTACTACTAACGTTTTATAATTTATTTTGGTAGATTGTGGTGTTAGTAATTCTAAACTGAATCATCATTCAGTTTTCGATTATCCACATCATCAGCTAACAAAATCAATCAAGAAACGTTAGTAATACTCTACTACAAGGATCAGCCCCACTTCGACTTGACTATTACCACTGACTAATTCTTTGCTGCAGATACGACAGAAACAGAAAGATAAACGGGGAACTCTTCAAATACTTTACTACTACATATGTTCACCGTTACACACTTCTGTATAATCATCATAAACACTGTAATACTTTAACACACGATATACGTGCATGATAAGTTAAACTAACCGAATTTAACAATGTGAGAACTGAATGTTATCGCTGATGTCGTTATGACATAATGTCCAGTCAAAACAAATTTGTCACGTGAATACTCATGGAGAGTGCATCCTTGAGAACTGTGAATGTTATATTCTTTTGACAATAAACTTTATTTTTCTTATTTTCTTACTTTCTCAGTTCTCTCACAGGGGCAAATATATTCAGGAAAGCAATACAAATCTTCAGTTAAATACTTTTTTTCCTAACTCAATACCCCACATTCCAACCTCATATATACTTTAATCTCCACGGAGTTCTGTGGTCGGAGTTGTCTGGGGGATTATTGCAAGGTTCACCTCGCCCGGCTGTGAAAAGGTCCCGGTACAAAACTGTGCCAGGGGTCTGGGGTAAAACAGCTATATTAAAAATAGAATACATATAGAAGAAGAAATAGCGACAATGAAAGACAAAAGAGAACAGCATATTATTAAGTGGGGCAGGTTTAATATATAAAGTTCTTATAGGCACCGCAAGAAAAATCAAGCACAACATATCTCTATATTAAATATAAACTACACAGGTCCAGCAGGTGTGAACACAGAGAAAGAAACCCTTACCTTCTTCCTCCTTGTTCATGCTCTGTATATATTAACTACTTTACTCTCCCATACATTTCACTTTTTAATATAGTATGTAATCATTGTATTTCATTTAGGTATATTCTCTTGTAAACTTTATAAAATGTACATGTTGTATTCAAAAGTGGAAATAAACCATTTAATAACAAAAAAACAGCTATATGTTGCGCCAGCCCTGTCGGTATCGCAGACAAATGAAGCTTAGGGTCTTTATAGAGGAGTTTGATCGACCAGTAGCATAGCAAAGATCGGAACATAGCAACCGTTAGCACAGTTTCCACCCCCCGCCATAACTTTAATTCACCCCTAGACCCCAAAGCACAGCGAATATAGCAGGTTATTAATATGAAATAAACAACCACCTTTACAGTACAGAAAGGTGGAGCAGAAGATAAAACAATCTTTTGGGGTGGTGGAGGGAATTTTTCTGGAGAAATTTATGTTCGGTGTTAAAAAATGGCGTAGCAGAATTATTGATGATCACGTGACCTATTCGCTATTATTTGCAGCTTTGGTGGCTATGTAGTCGTATATGACCTAGTCACTTTACCATACCTGTACATGTGCGGTCTTATTCATACAAAACACATTATTTACAATAATTTGCCTTTGTACTCACTAATCCCTTTAATCTTGCTTAATATGCTCAATAGGGACTTGCTTGTTTGCAATATATACTACGAAAACAATGGCATGTGTGATAATGTCATTTATTAATGACGGTAATCCCCAAAAACTGTTCAAGCATGTGTTAGTAATGCAATCATGGTGCTTACATTAAAACTAGCATTGCAAAGGTGGGCACAGTTTCCGCCACCTGACAAACGGCATCCCAATCCCACTCCCTGTGTGGAGTCTCCAAGAGTGGGACAGGGAAGCCTTTTGTAACCCCACCCAAGTCCCAGAAGAGCATTATCATCCAACCATACGGTAGCACCAAGGATGTGCACCCCCCCCCCCCACCCGCCTAAACAAACCGACCTACACCAGACCAACTATACGCTGACACTGGCGTAACCCGGCCCCCAGTAAGAGCACACTCTTGGCACATATATTTATCAAATTAACATACAAGTCACTCTACTTGTTTACTCGCCAAGTAGTAGAATAATGATAACATGTAGCACGCTTAATACAACCCTGTCACGGTGTACATGTAATCCAATGCCAATCTATCTCCACCTGTGCCATACATCCGACATGTCACATGAACAATTAATAGGGCAACACAGAAGCGCATGCCAATCAATTAGGAAATGTCCACTCAATCACATATGGCTACGTGTGAAGACAGAATACTCCCAGAATACATCATCACCCGCTCAAAACGGCCACCTACAAGTAAAAGTCGTTGGTAAACATCGGCCAACCGAGGCTGAGCCGGCTCCGAGCGAGCTACCTGTACATGGATATTTCCAGCCATACGCTGACCACACCCATCCAGAAGCACACCCCGCAGAACCAGCACACTCTCGGTAGAAGCCACTATTGACACTAACCTAGGCAACAAGCGACCCAATAGAAACAAGCGATGTTAATACTGTTACGGGTACAGTATATACAAATATGCACACAATAACATACATGTACCAACAAAGAAAAGGACACTCCCTCACCAAGGCTGTGCCGTCCACTGAAAAGCCAAGCGACACCAGATCAGCCAGACGCTGCCACAAATGCCACACAGCCCGCATGAACGGCACACTCTCGGGACGATCGCGTACAACATAGCATACAAGGTTCAAACCTCCCATACACATACAAGTTGTCACACCATAGCCTTATTAGCAAAGGACGGAATGCGAATGTAATTCTCAAAGGCATTAGATCGCCAGCGGCCCATTCGCTTAATTGTATCATCCGAATGTCCATCAAGTAACGCCTGCGTCGCGCCCCCAACCCGAACGGAATGTGGTTTGTAACGTGCAACATCCAAACCCAAGAACTGAATCACAAGGCGCAATTGTGCAGCAACAAACGCATACGTAACCGGCGACCCATCAACAAATTGAAACAATGGACCCGCAGAGTGTTGAATGCTTGTCACATAATGCACTAGCCCTCGAACCGGGCAGTAGCAAGGAGAAGAGTCGCACGCATCGATGCATAGCTTCACCGGGCCACTGGCAGGCTTGTGTTTGTAATGACGTAAAACCAGTGTCACCCCCACCACCTGTGTAGCCACGTATTGAAACTCAACATCACCCGTCTGCATTACCTGGTCCGGACTGTACCCGGTCTGTAAACAAATTTCACTCATACTAAGGAAAGCGTGAAACGCTAGCAAAAACACAGCCTTCAACATAATTTGATGCTTGAGTACTTTAATAACGACAGGCAGTGCATCTATCAAACACATCATGATATTTCTGGTGAAGGGCAAACGAGAATCAATTGAGCCTCCCAGGTTATTGGCACCTTTGAGGAACTTCTTCACCAAAAATGACTCGGCAGGATCAGGAAATAAAAACAACTTGTGCACAAATAAAATGGCAGATGCCTGAGATGCAATTGCAGAAGGAGCATAACCAGCATCAAACAGAGATGCCAGGTAATGTATTAACTGCACCGATGTGACTGGTACCAACGGGTCACAACCCATATCCACCCAGTACTGGACAAATCTGGACCAGGCCTTCATATGCATAGTCTGTGACCGGGATGCGAGAGAGGAACCAATAACCTTCACATCCGTAACAGTCAGAACATCAGTAGCCGCTGAGGGACCGTCGTAGGCAGGGGCACCGACCATGGAGCCTCATCTCGCGCCTCCTGCAAAAGGAAATTAGACACCCTGTTCGCCTTCCCGGATACATGCTGGCTGCGGAACAGTATATTGTGCCTCATCGCTGCAAGCACGAACCTACGCACCAGTTTCATCATAATCGGACATCTGGAGGACATCTTGTTGATGACTGCAACGGTACATTCATTGTCACTGAAAAACAATATATTGTGATTGGCCATAGAACTGCCCCACATTTCCACTGCCACTCCAATCGGAAACAACTCTAACACATTGATATGGCAACCTACCAAATGTACGGCCACCCACCATACAACCATTTAGAGCCAAATACAGCAGAATAGCCCTTAGTGGATGCGGCATCTGTATACAGCCTCAATATATCAGACGGGACCCAAACATCATCAAAAACATTGACATGCCATTGAAATTGGCCATGAAAACACACAGGCTGCTAAATCTGCGAGTGCTTCACGTGTCATTCTAATCTTGAAATGTGGCTGTGCCACCCCGATTGTAAGGTCATAGAGTCTCCGCAAAAATGTCCGGCCAGGCACCACCACTGATGTACCGAAATTCAACAAACCCAACAGTGATTGCAACTCCCGCAATGTAACTTGTTTTCGCTTGTAAAATTGATGTAACAACAATTTAATGTTCTCTGCCTTGTCCACAGGCAGTCGACTGATCATATTCTCAGAATCAATTTCAATTCCATATATCACAATACAAGTGGTGGGAAGTACTGTCTTTTCTTGTTTCATGGGGATACCCAAGTCGGTACAGATGTCAAGAAATTTTAACAAAGAACACTCACAGCCTGTGGACAACGCAGAGTCAACAAAAAAGTAGTCATCAATCATATGTGACATGTGTGCGCCGAATTTCGACTCCATAATCCACTGTAATGAAGAACTAAATTTCTCAAAAAGCTGGCATGAAACACTCAGACCCAATGGCAAACATGTGTCATAATAATACACCCGTTCGCCAGCATCATTCATGAAAGTGAAACCTAACAATTCATGGTCATCCCTGTGAATAGATAAGAGATGAAATGCATTTTTAATGTCACATTTAGCCATTTCACACCTTCTCCCAAACCTCCTGACCAAGCCCACAACCGTATCGATTGAATCATAAACCACCGATGTAAACATTTTATCAATATGTGTATTCACAGAATCCCCCCGCGGGTAAGACAAATCATGTATCAAACGAAACTCCCCGGATTGTTGCTTGGGTATGAGGGCCAAAGGTGAGCAAACTAAATTTGGAAACAGAGGGGAGGTAACTCCACCCCTGATGCGACAGGTTTTAATTTCCTCATCTAACTTTGAAAACAAAATTTCCCGATTATCCAAACATGATCTGTGGTTATCAGTCAATCGAAACTGCCTGGGACCAGCATAAGGTATGCGAAAACCGTGTGAAAACCCGGACAACAGTAACTCCTTGTCTGCAGACAAATAATCCTGCAAATAATACCGCAACCTATGCACGTTGACCGGTGTTGAGAGCGGACTTTGCTGCACCACGGCCACGAAAACTACACGTGCCGCTGGCTGTCAATGCAGACGCCGAAGGTGCCTCTGAGCCCGGATGAGACGCCTGAATGGGACAGCGATAACGTGCATGCTGACTCTTGCAAGCGCCACAGACATGAAGGTATCTACAAGCCTGTTTGTTGCACCCTCTGCGCCTGTTGAACCACCAAAATGTCCTACCAGGTGTACCAGTAGGAGATGTTTTTGGCCCCTGTTGTTTTTGTTGGACAACGTGCACGAGCTGTGACTGACATGCCCTACCATACAAAGTTGTGGCACGCCACCAGAGTTCCTGGTGCATCTGACCCCAATGCAATGGACGGGATTGCCTCTGTTCCCTGAACATTCTGTCATAGAACAGAAACGACCCCGCTCCATATGCCCGCTCTAAATCTCGAATCAAGAGCTGAGAAACGTCGCCTTAAAAAACTCCAGAATATAAACAACGATGAATATGTGAAAACCTTGCATCCACTCATTAATGGTCAATTCTCTCTTCCTAGGTGTAGCAGACAGACGCACGGTCGTCTGCTGGCCAGCTTCAATGAGATTGACAGACACAGCATCCTCCACATGGCCCGGGAGCAAGACGACAGGTCAACCAATTTATTGTTCCATATGTCTGTTTTCATTTTTTCCGACACATGCTCCGAGACTGAGATCATGGAATGAGATGCTGGCTGATGCAAACTGATGAACAACTCTGTATTCGGAAAGACCATAGAGAACCTCCGAAAGCGAGCTAATGGCAAGCTCGTGCGTGCGAAGGAAGGCAGACAAGCTGATGCGCCTTATCGCCAGCCCAGCCTTCGAACGGGCCAACGTCTTCGATCATGACCTCACGGCGATCCAAATGCACAAGAGCCGCCTGGTGCTCAATCGGCCTGTGTATGTGGGTATGAGCGTCCTCGACCTATATAAGCACCTAATTAATGTACGACTTCTACTACAACGACTTGAAGGACCAGTACGGGGACAGGTGCCAGCTCCTCTACACGGACACGGACTCCTTCCTCCTCGAGATCCGGACCGAGGACGTGTACGAGGACATGGCGGCGCGCAGCAACCTCTATGACACGTCCGACTACCCGAAGGACCAAGCGCTGCACTGCGCGGCAAACAAGAAGGTGTTGGGAAAAATTAAGGAAGAGTGCGCCGGGCGCCACATCGCTGAATGTGTCGGTTTGCGCCCCAAGATGTACTCGATCATGGAGGCCGGCGGAAAAAATATCAAGAAGGCCAAGGGAGTGAAGAAGTCGGTCATGAAGAAGCGAGTCCGCCACGAGCAATACAAGGAGGCCCTCTTCGGCAAGTAGACATTCCGCCACGGGATGGATGTGTTGCGGTCCGATCGCGTCTACGCCCAGGGACTAAACAAGGTTTCCTTGTCCCCCTTTGACAGCAAGCGCTGGATCGACGAACATGTGGTGGACAGCCTGACATATGGCCACAAGGATGCAGTTGCCGCTGCAACTGTACAGATGGACGCCTTATCGAAGAGCTTCTAGCAGCGTTCAGCGAGTGAGCACACCATCCGGTGGCAGCAACGTGTCGGGGGGGGGGGTGGGGGGGGCAATACAATAATCTCTTACCGGACGAATCCGCGAGAGGGCTAGGGCCCGTTTCATTAAACTTCTGACTTGAAGGACCAGTGCGGGGATAGGTGCCAGCTCCTCTACACGGACACGGACTCCTTCCTCCTCGAGATCCGGACCGAGGACGTGTACGAGGACATGGCGGCGCGCAGCAACCTCTATGACACGTCCGACTACCCGAAGGACCAAGCGCTCCACTGCGCGGCAAACAAGAAGGTGTTGGGAAAAATTAAGGACGAGTGCGCCGGGCGCCACATCGCTGAATTTGTCGGTTTGCGCCCCAAGATGTACTCGATCATGGAGGCCGGCGGAAAAAATATCAAGAAGGCCAAGGGAGTGAAGAAGTCGGTCATGAAGAAGCGAGTCCGCCACGAGCAATACAAGGAGGCCCTCTTCGGCAAGTAGACATTCCGCCACGGGATGGATGTGTTGCGGTCCGATCGCGTCTACGCCCAGCGACTAAACAAGGTTTCCTTGTCCCCCTTTGACAGCAAGCGCTGGATCGACGAACATGTGGTGGACAGCCTGACATATGGCCACAAGGATGCAGTTGCCGCTGCAACTGTACAGATGGACGCCTTTATCGAAGAGCTTCTAGCAGCGTTCAGCGAGTGAGCACACCATCTGGTGGCAGCAACGTGTCCGAGGGGGGGGGGGGGGGGGGGGGGGGGGGGGGTGGGGGGGGGAGGGGGGGCACTACAATAATCTCTTACCGGACAAATCCGCGAGAGGGCTGGGGCCCGTTTCATTAAACTTCTGACTTGAAGGACCAGTATGGGGACAGGTGCCAGCTCCTCTACACGGACACGGACTCCTTCCTCCTCGAGATCCGGACCGAGGACGTGTACGAGGACATGGCGGCGTGCAGCAACCTCTATGACACGTCCGACTACCCGAAGGACCATGTGCTCCACTGCGCGGTGAACAAGAAGGTGTTGGGAAAAATTAAGGACGAGTCGAATTTGTCGGTTTGCGCCCCAAGATGTACTCGATCCTGGAGGCCGGTGGAAAAAAATATCAAGAAGGCCAAGAGAGTGAAGAAGTCGGTCTTGAAGAAGCGAGTCCGCCACGAGCAATACAAGGAGGCCCTCTACGGCAAGTAGACATTCCTCCATGGGATGGATGTGTTGCGGTCCGACCGCCATCGCGTCTACGCCCAGCGACTGAACAAGGTTTCCTTGTCCCCCTTTCACAGCAAGCGTTGGATCGACGAACATGTGGTGGACAGCCTGGCATATGGCCACAAGGATGCAGTTGCCGCTGCAACTGTACAGATGTACGTCTTTATCGAAGAGCTTCTAGCGGCGTTCAGCGAATGAGCACACCATCTGGTGGCAGCAACGTGTCGGGAGGCACCACAAGAAACTCTTCCCGGACGAATCCGCGAGAGGGCTGAGGCCCGTTTCCTTACACTTCTGACGATGAGAAATTATCGTACGAACTTCTTAGGTGCATTTTACCATTTCACTAACGATAATTTCGTGCGAACTTTCTTGCGAAGTTCGTAACTTTCCTTTCAAGTCTACGATAGGTATTGGGATGTCGTACGAATATTTTTAGCGCAAGTGTCATGAATAACATCGCCGTCAAATCGGCGGTGCATATTTCACCCTATAGTTTTCGCCCTATCCTTCCGTCTGTCTGTCTGTCCGTTTATTTTTGGCATTACTGAGTAACGATACATCCTTCCGCATTAATATAATTACCCTCACTACTGATCGTACGTCCGTTCGTCTGTTGTTTTGTTTAAGTGTTTGTCTGTCCGTCTGTCTGTTCATTTGTTTATTTTTTGGAAGTTTTTGTAAGTTTTTCAAATCACTTATAGGGGCCCTAAGTGCATAGACAGACCGGATTATCTAGCTTTAGCTGCTTATCAGTTAGCTAGCAAATATAGTATACAGTAACAAGCTAAAGCAAATAAAAATCACATTTGAGATCGTCAAAGACTCAAGCACTTGAAACTTTGCAGACATTGGTTACCCTGCGCTACCTCGCGAAGGGTGAGTTCTACTCCGAGGCTGGCGATATCCACGGTGTCTCTGGGAGTTCAGTTTCTCGGGGTATTAATTATGTTGTCTCCGCCATTAATAATCAACCGGACCACATCAGTTTTCCCACCGAGGAACAAGACCCGGCCAACTCTAAAAATGCCTTTTACAATGTGGCCAGGATTCCGAACACCCTGGGCGCCGTAGATGGTACTCTCAGTGTCAGTCAAAACTCACTTTCCTGGTTTGCAGCATGCGGGACTAAGGAAGTTGATTTGACAGCTGTCGTCTGGTTGTCAAAGTCGGACCGGAAGTTTACATTCAAAGGACTTGATATATTTCCAATACTGTAGAGTTCTTAAAAAGTTCGTAACTTAAGAAATTTCGCACGAACATGTTAGTGAAACGCATGTAAAAAGTTCGCAAGAAGTTCGTACGAAAAATATCGTAGACGTAAGAAAGTTCGTATCGTAAGAAGTGTAGTGAAACGGGCCCCTGATTCGCAGAATCCGAATCCAAATAATAGAGCACTGGCTCTTCAGGCATGGTAACCAAGCGCCCAAGTCATCATTAATTGCACGATCACGATGTTCACACTGTAAAATGTATTTCACATCACTGGTACTCATTGTTTTTTATTTTATAATTACATTTTATTGTCTAATATATTTAACTTGAAGTTATTAACTGTAACTAAAATGAAAAACATATTTGTTGCTTTCTTAGAGTTGGTAAATATGGGCGATGCAACGCCTATGCTACAAAAATATCAGACTTCTGCAAGATCCACAATTACATAATAAAGAATCATAAAAGTAAAATATTAGAATACTTAAAATGTGGTGGTGGTACAACTGCCAAATACCAGATATGTTGCTCATGTGGATGTGTACTGTCAAACTTAAAACATAAATACATTAAAGTAATTAAGCCTTACCTAGATGAAAGTAGAAAAATGAGAATGATTGACAACTAATTTTACACTCTGTTTTGACGTTGTATAGATAGTATTAAAGTTTAATGTTAGATCATTTTTACACTCTGTTTTTACGTTGTATAGATAGTATTAAAGTGCGTTGTTAGATCAGAGTTCTTATATATATATATACATAATGGGATGGACTGGACCGGTTAACAATATATGATGGGATGGACTGGACCAGTACGAACGTAGTGATCGAGTTGGTCCAGGACACCCATCATATACATAGGCGGCGGAAGCCGAACATTATTAGGGGCCCAATGTTGAGGGCCCGAATGGCCCGATAGCGCTAGGGCGGTCCGGGTGCATGCCCCCCCCCCCCCCACCACAGTACATCTTTGAAATCCAAGTGGTGTGAAACGCCATTTCCTGCATTCTCAGCAAAGTTCTCAGCAAAGTTCCCAGTACTCATGATTACACAAATATGTTAGAATAAAAAATCCAAAATTTACAGAATTATTGGGGGGGGGGGTGGGGGAGGCTCCCGCCCCCCCCCAACAAAATTATTGGGGGGGGGGGGCTTATCGGCGGCCTACCTCAGACCTGCCTAGGGACGCCATATGTTGTTGATGTTGTTGTTGTTGTGGTAGTAGAGCTCCGTCGTTTTCTTTTCGACGAACCGTCTCGAAGGACGTAGATATATGGTTTGTTAGTCTTTCTTATTTGTGTTAAGTCAATAATCTATATAAGTATTTACAGGTATCCTTTGGAAAATTGGAATAGTGCTGGAGAGGCGACTTAGGAACAATCGCCAAGACCCTGTTGCCCTTCCATAGCGGTAAGTAGTCGAACCCGTTTATGATGGAGATGATGGATGAGAATTCTGCTCGCACGTTCCATGCTATCTAGGTCTGTTGGGCTGGTGATGCTCCATGATGGATCCAAAATAAGTTTGGTTAATGTCACTGGATTGTTTATATCAATGCCATGTGGTTTTACGATATCTTCGGTTCTGCGGAGGTAGTCTTCTCGCTCAGGTTGAAAGGACGTACACCCGGTCAGGAAGTGTTGTCTCGTCTCTGGCTCACTCTCGCAGAGTTTACACACCGGATTCACTTTGTATTGGTTGAAGACCGCTCGGTTTCCCTGAAGATTGTAGGTACCCGTCAGGGGTCTGCATTTCAGTTGGGCCATTCTGCTGTCGTGTATATTGTCACGTACAGTGCTCCATATTGGATGGGGGTCTACCCACCCGCAGAATCTCTGGGTTGATATATTTCAAGGAAGGTTTTGAAGTTACATCTTCATACCAGGCGTTGGTAACTTCACTGTAGAGAGCGCCGTTGACAGATTTCTTCCACGCAAGTTTTGACGGCGAGTTGGACAGTAGTTGATACGCGGTAGGAAGATCGTATTTATCAAGTATCGTTTTAATTTGATTAAACCAGCTGTTTTCATTCGGCGAATTCGGCATATTCAGAACACGCAGCCTGGCCGCCATTTAAACTCATCCGACATTCAGCAACAACCAGCAACAACAACAATAAAAGGCATGAGCAAATAAATAAATGTTGTTTATTTCCTAAGCCAGCTGTTCCTTAGATAGTAGAAGACATTTTGTTATTAATAACAATTTATTTCACAAAATGAATTCAAATTTATTGTCAAAATCGTTCGGTTATTTTCCGAAACGATGGTTCTCTGGCTGTGCGCCTATGACCTGTTCTGTCGGTGTCCATAAACACGTCCGGTGCTTCTCAAATAAATCCAGTGACAATGACGGTTCAGAATCTGATACACCATATATTCCACGGCGAATTAGAAAACGTCTAGAGAGCAGAAACTTAACGGTAAAGGATTTGGAACAAAGAGTAACAGAATCCAAAGATCCAATTCTTACGGCAAAAGATGTAGTCGGCAGGAAGTTCAAAAGTTTGAGCAGTCCGGACGATTTTAAGAAAGCATTGAATGAAGCGAGAGTTGGTAATTTTAGACCACCAGAATTTCCATCAGAACATAACCATTCTTCCTCGTGGGAACATCAAGTTAATAAAGCATATAAACAAAGGATTAATCCAAATGAGACAACAATATTGCTGTTCCCTGGTCAGGGTAGTCAATTTGTGGGTATGGGAAAAGATTTGTTACAATTTTCAGGTGTTTCTGATTTGTATGAAAAAGCAAGCACTATTCTTGGTTATGACTTGTTGCGCATGTGTCTTTATGGACCATCGAAAGATTTGGAGAAAACAATTCATTGCCAGCCAGCGGTGTTGGTCACTTCCCTCGCTGCGATGGAAAAGCTTAAACAAGAACAGCCTCAGGTAATTTGTCTTGTTCACATAGGTTAGTAGTAGTAATAGTAGTAGGAGTCTGACGATTTATAATTGTAGAAAACCACGGAAGTATATGAAACAGACCGTAATATTTACTGTCCAGTTATGTCATTTCTGTATGGATTAATTCATTGTTTG
This sequence comes from Conchocele bisecta, assembly GCA_029237695.1. Lineage (NCBI taxonomy): Eukaryota > Metazoa > Mollusca > Bivalvia > Lucinida > Thyasiridae > Conchocele > Conchocele bisecta. The sequence continues at coordinate 3,311,445 of CM055265.1, read as the reverse complement.
ATTGGAGCTATACGACTGTTCAACATATACAGATGGGAATGCACCTGTATATGGAGAGTACAATATGTATAACATTAAATGACATTAAAACTTGAGCACTGTCGATGGCGTGCCATCACAATATACCTACTTTTCCAAAGTGCTAATGTGAAAAGGGGGAGACAATCCATGACCGGTGGTCGAATCAAAAATCGAAAATCACTTTGCTCATCTACACACCATAAGGAAGACACACACCAAGGTTCAAGTCCCTACCTATTATGGTTAAAAAGTTTTACTTCTTGCCAGAAACGTGACGGATGGACAGCTGTAATCAAAACAATATACCCATTTTTGTTTCAAAAAGTGTAGCACTAATGATGAAAGGCAGTGTCCATGTCTGATGACAGGCACCCTTAATTCCATGTATTACTCGCTATGTACAGTTCTGTATGACAAACAGGAAGTCAAAAAGAAGAAATTAGCATACCGAATCCACTGTACCCGCGCACATTTATATTTGCTGGTACATAAACTTGCCAGTTTGTCTTTGTCGCTTTTCACATTCATGTATTACCAATATACTGAAGCTCATCCGTCAATGAATTCATTATTCAATGCCAAACATGTTTCTAGTTTGATTATCATTATGTCAACTTACAAACTGTTGTAAATATTGGCGTATACTCTATGTGTACCTGTAGGTACTGTAACGTTGTTTTGATCACGTCGCTTTTGCTCAAACGACCTGCATATTGGTGTTGTATAAAATATAATACATGTATCTTAATGAATATTGCCGATATCATGATAAAATAATAAGCATTCAATTCATCATACAAACACCATTGTCATCATAACAAAATGTCAATTTAACAAAAAAATCCCCAAAACAGGTTTTCTCGCGACGCTGCTCATACACCGGTAGTATAAAAAGCGTCTTGTGGCTCAAATTGCACGAGTTTGTCATTGTATTTTGTCCAGTAAACATACTGGTATGTACATGTAGAATCCATTGCCAGTAGTTCAGTAGCCGACTTCATCAAAATTGCAAATTATACGTATCTAGCAAAGTATACTTTGTGGGAATAATTATTTATTTTTCCCAAAATGCACTATTTCATATAGAACTAACGACTGCATAAATTTGATGATTAAACGTATGCAGAATTATTATACTGAATTTATTACATGATCACAGCCAAAATCAGGGTTGGCAATTTCCCGGGAAATAAGAGTATTTCCCAGGACGGCGGGAAATACCGGGAAATACCGGGAAATATGAATCATTCCAAAATGCCAAGATGAGTCTATATTCCCCTATATCTACTATGGTTTATATCTGTGTAGACTGATAAGCCTACAGGTAAAACATTCTGCAATAAAAAAAGAAATAATAAGTTTATTTAGAGAAAAAAAACATAATTATTTTCTAGACAATTTTCTTCCCTATTTACAAGTCTATGTTAAGTCTTTGCCAACTGTCTATTTTATTGTATATGAGAACACCCCTCATTACTATAGTAACCTGCCACTAATAAAAGCTGCTTTTGGAATCCCTGTTGATAACGGATAATCCATGTACAGTGTAAGTGTAATTGTTTTACAACTTGACATGACCATATACAGACCACCTGGGTTCTTATTATACAGTATGACACAAAAGGTGTGAGAGAAGGCTGAATTAACAGCCTGTTGTCATAGTCTGATGGTTTATTAAAGTATATTAAAGTCTCATCAATGTACATGCAAATAAGTAGGCTTTTGGCTAATTTTAACGATTTTAGGTACTGTATCTCATACGTACCATCGTGGCCCAGTCTTCACGTTAAATAAATGTCATAATAATAATGTAAATAAGTAATACAAATGCAAAGCATAAAACAACAGTACTTGTCAGTCATATAAGACTTGTAAGAGACTGTGTATGCACATCTTGCATGCTAAGATCATTTATTATCATTTCTTGATACCGAATACATGTATTAGTGTGGAAGAAGGTTGACAATTAACAGCCTGTTGTCTGAACATAGTCTGATCATGATGACGTTATCCTTGTGAATTTTATCTAGCAGACACTCGTATGCTTCCTAAAAAATGAAGAAGTAATTTACAAAAAAATAATACAACCAAAATATAAATGTCATGGTTGCCAAATATTCCACCTGATGAGTACCCCTAGTTGGGAATGAAACAGATCTATACATTGTAATTAACCCCTATATCTAATTATTAAGTTGTTGATTGTTTAATTAACTATTACTGAGCTTAAAACTTAATTTAAATAACTTTAATTATCAAATAATAACATCAAAATTCATATTTCCTGGTATTTCTCGGTATTTCCCACTTTGGGGAGTATTTCCCGGGACGGGAAATACCGGTATTTCCCGCCGTGAATTCCCGCCCCCGGTATTTCCCGGCCAACCCTGGCCAAAATGTCTGTGATAATGTAATAAATTCAGTATAATAAAAATTAATAAATTTATCCTTAAATTGAAAATTTCTCCCTCAAAGTATACTTTGCTAGATAAGTATACTTTGAAATGTTTGTGAAATAGTCTACTGGACTATACAAGCAATGCGATTGTATAGCACACCCGAGCCATGGGCGGATTAGGACAGCTGACCGGCAACAACCATTGGTAGAAAAGTTGGCCCAGCTATCGGCCCAGCACGTACACCTGGATGGGGCCCATGGCATACAGCGTTGAGATCAATACTATACCAAACATACTGCTGAGGCATATCTCACCATGCCCAGCTAGCCAAAGTATCCATTTGAACTGATCAGTTAGGTGATGGTGTTGTTACCAGGACCCACCCGTCGACGCTTTAAATTGTGGATTGATAGAATCAGCAGATTGGTTGTTTCCGTCAATCCACGAAGCGCCAACAGGTAGGTCCCAGTAAGGATACCATCCCCAAGCAATTATTGAAACTCCAACGCTTATCCCAGATGCTGGTTGGTGGGTGGGCATCTGCACAGGGTTTTGACTAGAATCTGTGCTCAGCAGTGTAGAATCTTCAGGCTCCAGATAAGGCATTAGTAATTAAGTATTTTCACTCCAGCATTTCTGAAGCAATTGGTTATTTCAAAATGTTAATTGGGTAAAATAAAATCACACTACTGTTTACACATCAACAGACAGTAATTATTGAATAGTTTGGTTCGAATTAAAAACATGTCTTGGCATTTCCTAGACAATTCTCATGAAATACCAAGATGTACTATATTTGTGGTCTGTTTATTGTTTTCTGCAGCATGATAAATGTACCACACAATTGTAATTGCTTTTTGATACCCGCTACTCTTGATTTCAATTGGGTTTTTGGCAATTTTAATTGGGTATTTTAGCAAATACGTAGCTTATCTGGAGCTCTGATCTTACTTCCCAGGCCAAGTTTGAGAATACACCCAGCTAGTTAGTTCCAAGAAGCTTGGGCTCATACACAACTAATCAGCCCAATAATGTCAGCCTATAGGCCTAATAGGTTATGAGCCGACCCACAAATACCCACCAATTTTAGCACTCGGTTTTCATGTATTTGCCTAAGTCGCTTATGGACAATGATGGAAATTGGAACATAGTGATCAGCCACAATGGTGTCAGCTTATCCACCGTCCTTCCATGTGTCTGTCTGAAATTTTTGTTAACCTTTACATTGCTGAATTGAATTTTGTCATCTGCTGGTGTTTTGTTTTCTATTTTTTTCTGATCAAAGACAATGTTTGATAGCACTTTATAATCATTTCCGCTATGTTCCGCTTTGCGTCTATACATAATACTGGTATTCCCAGTGTCTAAAAATAGCACATAGCACAGTGGTTGGAATAAATATACAAACGGAAAATATAAACGAAACAATGTCAGTATACAATTATAAACACTATAAATTAACGCCTGAAGAATTCCATGATCTCGGTTTGTTTGGTATTGGCACATCTTCTGTCAAAGTTAAATTTAAGTAAACGTTTGTTCATGACACATAACGCATTCAAGTCCTTTTCACTTTTAACGCCGTAATTCACGCCGCTATTGTTTGCGATTCGTGATTTAATGTCATCCCGCGTCAAGGGAAGCTACTCAACGCGACCGCCCGCAATGGTGGAATTCGCACATCGTTAGACAAACAGTTGATCACATACTTACCTGTTCGAGTTATTAGCGGTAATTACCACTGTTTGACCGTCCACGGGACTAATCCACAGGTTCGTCTGTTCGAGTAGTATATAGGGAGTCAAAATGATACCACCTAACGGTGGTATCATTTTCACCCCTATATACTACCACCACCACCCCCGATAAAACACCGTTTCGTCCAATAGCACAAACTGGTCACCAACACAGAAAAACGTGACAATTGGTGTCATAATACATCACGTATTTCCCAATTGAACAGATAAAACTATAGTACTAAAAAGGATTTGTTTTCGTGTCGTTGTCATAAATACCTCATGTTCATTTAACGTGCATTTGAACAGATAAATCTCATAGGTTATAACAAAACATTATAACAAAATGGATAAAGTAATAGAATGGGAAGTGGAATTTTGTAATGACCTTGTTGACGAATGTTACTATAAAATTAAATCATTATGTAAAATAGATTACATGAAATATCAGCGTAATTTATTACGCGCCGATAAAAGAGTTGCATTTTCAATATTATCTCGAAAATTATGTAGAAATTATAAGAGCCAAATTCGCGAAATGAGGCAACTAAATAGGATCGACAAACGACTAGTTGAAGAGAATGGAGCTAATTTTATAAAACTGTTTAAAATCAAAGATTCGTTTACGGATACGTTTTTCTATGAAGAAACGGAAGAAATTAGTGATTTATTTGAATCAAATCTTCCATATGAAGAAAAATTTTATTCAGAGTTTTTTCTCCCCCAATAGGTCTAATTTAGCTTGAAGATCAGCAACTAACTCTACCAACTCTAGTCTACCACGTTCCCCCACCCCCCTAGCCACAGGGCAGCGTAGTTGCTTATGTCTACAAAGAGTTTGGGCACTAACGAACTTACAGGGGCATCTGGGGCATTGAAATTGTGGGGCGACACAAGGAAACTTTCTACGTCTCGATATATGTCTTCGTAGATAGTCTATACAAGCAAAAGTCTTACAACAAGTAGCACACTCCATTTTTTTTTTGTATATATATATGTATATGTTTATATTTAATTGGACATGAAAAAAACATCATGTGTAAATTTTTCATGTCCAATTGAACAGATAAATCTCATAGGTTATACAAAAGTATATTACAGAAAATATGATAACGCCAGAACTAGAAAGTTTGAGAAGAGAAGCCGAATCTCTAGGGATTACTTATAGTAAATGGTTGAGAGTTAGGGGGTTGACAAATCTGATAAACTCCACAAAGAATGAGGCGTTTATGAAGCGGTTTACCCGCGCCCTACAAACGAGGGAGCTTTAATGATATATCCCAAAGCGGAGGAAGTTGGTAAACAGAATTCAAAAAGAAAGTATTGCGGGGTTAAGGGCTAGTGTAATTAATTCTAAAGAATTATCTCCAAGCACGTCCCAAATTAGACGCCAAAATAATAAGAAAAAATCTATCGTTAGCGCGATAGTGGAAAAAGGTGAAGAAATATTGGGGGCTCTCGATGAAACATTGGAAAAGGTAGAAAAGGGAAGATGGATAGTTGCATTATCCTTTCGTAAAAACATTGACATTAACGAGTCTGAACGCATGTCCAATAAAATCGCTCCGTATCTAACAACAAATTTTTATTTGAGATATTCATATTCTTACAAGCTAGAACATATGGAGGAAACTAAAAATGGAAAACCTAAAACTATAATATTTCACAAAAATCTCGATGGTAGCGAACCACTATCATCAATGAAAACCGTTAAAAAATGGCTGTCAGATAAGGAGCAAACACGAATAATGTCCGATAAAATAGACAGACCGAATACAAAGTGGAAGTTTGTAAGATGGGTAGAGGTTTTTGTAAAGTTAATACAGGGTAGTAGGGTAATAGATTTGGGACTACAATCCAAAGAAGCGGTGGGAGGAGAACTTCCAGAATGGTTGAGGAATAGAAAAGGTATGTATTCTTTAGATAAGTATAATGACGACCTTTGTCTGTTCAGGTGTTTAGCTATGCACCTTGATAAAAAGATCAGACCCGACAGATGTACGGAAAAGGCGAAAGAACTTAGTAAGCAATATTTCGGTAATAAGGTGGTTTCACCAATTCCTTTTTTCGATCTGAAAAAGGTTGAAAAGTTTTTTAAAATCGGTATAGAAGTATATCAACCCACCGAATGTGGCGTATGGTGGTTGAAAAAGGTACCAGCGCACTATGATGCAATAGGTAATAAACCAATGACAATAGGACTGTTTAGTAATCACTCATTTCTGATAAAAAACCTTAAAAACCTATCTAAAATTTACGCCTGCAATAATTGCAAACAGAAATTCACGAAAGCGAGTAATATGAAGAGACACGGACCAACATGTATGAGAGGTGAGACAAAAGTAATATGCGATGGTATTATTTAGAGCGCCCGCGTTCATCGTTCGAGAAAGCGTTCTACCCAAAAGGTTCTAACAGTTATGGCGCGATCGATTGGATGTACTCTGTGGATAAGTGGGAGGGAATTCACATTCACCACGAACAGTGTGGACACGGAGGTGAAAGATGGATTTTAGGAGCTCCGGTAGATGGATACTGTCCACAATGAGAAGAGATAAAGTTATTAGAAAAAGCAAAGAATTCAACCTAGTAGTTATGTGGGAATGCGAATTTCGAAGAACGGGTAAAGATATAAAGATCGGTTGCGACACTACTCTTTATCCATATCAGATAGTATACGATTTTGAGGCGTATCTCCAGTCAGAAGTTGAAACTACCGGTAATAGTTTAGAGTACGAAGCTGAGCACGTTCCGGTAAGCGTTAGTATAGGAGATGATTTATCAGGAACGGTAACTCATATTTGTGATGAAGATCCCGCAAAACTTATAGAAAAATTCGCAGAAGATTTGAAAGTCAGGGGAAAAGCTATAAGAGAAGAAGTATGGTCAAGATACGAATATTTAATACGGATATTTACGCGAAAAACAAATCGCCCAGATCAAACAGTGGATAGATCAAGTACCGGTTATAGGTTTTAACAGCAGTAAGTACGATATAAACTTAATAAAGAAATATTTAGTAGGCGAACTGTCATCAACAACGAAGAAAGTAATGGTCGGAAAAAGGGCGAGCGCGACAATATTTCTATTTACTCCGGAGTTTAGATTTCTTGATGTAATACTTTATCTAGGACCCGGTGTAAGTTACGATAGTTGGATAAAAGCCTACGAATGCAAAGGACAGAAATCTTTCTTTCCTTACGAGTGGTTCGATTCTACAGACAAGCTTGATTACCCGGGACTACCGGATATAGAGAATTGGTATGCCAAACTATCTGGGAAAATGTTACAAGACGAAACAGAATTAAGTAAATGTCGTAGAATTTTCGAAGAAAATAATATGAAAACTTTCAGAGATTGGTTGAAATATTATAACGATTTTAGATGTAGCACCGTTCCTAGAAGCTGTGGGAAAAATGTGTGAATTTTATAAACACAGTGGTGTAGATATCTTCAAAGACGCGGTAACACTACCGGGTGTGGCTATACAATATTTATTGAGAGGAACCATTAAAGAACAAAAATCTTCAAAGACGATTATACCGGAGGATGCTCTATGCGCGCCGAAAGAAGAAACATACAAAATGATGAAAGACGCTCTAGTTGGTGGTCCATCGATAGTATTTACGCGATATGCGGAAGCCGGTGTTTCAAATATTAGAGTGGGTTCCAAACCTTGCGAGGCTGTTTTGGGGTACGACCCGAACGCGTTATATTTATCTACGTTAAATAAAGAGATGCCGTGTGGGAAAGAAACTATACATCATATAAATAACCCACATAATCCTAAACTTATAGTTTAGTAAAAGAGTTTTATCCGGAGACTGGTTTGGGTTTGCGAGGTGGATATAGAAGTTCCACGCGACTTAAAAGATAAGTTTTCCGAAATGTCTCCACTTTTTTTATAAACAGAGAAGTAGAGGTTGATGAAGAAGTTCCCGCGCACATGTTAAAATATTTAAATGATACTGCCGAACGAACTAGAGGAAACGGAAGAAAATTGGTGGGATCTATGTCGGCCACTAAAGTATTGCTGTACGCGCCACTGTTGAAATGGTATTTAAAACACGGCCTAGAAATAACGGGAGTTCATCGTGTTATAGATTATATTAGTGGTAAACCCTTCGAATGGTTCGCTAAAGAAGTTACAGCCGCAAGACGAACGGGGGATGTAGAACCGAATAAGAAACCGGTGGCGGATATAATGAAATTATTAGGAACTCTGTTGCGGAAAATGATAGAGGCAACGGAGAGACATATAAATACGACATATACGCGAGACGAAACCTGTGTTGACAAAGCATTAAGATCCGCGTATTTTGATGATTTGGAAGAGATAGGAGATGCGTACGAAATATCTTCAAGAAAACCCCGGTGCTCAGTAAAGAGACCATTCCACTGCGGAATAGCGGTTTATCAACTAGCTAAATTGAGAATGTTGGAATTTTACTACGAATTTCTAGACAAATACTTAAAAAGAGAAGACTTCGAATTAATACAGATGGACACGGATAGTATGTATATAGGAGTTAGTGGAAAAACGATAGAGGAATTGATTAGACCTAACTTACTAGATGAGTTTGAAAAAGAAAAAAAGAAATGGTTGGCTTGGGATAAATGGAGTAATAGAGAACCAAGACTTTTCAAAATGGAATTTAGTGGAGATAGGGCGATAGTGTTATCTAGTAAGTGTTATTTCGTAGATAATTTAATCAATTAATAAAAACTCCGCGAAAGGAATGTCCAAGAGAACTAACGATTTAAATTGGTTAGAGTATAAACGAGTACTAAGCGAAACTACAGAAGATGGAAAACACATTATAGATGTAGCGCAAAATAGAGGATTTAAAATGAAAGACGGCGTTATGAAAACGTACTGTCAACGAAAATTAGGACTATCGGCGTACTACGATAAAAGACGCGTGTTATCGGACGGAATACATACGGAACCTCTCTAACGATCCGGGGGTAGCTGGGTGTCAGAAGGCACCATAAGAAGTTCTTCGCGAACAAACCCGCGAGATGGACCACCATCTAAATAGTAGAGCACGGGCTCATCGGGTTTGGTAATAGATCGATCTAGATGATATACATTGAGAGACCACACGGGATCAGTCGCGCGTCGGCTGCCACCTTCAAGCTCTCCCGGTTGATAGAGGTGCCGGACGCCAATATCCGACGGAAGTGCAATCGGTGATTGCTGCTCCTGTAAACCAACGGGTCGCCCGCGCGAGACGGCAGAGGGCTCGCTCGTCATCCTTTTTAACTTGATAGCATCTACGGGCTTCTTACCTATCAATCTGGTCACCTCTCCGTTCAGTGCGGAGACCACGGCGGGCAGCCTGATCACCCACTCGGTCGATCGCGTATGAGGGTCTACGAGTTCTTTGGCGTATTGGTGACCGAACAGTCTCTCAGCCAGGGTTCGATTGAAGCGCTCCACGATCCCCTGGTCCCGGTGGATGTTGACGCGGCCGCGTCTGGCAGAAACTTTGTGTTTAGATAATAGATGAGATACCGCGCCCATGAACTCGCGGCCGGGATCGACCGGAGAAGATTCGGGCCATTTGAGAGGACTCCTTTTATATATTCGGGAAGGGCCTCGCCACCTCCTTAACTCTTTAGTGGGTCAACGGCTCAGCCCCCCTTATAGCGACTCGCTACGTCAACGATTGTCAAGCGCGTACTTGTACGTCTTGCGACCGACGCGATCGTGAGGGAGAAACAGGAGATCCGCTTGGTGATTTGGTTCGACACCGGCACGCGAATTTCGGGCGCGGAAATTGTGAGCGCGGGTAAATATATCTGCCAGATGGCCTGCTTCTTGAGCCATTCCTGGTGGCGTTTTCTGAAACCTTGGTCGCCGCCCCCCCGCGAGTTCTTGATGGCCGCGAGTCCCTTCCAGTAGCCGCGTGGGCTTATAGTACGTATTCGCCAGCTTGCGCGTTAGTTTTTTTGGTATCAAGTTCGCGCGTGTTTTTTTTCATCGTATGCGAAGTATTAACATATATCGGACAATCTCCAAAACACGTCACTCGTCAAATAAAAAAAAAAAAAAGTATGTTGGTTGGTTGATCATAATTGTTTCAGAATTTGCTAAGAATTTGCAAAGCAATTTGCTAAGAAATTTGCTAATTACATTATATAAGAGGTTGGATTGGTAAGAATTTGCTAAGAATTTTGCAAGAATTTTGCTAAGAATTTGCTTTTTATATATGAGAGTATTGGTTGCTAAGAATTTGCTAAGATTTTGCTAAGAATTTGCTAAGCATATGCTTTCTAAAAAAGAGGGTTGGTTTGGATTTGTTCAGAAATTGCTAAGAAGAAATTTTGCTAAGAAATTTGCTAAGCATTTTGCTAAGCATTTGCTTTATATAAGAGGTTGGTTGTTGTTCAGAAATTGCTAAGAATTTTCCTAAGAATTTTGGTAAGAATTTGCTAAGCATTTGCTTTATAAAATAAGAGGTTGTTGATCAGTAATTGTTTATTTTTGTAAAAATAATTAATTTAAAATTTTGATTTGAATATAGTAGCCGACGAGACCCACCACACCCCATTCCTACGATGATGAACGCGATCTCGCGGTCTTTTTGGGTCTCTGACGGTAACATAGAAATTCTGAAAATTGGGGCTCGGGATTCATTGGATCGAGACTTCTCTGCGGATATGCCAGCGCAGTACTCTCGATTACTTCTTCAACGTTCTGGAAAGTTTTGCGCGGCGTGATTCTCGCGGTGAAGCTACTTCGTTGACCCAGTCCAGAGTGCGGTTCGTTTTTTCGACCATGCTGCGTCTGCACTCTTGAGTTGTTCTTCGGCTAAATTTGTGACGCTCGCGCTCCTCATCCGCTTTTTAGTCCGAGCTTTTCAGTTTAGAGAAGAAATATTGCTACCAGCTGAAAAGCCAATGCGTTCACGAGCGCACCACCTATCATTATTGCGATCGAAGCATTTTTATTTCCGCAATAATTAACGGGTAGAATCCAGCTTTTAACTAGATAATCTCGGGGGTCCAAACTGGCGGCAGCTACATTTAAGGTCGCGAGCCTACGACTCTCGCATAAAGTCCAATTTGGGAGCGACCCTCCTAAGACCCACTTTGATAGTTTGAGCATACCCGATACTGAAAACCGATATCACCACGGCGATAAAGCGCATTCACTAACATTTTACCATCTTGTTTTCAGCCATATTTAGCATATAAAAAGATCGCGTTTAATGTTTAAATGGGGCGCATCCCTCAACGATTGTATTGGAATCGCGTCCAACAGTGTTGGGGGTTGTTTATTTATTTTTTCAATTTCAGCCTCGTTGATGATCTTTGTTGAAACGGTAAAGCACATACAGGGTGCCCACAACTGACAGACCACCAACAACAACAACCCACGGGATCCAATCATAGAGCAATCGGTTCCATCCAATAGTGATTGGGGGAGAAACAGCTGCCACCTGGGTGTTTTGTCGTCTCTGTCACCGATTTGCAACGACCGTATTTGGCCTCTCGAAGCTCGGCGAGTATTTTATCTTGTTTAACTTTTCGTGTGCAGCAGCCGCTCTCCCCCAGCCGCCTGTCTTTTTGGGATTTTTTTTTTATACGCTGAATGTCATCCCGTGGCGGAGTAACACTCGGGTTTGATTGTTGTTGGAGCAATCGTGTTCAACACCGTCACTCTCGCGGGGTGCGTCTTGTGTCATTATTAAAATAAGGGCTTATAGTTTTCGTGGACATATATGTCCAAATTGACATGTTTATCCCGTGATCAACGCGGTTGTCAGCGGAGCTAAGTACATTCCAAACTTGTGATAAAATGAGCAGCAGGCTGTTCTAAGAGTTGTGTCCTATAAAATGGGTGGGTCTCTAGATCGCCAATCAATCCCGCGGTGTCTGTATAGGGAGAAGTATACTAACGGTGTAGCGTAAAAATAAAATAGCCCGCCGATCCGAGGTTATTTTCGTCATCTCCGCGCCTAATAGGTGGTGTTCGTATCGCGCGTACATTTTATCGACCACCGCATCCGACATCTTATCCACCTACAAACTGAGAGACTCCTACCGAGAGAATGCTCCGATTGTCCCCCTCCAACCATCGCAGCCAACCGCTCACGTCGCGCCGCGTTTTCATTTTCTTTGGGACCGTATCGGCAGCCGTTCTGACAGGTGTTCCTACAGTTTTCAGTCGAGCCGACTGTTTCTTCCATTACTGATCGAGAAGTTCGTCGCAGTTCATTTTTTCTTAAAAATTAATTTAATTTATTCTTACGAGTCTCATAAGTCAACATATTGCCAAGCGCACCACCAGATACTATGATCACCGTTATGCTCACAATAAAGCTAGCAGCGGAGCAACAAATTCTAGCAATTGCTCAACATGTAAGCATTTTTCTCAGCGTTGTTAAGTATTTGTTAAGCAATTGTTCAACATTGTTCAGCAATTGCTCCAGCAAATTGTTCAGTAATTGCTAATTACATTATATAAAATAGCGGTTGGTTGGTTGATCAGTGACTTGTTCAGAAATTTGATAAGAAAATTTGCAAAAGCATTTGCTAAGAAAATTTTGCTAATTACATTAATATAAGAGGTTGGTTGCTAAAGAATTTTTGCTAAGAATTTTTGCTAAGAATTTTGCTAAGAATTTTGCTGAGCATTTTGCTAATACATTATATAAGAGGTTTGGTTTGGCTGTTTTCAGAAAATTGCTAAGAATTTTTGCTAAGAATTTGCTAAGCATTTGCCTAATTCCATTATACATGTATAAAGGTTGGTTGTTCAGAAATTGCTAAGAATTTTTCTAAGAATTTGCTAAGAATTTGCTAAGAATTATTTTGCTAAGAATGCTAATTACATTATATAAGAGGTTGGTTGGTTGTTCAGAAATTGCTAAGAATTTTGCTAAGAATTTGTTTCAGAATTTGATAAGAAATTTGCAAAGCATTTTGCTAAGAATTTGCTAATTACATTAAAATAAGATTTGGTTGGTTGTTCAGCAAATTGTGCAGAAATTGCTAAGAATTTTGCTAAGAAATTTTGATAAGAATTTGCTAAGCATTGCTTTATAAAAGAGTTGTTGTTGTTCAGAAATTGCTAAGAATTTTAATTTCTAAGAATTTTGCTAAATAAGAAATTTTGCTAAGAATTTTTGCTAATTACATTATATTAAGAGGTTGGTTGATCAGTAATTGATTTTTTTTTTGTAATTTATTAATTAATAATTGAATAACTTCGTAAGCAGTCGGTTGATCGGTTCTTTAACAGAAGCTTTGGCGTGCTTAGTTTTCCGAAAGCATCTGTCGAACCTCCAGGCGCTCCTCGCGCTTGGGATAACGTCGTTCTCTCGAAGACAGTCATCGAACGAGTCTCGGTCCTGCAGTGAAAGAGGCGACCCATTTCGTTTGCTCGCACAGATCCTTTAGAAGGACGGCGTTGTACTTCTGAGGGTGATCCATTACGCTTTGTCTCGCATGGCGGCCCAGAAAATGCGAGCTCGGAGAGCATGTCCTTCTTTTTGGTCATCGCCGCCTTGGCCGAGCAGTCGTACAATCACGTATAGGGTGGGCTCTCCGGCCCTGGAATATTTGATAGAAGACACGCAGCCAACCTTGAAGCCTTTGTCGCCGGGGTCAATAACGATACCTCAGGGTCGGTCCATACCAAGGGCGCCGCTGATAAGTCTCGTTGTGCCGCACAGTGGACACAGGATCCACGATGTGACGAAAGGCATCGTGGTAAGAGCCCTCGAGTAAGTCGAGGATGAAAACCGTTTTCCACATCCTGTCTGCCCACATATTATAGCAGAGTGTGCATCTCCAATCGCGAATTGGTATTGATTTTTAGTACAATCGCTGATACTTATCGGCCACCTTCGATGTTAGTTGCGGCGTCCGTAATTATATATAAGTACACGTTCAATTGCCAGCCTCCTCCATCCACCTCTTTGGTTATCTGGATCGTCAACACCCACTCTAGCGTTCTCAACTGGCGCCGCCCTACCGTGCATTTGGTCGTCGTCGCTGGCTCGCATGTCCTAGCCAGAATGCTATTTGGTAGTCAGGAAATCCGCGAGGGAGACGTCCGAGAGCTGCAGGTCTTTTGGCAACCGCGGCAAACCTCCGGGGAACGCTTAGAGCCCGGAAGCAAAATGTTTCCTTACTTCTGTCCCACTGCTGTGCGCGCGAAGACCCGCGCTGAAGAGATTGATGGGTAATCCCTCGATCGTCACCATCTACCTTCGTGATTTTTGGGGTTATAAAATTTTGTCGGAATTCCTAGCACCGAGCGCTAACAAGACCCTCCTCGAACAACAACAGTATACCTTTCATCGAGCGCGGGTACGTTGACATTAATAATCCACAGTGTTTCGCTTTTGTCCTTTCGTCATCTTGCGGTGGCGAAGAACTCGGTCGAAAAGTATAGCAACGCGCCCGATATAACTGGGTTCTGATCAATCGCGCGAGGTTTCGGGCATCATGACCATGTCGTACTCCAGCGAAACATTTGTCGATCGATAAACTCGATGTCATGTCAGTGGCTATGAGAACTCGGACCGAAGTTCATTGAACGTTAGTTCGATTCGAGGCGGTCAGCCAAAGCACTCTGATAGTAAGGCATGTGACTCTCCAGCAACTCAAATCGAGCGGGTATGTAGAATCGTTTTGCCGTTAAGCGACCGCGACCGGCGTTGTCGCTCGCGATGTTATCTAACCTTGTCACCAGCCCCGATTCTAAGTCTGGTTACGTTCCTAATTTCGCTGGTGTCAATACCTGATATACCCAGCAATTTCGCGCTCTTGCGCCATCTTCCACAGGTCCTGGTACAATGGAAGACGTCGCTGTCATCGATCGACAACACCTCATTACCAGAAATCTTTATCATGGTCTTCTTGACGATGTGCGCGACCCAGGTTACTGAACGATGGATCGGTCCGCGCCCGTCGATGTAAGCGAAATAGTGAAAGCGAGGCGAACAGTCCCCGGCGTAATGACGTCGCTAGCTCTGAGGTTGGGGAAGCGAACTAAGAGTTCGGTTCTGGTCGATCGTCCGAGGTTTGTTCGTAATAACGACACTCTGTCTCACGCCTTTTGCCCCGAGGGGCTCACGCAGTCTGCGATATGGATTGAGTTTGCGACCGTATTGACTCAAAGACATAAAATCTATTAAACCTGTATGGTTTTTGTCTTTTAATATAATAATTATTATTATAAAGATGGCTGGTCTCGATATTGGCATGGACGATTTCGACCCATATAGCCGAGGTGACGCCTTGGACGATGATGACTATTTCGACCCATATAGCCGAGGCGAGGGCTTGGACGACGACGATTTCTATGACGAAACGACCTTTATAGAGCCCCCACCCGAGAAAAATACACATTTAGAAATGTGGGAGGCCCCATCCGAAACTCCGGCATGGGCGGGCGGTGCCGATATTCCTGCGGGGATCTTCGAGGGTGAGCTGGTGTCTATCGAGGAAACGAATACTCTGGTGAAACGGTGGGAGAGTAAAGTGTCTAAATACGGCATCAAGGCCACGTTGGAGTTCCGCAGCACTAAAAGTGGAGACCTGTGGGTTAAATGGAACAAGAACTGGAAGTTGCTGACGTACAAGAACGACCCGACCAAGTTCCTCAACCCCTCTTCATTGAACCGATATGGAGCACTCCTCACTCCTCGATCGTTGCGGGATGAAAGAGAAGCTCGCTTGGAGGCTGCCTCGACTAACCGTGAGACGCTTTCCGGTCAATTAAGTCGGAGCCGCAAAACAATCTCGAGGGTCCTGCACGAGGACACGACACTCGGTGAACGTCTTCGCACTCTGTTCAGAGAGAAGGGCGTCACGATAGTAACCATCATCGCAGCTTTCACCATGATTATATCGACCCTAATTCTATCTATATCGTCTCTAGTTCTATCTATCACACGGTGGTTCGGCACCCAGCGCCAGCGCCAGCACCAGCTCCACCGGTGGAGCCAAAGAAAAATGGATAAAAAAACAACTAAAAGCCCTCGCCAATCTCTTGGCTAAATTAGCAGGAAAATTGGCTGCCGCGCTGCCTGGGTTGATAGGAGGTATCCTCTCCTTCTTGTTATCTATATTATCAAAAACGGTCGGATGGCTCGCCAATAATACTTGGGCTGTAATCATGGCGATCGCCGGTCTCCTACTATTCTCCGCTCGAGAGTTTCTAAAACCAAAGCGCAAGTAGTCCGATTGCCACGAGGGCAACGACGAGTCCTAATTTCTCCTCCTCGTCCTAATTTCTCCTCCTCGTGGGTTGTGCTTCCAATGTCAACAGTGTTCATGATTGGTGTTTCCGCGGGTGGAACAACGGGTTTATATGAACTTGATTTGTGAATTTGGGGTGGTGCTTGCGGTTTTATGAAATCGCTTCCGCTGTTGGGGGTGCGCTTGATGATATCCACGTTCACGTTCCCGTTGTGGCCGATTTTTTGATTGGCGATTACGATTTGATTATTGTAAGCGTCAACCGGGTCGTCTCGTAGTATCATATTGCTCGCCGCCATATAAAGACCTATACCAAATTCGTAGTCAACTGGGGTACTAGCATTCTGTAAAAACGTCTTGATAATTCTGGATCGCCTTCTCCAGGTCCACCGTAGCTGAGAATGGCGTTTCCCACCTACAAGTGCCAAGAATTGGTTTTTGCCGCTCAAACGCGGGTTTCCGACTCCTATTATAGAACTGCGAGTTTGCTTCAGTGCGCCGAGGGATGGCCCAGACGTATGTGCGAATGGAGTCGTTGAGCGGGTAACACCGCCTGCGTTAAAAGTAAACCCTAGACCGTCGTCCAATATAAAGGTTGCTAAAACCCTTCTGCACGTTTTCGTCTTGTAAAATATAATCGACATGAGCTCGTTTCCGGAGAATCAATTGCAGATGATACGCCGCAGTGCCGACCTCCAGATACTTCCAGGCCCGAAGGTCATCGTCGCGGGATCAAAATTCCCGTCGTTCCGACTGACGATGTGGTCACCCGATCGATCGTGTCTAAAATCAGTCTGCGTCCAATTCCCGGACTGGCCCCGAATGAGAACGGTGCCCAGGCTGTTGCTGTTAGAAATACTTTCTGTCTCCAGTCCCGCACTTTTTGAAACTTTAAATTCGTCACATATCCGTTCGAACGCCTTACGGTCGATGTGTATGGAAATGGGGTTCCAGCCATTGTCTTGAGGTAGTGGAGTACCTAGTTTCTTTTGAGAAATCCTCCAAATTGCATAATACACATGAAAGTTTGTAGACGCTACTGCTTACATGCTGTTACTGTCTTTTATGTGGTTTCTGAAAAGAGACGCCCAACAAACCCGTTGTGGCACACACGGTAAAATTTAGTTGGTTCTGCCAAGAACTGCATATGATTATTGTTCCAGTTTGTTATGACATCCTGGTGTAACGGTTTAGGAAGTCTGTACTTTTCAAACATGTTAGTGAAATTTGTGTCGAAACCCGCGCCCAAACTAGCTCTTATTGTGGGGTGCACAAGCTCACCAATGGTGTTCTTTTGAGTGTATACACCACCGACTGAATACTTTGCATTAGAGTTAAAGCTAAATGCTGGGGTATCCATTGAAAGATATTTATTATGTTTGCTTCTATCACTAATGTTCAAAATGAGAGTTGTGAACTTCAAAAGTCAATCGACAACTGCTGCGGAAAACGCCGGATAGGTCTCAGATCAATCACGTTCACGGTTGGGTGGAAAAACATTGAACGGTTAGAGGGAATCTATTCCGGAGATGATATAGATCTAAAGGACTCCGATAATCCTGCAGAATTGCTTAGAACCCTTAGGGAATCAGTTGTCGCATTACATCCTGGCCTTTGGGGTTTCGGAGATGTCCAAGGTTTAATCGCGACGAATATGCCTGGTAATGGCACTCTCACAGTCTCAAAAGCTACGGGACATGCGACATTGTCCGTTGATAAAAAAATAAAGATCACTCCGGGGTTGGCCTCAATGTTAGGATTTAAATTTGCACCCCCTTACAACGAGGATGAAGGGCGAGAGTTCCCGTTGAAATTTGTCTTCCCCGTGGGCGAGCACCGCGGCGATACCCCGGTGGACTTCATCTTCACGAAAACTCTCAGGGTGCACCTGGATCAATTGAACACATCGTACAACACGTTAGATGGAGCTCCCAGCACATTATTAAAAACTGTGCCGGCCAGCGATTGTTTCTATGGTGAGACTGTGACATTAGACTTCCCACACCCCGAGATGAAAGTTTTGGAATCGGGACACATCCACGAGTTGAAGATTTCTATTCTCGATGATCAAGCGAGAAAGTTGAATAACTATTACCCGATTTCGGTTGTTCTCGAAATAACCGATTAAACATTAATA
The DNA here is from genome assembly GCA_029237695.1 of Conchocele bisecta. Taxonomy (NCBI): domain Eukaryota; kingdom Metazoa; phylum Mollusca; class Bivalvia; order Lucinida; family Thyasiridae; genus Conchocele; species Conchocele bisecta. Next base: position 3,292,930 of record CM055265.1, on the reverse strand, counting down.
TATATATACATATTAATCATGAGCATATACGGTCCAGGTAGTTCCAACTTAGAACGTGGGAACGTTCCCTCGCGGCCGCAGCATACGATGAAGCCACAATGAGAAGACTGGAGAGGGGCGTATCACAGTCCCACACAGTTTTAACTAGGGCGGTTGAACAAATTAGAACATTGCAAGCTAGCAGACACGTCATAACAATTTGTGCCGAGGAGCGGGGTTCACTAAGCGAGGGGGCCTACGAATATTCATTCGGTGCCAACGCGAGCAACAGATACGGGGGATACACCATGGCAGTGTCTGGGATGATTTTTCGAATGGCGGTCTGCTCGGTCAACTTTCGCGGACACGCCACTGATGAAGTCAGAGTGAATATCGTCCTGAATGGTGTAGAACAGAATATTGGCATCACCAAGCACGCAGGGCAGAGGTCAGGGTTTACTATATTCGATGATGACACTACAATTAAAGTTTCGGCAGGTAGTGTTATTAACTTTGTTACAAAAATTGCTGCCCAATCAGCTTCCTCCACTGTAGTGACACTGTTAATAGCACTCGATTTTTAGGATGAATGACGAGAAACTATATCCACACTTACCTTCTGGGACGGCCGACCCGGCATCCTTTAGGATGACCAGGATCGTCGAGATACAACAGATTCTACAACACGAGGGAGAGACGCGGACGGGTTATGCGAAGAAATATAGGCGGTTGGTCAATATAGTAGAGGGGGTGAGCACCGCGTTAGCCTCAGCATCCGTTATAAGTGGGGTGGGGAGTGTGTCTTTATTATCAACAATCGTCGCTGCACTGGTCGCGGTGGCCTTGAGTGGTGTAGCGGCGGGGGCTGGACTGCTTTGCATGACGGCCAGACTCGTGGGCCGAAAACTAGAGGCCAAGAATCGAAAGCACGATCGAATAGCGGTTCTCGCGAGATCTAAGAAAAACAGTATCGACGTTATCGTGTCAAAAGCGATAGCCGACAACGATATATCAGATAGCGAGTTCAAAATGGTCGTCGAAGAGATGGTCAGATACCAGGAGTTAAAGGGTACTATCCGGTCCAAGGCTCGACCACAAATTCTCGCGGACGAAGATATAAAAAAAACTCGTTATGGAAGGGAGGGCCGACGAGAGAAAAAATCTCCTCGCCCGTCTCGGGACGTGTATGCTTATTCGCGTGTCTACAGTGACATCAGGATATTCCTCCACCATACATTCCAGCTGTTCCGACGGCCCCTCCATACGGAACATAAGATAATAATTTAGGGCCCCGTTGCGACACCCACTGACCACCATACATTTCTATAACCGCGTATCGATATACTTTGTGGATTTCTTTACCCGATTTTTTAAATTGTTTATAATTTTATTAAAATTAATTAATAAATTGTTTACTGCACCTATATAATAATAAAATAACGAACCATCCTGGAAATTCGTGAACCTCGCTAAGTGTTTATAAATAATTATACTTTGCGGTTTTTATCTGTTTTTCTTATATTAATTAACTTTATAATTTTCTTAAAATACGAGTGGAGGCTTTTGCTATTTTTTTTACAAATTATTAATAATTTTTCAATATCGTAGAAATATATTAGCTATAGTGGTATGACAACGGGATGAAAATAAATCCTTTTTATTACTATAGTGTTATCTGTTCAATTGGACGTTAAATGAACATGAGGTATTTATGACAACGACACGAAAACAAATCCTTTTTAGTACTATAGTTTTATCTGTTCAATTGGCGAAAACGTGATGTATTTATGACACCAATTGTCACGTTTTTTGTGTTGGTGACCAGTTTGTGATATTGGACGAAACGGTGTTTTATCGGGGGTGGTGGTGGTAGTATATAGGAGTGAAAATGATGCCACCGTTAGGTGGTATCATTTTGACTCCCTATATACTACTGTTCGAGTAATTCATAGTTCGAGTTTAAGGTGTTTTATTACATGAATTATATAGGAAATTTGCCGGGACTGTCGAACCAGTTCGAGTTTTCCATGGTGTTCGAGCCAGACCTGTTCTAGTTATCGAAGTTCTACTGTATATCTTTTTCCTCATATATATGCGTTAAAGGTACATGCCCACTCAGTAATTTGACAGGTTATAAAGTATAGATAATAAATAGTAGTGTCCGTTAACATATTAAAGAAACACGGTTATCGCCCCTGCTATCAGTGTGAAAATTTATGTCCGATGTAAAATAATGCCAATCAATATGTGGGGTAATGGTGAATTAATGTACCTTTAAAGGTATATGCTGACTCAGTAGGCACACAATGTTCTTTATATCAGAGACATCATCTGATACATTTCTGGCAAAATAAACATTCATTCACAATTACCCCACATATTGATTGGCATTATTATACATCGTATATCAGACGTAAATTTACACACTGATATCTTTAAAGATTGAATGGTCAACCATGCAAACCATAATCTGACTGAATTGATGCACATGCCATAATCACCATTCTTTAGTCACAGTTATATACATGTAGTTATTGTATAGACAATTATAATAGACCTTAATTTGTAAATTAAACTGTTTTTAATTTAACAAGAATTACCTGTAAGAATGATTTATGATTCTGCTTTCTGCGTCAGTGCTGTGCATAGAGTGAGCCCAGGGGACACTCCCAACTTAGAATTCCAGTGGCACTTAACATTCAAGAATCTTCCTATTATTGTCACGCCTGCTTTAACAGAAGTCGTGACTATAGTCGCCACTTTTTCCGTCGTCCGTGTCGTCGCCCGAAGTGTCAAAAAGTTTGTACAAGCTTCGTCATCATGGTATAACTTTAATACTGCTGGATGGATTGCTTCAATATTTGGACACTTGATACATGTACATGTGAGCATTGGGAAGACACACACTCATGCTGCCATTAACATGACCTTCACCGTTTTTACATTCACATTTTTGCGAAAACACTTGGCCATTTCTTGCGTCAAAAAATTTGTAGAAGTTCCTTCATCATGATATAACTTTAATATTACTTGACAAATTGCTTCAATATTTGGACACTTGATACATGTGAGCATTTGGAACACATTCGTGTCCCCATTAACATGATCTTGACCTTTTGTACCTTTTTACAGAAACACTTTAGCCATTTTTTGCGTCAGGAAGTTTGTACAAGTTTCTTCATCATCGTATAACATTAATATTACTTGAAGGATTGCTTCAATATTTGGACACCTGATACACGTAAGCATTTGGAACACACTCGTGCCGCTATTAACATGAACTTGACCATTTTGACCTTCACATAATTGTGCACTTAGCCATTTTTGGCCGAAATGTCAAAAACGTTTTACAAGCTTTGTCAGCATGTTATAACTTTAATATTACTTTACGGATTGCTTCAATATTTGGAAACTTGATACATGTAAGCATTAGGAACACACTCATGCTGCCTATTCACATGACCTTCATCTTTTTACCTTCAAATGTTTGCTGAAACACTTAGCCATTTTTTTTGCGTCAAAAACTTTGTACAAGCTTCCTCATCCTGCTATAGCTTTCATAGTACTTGACGCATTCCTTTAATGTTTGGACACTTGATACATGTAAGCATTTGGAACACACTAATGCCACCATTCACATGACCTCGACCTTTTTTACCTTAAAATATTTGCTTATCCAATTGTTTTGCGTCAAAATGTTTGTACAAGCTTCTTCATCATGGGATAACTTTGGACACTTGATACATGTGAGCATTTGGAACACACTCATGCTGCCATTAACATGACCTTTTGACCTTCACATGGTTGTGGAAACACGTAGCCATTTTTTATGTCAAAAAGCTTCTTCAACAGTGACCCTTTTCATATTTTAAACATGCACTTCTCGATGGTTTTTGTGATGCTTACTTTAGCACATGCCCATGATCATGTTACGGTCAAAAGCCTCGGCAGGCACGACACCGCTTCCGTGGCGGAATTCTTGTTATTAATAGAAAACATTGCTGCCTAGTTGTGGGTGCATTGAACTGCTGACTCGACACTCGTCTGTTTGAGCCTCATCATAGGTGTGCCTTGTCACAGTCTTTGAGCATGCTACTTCATCCATGATTGTACAATGTATTTGATTTTGTATACATGTACATGTACATATAAAAATACAAAGCATATTGTTTTTTGTTGCATACTGCATATAATACTGTATATTATTATACGCCCGTTTGAAAAAACGGGACGTATTATGTATTCATCTTGTACGGGCGGGCACAGCTTGTCCACGCAATAACTAGAGTTCGACTTGACGGATTATAACCAAATTTGGTATACATGTTTATCACGGCAAGCCGAAGAAGTCTATTGATTTTCAAATATTTCCCATTACTTATCTCCCCTTGGCGGCCATTTTTATTTTTCGCACTCTATCTTTGTCCACGCAATAACTCAAGTTCTTACCACTCACCACTCGTATACATAGAACCTTTTGATTTTGTATACATGGCAAGCCAGAAGCACCTTTTGTATTTTGACCATCAATACTTATCTCTTGACAGCATTTTGAATTTTCAAGCACTATTGATAAACCTTGTCCACGCAATAACTCATGTCCTACTTGACCGATCATAACCAAATTCAGTGTACTGTTTATACGGCAAGCGAAGAAGCCATTGATTTTGAAATTTTCCGTGACTTATCTCCCTTGGCGGCCATTTTTAATTTTCGCACTATGTATCCTTGTCAATAATCAAGTTAATTACAAAGATCTAACCAAATTTACGGTAACTTTTGTTTATATGCAATTACAAAGAAGCTTTTGAATGATTCATTATCTCTCTCCTCTTGGCAGCCATTTTTAATTTTCGCACTCTGTATCCTTGTCCACGCAATAACTCAAGTTCTACTTGACCGATCGTAACCAAATTCGGTATACATGTTTATCACGTCAAGACGAAGAAGCCTATTGATTTTTAAAAATGTCCGATGACTTATCTCCCCTTGGCGGCCATTTTTAATTTTCCCACTCTGTATCCTTGTCCACACAAGAACTTGAGCTCTACTTCATCGATCATAACCAACTCGGCTGGTATACATGTTTATCACGGCAAGATGAAGAAGCCTATTTATTTTCACCTTTAGAACTCTTGTTGTTTATAGTCGGACATTCATCTGGCGACTTCCGGTTTACTGTCAGACCGGCGGCAAATTTAACGGACATGTCCGACGGACCGACAACTTTCGTGGAGACTGTTGTTGAGACGGTTCAAATAAGTGGTTACAACGTACATGTATACTTTCATGACAAAAATAAACAAGATACTAAAACATTTTCTAAAACAATTCCTACTTCTGTAATTGTATCTGGCCTATGATGGGTTAATGGAAGATAGATAGGTAAACAGCAAGGTGTGAACAGTATGATCATGTTGTTACAACAACAACAACAACAACAATAATTACTGAAACTTCCAGAAGCGCCTCCGATTCAAAGTACGTATTCTTTTATTTTGTCCTTTAAATTGTGTAGCAGATTTTGATGAAATGTCGTTTTTGCGAAGAATCAATTTCCGTGTTTACGACGTTTTTCGACACGGAAATCAATTCTTCGCAAAAACAACATAAGTATGTGCCGAATTCCCGGGACCACCAAATGCAACTCATGAAGACGTGTTTGCTGGCCATATTTCATCAAAATCTGTTGCATATTAAGGGAATATCAAACAATACTTACTTTGGAGTGGATGCACTTTCAACACTTTCTGCCATTGTTGTTGTTGTTGTAACCATGTGATCATGCATGAACCTTGAGACAGGTGGATACCATGACGACTTGTAACTGTGTATCAGCTGCCATCTGTAGCCTATTTCACCAACATTGCAAAGTATACTTTTCTAGCAAAGTATACTTTGAGGGAGTAATCATTTATTTTCCCCGAAATGCATTATGTCATATAGAACTAACGACTGCATATATTTGATGATTAAAAGTATGCAGAATTATTATACTGAATTTATTACATTATCACAGCCAAAATGGCTGTGATAATGTAATAAATTCAGTATAATAAAAATTAACAAATTTATCCTAAAATTGAAAATTTCTCCCTCAAAGTCAGGGGCATGCAAAGGATAAATTTAACTATTGGATTAATCCTTACCGGAATCCCGATATCCCTGATTTGGCTCTCAGGTACATTTTATATTAATTTGGGCTTTTCCTTGTTGTTTGAGAGTTGAATTCAGTTATTATTATACACATTATAAATGTAGTCTTATTGCTGCTAATCCGACTACTTTCAGGGAATATAGCTACATGATTCTGGTGTGGTGAGGACCTGGCATCAGTAGCCGATTTCATCAAAATTGCAAAGTATACTTATGTAGCAAAGTATACTTTGAGGGAGAAATCATTTATTTTTCCCGAAATGCATTATTTCATATAGAACTATAACGACTGCATATATTTGATGATTAAAAGTATGCACTGCAGAATTATTATACTGAATTTATTACATTATCACAGCCAAAATGGCTGTGATAATGTAATAAATTCAGTATAATAAAAATTAATAAATTTATCATTAAATTGACAATTTCTCCCCTGAAAGTATACTTTGCTAGATATTAAGTATACTTTGCCATGTTGGTGAAATAGGTGTTCCCACAATTTAAATATACAATTTTTATTATATACCTACCCATGAAATACATAGGTATACGATGTAAATAAAAGTTATATGTTCTCATCGATGAAATAAACATAAATATGACTACTTCCGCTATCTATATTCATAACGCGCACCTGCAGTGCCGGACTGCAAATAGGCTGCAAATACACATTCATTACCGTATACAGTCTAAAAAACTGCTAATTTGCATGGAGTGGTATACATGGTATATATACATGTAATTAGAATATTCATATTTTTGCAACGAATATGACATATTCGTTGCAAAAATATGAATATCCTCTATGTACTCCACAGGCTTCGTTTTAAAGAGACTGTATTTTTAAAGGTTTTACAAAATGTTAAGATCTTAACACTAAAAATGTTGTTCACTTAATTGGTGACAATACTTCACGTACATATCTGATACTCAGAATCTTTAATACTGTTATTAATTGTAAATCATGGACCACCAATGTGGGCATTATTGTAAACAGATATGATCGCCTTTCTAATTGTTTGTGTGACCCTAGTGGCATTTCATTACTACCGGTAATACAATCCTAGCAACCATGTCTGCTTTCTTTCTGTTCAAGTTTAGAATGTTGTATCTAAGGTCAATTGTACGCTACGCTTGGTTCCAGATTTAAGCAATTTCACAGCATAACGACTTGGATGTTAAAATAGGAACTTTTAATGTAAAGGGTATGGGGTCAAAAAGCAAACGCTTACAACTGATGCAATGGATTAAAGAAAATGATTTTGCTATTTGTTTTATTCAAGAAGCACATTTTACCGCAAATGAAAAAACACTATGGGAAAATGAATGGGACGGCGATGCTTTTTTCAGTGGAAATTTTAGTAATAAAGAAGGGGTGGGTATTCTAATATCACCAATTTTTGAGTATGAAATAAAACAATATATCGAAGCAGTAACCGGTAGAATGCAAGTTCTAAAAATAAGTATATCAGAAAATGATTATACACTAATTAATGTATATGGTTCGAATGAAAACAGCTTTAACTTTTACCAAAATATGGATAATTATATGGAATCTTTCGAAACCGATACATTAATAGTAGGTGGAGATTTCAACACAATTTTAGACCTGTATCTTGACAAGAAAAATGGAAGAAAAGATACAAATAAAAAGACACGAGACAAATTATTATCTATCATGAATAAATACAATCTACTCAATATTTGGAGAATTCTTAACCCTAATTCAAGAAAATATACATGGCATTCAAATACTAAGCCGCCAATATTTTGTAGACTAGACTATTTTTTAATTTCTGAAAACATAATAAATCGCATAGCAAATAGTAAGATTACCACACCGGCACAGGATATAAGTCAGATCATTCAATGGTATTTTTCTCCCGTCAATAAACGGATGAAAAAAAACCCAGTAAATATAGAAAAAAGGTAAACGGATGAAATAAATAAATCTAATAAACGAGGTCCAGGTTACTTTAAATTAAATAATAGCTTACTGTTATATGCCGAATATCAACACAATATTAGACATAATATTTCTTTAGTTGCTGAAACGAATGAAGGTGCAAATCCTAATACATTATGGGAGATAATAAAATAATAAAAGGAACGATTAGAAACGAAACTATAAGATTTGCTTCAATATAGAAAAGAAAAAAAAACAGTAAATATAGAAAAAAGGTAAACGGATGAAATAAATAAATTAGAATCAGAATACTCTAATACTACAGAGGAAGACCTTTTAACAGAACTAAATAATAAGAAAGATCAACTGCATAATATACACGAAGAAATGGTTAAAGGAATAATATTAAGAACCAAAGCCGAATGGATAGAGGGTGGAGAAAAGAATACAAAATACTAATCTCGAAAAGAAACGTGCAGAAAATAAAACTATAACTAGACTGAATATAAATAACAATATTATTACACATGACAACGAAATACTACATGAACAGCAAGAATATTATAAAAAGTTATATACAAAAAAAGACTTGCAAGCAACTAATCATGATTTTTTCACGAATAATAATGAACATATATTATCGGAAGAAGAGAAACAAAATTGTGAAGGCAAGTTATCTGAATATGAATGTAAGAATTGCATAAAGGAAATGAAAAATAACAAAAGTCCAGGATCAGATGGTATTACGGTTGAATTTTACAAACTATTCTGGAATGATATCAAAGATTATTTTATAAATTCCATGAATTATTCATTAGAGAACGGAAACTTGAGCGAATTACAAAAACAGGGAGTAATAACATTAAATGACAATGATTTATCCCTTCTTAATGTCGATTATAAAATTGCTACAAAAGCTATTGCAAACCGGCTGAAAAAAGTATTACCATCAATAATAGATCATTCACAAACTGGATTCATTAAGGGGAGATCCATTGGAGAAAACATCAGAACATTATGCGAATCGGTAGACTTTTTGAATGAAAGTAATTCTCCAGGTTTATTATTCTTTGCAGATTTTGAAAAAGCCTTTGATACAGTTGAACACGAATACCTTCTAAAGGTCATGCAATATCTTAATTTCGGCATCAACATTATTAAATGGATTAAACTTTTTTATTCAGATGCAAAAAGTTGCGTTACAAATAACGTTACCGTACTTATCAGATTTTTTCTCAATAAACCAGGTGTCCTTCAACATAGAACTAAAAGACAATGTTTGCTGATGATGCTACATTTATATTAGATGGTACACAGAAATAATTCGAAACATTAATATACCTTATAGATGAATTCAGTAAAATTTCGGGCCTCAAACTCAATACAAAAAAGTCTACAGTACTTCGGGTGGGTTCCCTAAAAAATACAACACTAATTTTTTGCCCTGCAAAGAATTTTATATGGACATCAACAAGTGCAAAAACATTAGGCATTACTTTTTCAAATGATACTAAAAATATGCACGAACTAAACCTTATATACAAGATACAAGAGTTCGTCAAAAGTCTCGAGACATGGAAAAAAAAGAAAACTAAGTTTATTAGGTAAAATCAAAACATTTGCTCTTCCGAACCTGATACATGTATATCCATTAACAATCTTACCTGACCCACCAGACTGAATAATTAAAATAATTAAAAATAAATTGTTTGATTTTCTCTGAGATGGCAAACCCGATAATATAAAGCGGAACACAATAATTCAAACATATATGAACACAGGGGTTTAAAGATGGTCGATATAGACAGTTTTATAAAAGCGATAAAAGCATCATGTGTAAAAAGAATATGTGATGATAAAAACCATGGCCAGTGGAAACTGCTACACACACAGAAACTTGAACCATTTGGTGGGAAACTAATTTTCGAATGCAATATAAAACCACAGGATATAAAACACATATGTAAAGAACATACTTTCCTATTCAATGTTTTGGCATCATGGGCTAACATCAATTTCTCAGAAAAAACGAAAGTATATCAAAAGAAATTATATGGAATAATTCTAATATAAAGTATCAAAACAAAACAATATACATCAAATCTTGGCACGAAAGAGGTATCAAATTTATAGAAGAGTTATATGATTATAGAGTAAACAGATTTGTCGGTTTTAATGATTTTGCGGAAATGTATAATATAAGGGCAGATGATTTTATCAAATACCAAGGTTTAGTAAATAATAATAATCTGCAATGGAAAGAAAAAATTAAAACAGAAAACATAAATATCGTACAAACTCTGAAACCTATTTTACAAAAAGTACAGACAAGCAATGGAGTAAATAAACTTCTATACACTATACAAACAAATACAAACAACATAGAATCAATACAATCAGAGCAGAAATGGACGAACGAATTTCCCGATTTTAATTTCGAATGGAAAAATATATACACAACTTCAATGTACCAATTTACAATAGATACCACACTACGGAATTTTCAATATAAATATTTAATGAGAATATGATAGGCACAAATAAATTATTACTTAATTGTGGCATGGTACCAAGTAGTTTATGTGATTTTTGCAGCATGAATGTGGAAAATATAAAACTTTATTCTGGGAATGCCCAAACGTACAACATGTATGGTCACAACAAAGAACATTCTTAAATGAAAAAGGTGTGGTTTACGAAGTGAATTTTAATACGATTTCATTTGGTGTAAACCAAACAAATCTTATCGCTAAACAATTTAATTTCATGATCATACTTGCAAAATATTTCTTCATTAAATGTAAATATGAAAAACAAGAATTGTCATTTAATTCGTTCATGCAATATTTGAAAAAACGAATCAATATTGAAAAAGAAATAGCCACAATGAAAGACAAGCTAGATCTACATATAATAAAATGGGGTAATTTCAACTTTTAACACCCACAAAACAATTACATGTATTAATAAAATAAAAAGACGATCAATATGTACAAGGTACCAAGTGTAGCTGAAAGTTAATTACAATGTACATGCTTATTAACAATATATGTCAACTATATTATATTATTGACATAAACGTTATAAATTACATGTTTTACGAATTACGAGAACAGAAGGCAGACCTCTTTATCTTTTTTCTCTTTCCTATAACTCTCTTCTTAAAAAAACTCTTCTTAAATAAGCGCACTTTCTAAATATATTATGTATGCTCTTTTCTAGTGACATGTCATGTGATTTCAACTATGTTTTGTTATACAATATGTACATAATACATGATGTATTTAAAATTTTTAAATAAACCATTTAGTAAAAAAAAGAGAAAGAAATAGGCTACTGATCAGGTTATTCTAAGTTCAGGACTTGCATATGTAAATATTAAGTTCTAATTTCGGGATTTTCCCCACATCCATACTGGTGAAATATGGAATTTGCTGTTGGAACTCCTTACAAATAATACACTGTGAAGAGAACACTAAAAATTGCGCGCCTGTTTTCTTGGAAACCACGAGCTACCATGCAAAATGTTTAATTTTTAGGTTACCTGAGCGAAGCTTATGTGAGCTATTGTTACCGCAAAGTGTCCGTCGTCGTCGTCCGTGAACATTTTCAAACGTCTTCTCCTCGGTAACCATTGGGCCTATAGTTACCAAACTTCATGGTCATGGTCCTTAGGTAGGGGGATTGCAAAATTGTTAAAATGACGTCATTACGTAATCAAAGATGGCCGCTGTCTAAAAATAGCACAAATTCTTCAAAAATCTTCTTCTCAAGAACCGCCAACCGTATTTCGACACAACTGGGTATGAATGATCGATGTACAATGCTCTTTCAAAGTTGTTAAAATGGTGACCCCTGGGTCAAAAATGGGAATCCATGGCCCGTGGGGTCAAATTGTGATCAAATTTTATTTTTGACCGAATATGGTCAGGTCATATATCAAATTGAAGGTATCGATGAGGCGATTGCTCTGGTGCAATATTTGTCGGAATCGGATGATTATGTCATCCATGATGGCCACCAAAAGGTCCATTTATTCAAGATTTTGAACGTCTTTTTCTTAGGAACCACATGGCCGATGCTGGCCAAACTTCATAGGAAGTTAAGATCCTTGGGTGAAGAATTTTCAGATTTGGTAAAATGAGAGTCATCGCTTAATTCAAGATCACCGCCATCTAAAAATAGCACAATTTTTTTAAAACACATGAACTCAATTCTCCTCTGGTATTCATGGAGTCAGGTGAGCGAATTTGGGCCATCATGGCTCTCTTGTTATTACAGTCAAAATAAGTTATTTGAAAATTTGGAAAGGGTCTCGACTAATCTAGAATGTTAATGTGATTGAACACATTCCAAACATGCACTCAAATATATCTGGTTCATAGAAACAGTTGAGTAATTTGGATTTCAAAAAGTTTACATGACGTCACATTTGACGTCGCACAACGTAACGTCAAAACGCGGGAAAATACGTCATTTTATAACTATTCATGCGCACATCATAATTCATTGATTATAATCTCAAAAATAGACTAAATGTGCATATGTATCCGCCGTGGATGTGTAATAAATAGGATATTCCATCGTACATGTTTGATTAGCAGAAATAATACACTCGTGTCCGTCGGCATCCGTGCAAGCAACTTGTTTGCTATGCTCACTCGTTGCTTACGCGGAAGCCGACGCGACACACACTCGTGTATGATTTCCCGCTATTCAAAATATACGATGGAATATCTTCTATTTAACCCTTTCAACGCCACATGCTTGTATAGTGGTATTGGCAAAATGTGTAGATCCAGTTTCATATTTTCATATTTTAAAAAAAACAAAAACACCCCTTTTTCATAAATGGACTAGTCTGAAAATAATTTTGTGACAGTTGGATTGGTTGCAAAATTAACATATCAAAATCCATTCCAGTTACTTATGGGTGAAACGGTTAAATAAATAAATAAATACATACTACCGTCTATTTACAGGCCGTGGAGAGATGTATTGCCACTGCAGGATTCAGTGTGGGAGAGTTCTCCGCGCTGGTTGTAGCTGGTGCCCTCCAGTTTGAGGATGGTAATTATTGTGCGTGTGTCTGTCTGTGTGTCACCACTACTATTGCTCCATTTTCAATGGTAATAATCAGTAGCCTATTTCGCCAACATTGCAAAGTATACTTATCTAGGAAAGTATACTTTGAGGGAGAAATTTTCAATTTTATAAATTTATTAATTTTTAGCCAGGTTTTTTGAAAAAAAATCCAGGCTATTGGATTGGCGAAAGCGGGCGGGCGGGCGGGGTGGCGGGCGGGCGGGCGGCGGGCGGCGTCCACAATCAATGTTAAGTTTTCGTGTTTGAGTCCATTTCTTTGTTACTGTACCACCTAGGACCACCAAACTTTCACAGCTTCATAATCAAGGGGTGCCCACCACATATCACTATCCAACATGTTACTTTTTTTTTAACTTGACCCATTTTTTCCGCGCAGTCGACTTAGCCATTTTCAATGTTAAGTTTTCGCGTTTACAATGTTAAGTTTTCGTGTTTAAGTCCATTTCTTTGGTACTGTACCACCTAGGACCACCAAACTTTCACAGCTTCATAATCAAGGGGTGCCCACCACATATTACTATCCAACATGTTACTTTTTTTTTAACTTGAACCATTTCTTCCGCGCAGTCGACTTAGCCATTTTCAATGTTAAGTTTTCGCGTTTACAATGTTAAGTTTTCGTGTTTAAGTCCATTTCTTTGGTACTGTACCACCTAGGACCACCAAACTTTCACAGCTTCATAACCAAGGGGTGCCTACCACATAAAACTATCCAACATGTGACCATTTTTTTTACCTTCACCTATTATTTCTACGTAATTGACTTTCAACGTTAACTTTTTAACGTACGTCTGGTTAAAAGTTTTTTGTTATACTATATCTCTGCAACTGCTTCGCCCATTACCTTGAAACTTCAAATGCGTGTTTATCATCATCCATATTTTCATTCCACCCCCCAACCGTGCGGCCCCTGTGCCCAATGTCAAGGTCAAATTTCTTTGAATTTTTTTGTTAAAGTTTTTTAGTGTACTATATCTTTGCAACTGCTTCACCCATTACCTTCATACTTCACATGGGTGTTTATCATCATTGTCGCACCTGCTTGCAGAAAGCGCGATATCGTCGGCATTTTGGCATACGTTGGAAAAAACCTGGCCTTCGTGGCTTTGCCTCATTTCTTGTTATTATACTGAATTTATTACATTATCACAGCCAATTTGGCTGTGATAATGTAATAAATTCAGTATAATAATTCTGCATACTTTTAATCATGAAATATATACATTTGTTACTTCTACATTTATATGAAATAATGCATTTCAGGAAAAATAAATGATTACTCCCTCAAAGTATACTTTGCTAGTAAAGTATACTTTGCAATGTTGATGAAATATGCTACTGATAAGTTCCACAGTCAATGTTGTATTTCGCCGTAAAAGTATATTTTGTTGTCACTCATTTGAACCTTCTCATGGAATGAGAGGTAACAATATACTTTTCATTAATTATCGGGCACCCATTTAACCCATTTCAATCTACAGTAAATACTATTTTTATGCCCCACCACGATAGTGGAGGGGACATTTATTGTTATCCTTGTATGTCCCGTCCTAGCTACACACTTGAAGTTTGGTATTTAGCTTCCTTATGATGAGTAGATGCGCAAAGTTTATTTCGATATTTGATTTGACCCCCGGGTCACGGATTATCTCCCCATTTTCGAATTTAGCAGTTTTGCATTGTAACTCGTAATGCATCTGTACATCTACTAAATTGTAATAGGTACATACCTGAAATGTGGTACATGTATGTATGTAGCTTCCTTATGATGGGTACATGCACAAAGTTTATGTCCACCTTTTATTTGACCAGTGCTCCAGATAAGCTTTGTGTCTGAAGCGTACTGATTTCAAAATCATTGCGTACCGGTATTTTACTTTTACAAATGGATTATTGATTTTTTTCATTACTAAGGCCAGTTTTTTTTTATTAGTTGGTTTACAGATCCGCCGACCCGATTTTTTGACAATGTGGAAAAAAATAAAAAATTTAATTTCCGATTTTTTTTTAGATTTTTTTACCTCCGATCCAAAAAAAAAAAAGTAAGTGCCGAGAAAAGTAAGTGGCGGAAACCGGATCTTAGCAGCAGCGACAACAACAACAACCTGTGAATGGACGATTCAATATGATTTGATATATCTCCAATATGATTTGATATATCTCCATTTCAGATTGAATGCAAAAATTCAAAACCTTAACACTCGGGTAAATGGCCTATATTTTCTGTTTTCTTGCTCCGATGTGCTTCATATTTCATGTATGCGTTCTTCCTAGGGTCCTCTACCGCTCTGCCACAAATCCACACTCACTGCCACAAATCCACACTTGTGCCACCCCCACTGATATTCGTTTCAACTATATCGCCGCTTCGTTGTCTTGTATTTAAAATTATACCAGATACGGTGGATTATATGTACGCATTACGCAACCCATTTTACAGTGATCAACATTCAACAGTATGTGAATATGAAACTGAGTTGCTATGTAGAATAAATAAAGGAAGAAACTTGCTGAACCGACTCCCTACGTTAACCGACAAACTCTTGGTCCGAGACGATGCCGGTTTAACACAAGTTTCACTCTATCACAATCACTGGCCTTTTTGTTTTTTACCGACCACAAACCGACCCAACCATGAGCCTTAAAAAGGTGAACCGACCCAACCATGTGCCTTAAAAAGGTGATTTTTATGGTGTTCGGACCGTCCGTCTGTCCGTCACACGTTCGGTTAACCACTTCGTAACAGTTTCTCAAACCGGCCATATCTTCTACATAAGTTGCTCAAGTTCTTCAATATTTCAACACATCATTCATTGTATGTGTGCTATACCTGCCTTGTCATACTTTATATTACCTTGACCTTTTGACCTTCACAGGGCTGCTGAAAGGACTTAGCAATTTCGGTTAACCAGTTTGTCACAGTTTCTCAAACTGGCCATAGCATCTACATAAGTTGCTTAACTGCTTCAATATTTCCATACTTCATTCATTTGCATGTATGCTACACCTGCCTTGCCATACTACATATGACCTTCACCCTTTGACTTAACACTTTTGGTTCACCCGTTTGTCTGTTTCTTCAATATGCCGCCGGTGGCATCCGCGTTCGACACTTCTTTTTTTTTATTATTATTTTTTATTTCCCCGACCGACCCAACCCTGTGCCAAAAAGAATAAAAAAATTGAAAAAACTTTTTTTTATTTTTATTTTTTTCCGACCGACCGACCCGATCTCGTGGAAAAAAAATCTGTAAGCCAACAAATAAAAAAAAACTGGCCTAAATAGGGAACAAATGATAAAAAAAATATAACAAACACTGTTTGCTTTTTGCAGCTCAACTAAGTGAATTTTCAATTAATATAATAAATTCAAGTATAATAATTCTGCATACTTTTAATCATCAAATATATGCAGTGGTTAGTTCTATATGAAATAATGCATTTGGGGAAAAATAAATGATTACTCCCTCAAAGTATACTTAGCTAGATAAGTATGTTTAGCAATTTTGGTGAAATCTGCTACAGGATGGGCACAGTTCACTGTGATGTCAGTGTAACACCAACCATGTTTCTACCACAGGTTGAAGTAACGGACCGAGGTCTATAAATACATTAAATTTGCCTAAAAGCATCAATAAATGAAAACAAACAAGCTAAAGCTAAACAAATGTGTTTACTCCCTCCTATATATAGTAGACTTATATGGTTGGAGTAAACAAACAATTTAACTTATTTTTTTTCATTTATTGATGCTTTTAGGCATATTTAATGTATTTATAGACCTTGGTCCGTTTCTTCAACCGGTGGTTTCTACGTAACAGGATAGATCATTGGCAGGATGCCGGAACATACATGTACCTGCAGAACAATACCACAATTTTCCAACTTACTGTATGTGGCTGTGACTGGAGAAATGGGGCTTATGGCATTTGTGACCAGTGTAACTCCTGACCAAATAACACGCTACTGTAGCCTGATGACAATCTATATAGTGCTTGTTTGAAGCATGATGGGTGTTTTATTGATTGAATGGCGAACAGTGCAGATCTTGATTAGACTGTGAGAACACACAGGCTGATTTTGATCTACATTGGTCGGAAAACCCATAAGCCCCATTTCTCTTGTCACAGACACATAATATAAGGTCACCACCCTACTGGTCTCTTGATCACTAATCACAATGTGAGTGCCAGAACATTTCAACACTTACCGTAATACAATCTTGTTGTCTGTTTCTTTTTATTTATTATATATTTTTCTTAGTAAAAAAACATGTTTTAAAAGCACATACGTCGATAAAACATGGTTTACAGCACTTTAGAAGGAAATTATTCTAAAGTGCTGTCAAACCATGTTTTTGATAAGAAAAAAAAAGTTTGTTATCTCACCTGAGCACAGTTATGGTGTGTGTGTGGAGCCTTTCATATTTGTTCAAATGGAGGTTGTCGCATAATCCAAAATGGCCACCATAGAATATTAGGTCTAATTCTTAAAATATCTTGTCACGAACTGCCAGACCGATTTCAACGAAACTTGGCAGGAATGATCGATAGTCAATGCTCTTTCAGATTTGTTAATATGATGAATCACGTCTAAGGAATCAAGGAGATGATCGCTCCGGAGCATGTTTTGTCAAAATCAAATGATTACGTCATCCAAGATGGCCGCCAAAAGGTCCATAATACAATGTAAATCAATTTAGTAAGATGTGTAATTTCAAAATTTTGGGTTTTCCCCATCTTAAATCCCCATAGACATCTTCACAGAGTAAAGATGTCTATGGGGATTTAACATGGGGAAAACCCAAAAGATTTTGGGGAATTTGTTTAGTCGCCTTCAGAGTTGGTAGATTTATGTTATTATCTGTTTTATAAATTGCTTGTTTGCTTATTCGAGGCTAGAAATGCAAAACTGACCCGTTTTTCCCTCTGATCCGTTAACCCTCCATGGACTGTACATATTTCGAGACAACATGAACGATTTTTCAAATGACTTTTTATGAACTTGCAGAGGAATTTTGATGGAACTTGGTATATATAATCGACACTCTGTGCCATTTTTTATTTACTTTATATAGGCCCATTTGTGCCTCTTGTTTAATTTCCCGCCACTTATATTGAACCGCCAATCAATTGCAGCTGTAAAGCTGATAAAGCACCGAGCCGAGTACATGGATGAAGCAGCACAGTCAATGCCAGGAGGAATGATGTCTGTGTTCATTAGCCACCAGTCAGAGCTGCAGAAAGCCTTGGTGGCAGCAAAGGAATATTGTAGTTCTCAATTCGGCATTCCGGAACCAGTCTGCTCCGTCGCAAACTTCCTGTGCACCGATTGTAAAGTGTTAGCAGGACATATAGAGGTACTTAAGCTGTATTAACACTTAACCCTCACCACGCTGAATTAAATTGTCGTCTGCTGGATATGTTTTATATTAAATGTTTTGACAAAAATATTATTTGGCAGCACATGACAATCGTCTCCTCTGGAGACGATTCTCATGTGCTGCCAAATAATTCTTTTGTTAAGAATTAAGGCAAAGATGAAAAACAACAGATGACAATTTTTGTCTCCCGCTTAGTAAGGGTTAACACTACTTTCACAGTCTGTTCCACATTTTTGGGCCGACTAACTTTTGGCTATTAAACACATTGAATATAAGAAATATTTTAAATGCAAGTACTTTTTCATCAATAACAAAACCCTCCCCAAATGTTTTTGTTTGATGAATATTCATAAAATATTGATTTTATAGCCAAGCAAGAAATGTGGCCTGTCGGCACAAGAATGGTGGCAGATTGTAGAAAATGTGGCAAAGTTAGTTAACCAAAGTGATAAGTATTAACAAGCACATTTATGAAGGTGAAAAGGTCAAGGTCATATTAAGGGCACCATGGATGTGTGGCATTTGTCCACAAGTATGATGTATTAACATATTAAAGTAATCCATCAAGGGATATAGAAGTTATGACAGACATGAGAAGCTCCGGCGAACTTATTAAAGGTACATGCCCACTCAGTAGACACAAACTGTGTGTGTTCTTTATATCAAGAGACATCATCTGAGACACTTTCTGGAAAAATAAACATTAATTCACCATTACCCCACGTATTGATTGGCATTATTATACATTTTTTTTATGAGACATTTTATTTTCCCACATTAAGAAGTTTTCCGGAGTTTCTCAATTCTGTCATAACTTCCATATTCCTTGAAGGATTATTTAAATATTTCAACACAGCATACTTGTAGACAAATGCCACACATCCATGCTGCCCTTAATATGACCTTGACATTTTGACCTTCACAACTTTTAACATTAAGAAGTTTGCCAGAGTTTCTCAATTCTGTCATTACTTCTATATCCCTTGAAGGATTTCTTTAATGGTTCAATACATAATACTTGTGCACAAATGCCACACACCCATGCTGCACTTAATATGGCCTTGACCTTTTTACCTTGACAACTTTGAATTTGAGTTTCTCAATTCTGTCATAACTTCTATATCCCTTGATGGATTACTTCAATATTTCAATACATCATACGTGTGCCACAAATGCATGCTGCCCTTAATGTGACCATGACCTTTTGACCATGACAACTTTGTGAACTTGTTCACACATTAATAAGTTCTCTGGAGTTTCTTAATCCTGTTATAACTTCTATATCCCTTGATAGATTACTTGAATATTTAAATACATGAAACCTGTGGACAAATTCCACACATCCATGCTGCCCGTAATGTTATGACCTTGATCTTATGACCTTCACAACTTTTAACTTTTGCACACACTAAGAAGTTTGCCGGAGTTTCTCAATTCTGTCATATCTTCTATAGCCCTTGAAGGATTACTTTACTATTTCAATACATCATACATTATAGCTGTGCACGAATACATTAATACTAGTGCACGAATACATTAATACTAGTGCACGAATACATTAATACTAGTGCACGAATACATTAATACTAGTGCACGAATGTCACACAATCATGCTGCCCTTAATATGATTTTCACCATTTCATAATCACAAATGTGCTTATGAATGCTTATCATTTTCGGTAATTTACTTTGCTGCTGTTTCTCCAATCGGCCACGGGGGCATTTGTGTGCCGACAGGCCACATTTTCTTGTTATTTTTATGCCCCCGCTACCGAAAGGTACGGGGGCATATAGTGTTACCGACGTCCGTCCCGTCCGTCCATCCGTGCGTACATCCCGATATTACCATATTCTTTAGTAACTTCTACATGGCTTCACATATTATGTCAATATTTATACACGTGATACATATGAACATGCCTTATACACTCCACCCCCCAGTACTTCGACCTTGACCTTTGGCCTTGACCTTTTCCACTTTAAATGTTTGCTTGGCACTTTGGGACAAATCTACGTGCACGTTTATCTTATGCCCCCGCTACCGAGAGGTACGGGGGCATATAGTGTTACCGGCGTCCGTCCGTCCCGTCCGTACGGGCACACATTAGGGTACTTATGGGGTAGGGGGCGTGGCCTAAGACAATAGAAGACAATGGAACTTATTCCGTACCCCGTAAGCCTATTGTGTCTTACGGGGTATTTCCTTTGATCTTTTATATAGCAAGTACCCCCTAAGGTCCGAAATGTCCGTCCGTCCGTTCATCCCGTCCGTCCGTACGTCCCAATATTACCATATTCTTTAGTAACTTCTACATGGCTTCACATATTATGTCAATATTTATACACGTGATACATATGAACATGCCTTACACACTCCACCCCCCAGTACTTCGACCTTGACCTTTTCCACTTTAAATGTTTGCTTGGCACTTTGGGACATATCAGTGCACGTTTCTCAAT
The DNA here is from genome assembly GCA_029237695.1 of Conchocele bisecta. Taxonomy (NCBI): domain Eukaryota; kingdom Metazoa; phylum Mollusca; class Bivalvia; order Lucinida; family Thyasiridae; genus Conchocele; species Conchocele bisecta. The sequence goes on along the minus strand of CM055265.1, from coordinate 3,271,937 downwards.
CCTACACTAACTTCTCATACTTTTGCTAATCGCTAATATATACATGATATATGAACATGCCTTACACACTCCACCACCCGTGATTCGACTGACTTCGACCTTGACCTTTTCCACTTTAAATGTTTGCTTGGCACTTTGGGACATATCTACGTGCACGTTTCTCAATCCTACACTAACTTCTCAATACTTTTGCTAATCGCTTAAATATTTATACATATGATATTACATGCCCACACCTCCACACAGTACTTCGACCTTGCCTTTGGCCTTGACCTTTTCCACTTTAAAATGTTTGCTTGGCACGGACAAATAGTGCACGTTTCAATCCTCACTAACTTCTCAATACTTTTTGCCAAAAATATTTATACACTGATCTATGAACAGCCCTACACACTCCACCACCCAGTACTTCGACCTTGACCTTGACCTTTTCCACAAAGGTTGACGTTTGACTACCTCTACTTTAAATGTACTTAATCGCACTTTGGGACAAATCTACGTGACTTGACGTTTACTCACTACTACATAATCTTCTCATACTTTTGCTAATCGCTTAATCGACACATGATACATATGAACATGCCTTACACACTCCACCAGCCATTACTTCTACCTTCACCTTTGGCCTTGACCTTTTCCACTTTAATTGTTTACTTGCCACTTTGGGACAAATCTACGTGCGCGTTTCTCAATCGTACACTAACTTTCACACACGCATTGCTCCAATGGTCCTCTACCGCCCTGTGACAAATCCACATTCGTCCTGCCCCCACTAAGCACAGGGTCAAGGTCACAGACTTGGTGCATTTGAAACCTTAACATTCAGTTAAATGGCTTATAATTTGTGTTTCCTTGCTCGGATCTGCTTCACATTTCACACACACATTGCTACAATGGTCCTCTACCGCCCTGTGACAAATCCACATTCGTCCCGCCCCCACTGAGCCCAGGGTCAAGGTGCGTTCAAAACCTTAACGCTCGGGTAAATGGCTTATAATCAAATATGCCTCGTTTTCTTTGGCTGCCAGCGGGGGCATTCGTGTGCCGACAGGCCACATTTCTAGTTACAAAATGGTCCCCTTTTCTGCATAATGGAACCGTCTCAAACTTTACATGAAATAATCCATGTCAGTTACTTGGGGGTGATAGTTATTGGGTTTTTGCTGACTGACAACTGGAATCTATGGAGATGCATATTTGACTCAATTAATCCGATCAGCACACTCAACTATCTACTGACATGACTTGATGAGCAGGGCTCCAGATATGGAATTTTAATTGAGTATTGTCCCTCCATCATTTCTGAAGCAATTGGGTATTTCAAAATTTGAATTTTGTAAAATAAAATCACACTACTGTTTATATATGAACAGACAGCAAGTATTGAATGGTTTGCTTCGAAATGAAAACATGTCTTGGCATTTCATTAGAATTGTCTCCTTGGAGACAATTCTAATGAAATACCAAGATGTGTTTTCATGGAAAATAAGAAAAATGTGCTATATTTGTGGTCGGTTTATTGTTTTCTGCAGCATGATAAAGGTACCACATATTTTTTATTGCTTGATACTCGTTACTGCTGATTTCAATTGGGTTTTTAGCAATTTTAATATTTAAGCAAATACGCAGCTTATCTGGAGCTCTGGATGAGTATAGTTAATTTTGTCTCACCCACGTTAGTAGAAAGTGAGATATAGCTTTCACAATTCCGGCAAAGGCAATGGCATAGGCAGCGGCATCGACGGTGTCATCGTTGTCGGCGTGAACAATTTTTATTTACATGTACGTCCAAATGTTGAATATATATTTTGCTCCATTACTCAGATCATTGGCAATTTCATCAATAGCTTCTGCACATTCATGGCTATCCATCCATACCATTGATGGTTATCCACTCATTCAGGTGACCTTGACCATGGTCCGACAGGAGTGTGTGGCTGCTTCAATTTTACATCTGATTATCCTCATTGTATCCCTTGTTCTCGCCTTCGTGTCGTGCCTTCTGAAGGAAGGGGTGCTTATGCTATACTCCTGGCGGCCATTTCACTAAAATTCGTAAGACTAAAATGTTTCTTAGTGCAAAATTGTGATAGTCTGTAAATATCTCATTAACAATCTTTTCTTGTAAACAATTATTGGATTTACATTTATTGAGCAATATGCAGCCTGTGCTCAAGAAATGTAAATCCATCAATTGAAATTTCCAGACGATCCTAAATTTGCGCTTACAAACATTTTAGTCTTACAAAGTTTAGTGAAACAGGCCCCTGGTGGTGTCCGTGTCCGGCTGTCTGTCCATCCATCTATCCATCCATCTATCCATCCATCTATCCATCTATCCATCCATCTATCCATCCATCTATCCATCCATCTATCCATCCATCTATCCATCTATCCATCCATCTATCTATCCATCCATCTATCCATCCATCCATCTATCCATCCATCTATCCATCCATCTATCCATCTATCCATCCATCTATCCATCCATCTATCCATCCATCTATCCATCCATCCATCTATCCATCCATCTATCCATCCATCCATCTATCCATCTATCCATCCATCCATCTATCCATCTATCCATCCATCTATCCATCGTTAACATTATTTGTTTAGAAAATTAAATAACATGTATAGCAAAATTTAAGAATGAGCCTTCTTTTTATTTCACTATGGTCCAATATCGATGTTGTTGCGAAAAAAATATTTCCTCCTGTTAAATCCCCATAGATGTCTTGAATGAAGATGTCTATGGGGATTTAACATGGGGAAATTTTTATGATTTCAGAAATAATTTCTTAATTAGATCATTTCCAAGCTAAGCAACCAGATTTCAGAGTCAATTTCCAAAATATTTTACGAAATTAAAAGAAGGCGTATTCTTTTAAATTTCGATAAAAGTTAATATAGAAAAAAATATGTTTTTTGCATTGGTTATTATATAGCCGGTAAATTTGGGCAGGTTTCGTGAAACAGACTATAATTTTGTTACAGGCCCTAAGATTTATTGAACAGTACAGGAAACATTTTAAATTACTGCGGACAAAGTGGTTGCCGGTATCTGGCGCGTTTCACACACAGATGATGAAAGTTGGTGGCGCGCCCATCAGGTTCCAGCACCTACTCAACACGGTGGACATTCAAGATCCAACAATTACCGTCCACTCCAACATTGATGGGAAGCAGTGAGTAGTGCCGTGTGCACCACCTTGTTGGTTACATTCCACCATTGATTGCCACTATATAATTTAACTCTTTGCATGCTGGGAAATTTGTGGGCTATAAATAGTTCAAAAATATCAGATGTCAATTCATTATATTTTCTTTTATTTCTCCTTATAAATGTCATGAATATGTCTTGCAATTTCATTAGAATTGTGTCCAGAGGACACAATTCTAATGAAATTTCAGGACATATTTACAGAGAGAAATAAAACATATACTCCTAATTTGATTGGCGGATATTTTCACCGCTAGCATGCAAAGAGTTAACAGTCACCGGGATTTATTTAAAATACATTTAGAATGGAATACTTTCTGTCAGACTAGCGTTTTCATAATGAATTAGCTTGTGCACAGTAAAATATGGGGAGAAATCAAGGGGTTGACAATCATGTAAGACATTCCCATGACTTGGAAGGCATGCTTGATTAAAAAAGCAGACGCTCGAGAATGGATCAATGGATAGGATCATGTGATGTATGAGGGGTGTTCCAATAATAATGACATTGATGTATTATTTCGCTCAGATTGTGCAATCCATGTGTGAAAACACATTGTACCGGTAGTGTAGTCATTGACTCGTGTCACAGGTAAAAATCGGACTGATACGTTCACTGACCTCGGTGCAATGTACATGTCTTTATAGCATACTCGTTACACTATATAGAAAATGACTGTCAATAGAGCTGAAAATGCGTTAGAGATTAGGGTCTATATAAAAGGAAGGTCTCTGCTTGGCCTGAAGGCAAACAACATCCACCAAGAGGTGTGTGAGATTTATGGGGAAGGTCAACTGTCCCTCAAAACAATTTTTAGGTGGATTGCTAAATTTCAGTCGGGACAGTAGCAGTTGAAAGATGCTGCTCGTCCGGGTCGTCCTAGGACATCTACCACTAAAAGTTATGTAGAGAAAGTTCGGGTTATTCTCAAAAACGATGCTAGGTTGACTGTAAGGCAGATAGCGTGAATGACGAACTTGTCTTTAGCACGTGCGACCCCAGTGCGACCCCGTTAGTACACGGAAGTCCGGCGACATACAACTTTCCGTGTTGCTTATCCGAACCGTGCTAGATCCGTTCTCGCCCAAGACGCATCATAATGTCAACAAAAAATACATGTACACTGTACACTGTGACTGCGAATGAACGACGTCGTCAATGCCTATAATATGCCATAAGTTTTCACTGTTATCTTCGCATGTAATAAATATATTGAATCCAAGAATTGTTAATGTCAGGTTTTATTTATTCATCATGTTCATGTAGAATGTAGATCTACGCAGGTCCGTGCAATCCATTACTGTAAACGCGTGTAGAAAAAAGTGTAGTAATGATGACGCAATGACCCAATGACCGATATCCTGTTCCATCAGCTGCAACGTCACGTGACAAGCTCGTGCGTTGCAATCTGTGTTTACTCATAAGACTATTCCACCTGTGGGTTTGAGTACAAACCTGTATAGACACGTTTTGCCCGACGTGTTATAATATTGCGCCAGTTCTTGAGGTAATCAGGCTTATCACGTGAGATTTTCGACGAAGATGAATCTGATAATAGTGTACATTTTCTGTAAATGATATCGAATGTGGACGAATATTAAATTAGTAATTATTATGCATTTGCTCTGAAAATGTTGATCAACTTTCCGATATATTTGCAGAAAAAAGTCAAATAATTCTCGGCGAAATTCTCAGTTATATATTAAAGTTGATTATCTCGTTCACTGGCTCAATTATGACGTAGCGAAACAAGGCCAGTTTTAGTTGTCACGTACACATTTGTGTACATGCGCCGGGGGCGTGGTCAGTGCTGTAACAATTTAGTTAATCTGGGTTGAGTTAATCTGAGCGACTGATACGCGATCTCCGATTGGTCAGCCTTTACACCTAATTAATATTCCACCAATGGTGAGCGCGAACGCATGCCGGAAAAATGAAATCGAGCACATAGCAATTAGCACTGCTTTGTTACTGGGACCAATAATTGATTTTATTCCCAGTTTGCTCGGATTAATTTACGAAATGTGCAAACGTGATCAGCTGCACATTCACATCGTTGAGATAAAAGGAGGCTATGCGTCCATAAAACAAAAACAAATCTTCAATTTTGGGTCTAATTTGGGAAAGAATCGCAAATTTAACACGATTTCTGACAATAGTCGTGTTACAAATTTAACACGATTTTGATATACAAATAGGCAAAAAATTCGGGAGCCAAGGCACAACCGTGTACTAACCGAAATCGTGTTATAGTGAAGCGTGTACTAACGGGGTCGCACTGTATTGTGACATAGTTTTTGCAGAAAGAAAAGGTCACAGCTCTTCCCAACCCACCTTACTCTCCAGACCTGGCTCCCTGTGACTATTTCCTACGTCCAAGACTGGAAATATCAACTTTCATTATTGGAAAGAGATACAAACTCTAGGTCCTGCCCTTGGGTCCAGCCATGTATCAGTGTCCCTTGGTGGGTATTACCTCTTTCAGACTAATGGAAAAATGTTTTTCAGAACGGGATCGAGATTACTCCAAAATGTGTGTTTTGTACAAGGGGGGAGTACATGTATTCTCTTTTTTGAAGGGACTCCCATAAGATGAAAATGAATCAGCAAATACTTTCAGTTTGGTTATACAACATCTAATGACATTATTTTTGGAACACCCCTCGTATGAATACGTGACGAGCAGTAAAATGAAAATTCTCTCAATATTTTTGTTGCAGGAGTAAATGTATATGTCTTCTAATAATTTCAATCCGAATTTCACCAGTAACCACAAACGGTTAGCTCAAAGCAAGCAAAATGTTTCGCACTATTTCTTCAATATGTACTACTTTCGATTTACTGGAATGAAACCTTGGCCACGAACTTGTGAAACATGCAAAAATAAATTCCCTAATAAAGTCTAAAAACATTTTGACTACACAAATGAAAGTGGTATTGGCAAATAGTGTAGATCCAGATGAGCTGGCCCGTCACGAGCCGTCCCACAGGATCTGCATTTTTCACAAATACCACACACAGGTCTGTAGTGTTGAATTTGTTTTTGTTTGTTTGTTGCGGTTTAACGGCCTATCAACAGCTAAGGTCATTTAAGGCCGGGTCAATGGGTTTAGTACTAAATCCCATATATTACCTGTACAAGTACATGTACAAATGGGGAGAAAATCCCAAAATCAGAACTGAATATTTACAATAAAAATCTACATTCAGCCCTGAAATCAGAATAATCCTCTGTAGTGTTGACAGGGTTAATGCGACCCTTCTTGCATTGACCCCTTCAATTGAGGTCATTGAATACACTGAGCATACAGTATGGGTTTGTAGACTGACATTAGGCTGTAATGGTCAGGGCTCCAGATAAGGAATTAGTAATTGAGTATTTGCATTCCATCATTTCTGAAGCAATTGGGTATTTCAAAATTTTAATTGGGTAAAATAAAATCACTCTACTGTGTACACATCAACACACAGCAATTATTGAATTAGTTTGCTTCGAAATGAAAACGTATCTTGGCATTTCATTAGAATTGTCTCCTTGGAGACAATTCTAATTAAATACCAAGATGTGTTTTCATGGAAAATAGGAAAAATATGCTATATTTGTGGTATGTTTATTGTTTTCTGCAGCATGATAAAGGTACCACAAAATTGGTATTGCTTTTTGATACTCGCCACTTCTGATTTCAATTGGGTTTTATGGCAATTTCAATAGGGTATTTACACAAATACACAGCTTATTTGGAGCTCTGAATGGTAATACATGTACATATATGTTTGCCTGTCGTCATCAGGTGATGGCACATTGCATACATCGAGGGTTCAGCGCAATACGGTCGTAACTGATTTTTTTTCAAAATGGACTTTATTGCATTTTCTAATGTATTTTCTGGTAATACAGCATATGTAAAAAGATTAGAATTGAATTCCAATATTCAACTCAAAAGGTCGTAACTCAAAATCACCAAATAATCTCAGCGCAGCACAGTTGTAACTCGAATTACATGTGCAACGTAAATGTAAATGTAAATGCTTAGATTTAACGACGGCACTGGCTTGATGACCTTGCATGTCGTCTCCCAAGAAGGGGAGAAAGGAAGGAGGTGGATACAGAGGAAACCGGCCCCAGGGGGCCTAGCTCTTATTAGAATAGTCCCCTCTGGTTCTTTAACGTGCCCAGACTCTCCTTCAAATATGATACACGGGGCCGCCATTTAAAGTCCCCATCCGAAAGGACTAGTAGAGCAGGAAATACAAAGTATCTCAGAAATACTGACGACTAGGTACTGAACCCTGAATCGAACCCAGGTCGCCAGCGTGGCAGTCCGACGGTGTTACCCCTCGGCCACGGTCTGCTCTTACTCTCAAAAGGTCGTAACTCAAAATCGCCAAAGCAATCTCAGCGCAGCACAGTCGTAACTCAAATTACATGTGCAACATATTTGTGCTGCATTTTATACAGAATTGTGGTGGATCTATAAATAACTACTTGGTATTTAGTAAAAATATGATATTACGTTGTACATAAAAATATTTAAACATTTAAAAACAATTACAAGTTTAGAGAGAGAAAAATAATCTTGGAATGCAAAAACAATTTCAGCGCAATACGGTCGTAACTCCAGTTATTTGTACAACAGTTTTGTGCTGCATTTTAAACAATATTGTTGTAGCTACACAATGATATTTTGATATATAAATAATGATCAAGTTGTAGTTTGTCAGAAAACAATATTACATTTAAAATTTACATTTTTTAACTAAAAAATATGAAATTGAAAATAATGTTTAACTGACAAATAAGTTCAATGCAATACGGTCATAATCTTTTTTTCATTGACCTTTTCTTAGCATTTTCAGTTTTATGTTGCGTGTAAATCATCATGATCACTAGGCCTCGACAAATCCACTCGTCCGCTCGTATTGACGAGTGAATTTTGGATCCGGACCAGTGGAGGAATAAAATTAAAAAAATAAAACCTTAACATTTAAATATATAGGATTAGATTATAGAAATGAATGGCATTTTTGTGGAATTTACTAGGGTATAAACTTGGAAAAGTCGCGGGAATACTGGACGAAGGCCGGAAGGCCTCGTCCAGTATTCCCGCGACTTTTCCAAGTTTATATCCCCGATATATTCCACAAAAAGGCCATTCATTCCTTATAATTCAAGGATTTGAAATAAATTCATCAAGAAAATGTGTTGAGGAAATTTTTAGCATAAATTTAAAATTTCAGCCAGCAAACTTGAGAAAAAAAAAGTGGATATTCATGAACAGAATTAATACTTGGAGAAGTTCCCAAATCAGTTTTCATATTACTTCACCAGTAACTAGTGTTTGTTTTTTCACAGAACCACTTTCAAAACCTACCCGCACGCGGACGCTTAACAGAGGAAGAATTTTATATGGCCTTAGGTAAAATTCCAATCATGACAAGTGGAAAATTAAGACTTTGTTGATGCCTGATTACCTTATTCATTCAGGTCTGTGACCGATACAATACATCACTCAATTCTCATTGACTTTTGTCAGTCATTTCAAAGTTTCAAAGAATTTGTTAACCCTTACACCGCTATCTTAATTTTTTGTCGTCTGCTATTTTCTATTTTCAATGTTTATCATCAAAAACATGCTTTGACAGCACTTTAGAATAATTTACAACATGCTTTGACAGCACTTAAGAATCATTTCCATTGGAAATGATTCTGAAGTGCTGTCAAACCATGTTTTTATTGAGAAATAAGGCGACAAAATTGTTGTGTATAGCGGTCTACGGGTTTCTGCGATAGTTGTTACATGAAATTTTGTTTCTATTGCAGGTACAGAAATGCCAGCGATATAAAAAAAAAGTTGCCCACCCTTATATATAAACCTGTTGCTTGGGAACAGACAATGCATACAGTTTATAAACGCCCTGCGCATCTCGAGCATCCAAAAACATTTGGCGTTGGTCCCGGTGGCAGACAGCTGGGCACGTTGCTAAAACTAACCAACGCCAGAGCACATCAGGAATATCAGTCCATCAATGTTTAACCCTTTCGACCCTAAATAACTGAAATGGACTGTGATATGTTGATTTTCCAACAAATCAAATCGTCACAAACTGATTTTCAAACTAGTCCATTTATAAGAAGGGTTTTTATCCCCACCACAATAGTGGAGGGGGCATTTAAGGTTACCCTTGTCCGTCTGTCCCGTCCGTCCGTCACCAACCTTGTAAGTTGTAAAACTTTTAAACCGTATTAGCTACGGAAACTCGGTATGTAGCTTCCTTACGATGAGTAGATGCCTGAAGTGTATATAAATTTTTGATTCGACCCCCGATAATGGATTATCTCCCCGTTTTCTGCTTAGGATTTGGCAATTTTGCCTTGTGATTCGTAAAACCTTTAAACCATAATAGCTACACACCTAAAAATTGGTATGTAGCTTCCTTATGATGAGTAGATGCGCAAATTTTTTTTTCAATTTTTTATTTGACCCCCGGGTCATGTATTATCTCCCCCTTTTTAGCTCACCTGGAGAAAGCTCATGTGAGCTATTGTTACCGCAATGTGTCCGTCGTCCGTCGTCCGTGAACATTTTCAAACGTCTTCTCCTCGGTAACCATTGGGTCTATAGTCACCAAACTTCATGGTCATGGTTCTTAGGTAGGGGGATTACAAAATTGTTAAAATGACGTCATTACGTAATCCAAGATGGCCGCCGTCTAAAAATAGCACAAATTCTTAAAAAATCTTCTTCTCAAGAACTGCCAACCGGATTTCGACAAAACTAGGTAGGAATGATCGATGTACATTGCTCTTTCAAAGTTGTTAAAATGGTGACCCCGGGGTCAAAAATGGGCGTGGCCCGTGGGGTCAAATTTTATTTTTGACTGAATATGGTTATGTCATATATCAAATTGAAGGTATCAATGAGGCGATCACTCTGGTGCATTTTTTGTCGAAATCAGATTGTTATGTCATCGAAGTTGACCGCCGAAAGGTCAAAAGTTATGGTCCATGGGTGAAGCCTTTTCAGATTTGTTAAAATGGAGGGCATCGCTAATCCAAGATGGCCGCCGTCTAAAAATAGCATAAATTTTTAAATCTTCTTCTCATGAACAGCTAGCCGGATTTCGACGAAACTTGGTAGGAATGATCGATGTACATTGCTCTTTCAAAGTTGTTAAAATGGTGACCCCGGGGTCAAAAATGGGCGTGGCCCGTGGGGTCAAATTTGGGTCAAATTTTATTTTTGACTGAATATGGTCATGTTATATATAAAATCGAAGGTATCAATGAGGCGATCACTCTGGTACATTTTTTGTCGAAATCGGATTGTTATGTCATCCAAGATGGCCGCCGAAATGTCAAAAGGTCGTTCTTTTATTAGAGATTTCAAAATTTTTCTTCACATGAACCGCTTGGCCCATGGTAGCGAAACTTAAAAGTTATGGTCCATGGGTGAAGCCTTTTGAGATTTGTTAAAATGGAGGTCATCGCTAATCCAAGATGGCCGCCGTCTAAAAATAGCATAAATTCTTAAAAAATCTTCTTCTCATGAACCGCTAGCCGGATTTCGACGAAACTTGGTAGGAATGATCGATGTACAATGCTCTTTCAAAGTTGTGAAAATGGTGACCCCGGGGTCAAAAATGGGCATAGCCCGTGGGGTCTAATTGGGGTCAAATTTTGTTTTTGACCGAATATGCTCATGCCATATATCAAATTGAAGGTATCGATTAGGCGATTGCTCTGGTGCAATATTTGTCGGAATCGGATGATTATGTCATCCATGATGGCCACCAAAAGGTCCATTTATTCAAGATTTTGAACGTCTTTTTCTCAGGAACCACATGGCCGATGCTGGCCAAACTTCATAGGAAGTTAAGATCCTTGGATGAAGCATTTTCAGATTTGGTAAAATGAGAGTCATCGCTTAATCCAAGATGACCGCCATCTAAAAATAGCACAATTTCTTTAAAACACATGAACTCAATGTCACATTCTCCTCTGGTGTTCATGGAGTCAGGTGAGCGAATTAGGGCCATCATGGTCCTCTTGTTTACTTAAAATTTGGCAATTTTGCCTTGTAACTCGTAAAACTTACCGTACAAGCTACAGACCTGAAACTTGGTATGTAGCTTCCTTATGAGGAGTAGATGTGCAAATGTTTGATCCGACCCTGGGGTCATGGATTGTCCCCTTTTCCCCGTTGTAACTCGTAAAACTTTTAAATCTCAATAGATACACATCTGAAACTTGGTATGTGGGTCATTTTCAAAAATTGTCGGTTTTCCTGTCCTGGTACTTTGTGGCAATGGTGGCTCTTCAATATTTTAAACATACATATCGTTTGTTGTTTAAACTATAGAACAGCCCATCTATTCACTTTTCAGAGTCCAAGTACAGCGTTAGATGTAACGATTTTAAAAATATTCCCGATTATGTAGTGTCGGGGTGCCTAAAACGGCCTGTCCCCAGCTGATGTTCGGCCCGATTATGGTAATTTTTTTCTCATTTATACACACTTATAGTTGCATGTCAATGTCTGTTTTTCAAGAACAGCACTCACTCGTCAAAATGCAAGTATTTATTCGTCTTAATATCTACAGAATTAAAATATATTGGGGTAAATATACCTGTCCCCAGCTTTTTGGTCACTGGTGTTACCCAGACATAAATCGGAGGAAATAGTTACCTACCTTTGCAGACAGGAAGTGTGCAAAGAGCGTGTCAGTAACTCTACTTTATGTTTACAGAATGTAGCCATGTGATACCCGTATCATTATTGTTGACAATTTTTTTGACGTTAGAGCATGTCCATGTAGCCCATTTTTAACCTGTCACTGATGTTACCCATAATTTACATGACCCATTCGCATCCTTGAAATAACAAACAGTGTGGTAATTTCCAGTAAGAGACCAACTGAGGTGACACACTTAAAAATTTACCAAACGCTGACAAGTATGTAAACTATCGTTTGATAATGATATTTTTGTCATTGGTGTTACTGTCACTGGTGTTACCATGCAAAAAGTAACACCAGTGACAGCAATAGTAACACCAATGACAAAACTGTAGAAAAAAACATGTTAAGGTCCAAGTATTATGGTTGATAGTTATATATTGTTATATTTATAGGTTGTAGTAACATATAGAACACAAGTGATACATATTTTATCGAAATTGCAGTCGTTTTGTCACATCGGTAACACCAGTGATGAGAATAGTAACACCATTGACGGGCATAGTAACATCAGTGACACAAGTGAAAAAATAAAAAACTCCAGACATTAAAGCCAGCGAGCATACCTTTGATATACATCATTTTGATGACGTAATTCTGCATCAAATAATGTCACCACCGACTACATATATGTCTACTACAGTGCACTACTGGTTGTGGGAAATCCTTTTTTTGCAACGGTGGTAACTCCAGTGACGAAAATGGTAACACCAGTGACGATAACTGTATAAATAGTAACATAATATGTTACACTGAATGCTGTTGCTTACACGGCACATCCAAATGTTGACATAATAAAGAATTAAATAGCGTGTTACATTATTGTGTCTCCATGTATATGTTAGATCATTTAGCGCTTTGCTAAAATATGCAATAAAGGAATAGTAACAATACAGTGACATCAGATGCGTAATATCGTAAGGAAATTATGGTTGCTTCAATATGTTAACACCAGCGACAAGAAAATGTAACACCAGTGACAAATGATGCATCCCTATGCATTTATTATGACAATATTCCTGATGTGTGCAAGTTTAAATATATAAATATTGATGAATGAAATCAATGATATATGGACTCATAAAAGTATGATATAATAAAGTAATGTGTTGGTAAACATACGTTCGGAAATTTCGATAACACCAGTGACTAAAATGGTACATGTAACACTTCTTAGATTGCTATAATAATACAAATAAACCTGTTTTGGACCGGAGTATGATCAATTATATACGAGTTAAGGAAATTGGTCATGTTTTGATGGGTGGAGAAGATGGTACTGTGGCAGTTAGTACTGGTGTGGATACAAGAATATAACTGATGCTGCAGGATGGATAGGTGGAGATGATGGCCGTGAGTTAGATGAATATATGTGGAGAAGATGCCGTTCCAATCGGTGGTGATATTGAGACTATGGTTGTTATTATTGCATGGATTCCGATGGAACTGATGATGTTGGCGGGATTGGTGTGGAATTAGGGATTGTGCCTGGTAGCACAGATGTGTGTGTAGGAACTGACTATATTGAAATAAGTGGGGACGTTGAGACGTTGGCTGTTGGTATGGAGGTAGATGTAGGTAGAACTGACAATGTATGAGAGATTGGTCGGGAAGTTCGGACTATGGCTGTCAGTAAGAAAGTGGATGTATGTGGAATTGACAATGTCGGAGAGATTGACATTGAAATTGAGACTGGCTGTTAGTAAGGGTGTGGATGTAGGTCGAATTGTCGATGTATGATGGATTGTTGAGGACGTTGAGACTGTGGTTGTCAGTGAGGAAGTGGATGTAAGTGGAACTGACGATTTAGCAGATATTGCGGGGAATTTGAGACTGGCTGCTAGTGAGAATGTGGATGTAAGTCGACATGACAATGTAGGATGGATTGCTGAAGACGTATATACTGTGGTCGTTAGTAAGGATGTGGATTATACATGTAAGTGGAACTGACGATGTAGGAGAGATTGGAGGAGAACATAAGACTGTGGTTTTTATTAAGGATGTGGATGTTGGTGAAGCTGACAATGTACAATAGATTGGCGAGGAACTTGAGAATGTGGCCGTTAGTAAGGATGTGGATGTAGGTCACCATCACGATGTAAGAGAGATTGGTGAGGACGTTTAAACCGTGGTTGTTAGTAAGGAAGTGGATGTGAGTGGAACTGACAATGTAGGAGATATTGGCGGGAATCATGATACTGGTGGGAATCATGATACTGGCGGGAATCATGATACTGGCGGTTAGTAGATTGAGCATTGGTGTTTAACAGCCTATGACTCCAATGAAAATTCTTTAATAATAGGGGGAATACAGAAACAAATGTTTAAAAGTGATCTTATTGAACATATGTTGATGAATTCAATGCCAGAAGTTGATTTGGAAGATAATTGCTATTTAATTTATGCACATTAACATTTTAGTTTGACAATTATAAGGTAGGGGTGTCTCGGGATAAGGTAGCGGGCCACCACCTTATAAGTGGTCGTGGAGAACACTGCAATAACTAGAAAAAAAGGAGAGAAAATAACACAAAATGCAACAGATGCACCACAAGACAGATCCCTCAAAAATGAATCACTACGAAAACAACGGTCCTATTAGTAGAAATGAAGAAACACAAACACGTCACAAGAAGACAAGATAGCAAGGCTACCGCCTGGGAACGGTCAGTGAAGTAAAATCCACTGTGGGGGGGGGGGGGGGTTAAAGTTTATGTTCATAGAGAAATGGTACCAATGTATTCCAATGCAATTAGATAAAGAAGTAAATATTACTTATTCAGTATAAACTAATGCTAGTAAAGTGATGTTATGGTGTAAAATCACTATATTGTTTTTCCACATCTTCCACGTGCTTGTGTGTGGTTTAAATGGACAAATATTAGAGATTGTGAATTTCAAAAGCATTCATGTTTCAAAGGCATTATGCACGCGGTATTTGTATAGCAACAATGAAGTGTAGACATCTACTGTTTGATAATTATCTTGATAGAAAACAGATTCCAGACCAATATACGAGACATTGCCTTAATAATATATGCTTACAATTTTGCTAGCACTAATTATAACCAATGTTTGTGTTTGAAGACATTTAATAGTTTATCTATGGCTCAAATGTCAGTGATGACCATATTGTCAATGATGTTACCAAATTATCAAATAGGAGTTTCCATTACATTTTAACTGAAGTTATTGATGCTAAATATAATGAATACTATTGACTATAGTATCTCTGTTTAGTAATACGTACTTAATCATGTGTGTGACAAACAATGAAAAGCATGTGTCACTGGTGTTACTTGTTGTCACTAGTGTTACCTTGGTGTCACTGTTGTTACATGTGTTCCACAGGTGAAAACAATATTTTCCTAATTGCATAGTATTTTCTAAAGCCAATTACATCACTAAACTCTTCAGATATAGTCACAGTTCTGATTATTTATGATTAACAGTATATGGGCAATGCTTATATTTGATGTTGGGAGTATTAATATACAGAGCATTTGCAAGTGTTGGCGAATACTGACATTCGGATTTCATTGATATACTTATATGTCACATTTGATCCAAAATTCTTCCGAAATGTTAGGCTACTGGTCTACATCTTGCATTATAATGACCACTCTTTTATCCAGGCTAAATATATATTGTCTGGCACAACTTTTAGTAACGGTAACACCAGTGACATTTAAGACTATACGGTGCCAGGTCATCATCAATTTGAGCCATAATATAACTAGTTTAAGCGTGCATTCGGATGTTTTCCTATTCTTTAATATCACATTTGTTTGACTAAACAATAAAATCATAGCTTAGACATACCTTTTTCTGTTGAATTTTACCATCCAAAAAACTGACATTTTTTGAAAATGACCCATGTAGCTTCCTTACGAGTAGATGAGCGAAGTTTATTTTGATTGTCGATTCGACACCCAGGTCATGGATTATCTCCCCTTTTAGAATTGGAATTTTGCCTCGTGTATTATCGAAGCGATATTTGGGGTATCCGTGTTCTATGAACACATTTTCTATTTTTTTTCTAAAACAAATATGGGAATTACTTGCAAAAAATGCAGATCCTGGTGAGACGGCTCGTTACGAGCCGGCTCATCTGGATTTACATGGTTTGTAAATGCCTATAGAGGTGTGTAGTGTTGAAATGGTTTACACTGAATCAAGGAAACAAATATTGTGTCATTGTGGTATCGGGTAACTCAACTCGCTATGCATCGACTGAAGACACGCCGACAGCAATAGCAAATTGTTGTATCCTGCCTTTGCAAGATACGCATATCCACACCACGACTACTATAAGTCGTTGTATCCTGCCTTGACCAGATACGCATATCCGCGCCACGATGGCACAATGGCGTCACATGTCGTTGACGAATGACGTCAGTGTAAGGACCCAATTTACAGAAGTCCATGCTACTTTCAACAAAAAACATGTTTTATTTGCCCATCTTCCAGAATAAAATGTTACCATTTTTCACGAACATCGAACAGCGTACATACACTGTATGACGTCAATGGCATTGTGACAACACATATGTAGTGACATTACGGTGATACACCAGACAACGTGTTCCCAGTAAACTCGTGCGTCTTTAACCCTTTCATCCCTAAGTAACTGGAATGGACTGTGATATGCTAATTTTCCGACCAATCCAATCGTCACAAAATGATTTTCAGACTATTCCATTTATAAAAAAGGGGTATTTGTTGTTCTCAAAAATATGAAAATTATTTTCAAACAGTGCAGATCCTGATGAGACGGCTCGTTACGAGCCGGCTCATCTGGATCTGCACTGTTTGCATAAACTGCTATAGCGGGCTTTCGGGTTCAAAGGGTTAACACTAGTTTACATGTTTCGCTGCATAATATGTCCGGTATTCAGGATATACAGAAAAAACACCAGCTTTTGATGGATACAGAATATATTTCAGAGACAGCCAGGGGGCCGTTTTACTAAACTTCGTACGAATAAATGTTGGTAATTGCAAACTCATGATAGTCTGTAAATTTCACATTAATAACACCGTTTTCTTGTAAATAATTATTGGATTTACATTTATTGAGCATAGGCTGCATATGCAGACTATGCTCAATAAATGTAAATCCATCAATGAAGTTTAGTGAAACGGGCTCCAGGACATGTACTTTGATTGATGGAATTTCATTATAAACTTTATTTTTTGGGGAGTGGGTGTGACCTTTTATATTGATGAACAAGTACTTACCGTACATGTAAATATTATAAGATCTAATGTGTTTAATAGCCAAAAGTTTGTCGTCAGAGCAATGTGGAACAGCCAGTAGTTTTACAGCTTTCGTTTGATATATGCTGCCAGTGGGGTCATCCGTGTCCCATGGGCACATGTCTACTGTCTGTTTCACGAAACCTGCACAAAATTTCCGGCTATATAAACAATGCAAAATCAATATATTTTTCAACAACATTAAATTATAGCACTTTTATCGGAAAATCTAATTTCATCAATGTATACATGGTCTTATTTGTCGTGCCTGCTTTAGCAGAAGTCGCGTCGCCGCTTTTTCCATTGTTGTCGTCGTCCGCGTCGTCGTCATCCGAAATGCCAAAAAGTTTGTACAAGCTTTGTCATCATGGTATAACTTTAATATTACTCAACGGATTGCTTCACTATTTGGGATGGGCTGTGGCCTAGGGGTTGTGGGTTCAATATTTTCATAGTATTTCCATCCCACTGGTCTGTCGTACGAGACTTTAAACTGTGGTCCCGTCTCTATACGACCTTAGCTGTTGCTGGGATGTTAAACCCTTTCACGTATTTGGACAATTGATATATGCGAGCATTTGGAACACACTCATACCGCCATTAATATGACCTTGACCTTGTTTACCTTCACATTTTTGCGAAAACACTTGGCCATTTTTTGTTGGCGTCAAAAAGTTGGTACAAGCTTCTTCAACATGGTAGAACTTTAATATTACTCGACAGATTACTTCAATATTTGTACATGTGATATATGTGAGCATTTCAATTCAACGATCGGGGTCCATCCTTACCGGAATTCCGACTGGAGACCTGGTTTGGCCCTCACATACGTCTGGAATTTTGTATGCGACAGTTGAATCTGGGTATATCCCTTATAAATGTTGAGTATTACGATTATTCGTAATCCTATTTTCAGGGAAGGGGCCAAGTGACTTTGGTGTGGTATGGACCTGGCACCAGGTCGGGTTATTCTAATTTCAGGGCTGAATATATTTTTTTCTATTCTCGATGTAAATATTCCGTTAAACACCAATAAATAAAAAAACAAAATTTACCTTCATATTTTTGCAGAAACACTCGGCCATTTGTTTTGCATCAAAAAGGTTGTACAAGTTTCTTCAACATGGATTTACTTTAATTTTAATATTACTCGACGGATTGCTTCAGTATTTGGACGCTTGATATATGTGAGCATTTGAAATACACTCATGCTGCCATTAACATGACCTTGACGTTTTTTCATCTTCACATGTTTGCGGAAACACTTAGCCATTTGTTTGCGTCAAAATGTTTGTACAAGTTTCTTCATCATATAACATTAATGTTGCTTGATGGATTGCTTCAATGTTTGATACATGCTAGCATTTGGAGCATTCATGCTGCTATTAACATGATCTTGACCTTTGTACCTTCACATTTTTGCGGTAACACTTAGCCATTTTTTTTGCATCAAAAAGTTTGTATAAGTTTCTTCATCATCGTATAACATTAATAGAACTTGACGAGTTGCTTCAATATTTGGTCACTATATACATGTAAGCATTTGGACCACACTCATGCCGCAATTAACAGGACTTTGACCTTTTTGACCTTCACATGGTTGTGGAAATATTTAACCACTGTTTTATGTAAAAAAGTTTATTCAACCTGGACCTTTATCGTGTTTAAGCATGCTCTTGTCCGACGGCTTTTGTGATGCTTACTTTAGCACATGCCCCATGTTACCATCATGTCTCGGCAGGTGCGACACCGCTTCCGTGGCGAAATTCTTGTATTGTTTATCATAGTTTTATTTTTACCCTGGTCATTTGATTGCCTACCACATCTCGCATACCATTTGACTATTGTTTTCTTCTTCATCTAAATTGCTTGGCCCTACCTATTGTGTTGATGGGCCATTAACCCTTCCTACGCTGTTGACGGAAATTGCTGTCGGCTGTTTTTCATTTTTGCTTTAATTCTTAACTAAAAACTGGTTTTGACAGCACATGAGAATCGTCTCCAGTGGAGACTATTCTCATGTGCTGTCAAAACCAGGTTTTTGTCGAGAAATATTGAAAATAAAACATTTCCAGCAGACGACAGCATTTAATTCAGCGTAGTAAGGGTTAAGCACCATTATATTCCTGTCTGTCCGAGATTTGCTGTAAAGATTCGGCTAGTTACAACGTTACCGTAAATCCGATCGGCATGAATCTTCTTCATCCATTGTTTTCTTATTTGTTGTCATCCATATTTTCATTCTATAGCCCACACATGTGCTCAAGGTCAAATTACTTCAAAAGTGGCCTTTTTTTATGCCCCCGCCACCGAATGGTGAGGGGGGCATATAGTGTTACCGGCGTCCGTACGTACGTACGTCCCGAAACCTTAACGCTCGGGTAAATGGCTTATAATTTCCTTTCTCGGATCTGCTTCACATTTCACACATGCATTGCTCCAATGCTCCTCTACCGCCCTGTGACAAATCCACATTCGTCCCGCCCCCGTTAAGCCCAGGGTCAAGGTCATAGACTTGGTGCGTTCGAAACTGTAACGCTCGGGTAAATGGCTTATAATCAAATATGCCTCGTTTTCTTTGGCTGCCAGCGGGGGCATTCGTGTGCTGACAGGCCACATTTCTAGTTTTAATTTGCATTAACGTTTTGTGGGATACATACATCCATACTGCTGATTTATTCTTGGAAAGGAAATTGAAATATCTGTTTATGTGTGTATTAAAATGGATAAATAACAATAAAATCATAATTTTGGATTTCCAATTGTTTATGCAGAGTAACACATGCAAGTATAGCTCTACATCATCAATCTATTCTGGTGTATGTTGGTACATGCATAACATCCATTCAGTTATTCGGATGTGTATCCCGGGGCCAGTATTGATTGTGTCCGTTTACTCCGGTGTATAGCCCGGTGGGTAGTTGATGACGACGTTCGAAGGGCAGTTCGGCGTCTGGCAGCATTTTCCCGCGGCCGGTGGATTGAGGTGGCAGGTGGAAGGCAGGTTCCACGTCAGACAGCTGAAAATATGCTTAATAATAATTACTGGCGATCAGAGGGTCATGGATTAGCTCCCACTTCCGGACTTAAAATTTTGCCTCGTTTTACTATCAAAGCAGAGGGTGGTTGTTCGGGTGAACGTGATGGCTTAAATTAATGGTAGGGATTCCTCCCGATAGGAATCACGATTTGCCTGGTTTGGTCCTCAGGTACATTTTTATCTTTGACTCATTTGTTACCTGGGAGTTGATTTGGGTTTTTTCCCATTATAAAAGTAGTAAGATTATTACTGATCCTACTGCTTTTGTGAGGGGGCCCCAAGTGATTATGCGAGGACCTAGCATCGGTACTAAACCCATTGCCCCGGCCTTAAATGACCTTAGCTGTTGATAGGCCTTTAAAGCCCAACAAACAAACAAACTATCAAAGCAGTAGGTGAGGCATCCATCTTCCATGAACATGTCACGGTACACAACTCCTTATGTGTGTATCTGTGCCTGGTTAGCTCGTCGGTGATAGCAATGGTACGGTAAGCCAGGTCCTGGTTCGAGCACATTTTTCTCACCGCGACATATTGCGCCCAACATGTGATCGTGACTGATAAGTACTGCCCATAATGTACCAAAAATATGGAATTCAGAGAAATTTAAAATGGTATTCGTGTACACATTCCAATTTTGAGGGGTGGGAGTATGTCGCGATATGTAACTAACTAACAGGAGGGAGTGTGTATCTGCCTGGTTAGCTTGGTTGGTTAGAACGATGGTAGGTAAACCAGAGGTCCCGGATTCGAGGCTTGTGCTAGTCCAAATTTTTCTCTCCCTGTGACAAACACAAGAAGTGTACATGATACTTACAGGGATGAGCAACTGTACTGGTGTGTTTGGCCATTCACACATGTACACCGGGAGGTGCAGCCGTCCTTCCACGTCTGGCCTTGCTGATACAGCACATTCTTGTAGAAGCAGCCCGGTTGCGACCCTGACGAAAGATCAAATACAAGTGATTCAGGATTCTGGAATGGACAGTCATGTGTTAATTTAAGGACCAATCCAATCATCACAACATGATTTGCATACTATTTATAATAGGGTGCTTTTTTCCTTTGAAAATATTAAAATTATTTGCAAAAAGTGCAGATCCTGATGATGAGATGGCTCGTAGGAAGAGCCGTCTCATCTGGATCTACACTGTTTGCAAACACTGCTAAAGAGGTCTGTTGTGTAGAAAGGGTTAATTGTCTTTGTAAATTGTTATGTTCGTTTGCTACCTTGATGTTGTGGTGAAAATTTCAAGGTGCACGATCACGTGGTTAGAACAACAATGGCTGAAAGTGTTGAAAGCGCGCCCACTCCAAAGTAAGTATTATTTGATAGTTTCCTTAATGTGAAACGGATTTTGATGAAATATCGCGCAGCAAACGCATCTTCATGAGCTACATTTGGTGGTCTCAGGACTTTGGCACATACTTGTGTCGTTTTTGCAAAGAATATATTTCTGTATCGGTATTACAGTAAACACGAAAATAGATTCTTCGCAAAAAACAACAGAAGTTTGGGCCACAGTACCGAGACCACCAAATGCAGCTTAACAAGACACGTTTGATGCACCATCAACATCCATTATATAATAAGGACAATATAAAATAATACATACTACGAATCGGAGGTGCTTCTGGAAGTTTCAGTAATTGTTCTTGTAACCATGTGATCATGTGTTCTTGTAACCATGTGATCATGTGTTCTTGTAACCATGTGATCATGTGTTCTTGTAACCATGTGATCATGCACCTTGATACTTGTCAAAGCAGTTTTTGAGCATTTAATAAATCCACGATTCGTTCATACTTACCTTATTTAAAACATAACTAAAGACATGATTTAATCCTTTCAACAACACATGCCTGTATAGTGGTATTGGCAAAATGTGTAGATTCAGATGAGCCGGCTCATGACGAGCCGTCTCATCAGGATCTGCACATTTTGCAAGTAATTTTCATATTTTTTTGAGAACTTAAGGCCAAAAAAAAAAATGTCTTGTTTCCGGTAACCCGACCGACCCCAGTGAAATAGTGCCGACCGTAAATTTTTTTCTTACAAAATTTGCATATTCCGGTATATTTTGTCCCATGAAATTTGTCGTGTTTTATAAACTGTACCATCATTCGGATTAATCGGTTTTTATCGTTACGGTATCGCCGGAAAAGTCAGCGGCTGAAGTTTAGACATACAAAAACAACAACAGGCCGAAATGGCCAATTTTCGCGTCGTCGCAACGAAATTCGCTGCTTGTGGCCACCGGAAAGGGGCAAAGATGCTCCTTTCCGTGACAAGCCGCGAGTATCTACAACAATAAACAGAATTAGAACCATCTGTCACAAAAACATGATATATACAGGCATGGAGGGACATACATACTAAAAAAAAAAAACCCGACCGACCAACCCAGCATATTTTGGGAGCCATTACCGGAAACACAACTCTTTTTTTTTTTGGCCTAAACACCCCTTTTTAATAAATGAATAATTATCATTATGTGATGCTTGGATTGGTTGTAAAATTAACATATCAAAATCCATTCCAGTTACATAGGGGTGAAAGGGTCCATGATGGAAATAAACTTGTTTTGTGAATACTATAGATTTTGTACAAATTTCAGTCTCAAAAAGTCACCTGAATCAAGTGCCGTCTTACACACGGTGGTTGACTATACAAGAACTGACTTCCTGAAACGCGGCCATTACTGAAGAAATGGAACTTTTGAGATTTGTGGCCAGTGTAGCGTCTCATCACATAGCATCCTCTTGTAAACCAACATAGGGTCGGGACTGATAAGTACCGCCCGAAATGTACCAAAAATATGGAATTCAGTGACTAATTAAAAATGGTATTCAGGGACAAAATTGCAATTTGGTGGGGGAGTAATATGTCGCGGTACGTTACTCACTATGGGGAGGGAGTGTGTATCTACCCGGTTAACTCGGTCGGTTAGAGCGATGGTATGGTAAAACAGAGGTCCCGGGTTCGAGCCCCGGGCCAGTGCACATGTTTCTCTCCCTGTGACAAACACATTTTCTAGTTGTACAAGAAGTGTACACGATACGTACAGTGATGTGCAGCTGTACTGGTGTGTTTGGTCATTGACACACGTACACTGGGACCTGCACCCTCTTATACCCTGATAATGATCTATACTGCTTGTTCCAACCATGATGGGTACTTCATTGATGAAATAGCAAACAGTGTAGATCTTGATCAGACTGCAGATGCACATGCTGCTCTGGATCTACACTGGCCAATAAGCCCATTTCTCCTATCACAGCCACAACTATTTAATTACCAAGTGGGGTTTAAGGCATTTGCATGCAGGGTATGGATTTAGTCGTCTGCTTTTCATATTTTTCAAACAAAACTTTTAGGCGCCGGAGAATCAACACGATCAAATATGGATTTACATTTATTGAGCATAGGCTGCATATGCAGACTATGCTCAATAAATGTAAATCCAATATCTGTGAACTATGATTACGAAAAGAGAATTCATGAAAACATGTTGAAAATGAAACAGTGTTTGATTTGTTCCCACACCTGTCTGTGTGCCAGTGCCCCCAGTGCCGGTGCCGGTTCCCGTACCGCCAGTACCAGTCCCTGTACCGGTTCCCGTACCGCCAGTACCAGTCCCTGTACCGGTTCCCGTACCGCCAGTGCCGGTTCCCCCAGTTCCTGTACCGGTCCCCGTGCCCCCAGTGCCAGTTCCCGTCGCGCCAGAGCAGTCGGGAACACCACAGCAATCCCCGGGGTTCTTCCTCAGTACACAGCCGGCTGGTAGGTTGAATCGCTGGCACCTGTGATCAAGTTGTTTGTTTGTTTATTAGTGTTTAACGGCCTATCAACAGATAAAGTCATGTACGGCCGGGCAAACGGGTTCGATACATGGAGGGGGGGGGGTCCCCAAATCAGAACGGAATATTACATACAGAAAAAATATATTCAGCCCTGAAATTAAAATGACCTGACCTGATGCCAGGTCCATACCACACCATAATCACTTGGCCCCTTCCCCTCAGATAAAATTACAAATAATTGTAATACTCACATAAGGGGTATAGCTAGATTCAACCGTCGCATACAAAATGCCAAAGACATAATTATGTGACCAGGGGGCCGTTTTACTAAACTTTGACGACTAAAATGTTTGTATGCAAAATTATCTAAATTTCATATGAACCCTTCTCAATAAAAACATGCTTTGACAGCACTTCAGAATCATTTCCAATGATTCTGAAATGCTGTCCAAGCATGTTGTAAATTATTCTAAAGTGCTGTCAAAGCATGTTTTTGATGATAAAAATGGAAAATAGAAAATAAACAGCAGACGACAAAATATTAAGATAGTATTTATTGAAACGGCCCCCAGGTTTAGAGGTTTCACTGTATATAACTTTGTGTGTAGATGCTGATCATGCTGGGACTAGAGTGATCAACAAGAGCTGTATGAGAACAGCATAGCTCGACTATGAGGGTTGTCGATGTACACATAGCTTGACAAACAAGGTGGCCACGGCCCGCATAAAAATCTTAACCAAGGTTGACTAAAAACCTTAACCAAGGGAAATTAACTATTAAGTAATTCAAGGTTAAATGTAGGTCAATGTCAGATATAGGTCAGGGGTTATTGATGTACATCACTAGGAGATGAAGTTTTCCAAGTATGGTTGCTGTAGGCCCAGGAATATTCCATATACAAGCTTGACTATAAACCTTAACCAAGTTTAAGTACAACTGTGAGGGAAATAACTAAGTAATTCAAGGTTAAATGTAGGTCAAGGTCAAATATAGATCAGGGGTTATTGATGTACATCCCTATGAGAAAAAGTTATCCAAGTATGGTGTCTGTATGCACATAGTATTCCATCTACAAGCTTCACTAAAAACCTTAGGTTGGTGTAGGGCCAGGAGTATTCCATCTACAAGCTTGACTAAAAACCTTAACCAAGGTTGACTAAAAACCTTAACCAAGGGGAATTAACAAAGTAATTCAATTTGCTGAAATGTAGGTCATGGTCAAATATAGGTCAGGGTTTGTTGATGTACATCACTAGGAGATGAAATTGTCCAAGTATGGTGGATATAGGGCCAGGAGTATTCCATATACAAGCTTGACAAAAAACCTTTGAAAATGTATTCATGGACATGATCATCAACATTAGATCGACAGATTAGCGACCAGCGCAGATCTGGCTCATATGTGCAGATATGTAGGCTGACCGGCTACACTGGTCGTACATATCATATGGCCCCGTTCTGAAATAATCGCAATATATAGTAATGTGCAAATTATTTATTAACCGAGTATGTACTCAAATTGAAATTAATTCCAGTCGAGGATGGGTCTGTCTGGCGACAATTGAAGTAAACATGGCTGGTCTATGTCGCCTTACAAGATATGTAAAATAATAACCTTCAATATTGGCACACCCTTTGTTTTGGAAAAATAGGTTTGGTATGTCCTGCTACACAGCTAACTCAACACAACCATATAACGGGCACTGACTGAGAATAGGGACATCATGTTACCTGCATTCCAATATTTAGGGTTAACCCTTTCACCCCTAACTAACTGGAATGGATTTTGATGTTAATTTTTCAACCAATCTAACCATCACAAAATGATTTTTAGACAGACTAGTCCATTTATGAAAAGGGAGTGTTTAAGTTCTCAAAAATATAAAAACTACTTGCAAAAAGTGCAGATCCTGATGAGACGGCCGGCTCATCTGGATCTACACGTTTTGCCAATACCACTATGCAGGCCTGTGGTGCTGATAGGGTTAATCAACCCTAATTATTAGGATGTAGGAAAACACAAGATCCCTATTCTCTGCCGGTAGCCCACATAAGCAGGATACATACCGTTCAATACACCTGTAGAAGCCCGTCTGTCCATTCTCACAGGTGCAGTTGTAGTCACATCCGTCCGTCCACTGGTCTCCGGCCGCGTAGTACCTGCTCTTGTACACACACCCTCCACCTGTACACAGGCATAATGTGACTTGTCACTAAACTAATATGTGACGTGTCACTAAACTAATATGTGACGTGTCACTAAACTAATATGTGACGTGACCTGTGCCTGATCACCTAGCACACCTCTGCCGACCTAAAACATAAGATTCTCTGACAAACTATTTGATTAAATATAGTGATAGCTACTCCTTCATTTTCCTACTAGGATAATTATTGGATTTACATTTATTGAGCATAGGCTGCCTATGCAGCCTATGCTCAATAAATGTAAATCCATAAATTATAAGTTGTTAAGAAACTCTGTAAACTTCAATGACAAACTACAATGGAATAGACAGGATATACAGTGGTCACAACAGGACATCAGACTATTTCTCTAGTCACAAGGTGTATGATCACGTGGTTACAACAACAAGTACGTAAACTTCCAGAAGCCCTCTGATTCAAAGAACATATTCTTTTATTTTGTCCTTATTATGTAACAGATTTTTATGAAACCTGGCGCATCAAACACATCTTGTTAAGCTGCATTTGGTGATCTCTGTGCTTTGGCCCAAACTTCTGTTGTTTTTGCGACGAATCGATTTCCGTGTCTACTGCAAAAACGACATAAGAAAGACGACCAAATGCAGCCCATGAAGATGAGTTTGCTGTGCCATAATTCATCAAAATCTGTTGCATATTATAATACCAAATAATACTTACTTTGGAGTGGGCAAGATTTCAACACTTTCAGCCATTGTTGTTGTAACCACGTGATCATGCACCTTGGGTCACAACTAAGGCTATTTATTTACGTACTAAAGCCAGTGAAGCCAGTTCCAGGTGCCATGGTTTGGAATCCCGATCCGCTGAATCCACCTCCACTCGTACCATTCCCACTGCCCGACATAACTGTAAGGAAATACCCTTAAAGTAGGAATTACGGACATTTTTTAATTGTCAATGAAAGTATATGTTGTGACCATTCATTTGAACGGTTTCAACAACGGATGGTGGTTACAACATATTCTTATTTTGCTCCATCTCATTTGAACCATCACGGCGAGACGGTTCAAATGGTGGTCACAACATATTTGTATCTGTCTTCCATTACACTTTTATTTCATATGTACATGTAGATCCATTTTCAAATACAATCAAGATACCCATCTACACCTGGGTGAACTGAAGCATTGTGGATGAAATGTCTTGCTCAAGGACACAACACATGCCTCAAGTGAGGCTCGAACCCACGACTGTTGGATCAGCAGTCCAATGTGCCCATCAACTGGCTATTGCAGTCAATATCAGGTGGTAGTGGACACAATGGATAAATTTAAAATTTTCCATCAGCATCTGGTTTCATAGGAACATGTGTTGATAAATAAACACATTTTTATAAACGCATTTACAAGTCGTGATCAATTGTTGTAAAAATCATGATACCTGTAGCCGATTTCATCAAAATTGCAAAGTATACTTATCTAGCAAACTATACTGTGAGGGAGTAATCATTTATTTCCCCGAAATGCATATTCCCATACTAACAACTGCATATATTTCATGATTAAAAGTATACAGAATTATTATACTGAATTTATTACATTATCACAGCCATTTTGGCTGTGATAATGTAATAAATTCAGTATAAAAAAAAAATAAAAAATAATTATCCTTAAATTGAAAATTTCTCCCCCAAAGAATACTTTGCTAGATAAGTATACTTTGCAATGTTGATTAAATCGGCTACTGATGTTATTCTTAGTACAAGAAACTTCATATCCCATTCAATCAGCTAGATATGGACATTATGCTGTTTGTCAGCAGCATGGGTTTCAGTGACTTAATCGCAAACAGTGCAGACCTGGATCAGACCAGTCGCAAAACACATAATCCCCATTTCTCCAGTTACAGTGACATTTATACTGTGATAAATTGTCAAAAACAATGTTTATCCCTACAATAGTGCTATCTATACAAATGTACTATCACTAGAATAGTGTACGTTATCCCTACAAAAGATCCCTACAATAGTTCTATCCCTACAATAGTTCTATCCCTACATCAGTACTATCTCTACATTAGTTCTATCCCTACAGCTATCCCTACATTAGTGCTATCTCTACAATAGTGCTATCTCTACAATAGTGTTATCCCTACATCAGTACTATCCTACAATAGTTCTATCCCTACAATAGTTCTATCCCTACATCAGTACTATCTCTACATTAGTTCTATCCCTACAGCTATCCCTACATTAGTGCTATCTCTACAATAGTGCTATCTCTACAATAGTGCTATCTCTACAATAGTGCTATCCATACAGCTATCCCTACAATAGTGCTATCCCTACATTAGTGCTATCTCTACAATAGTGCTATCTCTACAATAGTGTTATCCCTACATCAGTACTATCCCTACAGTAGTTCCATCCCTACAGCTATCCCTACAATAGTGCTATCCCTAAAGCTATCTCTACATGGTGCTATCCATACAATAGTACTATCCCTAATGCTATCCCTACAATAATACTAATAATGCTATCTCTACAATAGTACTATCCCTACAATAATACTAATAATGCTATCTCTACAATAGTACTATCCCTACAATAGTACTATCCTACAATAGTTATGTCCCTACAGTGCTATCCCTGCAACAGTACTATTCTTACAATAGTGCTGTCCCTACAATAGTGCTATCCCTACAATAGTACTATCCCTAGATCAGTGCTATCCCTACAATAGTGCTATCTCTACAATAGTGCTATCCCTACAATAGTGATATCCATACATACAATAGTGCTATCCCTACAGTGCTATCCCTGCAACAGTACTATCCCTACAACAGTGCTATCATAAAATAGTGCTATCCCTACATTAGGACTATCCCTACATCAGTACTATCCCTACAATAGTCTACAATAGTGCTATCCCTACAACAGTGCTATCCCTACAATAGTAATATCCCTACAGTCTATCCCTACAATAGATCACTACCCACAATAGTACTATCCCTACGTACTATCCCTACAATAATGCTATCCCTACTATCCCTACAGTGCTATTCATACAATTGTAATATCCCTACAATAGTGCATATAATCTCATGAATGTGGAATATAGAAATCAGTGTACCGCAATATCCGCAATAATTGGCACAGTTCTTCTTGGCCCAATCGACGTACGGCTCGTGACACGACAACGGCGTGTATTCCGGGCAGTTACTGAGAGTATCACTGCAGATGCCTGTAATCGCCATACATAGAGAACTAGATCAAGTGAACAGGGACTTGCCGATACCCCTGCCCCCCGCCAGTAGCCTATTTCACCAAAATTGCAAAGTATACATATCTTGCTAAGTAGACTTTGAAGGACAAATCTTCAATTTAAGGATAAAGGATAAATTTATTAATTTCTATTATACTGAATTTATTACATTATCACAGCCACTTTGGCTGTGCTAATGTAATACATTCAGTATAATAATTCTGCATACTTTTAATCATCAAATATATGCAGTCGTTAGTTCTATATAAAATAATGCATTTCGGGAAAAATAAATGATTACTCCCTCAAAGTGCACTTTGCTAGCAAGTATGCTTTGCGATTTTAGTGCAATAGGCTACTGGTCCGACCACGAAATAGTTTCATTTGGCCTTGACCTAGGGCATGAAAGCCGAATAGGTGGGTGATAGAATAAAACTATTGTATACTTAAAAAAACTTCAATGCGAATAATTCAACAACACTTACGCAAATTTCAAAATAATTTGATCTTGGGCATGATATGAGGCGATATAATAAACTATTGATGATGGTAAAGAATTATATGAAGTTTCAATTCAATCCGACTCGCGGCTGCAGAGCTAATGGCTACCCAACAACTCTGAACGCACATCTTACGGACGGATGGACGAACAGAGATATGAAATACTGTTTAAATATTTAACCAGGTGAGCTGATTTAATTATTGTAATATCCCTACTACTGATAATAATGCACGAGTGATTGGGGCCTTAAGCGAAACAAATGAGTGAGCGTAGCGAACCAAGTTTGTTTAGCGGTAGGACCCAATCACGAGGGCATTATTACAAGATAATCAGCCCACCTGGTGTGCAAATAAATTTCTGCAGGCGGGTCGTTGCGATGGCGACTGTCTCGCGATTCAAAAGGTGTGTCTAAGAACAGCATTTTTTTGCCGAAAGAAACACGTCATTGTGACATTACTGACAAAGTCATTGTGACAAAGTATCAATCCATTTTTGTCACTCCTGCGGTTTAATTTCTCAGCAGTAAGCATGGTAAGTGAAACATTAGCTGGCTGATTACGAGTCTTGAAACCGCAGCCAGTGCAAAGTGGATATGGCAGAGGCAAAATTACTCTCCTTGGCTGCACCCCCTCCCATCGGCATTTTCTATTTATCGCGAGTTGGAGCAAAACACAAAAGAAATTAATTATGCATGTGTGATTGAGTAATTTATAAAAGCATATTCATCCAATGCACTTGTTGAGGCATTTCGATCGGAACTCTCTCACGAAATAGACATGAGGGTAAAAAATTTGGCAGTTTACATTGGCGAATTAACAGTTGGCTCGCCGACCATATCCAAAGTATGTGTCTTGCAAGGAAGCCCTTGATGACGTTGTTCTTACACGTTTTTTATCAGGTACTGGTGAAATTGGAAAACGAATTTGTCACAAATATCCCAAAACTATTGATGATGCCATCGAGATGGCGTCACAACTTGAATGCCGTCTAGAGGCACCGTGCAAAATGGCTTTACTTTAGTGTGCATTGTCAATGTATCTGAGGCATCTATAGAACTTCATAAAGATACACCAATTGGTTTCTTTCATGCAGCCGTTCAACAGGGCATTAAAGTAGCGCGAGTCGGGGTATACAAACTGATTGAAATGCCAACATCTAAAAAAGAACAAACCTAACAAGCGAGGTATATACCTGATGTTGACTTGACTGAATCAGCACTTAGCAAGTTCCAAAAGCATGTAGTTCAGTCCTTATTAAGTCGTTATTCGGATTTATTCACTAAGGATTCCACAGATCTGGGAAGAACCAATATGACAAAGCATACGATAAATACAGGAGACTCTCCCAATAAATCAAGCTTACCGACGTATACCAGGCAATTTACGAGATGAGGTACAGACACAGACAAAATCAATGTTGTCCAATGGAATTATAGAGGAAAGCAAAAGTGCTTGGAGTTCACCTGTAGTAATAGCTAAAAAGAAGGATGGTAGCTTAAGGTTCTGTGTAGATTACAGGCGTCTAAATGCAGTAACACACAAAGACGCACACCCACCACAACGGGCTGACGATTGTTTAGATGAGTTGTCTGGTGCGACTGAAAAGACTGCATTTTCGTCAGGAAACAATCTGTACCAATTCCTCCGGATTATGCCCTTTGGTCTAACAAATTCTCCTGCAACATTCCAACGACTAATGGACCTGGTATTAAGTGGTCTTCATTGGACTGCGTGTTTGGCTTATCTTGATGATGTGATACTGTTCACCAAAACCGTAAATGAGTATATGCAGCTGTTGGAAGATGTTTTGACACGTTTACGACAAGCTGGTCTGAAATTAAAGCCGAGCAAGAGCCAACTCTTCCGGGACAAGGTCTCATTTTTAGGTCACGAAGTATCAAAAGAAGGTACAGCGCCAGAAACCAGAAACATAGAAGAAGTAAAACACTTCCCTGTCCCTCGCTCAATACGTGAAGTTAAAAGTTTTGTATCTTTAGCATACTACTATCGCCGTTTTGTTCATGAATTTGCTTTACTTGCCGAACCCCTTCTAGAAGTAACACGCAAGGATGTAGAGTTTGTGTGGACAGATCAGTGCCAGAAATCATTTGAGACTCTTAGAGATGCATTGACTCACTATCCCATATTGGCTTTTCCGGACTTCCAGATACCATTCATTCTAATGACTGATGCTTCCAAATTTTCAGTCGAGGCCGTTCTTGCGCAAATACAACATGGGGAAAAAAGAGTTATAGACTATGCCAGCGTCTCGTTAACAAGTGCAGGCCAAACTGGAGCACACTTGATAAAGAATTTTGGGGTGTGGTTTTGAGGTATACAACATTTTAGACCATACCTTTGTGGAAAGAGATTTAAAGTCTACACAGACCACAAGCCATTGTTAAACATAAAGTCAAAACAATGATAGCGATCCTACTGGCAGAAGAACCCGTTGGTCCATCGAACTGAGTAACTATGAAATTGACATCTTACACCTATATAGAATTGAATACAACAAGAAACGAGGCAAGGCCACGAAGGCCAGGTTTTTTCCAAGCATGGACACTTGGATAACATAATTATACCCACTTTTTGTAGACTAGATGGCCGTGGCCTGCATGTCGCGCCTTGGGGCGAGGCATGGACACTAAAAAAATAGATATAGTAGATGGAAAAACTTTAACGAAAAAACTTTAACCGGACACACGGACGTACGGACGGACGGACGGACGGACGGACGTATGCCAAAAAGCAGATGATATCGCGCTTTCCGCAAGCGGGTGCGACAATGATGATAAACACCCATGTGAAGTATCAAGGTAATGGGTGAAGCAGTTGCAGAGATATAGTACACGAAAAAACTTTAACAAATAAATTCAAAGTAATTTGACCTTGACATTGCGCACAGGGGCCGCACGGTTGGGGGTTAGAATGAAAATATGGACGATAATAAACACCCATGTGAAGTTTCAAGGTAATGGGCGAAGCAGTTGCAGAGATATAGTATAACGAAAAAGTTTTAACCAAAAAATTTAACCAGACGTCAATTACATAGAAATAATAGGTGAAGGTAAAAAAATGGTCACATGTTGGATAGTTGTATGTGGTAGGCACCCCTTGGTTATGAAGCTGTGAAAGTTTGGTGGTCCTAGGTGGTGCAGTACCAAAGAAATGGACTTAAACACGAAAACCTAACATTGAAAACGCGAAAACTTAACATTGAAAATGGCTAAGTCGACTGCGCGGAAAAAATGGGTCAAGTTAAAAAAAAAGTAACATGTTGGATAGTGATATGTGGTGGGCACCCCTTGATTATGAAGCTGTGAAAATTTGGTGGTCCTAGGTGGTACAGTAACAAAGAAATGGACTCAAACACGAAAACTTAACATTGATTGTGGACGCCGCCGCCCGCCGCCCCCGCCCGCCCGCCCGCCCGCCCGCCCGGCTTTCGCCAATCCAATAGCCTGGATTTTTTTCCAAACAAAATGGCTAAAAATGTAGAAAAAATGGCCAAGTTAAAAAGGTAATATTTTTGTACCAAAACAATGGCTAAGTTAAAAAGGTAATATTTTTGTTAAAAACTTTTTTTTTTGGCATAAAAACACCAAGGTGCACATCTTCAATATGTGTAGAAGATGTGTGTATAGTTTCAGACCAATCACCAACGGTTTCAGAGGAGATATGTACACAAACTATGCAGTTATTCTGTCTGCCGCTCGCGGTAAAACATAATACGTACAGTTTTTTTAAAACGGTCGTATAAAAAGCAGAACCAAATCATGATATGGGGGTCAGGGAGCATTTTCCCCACCACCAATCAAAATCGGCAAAAAATTACATTCGAGGCGACAGACGAGACAACAGCCTCGTCCAACCTCATCCTGGTTATGGTACTGCTACCGACAAATGCTGCAGATCCGGATGAGAGAGCTCATTATTAAATATTCCTAAGAGTATTCAAATTATGCTTCTGGCAAGAAATCTGTGCGAAAAAATAACGAAGTTTGATAACTTGAAATTTGTGAACCAAGAGTTGTCATTCTTGTGCATGATGCACCTTTCAGTCATGGCCTATGCATGTGTGAAGTTTCAAACAAAATATTCCAAAGGGTATTTATTGAGACATGCTCAGGACAAAAAATAAGTGCATGAAAAAACAAAGGGAAATCACTTGAAAATTAGCGAGGCAAGAGTGTCAAGTCCATAGTAGCTAGCCCTCGACTTTCGTCTGGGGGGGGGGGGGGGGGGGGATACAAACATGGGGGGTGGGGGGAGGATACAAAAACATCAGATGACACGATCTGTTCCTGCCTTTTCAGGGCTTTTACCTGTTCCAGTATGGGTGCTTCCTGTTCCAGTGCCGGTTCCCCCAGTGCCGGTTCCCGTTCCCCCAGTGCCGGTTCCCGTTCCCCCAGTGCCGGTTCCCGTTCCTCCAGTGCCGGTTCCACCAGTTCCAGTTCCGGTTCCACCAGTGCCAGTTCCTGTACCGGTTCCCCCTGTGCCGGTTCCAGTGCCAGTTCCCCCAGTACCAGTGCCGGTTCCCGTTCCCCCGGTACCAGTACCACCTAAATTGTGAATCATGATCAACAAGAAATGTGACCTGCCAGTACACCAGGGGGCCGTTTCACTAAAGATAAAGTGCAAACTTAGGATCGTCTGGAAATTTCAATTGATGGATGTATATTTATTGAGCATATGCAGCCTATGCTCAATAAATGTAAATCCAATAATTGTTTACAAGAAAAGATAATTTTGCACTTACGAACATTTTAGTCAAACAAAGATTAGTGAAACGGCCCCCTGCCCCACCCCCCACCCCCTCGATGAAAGTGATGATGATGGATGGATTGTGTTAAACTGCTTCACTGACTTGACGGGCATGTCTCACAAATATCCATGTGCATAAAGTATCTTATTGTAGTACAAGAATTATGCCAGGCATGATAAAATCATTATTATCCGTCAACGCACTGGCTATGTGCCGTGAAACACGGTGCCGTGTAAACATAACAGAGTGGGGGGGGGGGGGGGGGGGGGGGGGGGGGGGGGGGGATCGTGGATTAGTCACAGCAAGGTAAAGGACCATCAGAGAAATGCATGTGTGAAATATAAAGAAGTTATCAGAAATTTACTCTAATGTTAATTTTTATGAATGCCCTAAGTCTGTGGCCTTCACCCTGTGGCTAATCGGCCCCGTAGATTTGTGGATTTACTATAGGAATGAATGGCCTTTTTGTGGAATTTATCAGGGTATAAACTTGGAAAAGGGCCTCGTCCAGTATTCTGCGACCTTTCCAAGTTTATATCCCCGATAAATTACACAAAAAGGCCATTCATTCCTTATAATTCAAGCATTTGAAATAAATTCATCAAGAACATGTGTTTATTTTCCGTTTTCTTAAGAATTATTTTAACTGCGCCTCACGATTACAGAAAGTAGTTCAGCGTGGGAGTTTACTGCGATATAAATTTTGGACAGAGACTTGCTACGGGCCAATCAAATGTTAGGGAATTGTGAAAATATTTTTGTGCTGGAATTATAGCATGATAGAGAACCATCGGAGGAACGCATGTGTGAAATATCAAGAATTTCTATTAAACATTTTAAAGGGAACAGATGTTACAATAAATTTACCGGCACCAAAACCGTAGGTTCTGTGAAAGCACTATGTCTGTGACCATGACCGTGGGTTTATTGGGGCCCAGAGGTTCGTGGATGTATCATAGTATGATAGAGAAGCATCTGAGGAATGAATGTGTGATATAGCAATTAGTTTCAAGAAAGGAAACAGAAATTATCAGAGCTCCAGATAAGGTGAATATTGGCGTATTTTGCGCACTTATTTTAGCAGAATATGCGCTGATTGTCAAAATGGGAGTACCAAATACTAACACCAATGTGAAAATACACATTGATTCTCAAATGGAGTAGTGAAAATACTGTAATAAAGTTGAAATTTACTTAGTTGAGCTGCAAAAAGCAAACACTGCAGCTCAAATAAGTGAATTTTTAAATGCGTTATATTTTCTTTATCATAATTATGTTCCCTATTTAATAAGGAAGAAAATCAATAATACATTTGTAAAAGTAAAATGCACAATGAATTTGAAATCTGGGAGTTTAATACTCGTTAGGTGCAAACCTTATCTGGAGATCTGATTATAAGAAATCACCACAATGTTAAGTTTGTGGAGGTGGACAACAAAGGCGCAGACGGGTGGCATAGTTACACAAGTATATACTCATTTTTGTTTGTATCACATCAGTGGAAAACTGTATTTAACCCTTTCAACCCTGGAGGCTAGAACAAATCCAATATGCCCCAGTTTTTTGCAGTCAATGCCACATTTATTTCCTGTTTACCACTATCTGTGAAAGAATATATTTAAACACCTGGCAAACGTATTTGAATCTAGTAGTTTATGTAAACACTGCAGATCTAGACGAGCCGGCTCGTAACGAGCCGTCTCATCAGGATCTGCAGCATTAGTATTCACCTCCAAAAAATCCACATGTTGTCCTTAAAGGTACTTGCCCACTCAATAGGCACAAAATGTTCTTTATACAAATTAAATAAGTGTATAATTGTGTTACTATTCCACCAGTTCTAAAAATTGCGAGTGCCCGCTTTACAGGTATAATCATTTAGTAATATTTATTTTACTGATAGTGACGCACGTTGGTATCAGGCTATTTTCATATCCAAATGAGGCATGGTATTTGTTTACTTATTTATACTAATTAAATGCGTGACATGAAAAAATAATAAGTATGATAATTGCACATCAAAAAATAAAGTATAAGTAGTAATGTCTGTCAACGTTTTAGGGAAACACGGTTATCACCCCTGATATCAGTGTGGAAAGTTACGTTTGATATACAATAATTCTGCCACGGAAGCGGTGTCGTGCCTGCCGAGGCATTTGACTGTGAACACTACAAGTAAATAAATGACCTTGACCTTGAGAATTTGGATGTGGGGGTGTGCGTAATGAAGCATCATCCATAGACAAACATTGATGTGAAATATTATCAAAGTCTAGCAAGGGGTTAAAGAGATATTGTGAAAAAACAATAACTTTAATGCATTTCTGTTACAAAACCGGTGAACATTACAAGTAAATAAATGACCTTGACCTTCAGAATTTTGATGTGGGGGTGTGCGTAATGAAGCTTCATCCCTAGACAAACATTGATGTGAAATATTATCAAAGTATTGTGAAAAAACAATAACTTTAATGCATTTCTGTTCCAAAACCGGTGAACATTACAAGTAAATAAATGACCTTGACCTTCAGAATTTTGATGTGGGGGTGTGCGTAATAAAGCATCATCCCTAGACAAACATTGATGTGAAATATTATCAAAGTCTGGCAAGGGGTTAAAGAGATATTGTGAAAAAACAATAACTTTAACGTATTTCTGTTACAAAACCGGTGTACATTAAAAGTAAATAAATGACCTTGACCTTCAGAATTTGGATGTGGGGGTGTGCGTAATGAAGCATCATCCCTAGACAAACATTGATGTGAAATATTATCAAAGTCTGGCAAGGGGTTAAAGAGACATTGTGAAAAAACAATAACTTTAATGCATTTCTGTTACAAAACCGGTGAACATTACAAGTAAATAAATGATCTTGTCCTTGAGAATTTGGATGTGGGGGTGTGCGTAATGAAGCTTCATCCCTAGACGAACATTGATGTGAAATATTATCAAAGTCTGGCAAGGGGTTAAAGAGATATTGTGAAAAAACAATAACTTTAACGCATTTGCCTTTCAAAAAAAACGGACGACGCGGACGACGACGACGACGGAAAAAGCCCCGACTATTGTCGCGCCTCAGCTAAAGCAGGTGCGACAAAAATTTACATTTATTATAATGCCAATCAATACGTGGGGTAATGGTGAATGAATGTTTATTTTGCCAGAAAATGTCTCAAGACGATGTCTCTGATATAAATAACATTTTGTACCTTTAATGGAATAGTCCAAAAATAAATATAAAAGGCCACTGTAGGATATCTGGGGTAGAACGGGTTAATGAAGGTTAAACATTACACCAATTCAGCATAAATGCAGAACATTAAACATAATTTACACAAATTCTCTCATTGATCAATTGTTCATACAAGCGGTAAACTATGTTATGATAGAGGAGGAGTATACGTACTACAGAGGTTGCAGAATTTAGCGCAGTTTGCCCGGGCCCAGGGGAGATACTGCCCGGTGCAGGCGCCAGTGCCGTACTGGTTGCAGTTGGGGATTGTATTCTCACACACAGTCGATGCAGTGGTGGTGGGCCCAGACCCTACAACACCAACGGCGGTGAACAATCATGCATGTAGGTATTCAGACGAACCACAGGGACCTTTATTGTAAGCAAAGTTCAGTAATATGAAGAGTAATGCAGGCACCGATCCAGGCGGGGGCGTGTACGACGCACGCTCCCGCTAAAATTTGCAGAGTTTACACATTAAACCATTTTTTAAATGGAAAAATTGAATTATTGTTCTTATGTCTCGAACAAAGTGCTTGTTGTTACCACTCAGTTGAACAGTCTCGTCGAGACGGTTCAATTGAGTGGTAACAACATTATACTTTTGATGAGAAATGAGAAAAATAGCAGAACAAATATTTAGAAATGTTTATACCCATATACATGGATAAGTATTTCGCATGGAAGGTTGAAAATATTTACACAATTCTCTAACATTTGATTGGTCCGTAGCAAGTCTCTGTCCAAAATGTATATCCTAGTAAACTCCCACGCCAAACTACTTTCTACAGGTGCGCTTTCAGTGATGTCAATGTAAACAAATGGCTGCCGTCTGTCAAAATAAACACATTTTCTTGATGAATTTATTTCAAATGCTGGAATTATAAGGAATGAATGGCCTTTTTGTGGAATTTATCGGGGATATAAACTTGGAAAAGTCGCGGGAATACTGGACGAGGCCTTTAATTCCGGCCTTCGTCCAGTATTCCCGCGACTTTTCCAAGTTTATACCCCGATAAATTCCACAAAAAGGCCATTCATTCCTATAATAAAAGAAAACAATGTTAATGTGAAATTTAGAGACTATCATAATGGTGCACGAGTTTAGTGACACTGGCCCCAACTCTGTGTCGTAATGATACTGATAGTCTTGTTCCTCACAGGTCAGGAACAAGAATATCATAATGACACAGAGCTGGGCCCAAGTTTATATCCCCGATAAATTCCACAAAAAGGCCATTCATTCCTTATAATTCCAGCTTTTTAAACAAATTCATCAAGAAAATGTGTTTATTTTCCGTTTTCTTAAGATTTATTTTAACTGCGCCTCACGGTTACGGAAAGTAGTTCGGCGTGGGAGTTTACTGGGATATAAATTTTGAACAGAGACTTGCTACGGGCCAATCAAATGTTAGGGAATTGTGTAAATATTTTTGGGCTGGAATTATAAACAATTATTGGATTTACATTTATTGAGCATGCAGTCCATGTTCAATACATTTAAATCCATCAATTGAAATTTCCAGACTATTCTAAATTTGCATTTACAAACATTTTAGTGATACAAAGTTTAGTGAAATGGCCCCCAGAACCCTGAGGCAATGAGATGAAGTATGTTTCAACTGGGTCCCAAGAAGGACCCAGGTTTCTTGAAGAAAAAATTATATATTTCGTTCAGTGTTCGTATTTTATGTTTCGTTCCAAGAATTGCGCTATAAATCTGCCAGCAGAGACACAGGCTTATCAAGGTCTACAGTGGAAGCAAGTGACATAAGCCACATATCTTCTGTCAGTCAAATACTGTGGCACACACCAGACATTTGGGGAATAGGTCCTTTTTAACGATATTGGGACAAATCATACACATCACAAATTAAGTGAGAATTAAAAAGCAAATGAAAATAATAAAAAAAAATGTACAAGTCGATCAATGGAATTTTGTTTAAATTTTGAGAAGAAAACAAAACAGCCCCTAGCTTTGGAGATATATATGATATATCTCCAAATACAAAAACATACCTCCCCCACAAATGCCGCAGTATTTGGCACAATTCTGCGTGGCCCACTGCTCATATTGTTTCTCACAGATGTACGATCCGTAGGCAGCACAATTGCCGGCTGTATCGTGGCACTGCGTCGTGGTCGGAGCACACGACAGTTTCTGACAACAATGATCTTGAGGGTCCGTGATAAATGTGCATCCAGTTGGCACATTCGCTATACGTGGGCACCTGTAACACAATGTACCGTAATAATCGTGAATATACACTAGTCAGCGGTGTTAATACATTCACAATCATATACATGTATAGGAATAGACTCAGAAATCCCACTGTTCGCTGCATCTATAATGGCCTAGGGATATATGTCTATCACATTGTTTCATCGCAATACATGTAGTATCAATGCTGCTAGGCAGCATTGATACTACATGTATTGTGATGAAAAAATGTGATAGACATATAATTCAGACATCTCGGTACGTCTATAACGGCCCTTAGCAGCATTGACACAATCACACAATCAAACAACAACAAGGACAGATATTTCATACTTCTCGGTACATCTGTAGCGGCCGTTGGTGGCGTCGATACATTCACAGTCATAGTCACAGCCGTCCACCCATCTCCCCCCTTGTTGGTGAACCTGACCCTTGTACAGACACGCATCTACAAAACACACCAACACTCAAACACTCATCTACAGAACAGGTACATACTTTTTATGAGGCAAGCCATGTGATTTTGTACCTAAGATCATGTGAGATGTCAGGAAAAATATTTACAGAAACAGTGATATTTTCTATAAAAGACGTCGAAAGTTGACAAAATATTCAGAGCAATTGCGGAATTCTATTGCACATTTGCTCTGAACATTTTGTTAACTTTAGATAACATTTACAAACACTCATCTATAGAAGGCATATATTTACAAAAATAAAAACATAACTAATTAAAGCTTTAATAGTAAACTAAAAAAATTGGGTCTGTAAGACATATAGATCATGTCCCCTGTAGCAACCTTTCATTAACAACGTCTTTTCCAAATCAGAAATGGGCCTAACCCTTGATGGATCGGATTTGATAATTGCATGTCCAGTAATATATTGAATGTTATTTAATGGTGTTAAACAGGCTCACAGGGTCGAATCTCGTATTTCATTTGTATGGATGGTGTGGGGAAGGGCAATGAGAATAATCTGATATGTAGCCTATTTCACCAACATTGCAACGTATACTTATCTGGCAAAGTATACTTTGAGCGAGAAATTTTCAATTTAACGATAAATTTATTAATTGTTATTATACTGAATTTATTACATTATCACAGCCATTTTACAGCCATTTTGGCTGTGATAATGTAATAAATTCAGTATAATAATTATGCATACTTCAACATTCAATAATCAAATATATGCAGTCGTTAGTTCTATATTAAATAATGCATTTTGGGAAATATAAATGATTACTCCCTCAAAGTATACTTTGATAGATAAGTATGCTTTTCAATTTTGATAAAATTGGCTACTGGTGCCAGGTCCTCACCACACCAGAATCAATTAGGAAATGTGGTCTGTCGATGCACTTAGGGCCTCTATTTGAGTAACTCTTACAAAAATTATCAAAAAATAAACAGACAGACAGACGGACGGACGGACGGCGGACGGACGTTCTTACAGTACTATACTTATGTGGCTTATCACATGTTAAATATTAGCCACATAAAAGGATTTTTTAGGTGGCTAATTGTAACCAACCCAACTTTACTAAGTCCATAACCCTGTGGGGCTAGCCACATAAGTACCCTAATGTGTGCCCAGACGGACGGACGGACGGACGGACGGACATACGATCAGTAGCGAGGGTAACTGTATTAATGTGGAAGGATGTATCGTTAGTAAATAATGCATGTGTGCAATATGAAGATATTGCTCAAGGCAAATAGAAATTATAGGTGATTTAAGAAACACTTACCGGTACCAAATCTTTCATAAAACAAAATAAAAAAATACACAAACGGATGTACGATCAGTAGCGAGGGTAATTATATCAATGTGGAAGGATGTATCGTTACTAAGTAATGCATGTGTGCAATATGAAGATATTACCTGAAGGCAAACAGAAACTATAGGTGATTTGAGAAACTTTCAAAAAATAAACGCACAGACAGGGCGAAATTTATAGGGCACAATCGATTCTCTGAGGGGCCATCCCTAATGAGCCACCTACTTCCATATCCTGTTGTAGCCAAAGTGGCTGGATCAACGTTAGGTGGTCGTCCATAGCCGGTGAACGATCCCTTGAATCCTCCGGTTCCCGATGTACCGGTACCCGAGCTGCCGGTTCCCTGACAAGACGGTACCCTGCAGCACGTGGGGTCCTTAGGGTCGGCGACAAAGGAGCAACTCGCTGGAATATTCTCGTACTTGGCACACCTGGCGGAAAACGGAGGCTTGTTGGCTAACCCACTCATCGATACAGATCTTAACCCTTAGAAGGCGGGAACTGAAAATTGTCGTCTGTTGTTGTTTCTTATTTTATATTTTATCTAAATAACAACATGGTTTGGCAGCATTTTAGTATCATTTCTATTGGAAATGATTATAAAGTGCTGTCAAAGCATCTTTTTGATAAGAAAACTGGAAAATATAAAATAAACAGCAGACGACAAATATAAATTCAGCACTGTAACAGTTAATGCCTATATTTGCAAACACTGTATATCTGGAGAAATGGGGCTTATGAAATTTGTGACCAGTGTAGCTCCTGATCAAATAGCACCCTCCTGTAGCTAGATAATGCTTGGTTAGAAGCATGACGGGTGAAGAATGTTGAACAGTGCAGATCCTGATCAGACTGTGCATAAGCACAGTTTGAACTGGATGTACACAAAACATATAAACCCCATTTGTCCAGTCACAGCCGCATATCAAGATGAAATGGCATGATTCATATACAAAACAAGAAACAAGGCAAAGACAAAAAGGCTGGGTTTTCACAAAGACATAAACACACAAACTTAACAATGAAACTGACTGAGTAATGCCGAAAATTTATGTCACAGTGAAATAAAGCTCAAATGTAGTACTGAAGATTCTCACACCACTAGTAGATGTTGTTGTCCCAGTTTGATGGTAGTTGCCATTACATTGAGTGAGATGGAAAAGTCGCGGGAATACTGAACAAGGTCGGAAGGCCTCGTCCAGTATTCCCGCGACTTTTCCAATATAGTGAGTGAGACTTAATCACAGAAACTTAACATTGAAACTAAGTAACGGATGAAGCAAAATTATGTCAAGGATCATGGCCTTAGTGGTTTAATGTAGAGGTAATTGTTGATTTGGGATATAAAATATCGACTGTTACAGAGAGGGTGTTGTTGTAGTGGTGTCCCTTCACGGAGTTTGACTATAATAATACAAAAATCCATACTTATGAAGTTTTGAGTTCTGCATAAGCTCTATTTTTTGTATTAAACTTTTGATGTTATTTATGGAAAACAGGAGTGATTTTCAAAATCAGTATTGGCAACATATTTCCAGATTAATTCTTTGCATGCTAGCGGTGAAAATATCCGCCAAACAAATTAGGAGTATATTTTTGATTTCTCTCTGTAAATATGTCTTGGAATTTCATTAGAATTGAGTACTCAGGACTCAATTCTAATGAAATTCCAAGACATATTCATGATATTTACAAGGAGAAATAAAAGAAAATATGAAGATTTTTTAACTATTTATAGTCCACAAGTTTCCCAGCATGCAAAGAGTTAAGGTCTTGTTATGGCTTTAGATATTATGACAATAGAGTAGCGATACCTGTCAGTACACTGGTAGTAGTGATGGGCGGCGTCCTCACAGCGGCACGTGAGTCCACACCCGTCATTCCAAGACACGCCCTGGTTGTGATAAAATCCCTGGTACACGCAGTACGC
Organism: Conchocele bisecta; assembly: GCA_029237695.1. NCBI lineage: Eukaryota > Metazoa > Mollusca > Bivalvia > Lucinida > Thyasiridae > Conchocele > Conchocele bisecta. The sequence continues at coordinate 3,228,006 of CM055265.1, read as the reverse complement.
TGAAACCAGAGCTCCAGATCAGGGGCATATTATAGGAATTAATGGCCTTTTTGTGGAATTTATCGGGGTATAAACTTGGAAAAGTCGCGGGAATACTGGACGAAGCGATAAAAAATTACAATTTTCGAAAAAAAAAAAAGATTTTCTTTTTTTTTTGATTTTTTTTTGAAAATTGTAATTTTTTTAAGGCCTTGTCCAGTATTCCCGCGACTTTTCCAAGTTTATATCCCCGATAAATTCAACAAAAAGGCCATTCATTCCTTATAATTCCAACATTTGAAATAAATTCATCAAGAAAATGTGTTTATTTTCAGTTTTCTTAAGAATTATTTTAACTGCGCATCACGGTTACGGAAAGTAGTTCGGCGTGGGAGTTTACTGGGATATAAATTTTGGACAGAGACTTGCTACGGGCCAATCAAATGTTAGGGAATTGTGTAAATATTTTTGTGCTGGAATTATTGGCTTATGTTACACAGTTAATCTAGCTGAATACGTAATGATTATCAAACGCGAGAGAACAAAATACTCACAGCAATGTACGCATTGATTTTCAAATTGAGTAGTGAAAATACTACAGTACATTTGAAAACTTACAGCTTTTTTTACAGCTCAACTAAGTATCTCGAACATCAGTATCTCGATGATATCCCCTATCTCGATGATTCACTACAGTCCCGAATTATATCCTTATTTGTTTAATATAAATTTCCTCGGCTATCTCGACCATGCCCTATCTCGTATATGTTCTCTAACTCGACTGTTCATTATGTTCCCTCTGTATAAAATATGTTAAATATCTTTTCGCTATCCCGATCACATAAACGCTTGGATAAATCGCTTAAGTTCCTAACTGCCAAGATCGATTTGGTTGACACTAATTTTCCAAACATATTATCAAACGAAACAAAATAAATTCACACCACCTCAGGTTCTTTGCTTAATTAGTCTACCTGGATATATTTATTCATTAAGCATATCACGCTGGTCATTTACGCAAGTCACTGAGAGTCATTACGCCACCTTGTAATGTTAATTTTTGAGTTTACTCGTGGTGTATTGGGTAAAATGATTTCATATTTTTCGCGAAAATATTCGACCGTGTCACTACATCGCTATCTCGAACCTAGTCATATCTCAGCTATATGGACAAGCTCCCTTTGACTTCGAGATACTGGTGCTCGACTGTACACTCAAAATAGGTGAATTTTAAATTTGTTTTGATCATTTGGTCCCTATTAAATAATGAAGAAAATCAATAATCCATTTCTAAAAATAAAATATACATTTCATTTGGAATCAGGGGGTACAATACTCTTTAGACACAAAGCTTATCAGGAGCTCTGGAAACATTACCGGCTCACAGTGTACACCACATTGTGGCCGAGAGGTTAGAGCATTGGACTTCAATACCAGAGGTTGTCGGTTCAAATCTCGTTAAGCCACCGCCAGTGCTAAACTTGCCAATATTTGTAAATGTGTTTATTATAAGTTTATATTATTATTGTCTACCAGCATCAGTGGGATGGAAATACTACAGACAGAAGTATGCTTTCATGCCTATGGTGGATCAAAATCATAACCTCCTGTGTTAAAATGAGTTATCCGCTAGACTATGAATTCTCAGAACATGCATATATAATTTAAGGTCTGGGGAAGGAATGTTTCCCCTGACCTTAAATTATACAATCATGTTCTGAGAATTAATTAGCTTCACTTTTTGGACGATAAAAATCAGAATTTTTCAATGTAAAATTAGTTTCTGTGAGTACTTACCTGTTATATGTTGCTATATAGCTTCTATTGGGGCTACCCATTCCGAATACAATTTATTGACCCGCACTTACACCTGTCCCATCCCATATCGACCACGCATGCGCGCACGGGAGACTTCCTCTTTGCGATAGAACAAATCTCTCACCTTGCGGGGTGGGAGGCGGGTGTTAAATACATATAACAGTATAACAGGCAAGTACTCACAGAAACTAATTTTACATTGAAAAATTCTGATTTCTGTATCATACTTCCCTGTTATATGTTGCTAGAATTTGTCTCCAAGGCGGGAAGGTAAGGTGATACAGAAACCAGAAAATAATTTAATTCGCTCTGTGAATACCTAGGATCAATAAATTGACTCACCAAACAACTTGTAGACTAGACCCGGGCACCGTCTGAGCAGCACCCCCCCTATTCCTGCTCCCAGAAGATAACTGAGCCGCCAGCTAAGTCTTCTGGTCTGCTTGAGTAGTATCTCCAGTCGCAGTTTCACACACACTGAATGTGACTAACTCATATCATGTTAGCGTCATGTCATACACACTGTTGTGCCTCACATCTAAGACTCACAGCATCTACACTGACCCTTGTCCATGTCCACAAGTCTCTTAAAGTTCTAACCCACATTACTCACAAATAGTAATGCTAACATAAAATACCCTATGCATATTGACAACCACATACTATCAATAATTACCAAACATGGCATTCATGCCCCTGGATGAATGATTATGTGTTTTCGAGTGTCATGATACCTAGTACCGTTAGCACCCCGGAGCACAGGTAACTCACCTTTACCCTCTCCGGACCTCACAATCATTGGTAACACCAAACACTGCACACATTATAGTAAAATATGTATCCAGACTGGTATAACCAGTCATGTGTAATCAAGAAAACAATCTACGAAAACTTTCCAGGCACAAAACTTAAACTAGCTGATAACTAGAACGTTTTGTAATGCCAATGTGAATATAACAACACTTTGTTATCCTGGCCTAGATCCACTGGCCCAGAATAACAACAGACTAAAAAATTGAGCCTTTTACACATGCTTGGCCCCCCGTGACATCCCTGCTAGCCGCGACTAGGGGATCCAATGTGTAAATATCTGCGCTCTGCGCAGTCAGTGTACGTATGTAAAACTGATAAAAGTGGAATGAGACTTCCCTGATGCCACTTCCATTATCTTATCCCCAGTATCACTCCATAGAGGAACTCAGAGGAGGTAAATACTGTTCCGACCTCATGGCATCGATTATAACCTTATGAGCCCTTAACCGAATTGGATCGATATGCTCTGCGTGTTGCGAGAGATATCCATATGTAAACTGACGATTTGGATATAAACTGATTACCCACGCATGGAATAAAATCCAGTGCCTACCTCTCATTGGCTAGTCATTGAGATGTAGTGCCTAATTCACCACGCTCTGGCCTTGCACAAAACAATTCCGTGCCTTATGGAACTAAGCCTTGGATACTCCCATCTCTAAGCCTCCTTTCCCAAGGCCAAATACTCTATGAGCCAAGTTTATGTAAGCATAACCTAATACTTGAGCCCATGATGTTCCAGAAAAGTACTGGCTTTAAGAAATCCAACTTAGTTTTGGGGTCAAACACTGTGCCAAATCAATTCCTCTAACAGAGCTCCTACAGTGTGGGATTGAGGCAGTCTAGGCCTACCCTTGAAAGCAGTAACCTATTCTGCTTCACACAGAGACTTAGCCCTCGGCACCTGCACAGGTTAAACAGGACCACTATCCTGAGACAGATACTGGTATACTGAAGCTACTGCCTCCGGATAAGAAAGGGCACTGTTCTTCCATAGCTAAACTAGCTGCCGAGACCAGTCCCACCTGATGCCATCAGAGGAATTTTAACAATTAACAAATTACCGACCGGGTGTAAGTGCCCTTTTCCTCTGACAAGCCTGGTGCATTTTGTCTTATGAAATTCACCATCATCTAGCCGAATGTCTGATCGTGACCTTGATCTATGTGCCAGGGCATAGTGTGTTTTCCGTCTCGGTTAAATTTGGTAGGTTTGTGCTGGGCGAGAGATAAACTCATATTCTGGATCAGTGCGAATGAATTTTAATCTATTGACATTGTTGTTGTTATTAACCGGAAGCATGTGCTTTTACCAAGTTAAAATACGACAATTGTACATTATAGAATACGTAAAGTATATAATGTCACAGATAACCGACTCGATTTGGCCATGCCTGGGATCACGAACGGTCGGTTATGCCTAACTGGGACCCGATCCGTAGTAAGGAACCCAGCTTCGCAACCATAGTAACGGAATCATTATCCCAGCCAGAATCTGGTCGCCCCTGTACAGGCCGCCAAAGCGAAAACGAGGATTAACCCATTATTGACTAATCAATCAATAGGGAAGCTGTCCCATGGGCTCCTACTGATTTGTCGTTAAATCCCATCTAACCACTGTTAGATTCCCTTAGGTTAACTATTCTAGCTACTGGTCTTTCTCTAGTGAAGAATGAAATCAGCGCCTATAACTGGGGTCTGAACCTATGATACATATCGGCACTGAAGTGAACTTGAAACAGTTGGCCAATGCCTACATGTATCCCGTCCTAATCGACGCTGACTATTTCGTTCCATCGAACAATTACTTAAGGAAATCGCCCATTTCGCCTACCGCTGGACTGACTGGATTAATTTGCCTTACTTACAGCAATTAACACAGACCTCCCACCATTCGCGTCTTTGCCTGTGCAATGATTGCCGTAGCTAGCCGCGAAAATTTGTCCTTCCTTATTCCCTTCCTGATAGCCTCCAGACGTGAAGAATCAGAACGAGCATATTCGCATGAAGTGTTCACCCTGCATGCTGTGACAGAAGCTTGGGAAACACTGGAATGCCCACCGTATGATACACTAGACGTTCCAGTATGATGGAGAACCAACTTGGCCAGCATTGGCCAGCATGTTACCACTAGTGTGACCCGAATTTACTGATTGTGGAAATGCTCACCCGTATACTCATTTCCATGATACGGACATGCGCCCACCGCCTATGCCCCCTAGTCCAGAACTGGAGACACATACATTGGCTTTGATTGTCCATCATGGTCGCAAACAGACACAACCAGGGGTGGCTCTACCTGTTGATAACCGCGTTGGTCACTGTTCTTAACAGTGATCCTTCGGTACAGACTTTCGAGCCGCCCTCGACAGTTAGTCCACATTACATTGGTAGATGATCTACACCACATATCTATCTGCCTCTGAATTCAATACCCTAGCAGCTAAAATAGCTATATGAAGATAACCTTCATGTGGTTCGCTGGAGACTGCCCAATCGTTGACTCTAATAGTCCGACGTATCGATCGAGCCGTCTCTATTTAGAAATGATCTGTATGCCCACCGTATGATACACTAGACGTTCCAGTATGATGGAGAACCAACTTGGCCAGCATTGGCCAGCATGTTACCACTAGTGTGACCCGAATTTACTGATTGTGGAAATGCTCACCCGTATACTCATTTCCATGATACGGACATGCGCCCACCGCCTATGCCCCCTAGTCCAGAACTGGAGACACATACATTGGCTTTGATTGTCCATCATGGTCGCAAACAGACACAACCAGGGGTGGCTCTACCTGTTGATAACCGCGTTGGTCACTGTTCTTAACAGTGATCCTTCGGTACAGACTTTCGAGCCGCCCTCGACAGTTAGTCCACATTACATTGGTAGATGATCTACACCACATATCTATCTGCCTCTGAATTCAATACCCTAGCAGCTAAAATAGCTATATGAAGATAACCTTCATGTGGTTCGCTGGAGACTGCCCAATCGTTGACTCTAATAGTCCGACGTATCGATCGAGCCGTCTCTATTTAGAAATGATCTGTCTGTTGGTACAACAACCCGCACGCTGTAGCAGCTCGGAGATTGCCAATCTCTGATGCGTGTAGCGCCCCCCTGTTAGCCCCACCCTATGGGGCTGTAAAGGTGTTATGGGTTGCTTAAAGCTACCCGTTACATCACTCGTTGGTTTAGGAGAAGGGGATATTGAAGCTTGCTTATGTCCCCTTTCCAGCCCGAGTTGCGCTTCTATAAGCGAACCGCTTGGCTAAAGAGACCACTGATAGTCTCGCTAACTGCCGACTCTGTCTTACTGCAGCGTCAGCAGCAGTCACCTGCGAACATCTGGTCCCTTCCCCTATGCCTATGACGACGTCAATGATCGTACCTAGACACGACCTAGAACGTCGTTTGTGTTTCATGGATATACAATACCGCGTCCTGGTTGACTAGCTACTATACCTAGCTTTCTTGCTACTAGACCTGGATCTACCCGTCATGATCGACAAGTTTGTGTGCCCTCCAGTCTGACGTCATCAGACTCACATCAGGACTAATCCAGTGTGTCGGCAGGCCAATGTCCTATACCGTTACACTGTTGTATATCCATAACATTGAACAGATATTTCGCTGAAAACGGCGTGGTCAAGACCAGCGTCGCCGTTATCAGTGGCTATATTTTACACTCTGTTGAACGGAGGGATACGCTTGCATTCCACCGAGGCGCGCCCAATTGGATTTGTGTGTATACTACCCACATCGCCTATCCCCTTGAATCTACCTGTCCCGTGTCCGGTGTTCGTGCTCAGTGGTTAGCTAATAACCCAGAGCAGAACTAGTGGCCGGCGTTCTTGCTCAGTGTTTAGCGTATAACCCAGAGCAGAACCGCTGTCCGGTGTTCGTGCTCGGCGGTTAACGTATAAACCAGAGCCTAACTGGTGTCCTGTGTTCTTGCTCAGTGGTTAGCGTATAACCCAGAGCAGAACTGGTGTCCGATGTCCGATGTCCGTACTCAGTGGGTAGCGGACCACCCAGAGCCGAACTAGCGACGTTGGATGTCTCAGTCATAAGAGATACCCTGCCACTATTCTGACTCGTACTTGGCTAGACTCAGAAACAGTCGTTAGTTTATGAATCTTGCCGAACACCGACTGGTGTCCGGTGTCCGGTGTCCTTACTCAGTGGTTAGCGGACCACCCAGAGCATAACTAGCGACGTTGGATGTCTCAGTCATAAGAGATACCCTGCCACTATTCGGACTCGTGCTTGGCTAGACTCAGAAACAGTCGTTAGTTTATGAATCTTGCCGAACACCGACTGGTGTCTGGTGTCCGGTGTCCGGTGTCCAGTGTCCTTACTCAGTGGGTAGCGGACCACCCAGAGCAGAAGTAGCGACGTTGGATGTCTCAGTCATAAGAGATATCCTGCCACTATTCGTACTCGTACTTGGCTAGACTCAGAAACAGTTGTTAGTTTATGAATCTTGCCGAACACCGACTGGTGTCCGGTGTCCGGTGTCCGGTGTCCGGTGTCCGGTGTCCGGTGTCCGGTGTCCGGTGTCCGGTGTCCTTACTCAGTGGGTAGCGGACCACCCAGAGCAGAACTAGCGACGTTGGATGCCTCAGTCATAAGAGACACCCTGTCACTATTCGGACTTGGCGTAGACTCAGAAACAGTCTTTAGTTTCTGAATCTTGCCGAACACAGACTGTCATCCGGTGTTCTTACTCATTGGGTAGCGGACCACCCAGAGCAGAACTAGCGACGTTGGATGCCTCAGTCATAAGAGACACCCTGCCACTATTCGGACTCGGACTTGGCTCAGACTCAGAAACCATTGTAGTTTCTGAATCTCACTTATTGATACTTACCCTGATACTTACCATGATAGTACCTAATGGTCAGGCCCCTCCATAGAGGCCCCCAAGGCCTGAGACAAGCCCGGTTTCTCATTAGAGCAACCGTTATGTTTGTTTGTTTGTTTGTTTGTTTGTTTATTGGTGTTTAACGGCCTATTAACAGCTAAGGTCATGTAAGGCCGGGCAAACAGGTTCGATCCCGTTTTAACCTGCTGCATTGGGGGGAAAAGCCCTGAAATTAGAATAACCTGACCTGGTGCCAGGTCCATACCGCACCAGTCACTTGGCCCCTTCCCCTATTTAAAAGTAAAACCGGTAGGATTACTCTTATAAGGGGTATAACCAGATTCAACTGTCACATACAAAATGCCAAAGACGTATGTGAGGGCCAAACCAGGTCTCGAGTCGGGATTCCGGTAAGGATGAACCCCGATCGTTAAATTACCCATCGCGTACTCCCACCTGCCACCCACTGCAACCGTTATGTCTCTAGCAACAACGGAAACAAATTATCTCATGAGAATCACAAGTTCTTGTTTTGTGACCACCACCAAATTCCTGACCCGAACTGGGTTTAGGTTTTCCTTAGCCCATTAGTGAACGTGGTATGGAAAACCTATTCAAATATCGAACTAAACAAAGTCGAAAAAAAAATTAAAAATTAAAATTTCTTTGTCGACAATAGGAACGTCCGACAATAGGAAAATCGCGAAGTTCGCGCCCTGTGGCCACACTAAGAAAAAAAAACTCGAAATACTTTTAAAATGAAATATTTTCAACTAGCAACTTTTAGAAATGAATAGCCCCCACTCTATTAAAGAAGATATTGCCTACTTACGGACAATAACCATGAATAGAGTGTATAAAACAGCCAAACGAAAATGAGCACCAAAAAGGATACTTTCACGCCAGCCGTCCGAAGCAAAGAGGAAGTCTCCCGTGCGCGCATGCGCGGTCGATATGGGATGGGACATGTGTAAGTGCGGGTCAATAAATTGTATTCGGAATGTGTAGCCCCAATAGAAGCTATATAGCAACATATAACAGGGAAGTATGATACAGAAACACCCAACGCACAGCTTTATTTCACAATGCAACAATATCTGTGAAACAAAATGATATTTATGTTCTTACCTGAGCCAGCTGGAGGGCTGGTCTGAGCGAAGATGGGTGCGATTGTGGTGATTTGTTGGGTGAAGTTACATTTGACCGTCTTACAACAGTGGTCTGCTGGATCCTGCTCCAAGTGACATTGTGCCGGCAGGTTTTGATATACTGCACACCTGCCAACATCCCAGTGATAAATCATGACCCCATGATCACAGACACAGCATAATACCCACCCACTGTATTTACAATATTGTATTGTATTCAGATAATACAATACTGTAAATACACAGGGTGGGGTAATATATTTTACATGTAATCAGAATTATAAAATATTCCGAGTATGTACTCTATTGAATACTCAGAATCAGGCAGTGCTCAGTCTCAGTCTCAGTCAATCGAACTGTCTGCTTTAGTGAACTAACTACAAGATATGTTTTATAATCATAGGCCCAGCCAGAATAAGATAAATGTCTACAGATTTTGTCCAAAATTTATTTTTAAACCTTCACATGTAACCTCTCTACAACAGCCACCTTTGGGAGAACTCAAAACTGGCTGTTGATAGGTGGCTGTTGTAGGGAGGTTAATGCTGAATTAAATGTTGTTGTTGTTGTTGTTGTTTATTTTCTTCAGTTATTCTCATCAAAAACATGCTTTGACAGCATTTTAGAATCATTTCCAATGGAAATGATTCTAAAATGCTGTCAAAACATGTTTTTATTGAGAAAGAAGGCAAAGCAACAGCCCCTGCAACTAAAATTATCTGCTCAGAAGAAAGGCCAAAGCTCAAAAGTGTTCACTTCTCTGATATTTAAATAGAAGCATTTCTACATAATAATTACATTTATATTGTATACGTGTATGTCCTGATTATTTTGATGGTGATTTTCTTTGTATACCAGAATCATTTGTACAACATATCCTTTAGTTTTATCTAACCAACAGGCAAAGTAGCCACAAGGAACATTAGTCTGCACTGTTTTAGAGTAGTGCGCCCATGTGTGTGTGCGTGTGCCATGTATTACCTGTCTGTACACCTGTACTGCCCCTGGCTGGCGTCGATACACTGACATCGGTAGGTACACAGGTCGTCCCACTGCTGGCCCTGGGTGTACACCTGACCCTTATACAGGCAGCCTGCCAATGAAGGAGTCACCGGTCAACTCATTGATTCATTGAGTGATTGGCTGATTAATTGGTTCATTCTGTATCATGCTTGGCTTGGAAATGGTAGGAATTTCGAGGCAAGCCTTGGAATTCCTAAACATTTTGAAGCCATGCTTGATAAAACTTAATATCAACATACACTAGCCTGGGCCCAGTTGCTCAAAACCTCTGTTAGCTTAACCTCTGTTTGTTTAACGGACTAGCTGTTAAATCCTTAACAATGTTAAGCTAACAGAGGTTTCGAGCAATCGTGCCCTTGTGTTCTGTATATATTATATCCCAATACTATTATATGAATGTGCAAGACGATCAAGATGAAAAGTATTTGGAAATGGCGGACTGAGGATAGGGATTTACTGAATGAATATTAACACAGGACTATAGAGAGCAAACAAACTGAAACTGTGAAGGTGTAATTGATCTGGGCCATTTCACTAAACTTTGTCCGACTAAAATTTTCGTAAGTGCAAATTTAGGATCGTCTGGAAATTTCAATAGATGGATTTACATTTATTGAGCATAGGCTGCATATGCAGCCTATGCTCAATAAATGTAAATCCAATAATTGTTTACAAGAAAACAGTGTTAATGTGAAATTTACAGACGATCCTAAATTTGCACTTACGAACATTTTAGTCGTACAAAGTTTAGTGAAATGGGCCCCAGGATCAGACTGACTACAATTTTGATCAGGTCATTTGCGGTCAGTCGGGCACTAATAGTAGAGCAACAACCTGGGCCTATCTGACAAGGAGGTGGACTGTCTCTTAGAACATAAGTTGTCATATATCAAAATGTTTGTTAATGTCTCTAGTTCATGAAACCACTTGATGCCATTCTGGTTCCGTGGGCAAAGGTCTTAAATTCAAGATGGCGTCCAAAATGGCCGCCAAATAATGATATTCGATTTTTGTCATAATGTGGTGTAAATGTTGTCAAAATAGTGAATTATACTGTATAAGTCAACCAGGGCCCGGTTGCTCAAAGCTTCTGTTAGCTTAACAGACTGTTAAATCCTTAGCATTGCTAAGGATTTAACAGTCTGTTAAGCTAACAAAAGCTTTGAGCAACCGGGCCCAGATGAATATGTTATTGCTATTTCAGTGATATCTTGGATATAATATAAGAAAACTAAAAATAATGAAAATGTGTAGCCTGACAAACATACAAATAGATTTGTTTATATTCAATCGATGGTATATCATTTCGCGGTCTTAAAATCGTCTGTGGGGCTTTTAAAATGACCATACACATGTGTTGATCAAGTTTGAGATTGGGTAAATATGACCATTTATAAGGTTACCGTTACCCTATCCTATTAAATGCATGCAAGTTATTATTAGTGTACATTATCTGACAAAAATGTAGCAGTATTTGTTATGATCTTTAGTTCAACTGCGGGCCGTTTCACTAAACTTTTTCAAGGCATAGATACTTGGGAAACAGGGGGCCGTTTCACTAAACTTTGTACAACTAAAATGTTTGTAAGTGCAAAATTATGATAGTCTGTAAATTTCACATTAACTATCTTTTCTTGTAAACAATTATTGGGTTTACATTTATTGATCATAGGCTGCATATGCAGCCTATGTTCAATAAATGTAAATCCATCAATTGAAATTTCCAGACCAATATTGGTTCTGAAGAAAAGACCTTTAATTCAAAATGGCGTCCAAGATGGCCCCCAAAAAGAACGTATTTATTTTCCGCCATGACCATACACAATTCCCTAACATTTGATTGGCCCGTAGCAAGTCTCTGTCCAAAATTTATATCCCAGTATAATCTCCCACGCCAAACTACTTTCTGCAAGTCAGTGATGTCAATGTAAACAAATGGCTGCCGTCTGTCAAAATAAACACATTTTCTTGATGAATTTATTTCAAATGCTGGAATTATAAGGAATGAATGGCCTTTTTGTGGAATTTATCGGAATATAAACTTGGAAAAGTCGCGGGAATACTGGACGAGGCCTTCCGGCCTTCGTCCAGTACTCCCGCGACTTTTCCAAGTTTATACCCCGATAAATTCCACAAAAAGGCCATTCATTCCTATAATATGAATAACTCCGCAATATATGCATTGATTTTCAAATTGAGTAGTTAAAATACTACGGTAGAAGATCGATCTCTCGAACAGGTCTCTGTTGAACATACTCCGTAAAATTCAAACTCGCCCTGTGGTCCCGACAAATTTCCCTATATAAATCATATATTTTTTTACCTAAAATTCGAACTACGACAAAGTCGAACTCTCAAACCGAAGTCACGGTGCTATCTTGAATTTAATTATTATACTTACGTACTGCTAAATATTATGAGAAAGTTGTATAAACTACGGTATACAGGGGTCCGTTTCACTAAACTTTGTACGACTAAAATGTTCGTAAGTGCAAATTTAGGATCGTCTAGGAAATTTCAATTGATGAATTTACATTTATTGAGCATCTATGCTCAATAAATGTAAATCCAATAAATGTTTACAAGAAAACATTGTTATTGTGAAATTTACAGCTATCACATATTTGCACTTGCGAATATTTTAGTCGTACAAAGTTTAATAGTGAAACTGGCCCCTGAACGGGTTGGCATATCATGGTCATTAATGGAATAACTGCATTACCATTTAAATTGCACGACAAATACATTGCACCACCAGTGCTTGTATATATTAGTGGGTGTTTGTTTGTTTATTAGTGTTTAACAGCCTATCAACAGCTAAGGTCATGTAAGGCCGGGCAAACGGGTTCGATCCCGTTTTAACCTGCTGCATTGGGGGGAAAATCCCAAAATCAGAACGGAATATTTACATCGAGAAAAAAATATATTCACCCCTGAAATTAGAATAACCTAACCTGGTGTCAGGTCCATACCACACCAAAGTCACTTGGCCCCTTCCCCACAAAAAGGATTACGATTGATCCTAATACTCACATAAGGGGCATAACCAGATTCAACTGTCACATACAAAATGCCAGACGTATGTGAGGGCCAAACCAGAGCTCCAGTCGGGATTCCGGTATGGGTGAACCCCGATCGTTAAATTACCCATCGCATGCTCTCCCACCTGCCGCCCACATATTAGTGGGTGGGGTATTTGAGGTTAATAAGTGCAACATTTATATATAGTTATGTTCTTTCTGATTATAAATAAATGTTTCACTTATTTAAGATTAGTGTGTGTGTTTCACGAACACTTTATACAAGCATGACATGTTGTAAAAATGACTGCGACAAGAATACCATGTTTATTTCTTGCATATGTCAAATTGGAAAGAAAAATAGAATTTTATTATATTTCTGCAAAATAAAAATTCCATAATCACTTATATAATGACATATTCTTCATCAGAAATGGTTCTTATGTATTTATCTACCATTCATTTTCACTAACTAGAGACATTTGACACCGACTATGACAAAAATGGAATATATATATACTTCTTAACTCTTTGCATGCTGGGACATTTGTGGGCTATAAATAAATAGTTTAAAAAAAAAATAGCAGATGACAATTCATTATATTTTCTTTTATTTCTCATTTCAAGACATATTTACAGAGACAAATAAAACATATACATGTAGTCCTAATTCGTTTGGCGGATAGTTTCGCCGCTAGCATGCAAAGAGTTAAATAAGCCACTTTTGAGCTCATTGTTGCTTTACTACAAGTATTTATCTATTTATTTAATGGTGTTCAACGGCCTGTCAACAGCTACAGTGGGGTCAGCGTGTAAGTGCACACACGAACGAACACGACAGGTTCATGTGTGCACTTACACGCTGACCCCACTGTAACATCATTATAGGCCGCGATAACTGAGTCAAATCCCATATTTCATCTGTCCTCACCACACCAGAGTCACTTAGCTCCACTCGCTAAAAGTAATACAATTAGTACTAATTTTATTACATGCACTTCTATAATGTGTATAGCAGGATTCAACTGTAACATACATAAAATATAGCTGAGGGCTAACCCATTATTAAATTCACCCTTTGCATACAGTTGTTTCTGTCAAAATGTTCTGGGTTTATACGTGTACAAAATGTTGTGCGTTGCGTATCCGTGGAGTTTCCGTTATTTGCGTTTCAAACCGTGTGTCGTCTACGTGTAATACGTTTTCGGCCATGCGTTGCGTTTCCCCACTCTTGCGCATGCGCGAAAGTCGAACAAACCGTGTTCAACGCATTGAGTTTCAAAAGCATGTAATCCGTGTACAACGGTTGTAAACGTATACAACGGTCGTAAACAACGCATTGAGTTTCAAAAGCGTATAATCCGTGTACAACGGTTGTAAACGTATACAACGGTTGTAAACGTATACAACGTTAAGGTAAACCGTTTAAACGATTTAACGCTTTCTTTGACGAACGGTTACACGCATCTACATGTACACAGCACCGTACAGATGAAACCGTGTTATACGTATAACACGTTTCCACGGGTTTTAACGCATTACACGTTTTGGTATGCCAACCGTGTATCGCGTAGAATGCGCATGCTCAGATCGTTCTTCGTGTGTGTATATATACTTCTAGACTCACTGCAGGGCTTCTAACATTTTTCAGTTTTTCCGGTTCTGGACCGATTTGTGAACTCTCAGACCGATTGAGATTTGAAAACTAGTCTTAAAAATCGGTCCGATGAAAAATTGCCAGTCGGCTGCTTATTTCGCTATAAACCTTGTAAATTTACCGGTTTTGACCACCAATTAATTTATGACACATATCCGCGGGCCATATCCGTGTTAAACCAGTGTGCAGCTCGCTGTGTATTCAGTTTCTCCAAATATCGATTAATCTTAACACACGCGTGGGACAGGTGTATAGCGGATTAGTGACTGAAATAGACTGGCTTCAGCGTAAAGATACGAGAGTTCCTAGACTCGCCATTTCTGATGATGTTAAAATAAAATAAAGAAACCATGCACTGTGTTTATCTGTGTTCGTAATATTTAACCCCAAGTAACTGACACGGACTATCGGCCCGGGCTATTCCATATTAAGTTAGGAACTGTTACATTACGCTGTATTAGGGGTCATTTTTGTGTATATAAACTGTACATAGGAATGCCGCAGATCCTGATGAGCTGGCTCACGTGATCTACAATTCGCAAACATTTTGATAAACGACAAGGTACATCTGCCGTGTTAAAAGCATGACTCATTAGGCATCAGAGATTAGGGATCAATTGAAATGCTAAATCACACCGCCGATGTACTTTGAACTCGATCTGAGGGTATGTATTCGCGATATTTTAAAAGGGACGAAACAAGGACGCCTCGAAGCGATCGGGGCCGAACAGGTATTTGCGTTAACCGTTGTACACGTTTCAACGCTTTCATATAGCTACACGCTTCCAGGTAAAGCGTTGTACACGTTTCAACTCTTTCACCTCGCTACATATGTATACGCCAAAGCGTGTTATACGCCTTGAAGCTAAACGTATTACACGCTTTAAAACTAAACGGTTTGACAATGTGTATTACACGTGTACGAACCGTATTATACGTTTAAACAACGTATACAACGCTACAGCAAACCGTTGCGTTCGCGTTGCGTTCGCGTTGAGTTTGCAAGTGTTGTCTACGGTGGAACACAAACGGAGACTGCACTGTACACCCAACCTTCATTCAGTAGTTTATTCTCAAAGAAATGTCATTTGCTTGTATAACACATACCTGCGCCAGATCCAGTCACTCCCGGAGCTAATGTTATTGTCCCAGTACCCGACGTTCCTGTCCCACTGCCAATCGGTGGCGTGATTGGTTGCCCGTAACCTAGCAACACATCAACATAACACAGGGAATTGTGGGATACGAAATATTTTGTTGACTTGGGCCATGGTCAGTAAATCAAACTGTGAACAAATTGAGCTTAACCCTTTCAACCCTAAAGAACTGGAATGAACTGTGATATGCTAATGTTCCAATCAATCCAATGGTCACAAAATGATTTTCAGATTCGTCCATTTATGAAAAGGAGGTGTTTTTGTCAAAAATATTAAAATTACTTTCAAAAAGTGCAGATCCTGATGAGACGGCTAGTTACGAGCCGGCTCATCTGGATCTGCACTTTTTGCATAAACTGATATAGCGGGATTTCGGGTCAAAGGGTTCAAGAGGGCAAGAGGAAAATGGAATAAAATATATGTGCACAAAGTTGTGATGACCCTTAGACCGCTATCTTAATTTTGTTGTTGTCTGCTGTTTATTTTCTATTTTCCATTTTTATCATCAAATCATGCTTTGACAGCACTTTAGATTAATTTACAACATGCTTTGACAGCACTTTAGAATAATTTACAACATGCTTTGACAGCACTTTAGAATCATTTCCATTGGAAATGATTCTGAAGTGCTGTCAAACCATGTTTTTATTGAGAAATAAGGCAAGATATAAAAGCAACAGCAGACAACAATTGGTGTGAGTAGCGGTCTAAGGGTTAATGAGGTATTGTGACAAAATATATTTGATTTGAATCTAAATGTCAAATCTTAAATTTATATAATTTTTAATTACCAGCCAATTATCCTCTTTAAGCAGAAGATGTTAGTATGTGCTGTGAGCATGATTCAATGATTTTCATTTTACATTTGCTCCACAGCAAGATCATATACAGACTGGAATGCACATGTAGGAAAAGAGCACTGAAAATAAATAAAATAAAAACCTTTCAGCAATACACTGTCCTAATGCAGTGTCAGGCACTCCTACTTACACCAAATCACATGGCCTTGATGGGAGATATGAATATTTGAGGATGAATTCATCATTAAGATATGCATGCTCGCTCGCCCACCATCCCCAGTAGCCTATTTCACCAACATGGCAAAAGTATACTTATCTAGCAAAGTATACTTTGAGGGATAAATTTTCAATTTAAGGATAAATTTATTAATTTTTATCATACTGAATGTATTACATTATCACAGCCACAGCTGTCCACAGCTGTGATAATGTAATAAATTCAGTACAATAATTCTGCATACTTTTCATCATCAAAAATATGCAGTCGTTACTTTTATATGAAATAATGCATTTCGGGAAAAATAAATGATTACTCCCTCCTCTAAGTATACTTTGCTACATAAGTATACTTAGCAATTTTGATGAAGAAATCGGCTACTGGTCTCTGAACATGAACGACAAAATTGCAATTGACCAAACATTGACTGAAATGGAATTCATCATTTTGTAATGCTATACTTAGGGACATTATTCAATATACGGTTGGTTCGACCATGCCACGCCGTGGGTAAATGTTTGCCGTGGCACGAAGGAACAGTTTGAACCTGCGGCCTTCGACCTTGGGGTTCAAACAGTTCCCTCATTCCACGGCAAATGTTTACCCACGGCTGGACATGGTCGAACGTTATTGTTATATTCCGTCGGAAATATTGTGTAATTGGAGCATATAACTATGTAGTACTTTCGGTACTTTTCATTCCATTCAAACATCTGTGTTTACTGGCCTGTCAACAAGCTAAGGTCATTTTAGGTTAACAGGGTCGAATCCCATATGTTAACTGTTGTGATGGGAAAATCACAAAATCAGAACTGAATAATTACAGAAAAAATATATATTCAGCCCTGAAATTAGAATAACCAGACCTGTAGCCGATTTCATCAAAATTGCAAAGTATACTTATCTAGCAAAGTATAATTTGAGGGAGTAATCATTTATTTTTTCCAAAATGCATCATTTCATATAGAACTAACCACTGCATATATTTGATGATTAAAAGAGGCATAATTATTATACTGAATTTATTACATTATCACAGCCATTATGGCTGTGATAATGTAATAAATTCAGTATAATAAAAAATAATAAATTTATCATAAAATTGAAAATTACTCCCTCAAAGTATACTTTGCTAGAAAAGTATACTTTGAAATGTTGGTGAAATAGGCTACAGGTGGCAGGTCCTTACCACACCAGTCACTTAGCCCCACTCCCCAAAAGTAATAGGATTATTACTAATATTCTTACTTTTATAATGGGTACAACCGGATTCAATTATCACGTACCAGAAAGCCAAAAATGTACCCGAATGTCAAACCAGGGATCCCGGGGGAAGGATGAAAACCATCGTTATATGTACCCATTCGATGCTCCCAACCAACCAACCGGCCAAAACTGACCTGTGAACCCTGTGCCATAGCTGGGTATAGGCACTGCTGTGAAGGTGCCATTGGGGTTGGGAGTGCAGATTGGTTGTTGGCAGCACGGGTCGTTAGGATTGTCGTGCATTGTACAAGACGATGGCAGGTTAAATGTTGGACACCTACAAACAGAGAAATCACGAGTAAACATTCCGGTTTAATAAATCTCACTAAATTAAATCACACTCATTGACAAGACAGGAATTATTTCACTTTGTGTCATATATGGCTGTGACTGGAGAAATGAGACTTATGGGAGTTTTGACCAGTGTAGCTCATGATCAAATAGCACACTCCTAAATCCTTTTATAACAATATATGTCTCGTTAGAAGCATTACAGGTGTTTCATTGATGGAATGGTGAACGGTGCAGATCCTGATCCGACTGCGAATGTACATGCTGATCTGGATCTACATTGGTTGCAACACCTATACGCCCCATTTCTCCAGTCACAGCCACAAACAGGATGTTGGGTCAATATAAGTATAGACCAATAGAATAATTAACATTGACCATCAAATATCATCATCATATAGGATAACACTGTTACGACCGAGTCTCCATATATGACGTGCACTCACCATTTTCAAAGTCTGACATACTTCCATCGTGCGATAGGAGAATGAACTAGCTAGATTAAATTAACCGCCTCATTGCCTCCTTCATTTAATGCACATATTTCAAGTGTATCGCAGATATTAGTAAATTTGGAAACAAACGGTCGTTGGCCTAACACTTTTTGGGCTCAAATCCCCGGGCTCAAATGCCTCATTCCTTGAGCCAATTGTAAGAAAAAAGTGAAAGGGTTTAACGTCCCACCAACAGCCAAGGTCATATAGAGATGGGACCACAGTTTAAAGTCTCATCAGACCGACCAGTGGGATGCAAATACTATGAAAGTATTTTTGATGCCCTAGGTGAGGTTTGAACCCACAACCTCTGGATTGGAAGTCAGGTATTCTAACCCCTTGGCCACAATCCATCACTCCTTTTTCAAGGCATAGATACACAGGGGGCCGTTTCAATAAACCTATGCTCAATAAATGTAAAACCATCAATTGAAATTTCCAGACGATTTTAAATTTGCGCTTACGAACATTTTAGTCGTAAGAAGTTTAGTGAAACGGCCCTCAGATAATAAAATGGCACAAACATGACAAAACTGTTTTTATGATTGTATGATACATAATATAAATTCACTATCAGTCAATGAATTTAAAGTTGTTGATTTGGGCATGATTGTAGAAGGCAAGTTATCAGTTTTCTTACACATTGGCAAAATGTTTTGAATTGGAACATGTACCTCGTAAGTCATTCACACGGAAAAAATAGGTGAAGGTCAAAAAAAGGTCACATGTTGGATAGTGGTATGCAGTGGGCACCCCTTGCTTATGAAGCTGCCAACGTTTGGTGGTCCTAGGTAGTACAGTAACAGAGAAATGGACATTTAACAGAAAACTAATGTTGAAAATGGCTAAGTCGTTCACGCAGAAAAAATAGGTGAAGGTTAAAAAAGGTTGCATGTTGGATAGTGGTATGTGGTGGGCACCCCTTGCTTATGAAGCTGTCAATGTTTGGTGGTCATAGGTTGTACAGTAACAGAGAAATGGACATTTAACAGAAAACTTAACATTGATTGCTTGCGCACGCGATAGGCTTTGCGTTGTTGTTGTTGTAACCATGTGATCATGCACCTTGTTCCTCATTCCATGATAAACATGTATATCGAATTTGGTTACAATCCAACTATTAGAATATTAGATATCATGAGGACAAGATTTGCTAGCCCGCCCATACAACTTTCACATCATAATACAGAGCTCCAGATAAGGTGTGTATTGGCGTATTTTACGCACTTATTTTAGCTGAAAATACACTGATTATCAACAGTGGGAGTATAAACTACTCACACCAATGTGAAAATACGCATTGATTTTCAAATTGAGTAGTGAAAATATTGTAATAAAGTTGAAAACGTATTTAGTTGAGCTCAACTAGGTGCATGTTCAGCTGTATTACAGTATAAACAAGTGTATAAGTAATCATACACTCAAACTAGGTGCTTTTCACTAAGTGCAGGTGCATTCAGCTTTTTACAGTATAAACAGTATACAAGTGTATAAGTATAAGTACAATTTACACTCAACTAGGTGCATTTTCAGCTGTATTACAGTATAAACAAGTGTATAAGTAATAATACACTCAACTAGGTGCATGTTCAGCTGTATTACAGTATAAACAAGTGTATAAGTAACTATACACAACGAGGTGTCATGTTCAGCTGCTAAAACTGTATTACAGTATAAACAAGTGTATAAGTAATAATACACTCAACTAGGTGCATGTTCAGCTGTATTACAGTATAAACAAGTGTATAAGTAACAATACACTCAACTAGGTGCATGTTTCAGACTGTATTACAGTATAAACAAGTGTAAGCATAATACACTCACTAGGTCATGTTCAGCTGTATACAGTTTTATAAAACAAGTTGTATAAAGTAACAATTCACTCAACTAGGTGGATTGTTAGCTGTATTAGTTTTATAAACAAGTGTATAAGTAACATACACTCACTAGGTGCAATTGTTCCAGCTGTATTTACTGTTTTATAAACAAGAGTATTAAGTTAATAAAACACTCAACTAGGTGCAGTGTTCAGATAAACTGTATACAGTCATAAAAGGTGCAAAATGTATAAGTAACAATACACTCAACTAGGTGCATGTTCAGCTTGTATTACAGTATAAAACAAGTGATATATAACTTACATTACACATCAACAAATCAGGTGCATGTTCACCGCTGTATTACATTATTAAACAGTGTATAAGTAACAATACACTCATAGGTGCATGTTCAGCTTGTATTACAGTATAAAACAAGTGTATAAGTAACAATACACTCAACTAGGTGAATGGCATGTTCACTGTAATAACAGTATAAAACAAGTGTATAAAGTAACAATAACACTCAACTAGGTGCATTGTTTCAGCTGTATTTAAACAGTATAAACAAGTGTATAAGTAACAAATACACTCAACTAGGTGCTGTTCAGCTGTTATTTAAAGTTTAAACAAAGTGTTTAAAGTAACAATTAACTCACTAGGTGCATGTTCAGCTGTATTACAGTAATAAACAAGTGTTGTATAAAGTAACAATACACTCAAACTAGGTGCATGTTCAGCTGTATTACAGTATACAAAACAAGTGTATAAGTAAACAATACACTCAACTAGGTGCATGTTCAGCTGTATTACAGTATAAAAAAATGTTATAGTAACATACACTCAACTAGGTGCATAAGTTCAAGCTGTATACTATAATACAAGTGTATAAGTAAACAATACCATCAATTAGGTGCATGTTCAGCTGTTTTATTACAGTATAAACAAGTATAAGTAACAATTACACTCAAACTAAAGGTGCATGTTAAGCTGTACAAGTATAAACAAAGTGTATAAAGGGGTAAACATACACTCAAACTAGGTGCATGTTTCAGCTGTATTTACAGTATAAACAAGTGTATAAGTACATTCACACTCTAACTAGGTGCAATGTTCAGCTGTATTACAGTATAAAACAAGTGTATAAGTAACAATACACTCAACTAGGTGCATTGTTTTCAGCTGTTATTACAGTTTTAAAAACAAGTGTATAAGTAATAATACACTCAACTAGGTGCATTTTTTCAGCTGTATTACAGTATTAAACGTGTATAAGTAACAATACCACTCAACTAGGTGATGTTCAGCTGTTTTTTTTAACAGTAAAACAACAAGGGTATAAGTAAACAATACACTTCAACTAGGTGCATGTTCAGCTGTATTACAGTATAAACAAGTGTATAAGTAATAATAAGTAATAATACACTCAACTAGGTGCATGTTCAGCTGTATTACAGTATAAACAAGTGTATAAGTAATAATACACTCAACTAGGTGCATTTTCAGCTGTATGACAGTATAAACAAGTGTATAAGTAATAATACACTCAACTAGGTGCATGTTCAGCTGTATTACAGTATAAACAAGTGTATAAGTAATAATACACTCAACTAGGTGCATGTTCAGCTGTATTACAGTATAAACAAGTGTATAAGTAATAATACACTCAACTAGGTGCATGTTCAGCTGTATTACAGTATAAACAAGTGTATAAGTAATAATAACACTCAACTAGGTGCTATTCAGCTGTATTACAGTATAAACAAGTGTATAAGTAATAATACACTCAACTAGGTGCATTTTCAGCTGTATTACAGTATAAACAAGTGTATAAGTAATAATACACTCAACTAGGTGCATTTTCAGCTGTATTACAGTATAAACAAGTGTATAAGTAATAATACACTCAACTAGGTGCATGTTCAGCTGTATTACAGTATAAACAAGTGTATAAGTAATAATACACCCAAATAAGTGAATGTTTATATTTGTTTTGATTATTTGTTCATTATTTAAGAATGAAGAAAATCCATAATCCATTTGTAAAAATAAAATATGCGTTTAATTTGAAATCAGGGGGTACAATACTCTTTAGACACAAAGCTTATCTGGAGCTCTGTAATACGCTATAAAATTGATCATGATTGCATGGACGTCGCAACAGGAATATCATTACGCAAACACGTCTTATTTGGAATTAATAAATATGTGAACTACTTTCGGCAAGGGAGATAATCAATATCACGCAAACTATTTTCATGCGAGCCAAGCGGATTGTTCTGTTTATTAGTATATATAGTTTTAATCTATCTCCTGTGATATATAATGATACATTACTTCGATATGTTATGGGTACTAACTAATACATGTTGTTTCAATAGCGTATCTCTGTAACGGTATCGTTGTAGATGGAGTTGCAAAATAATTTAATAATTATTACGTTGAAATGGTTGCGTAATACTGATAGCACTTCTGTATAAATGTAATCGTCGTAAATGGCGCAATAGTCGCGAGGTTAAGGTCGCCAACTTTTATGATTTAATTACCTATTCCCGAAAGGTCGTGGGTTCGAACCTCGACTTGGTATATTTTTTTTTTCTCCATATATATTATTTTCATTATGATATATTCACAATTTTATGATTTTAATACAAATAGCTATAAATAAGTTTTTTTAAGTTTGAGGTACTGTCTATACCATATAATTTTTTATTGTCCCAAAATCTATTTTTTTGGCTGTCACAATTAATTTTCGGACAGCAAACATTTTTTTATGAATTTGAAATAATTATTGTACGTCCTCCATCTGATCACAACACTGTTGGAACTGCGCATGTGGCTACCACGACCAGAATTCACTGACCGCAAACACAGAATTCGGCGTCTATTTATTAAATTATTATTTTTTATTTTATTTGAATTCCGCGTGAGAGCTGAATTTTGTGTCAACACCATTTACCGAAAATATTGGTGATTTTCTAAACAAATATCGGAGAAATGCGGCTATATATTTTGTGTCAATTTTCAACACCATTTACGGAAAAAAAATAAAGATTTTTTAAAACAATATCGGCACAACTAAATACGGTGATAGAATTTTTGTAGACTTTTCAACACCATTTACGGAAATTATTACTGATTTTCTAAAAACAATATCGGCGAAGGTGTACTGAACTACCTTTTCTTTTAAATAACCAGCCGTCCAATAGATCTGTGTATACTCGAGAGTATATCGTTAACTGTCATGTTGTCTCCGACAGTGAGGTGTTGCGGCACACATCAAAACGTCATGTCAATTTCAAAACATTGCCTAAGGGTCAGTCAACATTTACAGCTGTGTGGTGTCATCAGATCAACACCTCGTCACACACGACTGCATTATCGGTTTTTTCCACACAAAGTGACGTGTATTTACAACTAGATCTGTGTAATGTGTCGGGTGTAGCCAAAGACCATACATAAATTCGTAATTAGTCACAGATGTAGCCTTAAAATATAATCGATTTCCTTAAATTAAGTCCGCAAGTTGACAGATATTTCAGAGCAGACGCCATCGTAATTTGCCGTTGTTTATTTCCAAAATTAGCCGTATATTCTGTAAATGGCGTTGAAAGTTGACAATAAATTAAGACCAGATTAGTACGTTAAATCGCTATATAGACGACAACTGACGATCCGATGAGAGAGAGTAATACCGTTTACGCATATCCAATGTTAAATATACATCGTTATTTTTTTATGACTTTCGTAGTTTTTACCGAGAAATTCAAACCGTTTCTATTATTGGGGAACATAATATCATGATTAGCACACCGTTTCACTAAGCTGGGGCTACTCAGGGAATGGGAGTACACGGTATATTGTTTACACTGGAATAATGGCGGTCCCCATGAGGTATCGGGTAAATCTTATTTTTCAATAATACGACTGTGGTTTATTCCTTTTAGTGATGATCATGTTCCAGCCGTTAACACTTATTTAGCAGCATTACTTATGTAGTTAGTCTGAACATTCTGCAGAGAAATTTGAATTGGACGGAATCAAGCGTTGTTTAAACTTAGTCCGGTTCATATGCACAGGCCAAAATATGAACTGAAAATGGCGCTTTGTGTCACAGAAATCCGTACGCGGACGAATATAAAAAATATTTTGTTATAAATATCACATATAGCGAAACAGCGGTAGCATCTACTGTTTTAATAATATGCATACATATTGTAATTAATGTTTAATAGTGATATACTTATGAATAATATACGATACTATGGATTATACTCCAGCACTATGTTTTAAGGCTGTGTGATTTGCCTCAATATAAGCTGGATTAATTAATACTTATATTCATGCGCTTCATGAGAACATCAATACATTTAAAATATACAAATATTACTTAAAGGGGTACCGATATGATACATTTTAATAATATAAATATTGAAAATACACATTACAATCGCTTAAAACATAAGTTATTGATTGAAAATAGTCACTGCATCGCGACCTATTTGATCGCATTACCTATTGCGCGGGTACCTCATCATACCCACTGTTTACATAGCTAACTGGGGGTTTAGTGAGGTATGTTCGCTAATACAATGTTTGCGTAATGTTTATTAAAATATTTAGAATTCCTATATACAAAAAGAAACACGGACAGGAATGTAATTATTATTAATAAGGCCATAAAAAATAAGTACTTTGGTTATCAGACACTAGGTTTGTGGAATGTTGGAATGTGACACGGGATGGAATGTGACACGGGATGGAATGTGACACGGGATGGAATGTGACAACACAGGATGGAATGTGACACGGGATGGAATGTGACACGGGATGGAATGTGACACGGGATGGAATGTGACACGTGACACGGGATGGCAGATTTTTTAAATATATTCTTTTTGTTCGAGATGTTTGATTCAAATTTTGTTCAAGTCGCCAGATGCATATACGTGCTATAAAGTTAATATAACCTCTTTTGAAGTTAAAAAGCACCAGATTTTCGTCAGACACGATTGGATTTAACATATATTTGCATGGTAGTGTTTTTTATTGATCATTTGCTGAATTTACATTACAATTTTATTTCTCCATGGCAATAAAATGCTGAACATGCAGTGATTTTTCTGATGCAGCAATATCTGCGAACCAAAGTAATTGTTTTTATGGCATAATATTAAGTAAGCATGAACTATGCATTTCACATACTGTTGACATGAACATGACTCAATTTGCATATTTCCCCCTGGACTTTGAGTAAACGAGTGTAGACTGTACACTGCATTACAGTAGGCTATTCTACATATACTTACTTTGGTGTACATTTGTACCGTCCTGCCGAGCCGTCCTCACAAACACATGTCAAGGAACAGCCATCGTTCCAGCGCTCATTCTGCTGGTGAAGGGAGCCCTTGTACAGGCAGCCAGCTGTTAACATGATCGATGGTTGATTGTTTGGTAGATATTGGTTGATTGTTAGGTAGATGGGTGGGTGGGTTGGTTGGTTGATTGTTTGGTAGATGGGTGGGTGGGTTGGTTGGCTGCTTGTTTGGTAGATGGGTGGGTGGGTGGGTTGGTGGATTGTTTGTTAGATATTTGGTTGGTTGGTTGCTTGATTGTTTGGTAGATGGGTGGGTGAGTTGGTTGATTGTTTGTTAAGTGGGTGGGTCGGTTGGTTGGCTGATTGTTTGGTAAGTGGGTAGGTGGGTTGGTTGATTGATTGTTTGGTAGATGGGTGGGTGGGTTGGTTGGCTGCTTGATTGTTTGGTAGATGGGTGGGTGGGTGGGTGGGTTGATGGATTGTTTGGTAGATGGGTGGGTGGTTGGTTGGTTGATTGTTTGATGTTTGGTAAGGGTGGGTGGGTGGGTGGGTGGGTTGGTTGGTTGGCTGCTTGATTGTTTGGTAGATGGGTGGGTTGGTTGGTTGGTTGATTGTTTGGCAGATGGGTGGGTTGGCTGGTTGGTTGATTGTTTGGTAGATGGATGGGTCGGTGGGTTAGTTGGTTGATTGTTGGGTGGGTGGTGGGTGGGTGTAGTTGGTTGGTTGCTTGATTGTTTGGTAAGATATGTGGGTGGGTTGGTTGGTCTGTTGCTTGGTGGGTGGGTTGGTTGCTTGATTGATTGGTTGTTTGGTGGCTTGGTGGGTTGGTTGGTTGCTTGTTTGGTGGGTTAGTTGGTTGGTTGATTGCTTGCTTGCTGGGTTGGATGGTTGGTTGCTTGGTTGGATGGTGGGTGAATTGGTTGGTTGCTTGCTTGCTTCGTTTATTTATTGGATGGTTGGTTGGTTGGATGGTTGGTTGGATATCCAGGTTGGTTGGTTGGTTGGTAGCCTGGTTGTTTGGGGGGTTGGTTGGTTGTTTGCTTGCTTGCTTGGTTGGTTGGTTGGATGGTGGGTTGGTGGGTGAATTGGTTGGTTGCTTGCTTGCTTTGTTGATTAGTTGCTTACTTGGTTGGTTGGTTAGATGGTTGGTTGGTTGGTTGGTAGCCTAGTTGTTTGGTGGGTGGGTTGTTTTGTTGGTAGCCTAGTTGTTTGGTTGGTGGGTGGGTGGGTGGGTTGGTTGGTTGGTAGCCTGGTTGTTTGGTGAGTGGGTGGGTGGGTTGGTTGATTGATTGATTGAGGATTTACCTCTCTTCAACAACAATGTCATATACAGACATAGATGTAAACAAATTCTCCTGTACACTCCAGAGCAAAGTTATGGTGCCGTCCATGTGTAGCCTTCCATGCATAGTGGCCAATCAAGAGTGGAAATTGCTAAGTGCATTTTGAGGGCGTAATTACTCTCCTTCAAAGTGCGTTTAGCTAGATTAGGAAACTTAGTGATTTTGGTTTTGATAAAAATGAGTACATATCTAATTCACATCATAAACCTTTATCATGCTGAATTAACTTTTCTTGTCTCCTGTTGATTTTTTATTTTCCATTTTTCACACAAATAACATTCTTTGACAGCATTTTAGAATCAATGGAAATGATTCTAAAATGCTGCAAAACCATGTTGTTTTAGAGAGAAAAGACAAAATATGAAACAACAGCAGCTGGCAATTGTCAGTATAACCAGATACCAGAAAGCCAAAAATGTGATATATAGAGCATGAAGCAAAAAAATACATATTGAATACAACATTCGAGACACAGTCACTTTAATATGTAAAGTACACAGCTCCAGATAAGCTGTGTATTTGCTTAAATACCCCATTGAAATTTCCAAAAACCCAATTGAAATCTGAAGTAGTATCAAAAAGCAATAAAAATCTATTTATGGTACCTTTATCATGCTGCAGAAAATAAACAGACCACAAATATTGTATTGCATATTTTTCTTATTTTCCATGAAAACACATCTTGGTTATTTCATTAGAATTGTCTCCAAGGATACAATTCTAATGAAATGCCAAGACTTATTTTCATTTTGAAGCAAACTATTTAAATAATTGCTGTATGTTGATGTGTAAACAGTTGGGTGTATATTAATTACAATTTTGAAATACCCAATTGCTTCAGGAATGATGAAGTGACAATACTCAATTACTAATTCCTTATCTGGAGCCCTGACAGTAGAACAAAAAACATATTCATGCATTCAAGTCTTATTGTAAGAAGCTCAGTAAACTGTCTCCCAGGTAAAAATTATGGAGAACACCAGGCTACCGTCTGTTTCACGAAACCTGCCCAAATTTTACTGCCATATAAACAATGCAAAAAAAAATATTTCTTTTTATTCCGTGAAAATTGGTCAAATATTGATTTTATTACGAAAAATGAGTTCTCTATGGGAATTTAACATGGGAAAAAAAAGAGGTTGAGAACCTGGACGAGGAGTCGAAAAACAAAAATTGTGGAAATCGATTCCGAAACCTGGCTAGATAGCTTGAAAATGATCCAACTAAGAAAACAAAAGTTACATTTTCAAAATCGGTCCACTATTACTGAAATTAGAAAATTTCCCCATGTTAAATCCCCATAGACATCTTCACTTTTCGCAATAAATTCAATATTGGACCAAATTTGGGCAGGTTACGTGAAACAGTCTTTTGACATCAAGTCTATCGGGCAATGTAAGGAAACGCGTAAGAGTCTTGCCAAGGAATTGCTACCGAGCTTCCGTGCCGAGCCTGATAAACTTGATATCAAAAGACACTAGCTTGGTATTCTATTTATCAGGTAACGTTTTCGGCTACATAATTATAACATTGTTTTTGTTCAAAAGAAGGCAGACTTCTTTCCGTGATGTCATTCCAGACATAATTCTGTAACATTAAGTGATGCTGTTCGAGCAATGAAATGCCATTTTTCAATTTGTTGTAACACAAATATTTGTATTGATAATGAGAGAGCAGAGAATACATGACGAGGGGACAATGAGAGAGCGGGGCATACATGGCGAGGGGACAATGAGAGAGTGGAGCATACATGGCGAGGGGACAATGAGAGAGCGGGACATACATGGCGAGGGGACAATGAGAGAGCGGGGTCATACATGGCGAGGGGACAATGAGGAGAGGGGCATACATGGCGATGTACAATGAGAGCGGGCACAATGCGAGTATGGCACAATGAGAGAGGCGGGGGATGGCGTAGCATGGCGAGGGGACAAATGAGATGAGGAGGGGCATACTGGCGAGGGGACAATGAGAGAGCTGGGGCAATACATGGCAGGGGACAATGAGAGCGGGCATACATGGCGAGGGGACATGAGAGATGGAGCATACATGGCGAGGGGACAATAGAGAGCGGGGCCATGGCGAGGGGACAATGAGAGAGCGGAGAATAGATGGCAGGGACAATGATAGCGAGCATACTGGCGAGGGGACAATGAGAGAGCGGGCATACATGCGAGGACAATGAGAGAGCGGGGCATACATGGCTAGGGGACAATGAGAGCGGAGAATACATGGCGAGGGGACAATGAGAGAGCGGAGAATACATGGCGAGGGGACAATGAGAGAGCGGGGCATACATGGCGAGGGGACAATAGAGAGCGGGGCATACATGGCGAGGGGACAATGAGAGAGTGGGGCCTACATGGCGAGGGGACAATGAGAGAGCGGGGCATACATGGCGAGAGGACAATGAGAGAGTGGAGCATACATGGCGAGGGGACAATGAGAGAGCGGGGCATACATGGCGAGGGGACAATGAGAGAGTGGAGCATACATGGCGAGGGGACAATGAGAGAGCGGGGCATACATGGCGAGGGGACAATGAGAGAGCGGGGCATACATGGCGAGGGGACAATGAGAGAGTAGAGAATACATGGCGAGGGGACAATGAGAGAGCGGAGAATACATGACGAGGGGACAATGAGAGAGCGGAGAATACATGGCGAGGGGACAATGAGAGAGCGGGGCATACATGGCGAGGGGATAATGAGAGAGTGGAGAATACATGGCAAGGGGACAATGAGAGAGCGGAGAATACATGGCCAGGTGATAATGAGAGCGGAGAATACATGGCGAGGGGACAATGAGAGAGCGGAGAATACATGGCGAGGGGATAATGAGAGAGTGGGGAATACATGGCGAGGGAATAATGAGAGAGCAGAGAATACATGGCGAGGGGACAATGAGAGAGCGGAGAATACATGGCGAGGGGACAATGAGAGAGCAGAGAATACATGGTGAGGGGACAATGAGAGAGCGGAGAATACATGGCGAGTGGATAATGAGAAAGCGGAGAATACATGGCAAGGGGACAATGACAGCGGAGAATACATGGCGAAGGGACAATGACATAGCGGAGAATACATGGCGAGGGGCTATGAGAGAGCGGAGAATACATACTGAGCCTGTTGCCGGGGACTGTGCCGCCTGTGCCAGGAGTGGGTATCATCCCTGGAGCGTACGTCTGGCCGGGCGCCAGTGTCGGGGGTACACCGGTGACATGGGGCAGGGGCTGAGGCACAGGGTACCCACCAATCGTCCCGGGCACAGTCTGGGAGCCTGTGAAGGTACCCGTGGTACCCGAGCACTGCAGTTTCGGGCAGCAATCACCTGCGACCGGGGCCAGTTTACAACCCAGGGGAATGTTGACCACGGCCGGGCATCTGTAATGTGAGGTTGGGAATGGTGAAATGGGCCTTATGGGATGCACAGGCTGATCTGGATCTACACTGGTCGTAAAACCGATAAACCGCATTCCTCCCGTCACAGCCACAAGAGAGCACACTCTTGCAGTATCATAAAGAGCAATATATTTAGCAGCATGTTTCACGTTTCGCTAAAAGAATGGCTGTCAATGCCAATTCTGATCAGACTGTATGGATGCGCAGGCTGGTCCAAGTCTACATAGGTCGCAAATATTATGTCCCTTTTATTTCAGTCACAGCCACATATTTGGAGAATAGCGACATAAAGTAAGTATGTTGATATCAACTTACTCACACACGACAGGCTACATATTAATTCTACCGCTCACTGAGACTTCATTATGGGAAACCATATATTTATATACGTTTCCCAGAATAAATTGTGCCGGATATTTAGGGTTATTACGGTAGATTGGCGTAGGAGACGGACTCACTTCTTGTTGCATCTGTAGAAGCCATAAAGCGCGTCTTCGCACACGCATTCCAGATCACATCCATCATCCCAACGCTGGCCTTGATGGTATGCAGTCGCCTTGTAGATGCACACATCTGTCACAGGCAGACATGTACAGTGGATTTATTGATTGATTGATTGATTGGTTGGTTGATTGACTGACATGGGTAGATAATCTACACCTACTATCCAGGATCAAATAGCCTCAGGTGTAAGATTCACTGTTAAAGCATGAATAGTTAACAATGAAAGGATGAATTTATTGTTAAGATGTGTGTACCCTGCCATCTGCCAAACTTTCGAGCGGAAACTCTCTAAACCAGACACTCTGGGAGGTCGTCCACAACACCTTGGGCAATAGTTTTCACTGTTCCGTGAATGACCATGAAAGAACTATACTATTCCACAGGCGCGCGAAACTATTGCCCAGGCACGCGAAACTATTTCCCAGGCACGTCAAAACTCAGGGAACAAGTTAAAACTATGTACTATCAACTTATAGGGAGTTGGGTAATAATAACTGTTGTTTTGGTGTTAAAATACACTTGGCAATAAAATAATTGTTCGACTATATTAAAGGTGACATTATTCAACCACAGAGATGTGGAAATAGGTTTTGCAGCTACATAATATTATATACATCTCAACTAAAAATGTATATACCAACCGCTTGGTCCAGGAGTCTTTGTTTCACCTGCAAAGAAAAGTGCATTGAGGTTACGTTATCAGAAGCCTATTTCACCAAAATTGCAAAGTATACTTATCCTGCGAAGTACGCTTTGAGGGAGAAATTTTCAATTTAAGGATACATTTATTAATTTTTATTACACTGAAATTATTACATTATCACGGCCAAAACGGCTGTAATTTCAGATATTAAATTTAGTATATTAATTCTGCATATTTTTAATCTGACATCAAATATATGCAGTTGTTAGTTCTATATGAAATAATGCATTTCGTGAAAAATAAATGATTACTCCCTCAAAGTACACTTAGCTAGATAAGTATGCTTAGCGATTTTGGTGAAATCGGCTCCTGATAAAATCAATCATAAAATAATTGATATATTTTTGATTGTATAAACTCACTCGGTCTCAGACATGTATAGAAGGTTAAGAAACAGGCGGCCGTTTTACTAAACTTTGTACGACTAAAATGTTTGTAAGTGTAAAATTAAGATAGTCTGTAAATTCCACATTAACTCTTTGCATGCTGGGAAACTTGTGGGCTATAAATAGTTCAAAACAAGTGGACAAAAATTCATCATATTTTCTTGTATTTCTCCCCGTAAATATCAGGAATATGTCTTGGAATTTCATTAGAATTGAGTCCTGAGGACTCAATTCTAATGAAATTTCAAGACATATTTACAGAGAGAAATACAACATATAATCCTAATTTGTTTGGCAGATATTTTCGCCGCTAGCATGCAAAGTTAAGAATGTTTTCTTGTAAACAATTAATGGATTTGCATTTATTGAGAATAGGCTGCATCAATTGGAATTTTCAGACGATCCTAAATTTGCACTTACGAACATTTTAGTTTTACAAAGTTTAGTGAAACGGGCCCCAGGTAAGAAAACAAAAATAGTTTATTTGTCAAGTTGTATTTCTGAACCAAATTGTACCTATAACACCTGTAAAAAATTGAGGAATGGTAAAAAACATGTTTTTATAATGCGGAAAAATAACTACCGTTTCAAACGATAGTTATTTTTCAACATTATACATTTGTTTTTCAATCGATGGTTATTAATTTCTTTAATCCAAAAGTAATTACACAATCTTCTCTTACGGAAATTATTTTTAAATCTGGTTAGTGTGATCAAAATATTGTGAAATTTCAAAATGTTACCCTACTGATACATGTACATGTACAGCGAAACTACAAAATTATTTAAAACCAAATTATCTCCCGTTTATCAAGGTTTCTGATAGTATGTATTTGAATATAACAGTTGCTTTTGGAAATTTCATCAAATGAAAATGTGTGATTGATCGTGCCTGCCAAGGCATTTGACCGTGATATGATCATGAGCTAAAGTAAGCATCACAAAAACAGTCAGAGAAGTGCATGCTTAAAACACACAAAAAAAGGTCATGGTTGAAGAAACATTTTGACATAAAAAAATGGACAAGTGTTTCCAAGTGAAGGTCGAAAAGTTCAAGGTCATGTTAATGGCGGCATAAGTACATGTATCAAGTATCCAAATATTGAATCAATCCATCAAGTAATATTAATGTTATAGGATGATGAAGACACTTGTACAAACTTTTTGAAGCAAAATATGGCTAAGTGTTTCCGCAAAAATGTGAAGGTAAAAAAAGGTGAAGGTCATGTTAATGGCGGCATGAGTGTGTTCCAAATGCACACATGTATCAAGTGTCTAATTATTGAAGCAATCCGTCAAGTAATATTAAAGTTATACCATGATGAAGATACTTGTGCAAACTTTTTGACATTTGTTGACTCGGACGGCGACACGGACAACGACGGAAAAAGCGGCGACTATAGCAGAAGGCACGGCAAAAACATATATACAGCCTTGAAGTTAGAATAACCTCACCCGATGCCAGGTCCTCATCACCTGATGCCAGGTCCTCATCACACAAGAGTCGCTTAGCCACACTCCCCAAAAGTATAAGGATTACTTTTATAATTGGTATAACCGGATTCAACTTCACGTATGAGAAAGCCAAAAATGTACCCGAGGCTCAAACCAAGGATATTGGGATTCAGGTAAGGATGACACCCAACCAACCGCCCACTACTTACTACAGAATCCACAGTACTTGCGGCACTGTTCGTGCGCCCACTGGCTGTATGTGGGGTTTGTACACGTGTCCTTCTGGTAGCGATTGCAGTCAGTGTTCTGGTCCGCACATGGCGCTGCCGTCGTCAGTGTCGTCGCTCCTACACAACAACATAGAAATAAATTATATCTAGGACAAGGTATAATTTTTTTTAACCCGTACAATGCTGAATTATATTTTGACATCTGCTGATTATTTTCTATTTTCCATTTTTATCAACAATAACATAGATCAACAATAACATGGTCTGGCTGCATCTTAGAATCATTTACAATGGAAATGATTCTAAGGTGCTACTAGGAAAAAGTTAGCACAGGAAAAGGTTACCTATACTCTGTTTCACGAAAGCTGCCCAAATTTTACGGCCATATAAACAATTCAAAAACAATATTTTTTTGGATAATATCAAATTAAAGGAAAATTTAAGAATGAGCCTTCTTTTTATTTTAAAGTGAAATTTGGTCAAATATTTATTTTTTTTGCGAAAAAACAATTTCCCCATGTTAAATCCCCATAGACATCTTCACAGAGTGTCTATGGGGATTTAACATGGGGAAAATTTTAGAATTTCAGAAATACTGGACCGATTTTCAAAATTTAACTTTTGTTTTCTTAGTTAGATCATATCCAAGCTATTTAGCTAGGTTTCGGAGTCAATTTCCAAAATGTTTCGTTTTTTGACTCCTCCCACACTCCTCCACCTCCTTTTCCCCCCATGTTAAATTCCCAGAAAAATTAATTTTCGTAATAAAATAAATATTTGACCGAATTTCACGAAATAAAAAGAAGGCTCATTCTTAAATTTTGATAAAATTTAATATTATCAAAAAAAAAACTGTTTTTGCATTGTTTATATGGCCGTAAAATTCGGGCAGGTTTTGTGAAACAGAGTATAGTATTCTCTGAATTTGCCTGTAACTGGATAAATTGGGCTTATAGGTTTTGAGACCAGTGTAGATCCCCAGCCTGTGCATCCGGACTATCTGATCAGCATCTACATTATTCGCCATTCCGTCAATGGAACACCCGTTATGCTTCTAACAACCAATATAGATCATAACCAGTAGCCGATTTCATCAAAATTGCAAAGTATACTTACCTAGCAAAGTATACTTTGTGGGAGTAATCATTTATTTTTCCCGAAATACATTATGTCATATAGAACTAACGACTGCATATATTTGATAATGTAATAAATTCAGTATAATAAAAATTAATAAATTTATTTTTAAATTGAAAATTTCTCCCTCAAAGTATACTTTGCTAGATAAGTATACTTTGCAATGTTGGTGAAATAGGCTACTGGCTACAGCAGTGTGCTGTTTGATCACAAAACCCATAAGCCCCATATCTCAAGTCGCAGCAACAATGATAAGCAGTGATGTACGCACCATTTGGCCCACTGATGGATCCGGAGCCAGTGAAGGTGCCAAACTGTTTGCTGAAGTCACAATGCGGCTGCTGACAGCACTGACCGGCCGGCTTCTCAAGATGACATTGAGGGGGCAGCTGTCCATACTGGCCGCAGCTGGGCAATGGAAATAGAAATATTATATATATACCTTCATTTACCAATGTGTTTCAATGGTGAACGAAAGTACATATATAAAATGAACTCACGAGATACCAATATGGAAAAATATTGACAATTTGAGTTCCATTGTGTCTCAATGACAAACGAAATTACACATATAATATTATATAATATTATGTGATGCTGTACCTTAGAACATGTGCGATTTTTCATGAAATATATTTACAGAAACTGTGATATATATTCTGTAAATGACGTCAAAAGATGACAAAATTTACATATGTGGAATATAATTCCGCATTTGCTATGAAAAATGTATTGACTTTTTGTATGATTAGACCACTACCGTCATACTAACCATAAATATTGGCAGGCTCACTATTGTGGGGAAACCATATATTTTATATGTTTCTCCAAATAAATGGTGTCCGAATATTTAGTGGCATTACAGTACTCCTAGAGGTGTGTTACCAATGTATTGGGGAATCAGGGGGCCGTTTCACTAAACTTTGTACGACTAAAACGTTTGTAAGTGCAAAATTATGATACATTAACAATATTTTCCTGTAAACAATTATTGGATTTACATTTATTGAGCATAGGCTGCATATGCAGCCTATGCTCAATAAATGTAAATCCATCAATTGGAATTTCCAGACAATCCTAAATTTGCACTTACGAACATTTTAGTTGCACGAAGTTTACATGTACTTACGCGGATGTGCAGGTCCAATGGCCGACGTTTCCATCCTGACAATAGCAGTTGGAGTCACAGCCGTCCTGCCACGTCTGACCCTGGTAGTATGGCTGGCCCTTGTACATGCACACATCTGAAAATATTTACACCTTACATAAATTCATAATGGAAAAGCTGATTCAACGTATTGAGTTTATATCCCAATGAATTACATTAGACCCATGTGATGTCGCGCGCTGTTGTGAATGGTTAAAGTTTGTTTCACGATATTAAATTCACCAACATTGTCAGTAACGACACACTAGTGACCAGCAATGTTGCAACAAAATGACATAAATAAGATGATTCTTAATTTTAGCGCCATATTTGACTATTTACATTTCTGAAACTATCAGAATATGCAATGTATATCCTTCAGACTCCATGCACCTGATCAAGTAGCACACTCCTGTAGTTTGATAACGATCTGTATTGCTTGTTAGAAGCATGACGGGCGTTTCATCAATGGAATGGTGAAGAGTGCTGATCCTGATCAGACTGTGTGTATACACAGGCTGATCTGGATATACACGGGTCAAAAGTTTGTTCCAATAGTCCTATTTCTCCAGTTGGCACCCATAGGGCTACTCATCACCTACCAATAATTCCAGCACAAAAATATTTACACAATTCCCTAACATTTCATTGGTCCGTAGCAAGTCTCTGTCCAAAATTTATATCCCAGTAAACTCCCACGCCGAACTACTTTCCGTAACCGTGAGGCGCAGTTAAAATAATTCTTAAGAAAACGGAAAATAAACACATTTTCTTGATTAATTTATTTCAAATGCTGGAATTATAAAGAATGAATGGCCTTTTTGTGGAATTTATCGGGATATAAACTTGGAAAAGTCGTGGGAATACTGGAGGCCTTCCGGCCTTCGTCCAGTATTCCCGCGACTTTTCCAAGTATATACCCCGATAAATTCCACAAAAAGGCCATTCATTCCTATAATAACCCCACGCGACCTGGAACTTCAATTTTTGTTCAAATTTGTGGCTGTGACTGGAGCAATGAGGCTTATGGGTTTGCGACAAGTCTAGATCCAGATCAGCTTGTGCATCTGCACAGTCTGACCATGGTCTGCACTGTTCCCAATTCAATCAATGAAACACCCGTCATGGTCTCTAACAAGCAATAGAGATCGTTATCTCAGTCTATAGGAGTGATATTTCATCAGAAGCTTCACTGGTTACAGATTCCATAAGCCCTTTTTCCAGTCACAGCCACATTTCTGCACACGCATAAAAAGTGCCTAATGGTAGCTACACAACTGTTAAGAAAATTGAGACAAGATATGTAATGTTGTACCTATAAAGAAGAAGCGCAATTTTTCATAAAAATATTTATAGAAACTGTGACATTTTCTGTAAATGATATCAAAAGTTGCCAAAATATTCAGAGCAGAATCCGCATTTGTCACGAATACAAAATATTGTAAAATTTGTAAATATTTTTCATGAGATATCTTCTTAACCCTTTCAACACTACATATCTTGATAGGTGTTTGCGAACAGTGTAGATCCAGATGTGCCGTCTCAACAGGATCTGCTCTTTTTGCAAGTAATTTTCATATTTTTTAGGGAACAAAAACACCCCCTTTTTATAAATGAACTAGTCTGAAAATAATTTTGTAATGATTGGCATAGTGGGAAAAAATGAACATATCAAACTCCAGTTATTCAGGGGTGAAAGGGTTAAGTACATAATCGCATGGGGCCCGTTTCACTAAACTTCTTACGACTAAAATGTTCGTAAGCACAAATTTAGGATCGTCTAGAAATTTTAATTGATGGAATTACATTTATTGAGCATAGGCTGCATATGCAGCCTATGCTCAATAAATGTAAATCCAATAATTGTTTACAAAAAAACGGCGTTTATGTGCAATTTACAGACTATCATAATTTTGCACTTACTAACATTTTAGTCGTACAAAGTTTAGTGAAACGGCCCCCTGGTTTGTCTCAAATATATCCAGCCACGACTTACTGACGCCATTGTGCTTGCCGACATTCTGTCCACTGTTGGTGCTGTGTTGGCCCTTGAAGTCACAGACGGGCTCCAAGCAGCAGCCATTTCCCTTCTTGACCAGGGTGCACTGGGGTGGCAGGTTGTAGTACACTGGACACCTGTCACCGAACACCGACCGATCAGTTGATTGATGATTGATTGATTGATCAATTGAATGACAATTCATTCATTGAATAATGTTGGTGGGTCTAGTTTTCAGGGTATTAACACGTTCATCAACTAGCGTTTTTTATAAAACATAACATATGAGCTAACTTGTCAGTTCAATCTATTGGTAAACATTTCTTTCAATGTTTCTTGCCTTCAAAATAAGATTGTTGTTAGATTAATCAAAGTAATGAAAGTACTGAACACAGGGTACAACACGATTAAACTAGATTGATTGATTGATTGATTGATTGTTGGTGTTGCAGTTTCATTAACCCTTAAATGTACATGCCCACTCAGTAGGTACAAAATGTTCTTTACATCAGAGACATCATCCGAGACATTTCCTGGCAAAATAAACATTCATGCGCCATTATCCCACGTACTGATTGGCATTATTATACATTTTATATCAGACGTAAATTTATACACTGATATCAGAGGCGATAACCGTGTTTGATTAAAATGTTAACGGACATTACTATTTAATCTCTGTATTTATTTTATGATGTGCAATGATCATACTTTATAATCTGTCGAAAATATTATTTTTTCAGGTGACGCATTTCATTAGTATAAATAATTAAAAAATATCATGCCTAATTTGCATATGAAAATAGCCTGATACCACCGTGCGTCACTATCAGTAAAATAAATATTACTAAATGATTATACCTGTATAGCGGGCACTTGCAACGTTTAGAACTGGTGGAATAGTGACACAGTTATACACTTATTTAATTCCTATAAATGACATTTTACTGCTACAGTATGTACCAAAACATTCAACAACATTACAGATTATGCATAGCAATATCAGAAAGATACGGTAACACATATACAAGACATCATCAATTCAAGTATAAATACAGATTCCAGATATCGATGATCATTATAGATATATTGAAAACTGATTGAAGAGCAATAGTTACAAGAATTCCGCCACGGAAGCGGTGTCGCGCCTGAAAATGCCTTTGTCGGTACATCGCCAGGTTTACTTCTGTTTTGTGAATGAAATAGTTGGCCCCGGATCGAGTATATTAAAACATACAAATGACGTCATTGGGGAAACCAATTGGACAAAATGTTCAATGTATGGAAGCCCAAAATTGTTAGAATGTTTTTTCTTCGTATTTTCAGTACTTGCATTAATATGGGTATTAATATACGCTGGATGTGTTATACTGTCATTAATTTGTTCCCTGCCTGTAATTTATCACTTTAAATACTGACTTATTGATCCCCTTCCCTGAACGTAGAATTGACACTCATGTTGGCGTGTATTGGCCACCATAGACAAATGTCAATCAGGCCAAATTTGGGAATGTCACTAAAATCCGCTG
Organism: Conchocele bisecta; assembly: GCA_029237695.1. Taxonomy (NCBI): domain Eukaryota; kingdom Metazoa; phylum Mollusca; class Bivalvia; order Lucinida; family Thyasiridae; genus Conchocele; species Conchocele bisecta. The sequence continues at coordinate 3,188,482 of CM055265.1, read as the reverse complement.
TAAATCAATTGATAGAATGAGGATTAAAACATCAGTTAGACCCAATGAGGCACAGTGAAGGAAAACTCGAAACTTTTCTATTGTTTATGATTTTAACAATATTAAAAAGCAGATTAATGGCGGGCGTAGAAAATCACAGAAAAATGAACACAATTACCTAAATGGCAAAAATTACCAATATTTAGTCTGAACTGTCAGAACTGAACACTGAATTTGGTGGGATCTTTAACTCTTTGCATGCTGGGAAATTTGTGGGCTATAAATAGTTCAAAAATAGCAGACGACAATTCATTGTATTTTCTTTCATTTCTCCCTATAAATATCATGAATATGTCTTGGAATTTCATTAGAATTGTGTCCGCGAGGACACAATTCTAATGAAATTTCAAGACATATTTACAGAGAGAAATAAAACATATACTCCTAATTCGTTTGGCGGATATTTCAGCCACTAGCATGCAGAGTTAAAGGACTCAGTGTACGTCAAGTCATGCTTATTTTAATCACCTCACGTAAAGCACATCGCTGCTGCACATGTCTATAAATAACAAAATATTTGAATACCCCGGAAAGATCCGACTACCCCGAAAACAAATGTATTATGTACAACAATTGCAGGTATAGTCAGTGTAAGAAGGCGAAACAAGAGTGTCAAAGGTTACAATATACGCCCGTCAAGGTAAGGCCCGTCAATAAGTGGAAATAACTCACTGAAAACCAATAGGGTACTTCCTCTTGCCATGATAAACATGTGTGCCAAAATTGGTTATGATCAGTCAAGTAGAACTCTAGTGCGGACAAGGATACAGGTGAAAATTAAAAATGGCCGCCAAGGGGAGTTAAGTTATCAGACAATTTTGAAACAGAGTAGGATCCTCGTTTTCCCAAGATAAACATGTGTACCAAATGTGGTTATGGTCAATCAAGAAGACCTTGAGTTATTGCATGGACAAGGATACAGCGTGTGAAAATTAAAAATGGCCACCAAAGGGAGATAAGTCAACAGTCTTTTTTTTTTTTTAAATCAATAGCTTCTCCGTCTTGCCATGATAAACATGTATAATTCCAGCACAAAAATATTTACACAATTCCCTAACATTTGATTGGTCCGTAGCAAGTCTCTGTCCAAAGTTTATATCCCAGTAAACTCCCATGCTGAACTACTTTCCGTAACCGTCAGGCGCAGTTAAAATAATTCTTAAGAAAACGGAAAATAAACACATTTTCTTGATGAATTTATTTCAAATGCTGGAATTATAAGGAATGAATGACCTTTTTGTGGAATTTATCGGGGATATAAACTTGGAAAAGTCGCGGGAATACTGGACGAGGCCTTTCGGCCTTCGTCCAGTATTCCCGCGACTTTTCCAAGTTTATACCCCGATAAATTCCACAAAAAGGCCATTCATTCCTATAATACAGAATTTAGTTACGATCCGTCAAGTGGAATACATAATATGTCCAGTTTTTTCAAACGGGCGTATAGAAATATGCATTTGCTAACATGTTTGCTATAGTTTCTAATTTTGTGTCTCTTCTTTCATGTTTATACACAGTAAAGCAAAACACAAATTTGTACCATTTTCTTCCATCACTATCTTGGTCGCCATCTTGAATTAAAAATGGCCAATAATGATGCATAGGTGTGGGTGTTGGCTAACTAATTTTGTTATTATTGTTTTTGTATTTGTAATTTTCTGGACAGTTTCAATAAGCTCTGGTTTCTTACTTATTGTAGCAACTGTATTTTCCATTGGCAGCATCGTCACAAGTACATTCGTACGCACAGCCATCATCCCAAGTCTGTCCTTGCGTGTACTGTTTGCCATTGTAATAGCATCGGCCAACTGCAATCAACAGAAACATGTTAGTACCATCCTTGTTGTTCTTTTGTTCATTTGGGCTTGATAGCTATCGGCACTATACATGTAGATACATCACAGATATTATTGCTATCAAACCCAAATGACCACATAGCCCTATTCCATAGTGCTGTAGCCAAAGAACAACAAGAATTCCGTGGAATCAAATGTCTCGCCTTGTTCCGCCTTGACCTTGACCATGGGGCCAGAGAATGTTTCTGAAATAGTCCTATATTCATCTATCATTGTAAAGGGAGACCTCTGGTTTACCATTCCATCACAGAGCTAACCAGGCCCAAACACTCATTTCCACCACACAGTAAATTAGGTACTGTGACACAAACAGTCAAACATGGAGACAAGGAGCATGAAATTCTATCCCAGAGTATTAGGTCTTTTTCTAGGACTCCAAAACACTTGAGACAATTGGTCCTGTCGGTTATGTACAACTTTATATCACTACTGAGGACTACCCAATGGCCATCACAGCTTTGTCGATGGGCTTTCCAGTTACATTACAATCATGGACTGTTGCAGCTACAGTTGTGAAGTGTACACACCAGAGTTAAAAAAACAGACGAGGTGAACCAAGTCCAGATATGGGGGTTAGGAAGCATTCTCCCCACCACCAACCCAAGGATTTGTTTAATTCCTAGCCAGTGCTCCAGATAAGCTGCATATTTGCTTATATACCCAATTACAACTAGAAATGTTGCCTGTCGGCACACGAATACCCCCACTGGCAGCCAAAGAAAACGAGGCATTTTTGATTATAAGCCATTTAGCCGAGCGTTAAGGTTTCAAACGCATCAAGTTTGTGACCTTGACCCTGGGCATAGTGTGATAATCCATGCATCAGTGTAGAAGATATAGAGCGGAAGGGAATTTCAATAGGTTTGACCTTTGACCTTTAACTATGACCTTGACCTTGGACGTAGGTGGGTGGTTATTGATCGCGACACACCTTCTCATCCTGAGAAACATTTGTGCCAAGGCATTTGATAATCCATGCATCGGTGTAGAAGATATAGAGCGGAAGGGAATTTCAATAAGTTTGATCTTTGACCTTCAACTGTGACCTTGGACGTAGGTGCGTGGTTAGCAATTTGATAATCCATGCATCGTTGTAGAAGATATAGAGCGGAAGGGAATTTCAATAAGTTTGACCTTTGACCTTCAACTGTGACCTTCACCTTGGACGTAGGTGCGTGGTTATTGATCGCGACACACCTTCTCATCATGAGAAACATTTGTGCCAAGCCATTTGATAATTCATGCTTCGGTGTAGAAGATATAGAGCGGAAGGGAATTTCAATAGGTTTGACCTTTGACCTTCAACTGTGACCTTGACCTTGGACGTAGGTGCGTGGTTATTGATCGCGACACACCTTCTCATCATGACAAACATTTGTGCCAAGCCATTTGATAATCCATGCATCGGTGTAGAAGATATAGAGCGGAAGGGAATTTCCAACAGACCGACAGACCGACAGACCGACAGACCGACAGAAGTTTGTGGGGGTATAATTACCAAAAACCCAATTGAAATCAGAAGTAGCGAGTATCAAAAAGCAATACAAATTTTATGGTACATTTATCATGCTGCAGAAAACAATAAACAAACCACAAATATAGCATATTTTTCTTATTTTCCATGAAAACACATCTTGGTATTTCATTAGAATTGTCTCCAAGGAGACAATTCTAATGAACTGTCAAGACATCTTTTCATTTAGAAGCAAACTATTCAATAATTGCGGTCTGCTGATGTGTAAACAGTAGTGTGATTTTATTTTACCAAATTAAAATTTTGAAATACCCAATTGCTTCAGAAATGATGGAGTGACAATACTGAATTATTAATTCCTTATCTGGAGCCCTGCTAGCAATAAAAAAATCGGCAAAATGACAGATGAGGCGACTGCCTCGTCTGCCTCATCCTGCTTACAGTACTCAAGGTGCATGATCACGTGGTTAAAACAACAACAACAATGGTTGAAAGTGTTGAAAACGCGCCCACTCTAAAGTAAGTATTATTTGATATTTTCCTTAATCGGAAACAGATTTTGATGACATATGGTGCAGCAAACGGGTCTTCATGAGCTGCATTTGGTGGTCCCAGGAGTGCAGCACATACTTATGTCGTTTTTCCGTGTCTACTGGAAAACGATTCTTCGCAAAACAACAGAAGTTTGGACCAATGCACCGAGACCACCAAATGCAGCTTAACAAGAGGCATTTGCTGCGCCATATTTCATCAAAATCAGTTACATAATAAGGACAAAATAAAAGAATACGTACTTTGAATCGGAGGGCTTCTTGAAGTTTCAGTACTTGTTGTTGTTTTAACCACGTGATCATACATGTACTTGAACAGAAATGTCAACCCTCTGAACACGAAAGCCCGCTATAGCAGTGTTTGCAAACAGTGCAGATCAATATGAGCATCAGGGGCCCGTTTCACTAAACTTCTTGCGACTAAAATGTTCAAATTTCAAAAGTGCAAATTTAAGATCGTCTGTAAATTTCAATTTATGGATTTACATTTATTGAGCATAGGCTGCATATGCAGCCTATGCTCAATAAATCCAACAATTATTTACAAGAAAACAATGTTAATGTGAAATTTACAATCATAATTTTGCACTTTCGAACATTTTAGTCGTACAAAGTTTAGTGAAACGGCGGCCCCCAGGACTTGCAAGTAATTTTCATATTTTTGAGAGCAAAAACACCCCCTTGTCATAAATGGACTAGTCCGAAAATCATCTTGTGAAAATTTGATTGGTTGCAGAATTAACAAATTATCAAAATCCATTCCAGTTACTTAGGGGTGAAAGGGTTAAAGTTACTTACAGAACCCTATGGAGGTCTGACTTGGGGACTTCAGATCTGGAAAGTACACAATATGGCATGCTTACATAAAACAGACATGTAGCCTATTTCATCAAAATTGCTAAGTATACTTTGAGGGAGTAATCCTTTATTTTCCCCAAAATGCATTGCATGTATGTCATATAGAACTAACAACTGCATATACACGATATATTTGACGATTAAAAGTATGCAGAATTATTATACTGAATTTATTACATAATCACAGCCAAAATGTAATAAATTCAGTATAATAACAAGAATGCCGTAAGTCACAAAATACGCCCGTTGAAGATAGGCCAGATAGCAAAGATGCAGAAATGTGAAGCTGTCATCAAGGCAAGAAACATTAATGAGTTAACCCTCCGTGGACAAGGATACAGCGTGCGAAAATTAAAAATGGCTGCCAAGGGGAGATAAGTCATCGGAAATGTTTCAAAATCAATAGGCTTCTTCGTCTTGCCGTGATAAACATGTATACCAAATGTGGTTACAATCCGTCAAGTAGACTCTAGTTATAGCGTGAACAAGCGGTGCCTGCCCACCCGCCCGCCCGCCTGCCGCCTACCGCCCGCCCGCCCGCCCCGCCCGCCGTACAAGATGAATACATAATACGTCCCGTTTTTTCAAACGGGCGTATAATAAAACAATACATGAGGGCAAAACCATGGAGGGATATGGGGATTCCAGTAAGAATGAATACCATCGCAGCTCCAGATAAGCTGCATATTTGCTTAAACACCCAATTAAAATTGCAAAAATCCCAATTGAAATCATAAGTAGTGAGTATCAAAAAGCAATAAAAAAAATATGGTAGCTTTACCATGCTGCAGAAAACAATAAACAGACCACAAATATGTTATATTTTTCTTATTTTCCATGAAAACACATCTCCTTGGAGACAATTCTAATGAAATGACAAGACATGTTTTCATTTCGAAGCAAACTATTCAACAATTGCTGTCTGTTGATGTGTAAACATTTGTGTGATTTTATTTTACCAAATCAAAAACATGAAATACCAAATTGCTTCAGAAATGAAAGAGTGACAATACTCAATTACTAATTCCTGACCTGGAGCCCTGCCATCATTAAATATACCCATCATAAGTTCTCAACAAACTGCCTGATCTAACAAATTTCACAGGACTTTACAGCAACAGCTGGAGTAATTATCTACTTCTCACAAATGGCCATCAGACAGGTGTCAGATTACAAATGGCCATCAGACAGGTGTCAGATTACAAATGGCCATCAGACAGGTGTCAGATTACAAATGCATTTTTAAGCACTAATTACTGGGTCATGATAATGTGTTGGATTATCGAAGAAGCAGGTATCGGAACACATTAACTATTAACTCTTTGCATGCTGGGAAATTTGTGGGCTATAAATAGTTAAAAAATAGCAGATGAAAATTAATTATATTTTCTTTTATTTCTCCTTATAAATGTTATGAATATGTCTTGGAATTTCATTAGAATTGTGTCCGAGGACACAATTCTAATGAAATTTCAAGACATTTACAGAGAGAAATAAAACATATACTCCTAATTCGTTTGGCGGATATTTTCGCCGCTAGCATGCAAAGAGTTAAACATGGAACCGAATTGGCATTTGCCGGGATGTTTTAACTATGTTGTAATTTGTGTGGGTATATCCAGGTGCCGGATTAATCATTGCATTCTGCACTGGTGTAAAATATTTCACATCAAAATAGGTGTCCGATTCCTGACAATTTTTCATTTTTCGAAATATTTTATGACGGTGCAGAGTGCAGCACCAGTGGTACTGCAGGACATTCGGTCCAGTAAACTTGACCCGACAAACATTTACCAGACCGAAATTTAAAAATAAAAAAATTGATTTTGTGTGATATTTAAGAGCTTTTTAGCACCAGAAGCGCATACCAAAGGAAGGTGATTTGATTTAAGGTTAGAATAATAAAAAAAAAAAATACTGGTACTACAATACGAATATGTGAGATATATTTACCGGTTATTTGATTTGTATGTTGATTAAAGCACGAGTTCAAAAGCATGCGAAATTGCGCGAGTTTAGGAGCGCAATATCGTTTCGCAGCGGAACGAGTGGCATATATCCACATACAAATCAAATAACCTTTTTTTGCGTCTCAAAAATATACAAAACAAGAAATGCGTCTGTCGAACGCGGCTGCCACCTGCAGCATATTTGAGAAACTGTGACAAAGTGGTTAACCGAAAAGTGTGACGGACGGACGGACAGACGGATGGTGCAAACACTATATGTCACTCGTTTCTTCGAAAACAGGTGGCATAATAAAATAAACAAATTAGTGGTGATTTAGAAGGAACTATTTTCGATTTGAAACGTAATTCTGGCACTGACAAATATGAACTCACGAGATGTCAATATGGAAAAATATTGACGTCTTGCGTTCCATTGTGTGAAAGTACGTATTTATTATATACCTACCCATGAAATACATAGTTATGCGATGTAAGTAAAAGTCATATGTTCTCATCGAAGAAATAAACAACTTCCGGTGAAAATACGACTACTTCCGCTATCTATATTCATAACGCGCACCTGCAGTGCCGGACTGCAAATAGGCTGCAAATACACATTTATTACCGTATACAGTCTAAAAAACTGTTAATTTCCATGGAGCGGTATATAATAAATGACATATATGTTCATCTCGTGGTGTGAAATGTCCTAACGGCACTCGTGAAATATGGACATTCTACACCACTCGATGAACATATATGTCATATTTGTTGCAAAAATATGAATATCCTCTATATAATATACAAACATTACGTACTACAGAAACCACAGAATTGTCTGCAGTTATCCTCGGCCCATGCAGTGTAGCTGGTGCAGATATCGAGACCGTAATCGTGGCAGTCAATCGCATTGACGCACGGTGGAGGGGCAACCTGCACAGACGCTGTAAACAATATAGGATAGTGTAGGGGACTGTCACATTGTCACATATTGGAATTATACAAAATTGATTTGAAATTCTCATATGTGACGTCAATTACTGAGAATTCTCATATTATTGACTTCACATATGAGAATTCTCTGAAATATATTTGATATATGACGAAATTGATTCAACATAATTATGAGGATTCTCCGAAATTGATTCAACATAAATTCATAAATATGAGAATTCTCTGAAATTGATTTCACATATATGAGAATTCTCCACAATGTATTCACATCATGAGATTTCTCCAAAATATTGATTTCATATACGACATTTCTCTGATATTTCTTTTGTAAAATATGAGAATTCCTCAACATATGGGAATTTTTATGCGAACAAAACTTGTGATAACGTAACTTGTCATAATGTAAATCATGATAATGTAACTCATGATAAAGTAACTGATGATAAAATAACGGATGATAAATGTAACTCATGATAAAGTAACTGATGATAAAAGTAACTGATGATAAAAGTAACTCATGATAAAGTAACTGATGATCAAAGTAACTGATGATAAAAGTAACTGATGATAAAAGTAACTGATGATAAAGGTAACTCATGATAAAGTAACACATGATAAAGTAACTGATGATAAAGTATATCTAAAAGTAACTGATGATAAAGTAACTCTGATGATAAAGTAACTCATGAAAAAAGTAACTGATGATAAAAGTAACTGATGATAAAAGTAACTGATGATAAAGTATATCTAAAAATAACTCATGATAAAGTAACACTGATGATAAAGTAACTGATGATAAAAGTAACTGATGATAAAAGTAGCTGATGATCAAGTAAATGATGATGAAAAAGTAACTGATGATAAAGTAACTGATGATCAAGTAAATGATGATGAAAAAGTAACTGATGATAAAGTAACTGATGATAAAGTAAATCCTGATAAAATAACTCATAATAAAGTAACTCTTGATACTCCTGATAAAGTAACTCCTGATAAAGTAGCTCCTGATCAAGTAACTGATGATAATGTAACTCTCACTTACGGATACAGAATTTGCAGCTTCTGTTGCAGTTATCATGCGCCCAGCCAGCGTAATCAGAGCAGATGGCGGGTATCTCAAGCTTGCCACAATCAGGGTTCTGATCCTGGCAGGGGTCAGGGATTACCGTGGTCATTGGCATCGGTGTATGGGCGGCCGGACTGGGTGGGATGGCTGGAATCACATATTGTGGGTGTGACTGGTGAAAGCTTAATGGGTCAGCGACTTAGACCCCTTCTTTCACTGACCCTTTCAATTGCTATTTCAGAATTGAAATAGCCAGTGGAAATAGGGGCATAGTCCATAAATCGCTTCAAATCCAAAATTCCAATTGAATAGGTCAGTGGAGTGAGTGAGTGAGTGAATAGGGTTTAACGTCCGCTTTTCTAACATAGAGGTACAAGCCTCAGGGAGTCTACACGCAGACGGGCAATGGGGTCGAGTCCCATATCCACCTGTCCAAGGGGGGTAAATCCCAACTTCAGAACTCAATATTTACAATCAAAATATATATTCAGTCCTGAAAGAATAGGTCAGTGGAAGACGGCCATTACTCCCTCCAATTGTGTTCGGTCTAGCTCCTAGAGAAACTTGGAATTTCTGAATTGGAGGGGTCAGTGGAAGAAGGGGCTACGTCTCAGATGGACTTAGGCCCCTTCTTCCACTGTCCCTTTCAATTGTGGTCAGTCTTGATCCCGATCTTCTATTGTTTTTGCAGACAGGTAACAATATATACTGTTTGTTATAAGCATGTGTTTCAAATAGCACACTCCCAGAGCCTGATAACGATCTATATTGCTTGTTAGAAGCATGATGGATGTTTCATTGATGGAATGGCAAACAGCGCAGACCATGATCAGGCTGAGCAGATGCACAGGCTGATCTGGGTCTAAATTTGTCAAAATGACAATTCATAAGCCATATCATAAATATCATAAGACACTTTCCATAAGCTATAAGACAAATGTGACAGCTTTAAATAAATGTGGTGAAGTATAGATCATGACCATTATATTCATGCCATGATTCATGTCAAACGTATGGGTAGTAATTATAGGAATGAATGGCCTTTTTGTGGAATTTATCGGGGTATAAACTTGGAAAAGTCGCGGGAATACTGGACGAAGGCCGGAAGGCCGGAAGGCCTCGTCCAGTATTCCCGCAACTTTTCCAAGTTTATATCCCCGATAAATTCCACAAAAAGGCCATTCATTCCTTATAATTCCAGCATCTGAAATAAATTCATCAATAAAATGTGTTTATTTTCTATTTTCTTAAGAATTATTTTAACTGCGCCTCACGGTTACGGAAAGTAGTTCAGCGTGGGAGTTTACTGGGATATAAATTTTGGACAGAGACTTGCTACGGACAAATCAAATGTTAGGGAATAGTGTAAATATTTTTGTGCTGGAATTATTGTAGGTTAACCCTTTCGACTCTAAATAACTGTTTCACTAAACTTCATACGACTAAAATGTTCGTAAGTGCAAATTTAGGATCGTCCGAAAATTCCAATAGATGGATTTACATTTATTGAGCATAGGCTGCATATGCAGCCTATGCTCAATAAACGTAAATCCAATAATTGTTTACAAGAGAACATTGTTAATGTGAAATGTACAGACTATCATAAGTTTGCACTTACAAACATTTCAGTCGTACAAAGTTTAGTGAAACGGCCCCAAGAAATGCAATGTGACAGCAAATGCTGGGTATGTCATACATTGCACATTCAGGACTATCTATGCATGTATTGGGGGTGGGTGGCCCTGTAGTATACAGCTGTAGGCTTGAGGAAATTGCTGTAACAAGAAATGGCATCGCTAAACAAAGATTATCCCCTCACTGGAAGCCTTGATAATAATAAACAAGAGCTGCAGAAGAACAGCATAGCTCGACTACGAGGGTTGTCGATGTACACATAGCTTGACAAAGAAGGTGGCTGCGGCCTGCATAAAAACCTTAACCAAGGTTGACTAAAAACATTAACCAACGGAAATTAAGTAAGTAATTCAAGGTTAAATGTAGGTCAATGTCAGATATAGGTCAGGGGTTATTGATGTACATCACTAGGAGATAAAGTTTTCCAAGTATGGTTGCTGTAGGCCCAGGAGTATTCCATATACAAGCTTGAGTAAAAACCGTAACCAAGGGGAGATAACTAAGTAATCCAAGGATAAAAGTAGGTCAAGGTCAAATATAGGTCAGGGATTATTGATGTACATCACTAGGAGATGAAGTTGTCCAAGTATGGTTGATGTAGGCCCAGAAGTATTGACTATAAACATTAAGCAAGTAATTCAAGGTTAAATGTAGGTGAAGGTAAAATAAAGGTCAGGGTTTATTGATGTACATCCCTATGTGAAAAAGTTATCCAAGTATGGTGTCTGTATGCACAATAGTATTCCATCTACAAGCTTGACTAAAAACCTTAACCAAGGTTGAGTAAAAACCTTAACCAAGGGGAATTAAGTAAGTAATTTAAGGTTAAATGTAGGTCAAGGTCAAATATAGGTCAGGGGTTGTTGATGTACATCACTAGGAGATGAAGTTGTCCAAGTATGGTTGGTGTAGGGCCATGAGTATTCCATCTACAAGCTTGACTAAAAACCTTAACCAAAGAGAATTAAGTAAGTAATTCAAGAGGAAATGTAGGTCAGGTCAAATATAGATCAGGGGTTATTGATGTACATCACTATGAGAAAAGGTTGTCCAAGTATGGTGTCTGTATGCACAATAGTATTCCATGTACAAGCTTGAGTAAAAAGCTTAACCAAGGTCGAGTAAAAACCTTAACCAAGGTATGGTTGGTGTAGGGCCAGGAGTATTCCATCTACAAGCTTGACTAAAAACGTTAACCAAAGGGAATTAAGTAAGTAATTCAAGAGGAAATGTAGGTCAAGGTCAAATATAGATCAGGGGTTGTTGATGTACATCACTAGGAGATGAAGTTGTCCAAGTATGGTGGGTGTAGGACCAGTAGTATTCCATATAGAAGGTTGACTAAAAACCTTAACCAAAAGGAATTAAGTAAGTAATTGAAGAGGAAATGTAGGTCAAGGTCAAATATAGATAAGGGGTTATTGATGTACATACCTATGAGAAAAGGTTGTCGAAGTATGGTGTCTGGATGCACAATAGTATTCAATGTACAAGCTTGAAAAAAAACCTTAACCAAGGTTGACTAAAAACCTTAACCAAGGGGAATTAAGTAAGTAATTCAAGAGGAAATGTCGGTCAAGGTCAAATATAGATGAGGGGTTATTGATGTGCATCACTAGGAGATGAAGTTGTCTAAGTATGGTTGGTGTAGGGCCAGTAGTATTGCATATACAAGCTTGACTAAAAACCTTAACCAAGGTTGACTAAAAACCTTAACGAAGGGGAATTAACCAAGTAATTCAAGAGGAAATGTAGGTCAAGGTCAAATATAGATCAGGGGTTATTGATGTACATCACTAGGAGATGAAGTTGTCCAAGTATGGTGGGTGTAGGGCCAGTAGTATTCCATATACAAGCTTGACTAAAAACCTTAACCAAGGCGTGACGTGACGGTGACGACGAGGCCGACGCCGGGGTGACAACATAAGCTCTACTTATTCTTCGAATAGTCGAGCTAAAAAGAAAAGAAAAAAAGACCTCATTGACCTTGACCTTGGGTGTTGTCGAACGTGGGTCATACTGACAGCCTTGATAATAATAAAACAAGAGGGCCATGATGGCCCTTTATCGCTTACCTGTGCAATGTCATACAAATCAAGCAAAACTGGTATGTAAAGTTGTCACTAAATAAACATCAAAATATGCTCATAGTATCAATGTGAAAAACTTGAGAAGTCGCCAGGGTAGGAGTTGTCTTGCTATATGTACAGATATATCTTACACAACTTTGCGGTTTGGAGACCACAACAGGATGCTTCCAGCCTACATTTTTATCACAATACATCTTTTCACAAATGGTATCAGAAGCAATTGATTAAATGGAGTTCTACATCCGTTTTAGTTTTAACCAAGTAATACATGTGTATGGGGGAGGGGGTGGGGGACACCACTCATTTGCACCGAGATTACAATATCCATTCAGCATTGAAAACAGAATATCCTGATCTGGTGCCCTTACCCAACCAAGATTACTTGGCACCACACATCACAGATCTAATTCTGAGAGAAAAATCCCAGCGTATCAGACCATGTGTGAATCCTGAAAAGGATGGAATCACCATTACGCATGTCCTACCATCCTCCATTAGATTTTCTACGTCTGTTAACCTTTAACAAAGTCAAGTACAGGCGGGAATACACAAGTACACTACACCAAGATCACTTGGCCTCATATATAACGGTGTGAATCTCGGTCATGCTGGCCTTCACCATTAAGAGATGCATACTCTCTCATCCTCTATTAGAATCAACATGATGGTGAAATTCGATCATATACAGTGGAGTTTTGTCGCGGTCCACCGGTTTGCGAGAAGATTTGTTAAGACTTTTAGTTATTTTTAGATGGCGGCCATTTTGGATTAGCTAAGACCTCCATTTTAACAAATCTGACACGGCTTCACACAAGGACCATAATTGTACAGTTTGGCTAGCATTCTCCAAACGGTTCTTGTGAAGAAGACGTTTGAAATCTCAAATAAAAGGATAACCTTTTGGCGGCCATCTTGGATGACGTAATCCTCCAGTTTCGAAGAACATTGACCAGAGCAATCGTCTCATCGATATCTTTGATTTGATATATGATTTGACCATATTCGTTGACCATATTCGGTCAAATATGAAATTTGACCCCTATTTGACCACCCGGGCCATGTCCATTTTTGACCACGGGATCATGATGTTAACAACTGTGAAAGATCGATTATTCCTGCCAAGTTTCGTTGAAATCTGTCTGGCAGATCGTGAGAAGATTTTTTAAGAACATGTGCTATTTTTAGATGGTGGCCATCTTGGATTGGCGACGACCTTGATTTTAACAAATTTGTAATCCCCTCCTGTGTACCATGCGTGTGAAGTTTGACCAACATCGGCCCAGTGGTTCTGGAGAATAAGACGTTTGATATTGTGGGCGGACAACGGACGATGACAGACGAAAAGCGGTAACAATAGCTCACTCGAGTCTTTGGCTCAGGTGAGCTAAAAAGAATAACAAAACTTAAATTTTTGCCTTATACAAATTTGCCTTAGAAACAAGGTGAACACGAGTCCTCAGTGTCCTTGACCTTGGGCGGTCGCAGGTGATTCATATGCAAAAAAAAGCACCATCCCTAGACACACATTGTTGCCAAACATTATCAAAATTGGTGAAGCGGTTCACGAGTTATTGCAAAATGAAAGGTGTTACTAACGTACGCACGTACGTACGCACATACGTGGACCAACGCTATATCCCCTCTTGCCTATCGGCGAGGGAATATTGGGGTTTGTGACAAGTGTAGGTTTCTCCTGATCAAATAGCTTGATAATATAGGAATGAATGGCCTTTTTGTGGAATTTATACGGAAGGCCTCGTCCAGTATTCCCGCGACTTTTCCAAGTTTATATCCCCGATAAATTCAACAAAAAGGTCATTCATTCCTTATAATTCCAGCATTTGAAATAAATTCATCAAGAAAATGTGTTTATTTTCCGTTTTCTTAAGAATTATTTTAACTGCTCCTCACGGTTACGGAAAGTAGTTTGGCGTGAGATGTTACTGGGATATAAATTTTGGACAGACACTTGCTACGGGCCAATCAAATGTTAGGGAATTGTGTAAATATTTTTGTGCTGGAATTATTGATCTATACTGCTTGTCAGAAGCATGCCGATGCACAGGCTGATCTGGATCTACACTGGTCTACAAGAACTTCCACTGGACATAGCATAAACAATTGATTGACAAAGCCTGAATGCCAATGATAATCATGAACAAAGCTTCTCAACTTTTCTCAACTCTTTACATGCTAGGGGTAAAAATAACTCCACCAACAAATTACGAGTATTTTTCCTATTTCTCTCAATAAATATGTCTTGGAATTTCATTATAATTATGACCGGAGGACGCAATTCTAACGAAATTCCAAGATATATTCATGATATTTGTCTGTATACATATTAAACAGGTAATAAAATGTGCGATATATATTTAGAAATACGGAATTTAATGTAATTATGCACATGCACGTTACTATTAATATGTCTTGTGTGTACATGTTTTTGTGTGAAAATAAAAAAAATATAAACATGAACAGTCCAAATTGTGCATGAAACAGTCAATGTTACCTATTTAGAGGTGAGGGGGTAAATCCTCACTCATGTAGGACCATCTATCGCTATGTCTGTACCTGCGCACGCCTGACTGTTGAGCTGGGCTGTGATATGGCTCAGTTTGCTGAAGTCCGTCACGGTCAGCACGTGTGTGTTGTCGGGATCTGTGGCGACCGCGTTGAGCTCCGTCTTGTCGACACCCGAGCCGACGCCCACTGTAAACACCTGCACACCGTGGGCTTGTAGTTTCCTCGCCTCGGCCAAGGTCGTGGGTCGGTTCGTCGACTGACCGTCCGTGATCACTATAGCGATGTTTGGTACACCCCCGCGGTCACCATTGCTGGCTTGGAACATCTTTGAGTAGCCATCCTGTTATGAATGCAAGAACTTTGCAGGAAACTGTACACGGTAGTTGGGAGAAAGTGGATCTAAAACGTTCATCTATGACGATGGGTAAAGGTTTCCAGCTACTTAGAAAGAACATTGATGGCTTGGAACATCTTCATATAGCCATCCTGTTATGAATGCACACCGTTATCTTAATTTGATTGTCGTCTGCTGTATATTTATCCATTTTCATCATCAAAAACATGCTTTGACAGCACTGTAGAATAATTTACAACATGCTTTGACAGCACTTCGGAATCATTTCCATTGGAAATGATTCTGAAGTGCTGTCAAACCATGTTTTTATTGAGAAATAAGGCAAGATATAAAAGCAACAGCAGATGACAATCGTTGTGTGTAGCGGTCCACTGCACTTAACCCTTTCACCCCCAAGTAACTGGAATGGATTTTGATATGTTAATAAAGCAACCAATCCAATTGACACATAATGATTTTCAGACCAGTCTATTTATGAAAAAGAGGTGTTTTTTATTAAAAAAAAATATGAAAATTACTTGCAAAAAGTGTAGATCCTGATGAGACGGCTCGTCACGATCTGACTAATCTGGATCTACACTTTTTGTTGAAAGGGTAAAGACAGTGAATCCAAAAGGTTTTTCAACCAGTGTAGATCCACATCAGCCTGTGCATCCGCACAGTCTGATCAGATCTGCACTGTTCGCCATTCCATCAATGAAACACTTGTCCTGCTTCTAACAAACAATATAGATGGTTATCAGTCTACACGAGTGTGCTATTTGATCCAGAGCTACACTGGTCACAAATACAATAAGCCCCATTTCTCCAGTCAAATCCATATTTGACCTTGATCTTGAGCACAAGGGCAGCATGGATGGGCAATAGAATGAAAATATGGATGATCACAAATTAGTTTAAAGCCAATCCGACTTACAGTAACAGAATTACTAGGTAGCCGAGAACTTTAACCCTTAAATTAAATGTTGTCGTCTGCTGGAAATCGGAGACGATTCTCATGTGCTGTCAAAACCAGTTTTTTGTTAAGAATTAAAGCAAAAATGAAAAACAGCATACGGCAATTTCCGTCAACAGCGTAGGAAGGGTTAAAGCAAATCTCAGAGAGAAGAACAGATGGACGATTGGCCAGACGGACAGGGTAGCGACTATATGTAGCCTGAAATCTTTTTTTCAAGGTACATACCATAAACAAAGAATTAACTACTGTCTGTTTCACGAAACCTGCCCAAATTTTAAGGCCATATAAACAATGCAAAAACAATATTTTTTGGGATAATATTAAATAAAAAAATAATTTAAGAATGAGTTAAATCCCAATAGTTGAATAGACATCTTCACAGAGTGAAGATGTCTATGGGGTCTTCACAGAGTGAAGATGCCGATGGGGATTTAACATTTTTTGAATTTCAGAAATACTGGACCGATTTTCAAAATTTAACTTTTGTTTTCTTCGTTAGATCATTTCCAAGCTGTCTAGCCAGGTTTCAGAGTCAATTTCAAAAAAGAAATCGTCCTTTGGCTCCTCCTCCAGCTCCTCCACCTCGTTTTTCCCCATGTTAAATTCCTATGCCATCCTACAATAATGAAATGTTTCATGTTCGGCCACCAAATGAAAATTTACCATTTGTGAATGTATTCAATGGATAAAAGATAAATGAATCACCCAGGCAATTCCGTGTATATAGGGATAAGAATTGATGTCTAATACCTGGCATATACATAATGTGAAAATACATGTTTCTGTTTATTTTATTTTGTCAAAATGTAACTAGATTGGTTTAGTTTAAACATAGTTTATTGCATATAAGTACAATGGGCTTGGGCTACAAGTTCTCACAACATTAATTACAGCCCTTACCCAAGATTGGTAAGTAAGCGAGGCTTACAGAATACCCCCCCGCGTGGGCCCAGGTACCCCTAAATATGTAACATTTTCCAAGTGTGTGGGCTTGTGGCCTTGACTCTGAGCTTACCGGGGTGGTACGAACGTGAATTTGTCACAGGGTGGTAGAGGTCCGTTGGAGCAATGCGTGTGTGAAATGTGAAGCAGATCCGAGCAAGGAAATATAAATTATAACCGATTTCTCTGATGTTAAGTTTTGTAAAGAGACTAAGCATGTGACCTTGACCTTGAGATCAGCGGGAATTTGTCACAGCATGATAGTAGAGCCTTAGAGGAATGCATGCATGAAACATTAAGAATTTGCAATGAAGGAAATAGAAGTTATAACATATTTCTCTGATGTTAAGTTTTGTAAAGAGATCAAGTATTTGACCTTGACCTTGGGATCAGCGGGGGTTGGACGGTTGTAGATTTGTCATAGCATGATAGTACAACCTTAGAGGATTGCATGCATGAAATATTATGAATTTTAGATGAAGGAAATAGAAGTTATAACATATTTCTCTGATGTTAAGTTTTGTAAATAGACTAAGTATTTGACCTTGACCTTGTGATCAGCCGGGGTTGGTTGACCTCCAGTATACCCCCCACAACTCGTTACGGGGGTATAAATACATATAGTTTGTGGTTCAATCCCTGATCACATTCTTTCCTCTCTGGTCTTTGCAATCAAATAACATTTAAATCTCAGGGCATATGCCATTTGCATACTTTCAGCATGCTCAATGATTTCACTTTCATTATGACGCAGTGGACATATGTGTGTGTGTCTTGATATATTCCAACATGATCCATGGCTGAGTTTGTGCATATATCACGTGTGATCAATTTGTCCTCGCTCAGTGGTCAATCCATATTCCATGTCGTTTGGCATGTGTGAAGTCTCAAACTACAGGATGTATGTTTGACCAGACTAGTCACCAGAGAGGGTTAATTTGCATACTCTCATCCCCACCCACCTGTAAATATATGTAAATTGCATTCATCTTGGTATATATAGTTGCAACTAGAAATGTGGCCTGTCGGCACACGAATGCCCCCGCTGGCAGCCAAAGAAAACGAGGCATATTTGATTATAAGCCATTTACCCGAGCGTTAAGGTTTTGAACGCACCTTGACCCTGGGCTTAGTGGGGGTGGGACGAATGTGGAATTGTCACAGGGCGGTAGAGGACCATTGTAGCAATGCGTGTGTGAAATGTGAAGCAGATCCGAGCAAGGAAACACAAATTATAAGCCATTTAACTGAATGTTAAGGTTTCAAACGCACCAAGTCCGTGACCTTGACCCTGTGCTTAGTGGGGGCAGGACGAATGTGAACTTGTCACAGGGTGGTAGAGGACCATTGGAGCAATGCGTGTGTGAAAGTTAGTGTAGGATTGAGAAACGCGCACGTAGATTTGTCCCAAAGTGGCAAGTAAACAATTAAAGTGGAAAAGGTGAAGGTCAAAGGTGAAGGTCGAAGTAATGGGTGGTGGAGTGTGTAAGGCATGTTCATATGTATCATGTGTATAAATATTTAAGCGATTGGCAAAAGTATTGAGAAGTTATTGTAGGATTGAGAAACGTGCACGTAGATTTGTCCCAAAGTGGTAAGTAAACATTTAAAGTAGAAAAGGTGAAGGTCAAAGGTGAAGGTCGAAGTACTGGGTGGTGGAGTGTGTAGGGCATGTTCATATGTATCATGTGTATAAATATTTAAGCGATTGGCAAAAGTATTGAGAAGTTAGTGTAGGATTGAGAAACGTGCAAGTAGATTTGTCCCAAAGTGCCAAGCAAACATTTAAAGTGGAAAAGGTCAAGGCCAAAGGTCAAGGTCGAAGTACTGGGGAGTGGAGTGTGTAAGGCATGTTCATATGTATCACGTGTATAAATATTGACATAATATGTGAAGCCATGTAGAAGTTACTAAAGAATATGGTAATATCGGGACGTACGGACGGACGGGACGGACGGGACGGACGCCGGTAACACTATATGCCCCCGTACCTTTCGGTAGCGGGGGCATAAAAATATAGAAATCATTGTTTCATACATTAATTTTAAACCAATGTCAATGGAAAATATAATTTTACTAAGTACCCCATTTTTATTATAAAAATCGGATGAGTCTGCTAATTAATTTACTGCCAATGCGTGATCCACTGTTGCAGAGCTCCAGTTAAGGTGCGTAATTGGCCCAGGTACCCCTAAATATGTAAAATTATAACTGATTTCTCTGATGTTAAGTTTTGTAAAGAGACTAAGTATGTGATCTTGACCTTGGTATCAGCGGGGATATGTCACAGCATCAGGCGCGTAGCTGCCTATACGCGAGTACGTGGCTGAATCCACATGATTCTGAGAAGAAAAAAAAAATCGGCCAAAGTTGCAATTCAGCCAAAGTTGCAGTATGCGTACTTGACTACATACTCATATTATAACGTTCCTTGCCAGAATAAATATCCATTGAGGACACCCCTCCCCACACCCCGCATTAAAAATCCTCAGAAATCGACGCTATTTTAGCTCTATTTTTGAGAAAACAATCTGCCGAGTAAAGGGTTTATTTGTTCATTTATGATCATAAAGTACTAAATAAAGTACCCGTAAATCCAGTACTAAATAAAGCACCTCAGAACGCCCAGGATGCACCAGATTGCATCATTGTTTTCAAAATTTTCCGGGGGAGCATGCCCTCGGACCCCCCTAGCACAATTATGAATCCACATGGATAGAGGGCTAGCTACGCCCCTGAGCATGATAGTAGAGCCTTACAGGAATGCATGCATGAAATAAGAAGAATTTTAGATGAAGTTATTATAACATATTTCTCTGATGTTATGTTTTGTAAAGAGACTATGTATTTCACCTTGACCTTGGGATCAGCGGGGGTTGGATGGTCGTGGATTTGGCACAGCATGGTACATGTAGTAGAGCCTTACAGGAATGCATGTGTGAAATATTAAGCATTTTAGATGAAGGAAATAGAAGCTATAACAATATTTCTCTGATGTTTAAGTTTTGTCAAGAGACTAAGTATTTGACCTTGACCATGGGATCAGCGGGGGTTGGACGGTCATGGATTTGGCACAGCATGGTAGTAGAGCCTTACAGGAATGCATGTGTGAAATATTAAGCATTTTAGATGAAGGAAATAGAATTTATAACAATATTTCTCTGTCTCTGATGTTAAGTTTTGTAACGGGACTAAGTATTTGACCTTGACCTTAGGATCAGCGAGGGTTGGACGGTCGTGGATTTGGCACAGCATGGTAGTAGAGCCTTACAGGAATGCATGTGTGAACTATTAAGCATTTTAGATTTGCATGGCTCGTGTTGCAGTTGCTAATGTAACGTCATGTTTTGGATTGCGGCCCAAGTAACGTAATTTCGTATGAATAATTTTCAAATAAGGCAGAGTGAGAAGTGTTGGCGTTTCCCTGTTGTTTGCTGCTGTCTGAAATAATTTTGGGGAATAATAACGACATTATTTAACATTTTGTATGCGACGACATATTTTACAAATCTGACATCATGACTGGAAATGACGTAGATTAACGACTGCCAGCTCTGTCTAAGAGAATATGCCGGAAAAACCAAGAGATTATATTAAAGTTTGTATTTTAACACAAAACACGAGATATTGATGATGAGAGAAAGTCCATCATCGGGATAACAATATACGAACGATACAGTCGGATAGACAATGGACATGAAGGCGCGAAAGGCTAGGCCAGACATGGACGTTCAAAGGTGACGTACATTCCCAAGGGGCGCTTGTCCCCGAATCCCCAATCCTCACCCTTCGTCGCCGGATCATATGATTGTGCCCACACGTAATTTTCACGATATTTGTTTTCTATTCAATATTATATCATAAGGATGTGTACGGAATTGCTGGAAATGGAGTTGTTGTTTTTTTGTAGACATTGCACGTGTACATCTGCAGTAGACCGCTTATAACATTAACTTTGTGACAAAACACGACGTCAGGCAGATTTTGTAACGTGATACCTTATAATTGTCGCCGTATGTCTTTCTTGAGGATTGCATTACCATCGCCTGATTCACACATACATTATTATGTAGTCAGGTGATAATCTGATGATTTGATACTACAAATCGTGCGAAAAGCAAGTTTATAACCATCAAATTTCAAATTAATTCCAAGACTTTTCGAAAACTCCACCGACCTCACTGTGTGCTTTGTGCATTATGTATTGCTTATACACAAACAATCAAGAAGCTGCATTGAAATCACTGATTCTGAATCTATTAGAGAGATTTGATGCATTTATTTTGCCAAATTCAATACAAACCCCGGATATATATATATGTTATTATATAGTTTCATGTCTACCTCCGTTTATGATAAAATGAGTGGCATTAAAGGTACATACCCATGCAGTAGGCACAAAATATTATTTATATCAGAGACATCAGCTGAGACATTTTCTGTCAAATAAACATTCATTCACCATTACCCCACCTATGGATTGTCACTATTATACATTTTATAGCAGAAGTAAATTTCCACACTGATATCAGCGGCGATAACCATGTTTCCTTAAAATGTTAATGGACATGACTAAGATTATTTAGGAATCAAAGTGCAGTGTAAGCGAAGACTTCGCTGATATGTAGCCAGTTAAATTATGCGTTCATCATTTTGAATTCATAAGGACAACCGACGAAAAAGAGAGACAAAGTCAAAGAACGACAGATAGGCGATAATGTACAGCGCCTCAAGCATTTCTAAGTCATTGATGCTGCGAGGAACTCATGCAAGTATCGTTGCTATAATATTGTGTCACGACACCATGGCCATAACGTCAAACAAGAATTCACGTTCAGTGACGTCACAAGTACGTGACGTCAAGTCATGACGTCATAATATGTGTACTGAGGTACAAGGCATCTCATATTAGTGAAAGTTTCAGTAAGCTATAATTTTCCGTTTTCTGTTCACACTTAATGTTAACTGACACCAGTACCGTAAACGTAAATGGGAGGGGAAAATGTGAAATTTTACGGCGACGTTAGACAATTTGAATCGTCGTTTTTCCGACGTCGGTTACCGCTTTTCATGACGTTGTCATTAAGCCCGGTTTTCGTATGGCGCGGCCCATATGTACATGTGACATCATGGAAGATTAGTTTGAAACTAAATGTGTAACCCTCTTAAAATAAAGACTATTATTATTATTATATTATTATTTATAGATAAATAAATTTTTCGTAATAAAATCAATATTTGACCAAATTTTACGAAATAAAAAGAAGGCTTTTCTTAACTTTTGATAAAATTTAATATTATCAAAAAGAATTTTGTTTTTGCATTGTTTATATGGCTGTAAAATTTGGGCAGGTTTCGTTAGAAAACATTATGTTTGTAAAACATGGATATGCCCCCGTGGAATACTGGACTCTAACTGGAGAAACTCTTACAAACTTTTTTGACTTTTCGGCATAATTGTACACGGACGGACGTACGGGCGGACAGACATATGGAACCTCAACAGCTATCGCATAGGGGGCATACAAATTTGTTTGCTACCTTCCAAGAATTGACGTTTACCTTGAGAGCCTGGCCTGTATTGGTGGAGCCTCGTTTGTACGGTATATGGCCGATGGCTGTTACCAGTGGTCCTCGGGCTGCATACTTGTTCAAGTGGAACTGAATGTACGTCCTGTCACTGAAGATTTCCACGCCGACCTGGATCTTGTTTGGGCCAATGTCAAACTTGTTAACAACGTCCTTGACGAAGGTCAACATTTTGTTGTAGTTGGCTGTGCCAATACTGCCAGACGAGTCGAGAATAAAGACAATGTCTGCCTTTGCTGCACATACTGGAGTTGTCACATTCACCGGCTTGGAAACTACAAATAGTAAAGGTGAAATGGAGGAATTTTATAAAAAAATAATTTTATATAATGCTTGCAAACATTAGAAAGAGATGCCTGTGGTGGCGGAGGTGTACATGTTCAGAAACAAGACAATTCTAATGAAATATCACACTACAGTTTACACATCAACAGACAGCAATTGTTGAATAGTTTGCTTCGAAATGAAAACATATCTTGGCATTTCATTAGAATTGTCTCCTTGGAGACAATTCTAATGAAATACCAAGATGTGTTTTCATGGAAAATAAGAAAAATATGCTATATTTGTGGTCTGTTTATTGTTTTCTGCAGCATGATAATGGTACCACAAATTTTTAAATGCTTTTTGATACTCGCTACTTCTGATTTCAATTGCGTTTCTGGCAATTTTAATAGGGTATTGAAGTAAATACACAGCTTATCTGGAGCTCTGAGGTGCATACTGTATGCAATGTTTCTGAGGTGCATACTGTATGCAATGTTTCTGAGGTGCATACTGTATGCAATGTTTCTGTGGTGCAATACAGTATGCAATGTTTCTAAGGTGCATAATGTATGCTATGTTTTCATGAGGTGCATACTGTATGCAATGTTTCTAAGGTGCATACTGTATGCAATGTTTCTTTTGAGTGCATACAGTAATTTCAATGTTTCTGAGGTGCATACTGTATGCAATGTTTCTGAGGTGCATACTGTATGCAATGTTTCTGAGGTGCATACTGTATGCAATGTTTCTAAGGTGCATACTGTATGCATGTATGTTTCTAAGGTGCATACTGTATGTTTCAAATGTGCAATGTTTCTAAGGTGCATACTGTATGCATGTTTCTATGGTGCAGACTGTATGCAATGTTTCTTAAGGTGCATACTGTATGCAATTTTTCTTTTGAGGTGCATACTGCATGCAAATGTTTCTGAGGTGCTACAGTATGCAATGGTTTCTGAGGTGCATACTGTATGCATTGTTTACTGTAGCGTTTCATACTGTATGCAATGTTTTCTGAGGTGCATACTGTATGCAAATGTTTCTGAGCTGCATACTGTATGCAATGTTTCTAAATTTCTAAGGTGCATACTGTATGCAATGTTTTGCTTTATAGGTGCATACATATGGCAGTGTTTCTGAGGTGCATACTGTATGCAATGTTTCTGAGGTGCATACTGTATGCAATGCTTCTGAGGTGCATACTGTATGCAATGTTTCTGAGGTGCATACTGTATGCAAATGTTTCTAAGGTGCATACTGTATGCAATGTTTCTGAGGTGCATACAGTATGCAATGTTTCTGAGGTGCATACAGTATGCAATGTTTCTGAGGTGCATACTGTATGCAATGTTTCTGAGGTGCATACTGTATGCAATGTTTCTGAGGTGCATACTGTATGCAATGTTTCTGAGGTGCATACTGTATGCAATGTTTCTGAGGTGCATACTGTATGCAATGTTTCTGAGGTGCATACAGTATGCAATGTTTCTGAGGTGCATACTGTATGCAATGTTTCTAAGGTGCATACTGTATGCAATGTTTCTGAGGTGCATACTGTATGCAATGTTTCTAAGGTGCATACTGTATGCAATGTGCAATGTTTCTAAGGTGCATACTGTATGCAATGTGCAATGTTTCTAAGGTGCATACTGTATGCAATGTTTCTAAGGTGCATACTGTATGCAATGTTTCTAAGGTGCATACTGTATGCAATGTTTCTGAGGTGCATACTGTATGCAATGTTTCTGAGGTGCATACTGTATGCTATGTTTCTGAGGTGCATACTGTATGCAATGTTTCTGAGGTGCATACTGTATGCAATGTTTCTGAGGTGCATACTGTATGCAATGTTTCTGAGGTGCATACTGTATGCTATGTTTCTGAGGTGCATACTGTATGCAATGTTTCTGAGGTGCATACTGTATGCTATGTTTCTGAGGCGCATACTGTATGCAATGTTTCTGAGGTGCATACTGTATGCTATGTTTCTAAGGTGCATACTGTATGCAATGTTTCTGAGGTGCATACTGTATGCAATGTTTCTGAGGTGCATACTGTATGCAATGTTTCTGAGGTGCATACTGTATGCAATGTTTCTGAGGTGCATACTGTATGCAATGTTTCTAAGGTGCATACTGTATGCAATGTTTCTGAGGTGCATACAGTATGCAATGTTTCTGAGGTGCATACTGTATGCAATGTTTTCTGAGGTGCATACTGTATGCAATGTTTCTGAGGTGCATACTGTATGCAATGTTTCTGAGGTGCATACTGTATGCAATGTTTCTAAGGTGCATACTGTATGCAATGTTTCTGAGGTGCATACAGTATGCAATGTTTCTGAGGTGCATACAGTATGCAATGTTTCTGAGGTGCATACTGTATGCAATGTTTCTGAGGTGCATACTGTATGCAATGTTTCTGAGGTGCATACTGTATGCAATGTTTTCTGAGGTGCATACTGTATGCAATGTTTCTGAGGTGCATACTGTATGCAATGTTTCTAAGGTGCATACTGTATGCAATGGTTCTGAGGTGCATACTGTATGCAATGTTTCTAAGGTGCATACTGTATGCAATGGTTCTGAGGTGCATACTGTATGCAATGTTTCTGAGGTGCATACTGTATGCAATGTTTCTGAGGTGCATACTGTATGCAATGTTTCTAAGGTGCATACTGTATGCAATGTTTCTGAGGTGCATACTGTATGCAATGTTTCTGAGGTGCATACTGTATGCAATGTTTCTGAGGTGCATACTGTATGCAATGTTTCTGAGGCGCATACTGTATGCAATGTTTCTGAGGTTTCTGAGGTGCATACTGTATGCAATGTTTCTGAGGTGCATACAGTATGCAATGTTTCTGAGGTGCATACTGTATGCAATGTTTCTGAGGTGCATACTGTATGCAATGTTTCTAAGGTGCATACAGTATGCAATGTTTCTGAGGTACTGTATGCAATGTTTCTGAGGTGCATACTGTATGCAATGTTTCTGAGGTGCATACAGTATGCAATGTTTCTGAGGTGCATACTGTATGCAATGTTTCTGAGGTGCATACTGTATGCAATGTTTCTGAGGTGCATACTGTATGCAATGTTTCTAAGGTGCATACTGTATGCAATGTTTCTGAGGTGCATACTGTATGCAATGTTTTTGAGGTGCATACTGTATGCAATGTTTCTAAGGTTTTAAATGCTATTTTGCATATGTTTTTTTCAACTTTGAACAAAAGTGTATCCAAGTATTGACGACAAAATCAGTACATCGCTCGGAACACATGGAAAGTTAACAAATGTTGATAATTTCTTTGCAATATTACATTTTCTGTCTTTTAAATTTCAAACTGAAACCAACAAGAACGCCGCCAACAACATGCATCCCATCGCTGAGGTGGCTGGATCACCAACATGTACATTGATACGGTAAAGAAGTTATTAGAGGAATTCCCAAAGTTATTTGAACTTGACCTGTAGCCTATTTTCAATTTAAGGATAAATGTATTCATTTTTATTATACTGAATTTATTACATTATCACACAGAGCTCCAGATAAGCTGCATATTTGCTTAAATACACAATTAAAATTGCCAAAAACCCATATGAAATCAGAAGTAGCGAGTATCAAGAAGCAATAAAAAAGTTATGGTACCTTTATCATGCTGCAATGACCACAAATATAGCATATTTATTTCATTTTCCATGAAAACACATCTTGGTATTTCATTAGAATTGTCTCCAAGGAGACAATTTTAATGAAATGCCAAGATATGTTTTCATTTCGAAGCAAACTATTCAATAATTGTGCTGATGTGTAAACAGTAGTGTTATTTCATTTTACCCAATTAAAATTTTGAAATACCCAATTGCTTCAGAAATGATAGTGTGACAATACTCAATTACTAATTCCTTATCTGGAGCCCTGATCACAAGTCTTAGTCGACACGAGAGGCGAGGAATTCCTACACGTTTCCTAACCTTTCTCTATGTAGTTTGCATTATATCTCCATTTACCTTCACAGGCCTTAGTCGACAGTAGAGCCTGCAGTGATCGCAGAGCGTCAAAGTTCTGCGCCGTGTACACATGTGATGAGTCTGGGTCAGTCGCCATCGTGTTCAACTCTGCCCGGGAGATACTCGAGCCAATACCAACAGCCAGGATTGTGATCCCCTTATCTCTCGCGTTCTTTGCCTCCAAAGCCGTCTTTGGTGGATTATTGGAGTTGCCATCAGTAACAATGATCGCCACGTTCGGTACATTTGGTCGGTCGCCTAGCAAATAGCAGAAACATGTTATACATGTGAAAAATGTTTATTGAGTTTATTGAGACAAGTGTACACCCGGATCAGACTGCACATGTGTGCAGTCTGATCGGGTCTGCATTGTCGGTCACCATTGTCAGTCATTCTCATTCTTCAAACAAATAGTATAGATCAGCTACAGATGTCTGTTTTCCAATCAGGGGCCTGTTTCACTAAACTTTGTACGATAAAAATGTTTGTACAAAGATTTTTATTTCTTTGCTTTCACATTAACGTGGCTAACTGATGCTACAATATTCCGCCTACATGTACACATCATTATATGTGAACACATTTTTGAGAGATTTGCCAATGTCAGCTGTCAGTTCTGTAATAATCATAAACTTCAATTGTGCACTTACACACTTCTTTGTCAAACAACGTTTAGTGAAACGGGCTCCAGGAGTTTTGCAACCAGTGTAGATCCAGATCAGCCTGTGCATCCGCAGTCTGATCAGGATCTACACTGTTCGCCGTAGATTGTCCATACATATTATAAATCCAGTTTCTTCAGTTTGTCACAAATGTACATGATACCACATCGGATACTGATTTATAAACCAGATGGCCGCGGCCCGCATGTCGAGCCCGTCGAGGCATTTGATGGTCTCAGAGTGTATTTATTTGAAGCTTGATGCCCAATAAGCATACAAAGTTTCAAGCAAATCTAACTTTTGACCTTAACATAGGGGCACGGGGGCCGCATGAGTGGGACACAGAATGACTATATGGATGATGACTAATAAGCATATGAAGTTTCAAGTCAATGTGACTTAGGACTGCAGAGATATAAGGTATTTAAAAACTTTAACGCAAACTTCTAAGTCATTTGACCTTGGGCACAGGGCCGCATGAGTGGGATACAACATGAATATATGGATCATGACTAATAAGCATATGAAGTTTCAAGTCAATGTGACTGCAGAGATATAAGGTATTTAAAAACTTTAACGCCAATTTAGGACGGACGGACGGACGGACGCACGCACGGACGGACGCACGCAGGCACGGACACCCGGACGTCATTGTGATCACTATGTCTCGCTTTCCGCAAGCGGGCTCAACAAAAATGCTGTACAGTTAAACTTCAGAAATTGAATTCCACATGAGCTCTGAATTTGTTGTCAGTTTTCAACATCCTTTATGGAAAACAGAGACATAGCTGCTGATATATTCAGAGTTAATAAAGGGACATAACTCTGTATGTAATGAAGCGGTTATCACAGTGGGTTACCCACTGCATGATATGTTTTGGAGAGTTGAAATGGGTCGCCTACCGAGAAAAATTACCGTACGATATATCTGATCAACGTAGTGTTACATCAGCCTGTGGACATGTATTCTGATCAGCGACTACACTGTTCACTATTCAGTCACTCACTGGGGTAGCCTGTCAGCAGCAAAATGATTACTGTCTGTTCCACGTTTTTTTTGCCGTCAAACTTTTGGCTATTAAACACATTAAATCTTAACAATATTTAAATGTAAGTAATTTTTCATCAATAAAAGTCACCCTCCCAAGTTTTTTGAGTTTAATGAAATTCCATCAAATATTGCTGCTGACGATCTTTTGGCCACTAAACACATATTTTTCATTAATAACAAACAAAATTATTTCATGAAATTCCATCAAATATTGCTCTTATAGCAAAAAAAAAAATTTCCTATGGGAATTTAACATGGGGAGAAAAGAGGTGGAAGTGCTGGGGGAGAAGTAAAAAAAAAAAAAAAATTGGAAATTGACTCCGAAACCTGGCTAGGTAGCTTGGAAATGATGTAACTAAGAAAACAAGTTAGATCTTGAAAATCGGTCAACAAATAAACAAGAAACGAGGCAAAGCCACGAAGGCCAGGTTTTTTCCAAGCATAGACACTTGGATAACATAATTATACCCACTTTTTGTAGACTAGATGGCCGTTGCCTGCATGTCGCGCCTTGGGGCGAGGCATGGACACTAAAATCATATAGTAGATGGAAAAACTTTAACCAAAACATTTTAACCAGACACACGGACGTACGGACGGACGTATGCCAAAATGCCGACGATATCGCGCTGACAATGATGATAAACACCCATGTGAAGTATCAAGGTAATGGGTGAAGCAGTTGCAGAGATATAGTACACGAAAAAACTTTAAAATAAAAAATTCAAAGTAATTTGACCTTGACATTGGGCATAGGGGCCGCACGGTTTGGGGGTAGAATGAAAATATGGATGATGATAAACACCCATATGAAGTTTCAAGGTAATGGGCGAAGCAGTTGCAGAGATATAGTATAACGAAAAACTTTTAACCAAAAAACTTTAACCAGACGTACGTTAAAAAGTTAACGTTGAAAATGGCTAAGTCAATTACGTAGAAATAATAGGTGAAGGTAAAAAAAATGGTAACATGTTGGATAGTGATATGTGGTGGGCACCCCTTGATTATGAAGCTGTGAAAGTTTGGTGGTCCTAGGTGGTACAGTAACAAAGAAATGGACTCAAACACGAAAACTTAACATTGATTGTGGACGCCGCCCGCCGCCCGCAGCCCGCCCGGCTTTCGCCAATCCAATAGCCTGGATTTTTGTTAAAAAAACATGGCTAAAAATTATTAAAATATATCTGTTTTTAGCCCCCATGTTAAATTCCCATCGGAAAATATTTTTTTCCCAATAAAAGAAATGTTTGACGGAATTTCATGAAATAAAAAAATTTGGGGAGGGCGACTTTTTTATTAGTGATGAAAACTATGTTTATGATTTAATGTGTTTAACCCTTTGAACCCGAAATCCCACTATAATGGTTTATGAAAACAGTGCAGATCCAGATGAGCCGGCTCGTAACGAGCCGTCTCATCAGGATCTGCACTTTCGCAAGTAATTTTCATATTTTTTACAACAAAAACACGCCCTTTTCATCAATGGATTAGTCTGAAAACCATTTTGGGTTCATGGCCAAAAGATTGTCGGCAGCTAAACGTGGAACAGACAGTAGATCCTAATTTGCCTTAGCGGAGATAATCTCGGCTATTTAATCAGAATCTACGAGATCATTAGGAATATTACAAGATGCTTTTTATGAATGGGCATAACGCTTTTACTACTTCCTCTGTATTTTATATTTTCTGTATCCTAATTAGGATACAGAAAATATAAAAGACAGTTGAAGTATGTCATACATATGGCTTTTATTACTTCATCTGCCTTTTATGTTTTATAATACTAACCATGGGCGGCCGTGAAACTGTCATTGGTCATGAAGTGCAAAGCCTCGCCTGTATGCGTCAATCCTTGCTGATATCTAATGTTGTGTATGGCAGCTAGCATAGACTGTTTATCTGAGTAGCGATTCATGTTGAACTCCGATTTCACCGACGTCTGGAATGTATCCACGCCAACTTGAACATCTAATGGCCCGATAGCAAAACTTGTCACGACGTTGCTGACGAATCCCAGCATTTTCTGGAAGTTAGGAGCACCAACGGAGCCAGATGAATCCAGTAGAAAGACAATATCAGCTTGAGCACTGCATTGTGGGGTGGTTGTTGGCATAGGTGTTGTTGTTGTAGTAGTAGGTGTCGTTGTTGTTGTGGTGGTTGTTGTCGTTGTCGTTGTAGCGGCTGGAAAAATATTTGAATCTTCATATTAAAGTGCTTTTGCAACACTGCATTTTAATATAAATACTACATGTTTGGTATCTGTATACCTGTTTGTCTCAGAATAGAGTTTGTCATCACGGACCACAGGATATGGGATCACATAAATATTTTTTAATAAAAAAAATGTCATTCCGTTAGAAAGATATTAAAGGAAATCTACTGTAAACACATCTAAAAATATGATGTCATGCAATTTGACAACAAAGTGATCCCA
Source organism: Conchocele bisecta (assembly GCA_029237695.1). Taxonomy (NCBI): domain Eukaryota; kingdom Metazoa; phylum Mollusca; class Bivalvia; order Lucinida; family Thyasiridae; genus Conchocele; species Conchocele bisecta. Next base: position 3,157,213 of record CM055265.1, on the reverse strand, counting down.
CACCCTGTGCCAGTAGCCTATTTCACAAACATTGCAAAGAATACTTATCTAGCAAAGTATACTTTTAGGTAGACATTTTCAATTTAAGGATAAATTTATTTATTTTTATTATACTGAATTTATTACAATAATAAATTCCATATAATGATTCTGCATAGTGTTAATCCTCATATAAAGCCTTTAGTTCTATATTATAGGAATGAATGGCCTTTTTGTGGAATTTATCGGGGTATAAACTTGGAAAAGTCGCGGGAATACTGGACGAAGGCCGGAAGGCCTCGTCCAGTATTCCTGCGACTTTTCCAAGTTTATATCCCCGATAAATTCCACAAAAAGGCCATTCATTCCTTATAATTCCAGCATTTGAAATAAATTCATCAAGAAAATGTGTTTATTTTCCGTTTTCATAAGAATTATTTTAACTGCGCCTCACGGTTACGGAAAGTAGTTCGGCATGGGAGTTTACTGGGATATAAATTTTGGACAGAGACTTGCTACGGGCCAATCAAATGTTAGGGAATTGTGTAAATATTTTTGTGCTGGAATTATGACATAATCCATTTCGGGAAAAATAAATGATTACTCCCTCAAAGTATACTTTGCTAGATAAGCATACTTTGCAATATTGATGAAATCGGCTACAGAAAAGTGTGATATAAATTTCACACAACAAATAAAAACATAGAATTTTGAAACTTTGAGGATGGAAGGATGGACGGATGTATGGCCAGATCGTCTTGTGAAGGTCATATTGTCATATATGGTGGAATGGCATCGCGCTTGGGGTGAAAGAGGGGTGGGGCTATTTGTGAAAAATTATGCAGAATAATAATAGACTAGATGGCCGCGGTCTGCATGTCGCGCCTTGTGGCGAGGCATGGACACTAAAAAAAAAGATATAGAATGAAAAACTTTAACCAAAAAACTTAACCAAAAACTTTCACCAGACACACGTACGTACGTATGTACGCCAAAGTGCCGACTATATCGCGCTTTCCGCAAGCGGAGGCGAAAAAAACTTTAACCAAAAACTTCAAAGTAATGTGACCTTGACATTGGGCACATGGGCCGCACGGGAGGGGGGGTTAGAGTGAAAATATAGATGATGATAAACACCCATGTGAAGTTTCAAGGTAATGGGCAAAGCAGTTGCAGACATATAGTATAACGAAAAACTTTAAAAAATTTAACCAACTTAACCAAAAATCCAAAAAATTAACAACCTTTAACCAAAAACTTTAACCAAAAAACTTAACCAAAAACTTTAACCAAACAACTTAACCAAAAACTTTAACCGGACACACGTACGTACGTACGTACGTACATACGCCAAAGTGCCGACTATATTGCGCTTTCCGCAAGCGGGCGCGACAAAAAACCATCAACCAAATATTAAAACATTCGATGAATGATAAGAGAAAAGACAAGTAATTGAAAAGTTTAAGTTTAAAAGCGAACAAAGACTTAATTAAACGTCCTTAACCTTGAGATGAAGATAGCGTAGGGATTTGGTGCAGAATAATGCATGACGATGTTAGGAAGACATCAACAGTTGAATACATGTTTGTGAAAACATTCCGTAAAGGATAAGAGGAATGGGCAGAAAATTACGAAATACTGAATTTAAAACAAATACATTAGTGAATGACCTTGACCTTGAGAGGAAGGTGGGAAGCAGAGCTACAGATAAGGTGCGTATTGGCATATCTTACACAATTATTTTAGCTAAAGACGAAAGTACAAAATACGCACAGCAATGTGAAAATACGCATTGATTTTCAAATTGAGTAGTGAAAATACTGTCATAAAGTTGAAAATTCACTTGAGCTGAAAAAAGCAAATGTTTAAATTTGTTATATTTTTTATCATTTGTTCCCTATTTAGTAATGAAGAAAATCAATAATCCATTTGTAAAAGTAAAATACGTGTGGTAGAATTCAATTTTTGTCGGGTCCGAACTAATTCAGGAACAAAGTCGGGATTTAGCAGAGACAAACGGTTCGTCCCAGCCAATTTTGGCCGACAGAGGTCATTCGGGGTTAATCCTGTGTACGACTATAAAAGCTCTCGATTTTCGTTATTCAGGGCAAATCAACTGTGTAGAATTGCGGGAGGTTCAAATACACTGCCAGTCATGTGTGATTTAATTAGCTGAATCCACCTGCTACTAGTTAATTCTCCAACCCAGAAAATATTCTTGTTTATTATTTCCTACTAATAAATACTCTTGTGAAACAGTACAAATGATAAAAGATTGAAATATAATCGATTTGCTTTTCCCTTTTAATACTCTGGCCATCTGGCGTAAATAAATCAAGCCGGTTTGCCCCATACCTGGGACAATACTGTGTGATACAATTACGTCCGAGAGTCACATATAATAGTCCTCCAAAGTTTCTTAGTCCCATTCAGTCACAGTACAGTCCCCCCAGTCCCACTCCAGCCACCGTTCATAACCGACCACAACATCACCAGTCCCAACAATACATCCCAAAATCAGAACCTGGGAACGATCACGTGCCTAGCGTAGGGATAAATAGAGGATAACATCTTATACAACAACCCGACACAGAGCTCCAGTTAAGGTGCGTAATTTGACCAACTTGGGGTGAAATTTTGTTATTTCTTCATCAAAAATTGCACGTTGGGAGTGCTTTAGAATGGTCTCATTGAGACGATTCTAAAGCACTCCCAACTTGCCATTTTTGATGGAGAAATAAGAAATTTACCTCCAAATTACACACCTTAACTTGGAGCTCTGCCGACAGGGAGCCACACCCCGTCCCTACCACATACGCAACGATTTTGAAATCAGGGGGTATAGTACGCTTTAGACACAAAGCTTATCTGGAGCTCTGGGGAAGACAGCAACCAAATAAGAACATCATCCCATGAAGGGAAATAGAAATTAGAAGAACTTTACGAATTACACACCTTAGGTGGTACATCTATTGTCAGAAATACTATTGTTCCGAAATACCCCCCCCCCCCTAAGAGACAATAGGCTCCCCCACCCCCCTAAGAGACAATAGGCTTATGGAGCCCCTGAGAGTAATTCTATAAGATGGCAATATTTCGTTCCAATCCTCTTACACTGCTGGTATACCCAAAATTGATGTAAATTATTATTTAACAAAAGTGCCGAAGGTCACAATATACACCCGTCGAGGCAAGGCCAGTCAACAAGGGGAGATAACTCATCTTGACGTGATAAACATGTAAACCAAAATTGGTTACGATCCGTCAAGTAGAACTTGACTTATTGAGTGGACAAGGATACGGAGTCCGAAAATTAAAAATGGCCGCCAAGGGGAGATAAGTCATCGGAAATGTTCAAAATCAATAGGCTTCTTCGTCTTGCCGTGATAAACATGTATACCGAATTTGGTTATGATCGGTCAAGTAGAACTTGAGTTATTGCGTGGATAAGGATACAGAGTGCGAAAATTAAGAATGGCTGCCAAAGGGAGATAAATATCGGATTTTTTTCAAAATCAATAGGCTTCTTCGTCTTGCCGTGATAAACATGTATACCGAATTTGGTTTTGATCGGTGAAGTAGAACTTGAGTTATTGATAAACATGTACACCGAATTTGGTTACGAGTGGTGGAGTAGAACTTGAGTTATTGCTTGGACAAGGATACAGAGTGCGAAAAATAAAAATGGCCGCCAAGGGGAGATAAGTCATCGGAAATTTTTGAAAATACATATGCTTCTTCATCTTGCCGTGATAAACATGTATACCAAATTTGGTTACAATCCGTCAAGTAGACCTCTAGTTATTGCGTGGACAAGCTGTGCCCGCCCGCCCGCCCGCCTGCCCGCCCGCCACCCGCCGCCCGCTCGTACAAGATGAATACATAATACGTACCGTTTTTTGAAACGGGCGTATAATAAAATATGTTTATACCAAGCCCCCGAATGTGTGCCCGGGTGGACAGACGGACAGGCAAAATATATACTGCTTGACATACTTCATATGCCAGGGGTATAAAGACTTAGTAGCAATTGAGATTGTAGTCAGATAACAAAAATTACTTTTTGGTTGGCTTCTATTTATGATCCTCGATCACTACGTATCAGGGGACCGTTTCACTAAACCTCATATGACTAAAATGTAAGTGCAAAACTATGATAGTCTGTAAATTTCACATCAACATTGTTTTCTTGTAAACAATTACTGGATTTACATTTATTGAGCATCGGCTGCAAATGCAGCCTATGCTCAATAAATGTAAATCCATCAATTGAAATTTCCAAACGATCCTAATTTTGCACTTACAAACATTTTAGCCGTACAAAGTGTAGTGAAACGGGCCCAAGGTGGATAAAAAATTACCCCAACTATCAAATTGCCATATTTCAACAACTATATGCAATAATTCCAAATCAATAGATGCCTTAGTAGCACTAAAATAAACTAGATAAGCACTACTTCCTTCAGAAGGTGTGCTAAAAGTTGTTTGTAAAACAAAGTGCCACTGCTAGCGAGATATCAAGAAAAAAACAGCAATCAAGCAACATTGACCATAACCACGACGGAACGAAGCCCACATTCAATAGTGTTCTTTCTCCTCATGGTTGGTCTAACTATGCATGTGAAGTTTTGTGAAGATCTATCTGATGATAGATGGTAGGTGAATTATCACACAGTAAAGAAAATTGTCTACCAACAGAAAGAGACGGACACTTACCCCCGACCCAGACCAACCACAATAAATCAGTATCCAAAACCAAAAATGCAGAAGTGAATAAATCGAGTAATTTTTATTCACCCATTACACAAATTCTTTAGAATAAATTTTAGCTGGAACATTAAGGCTTTAAAAAGTCGACAGCTATAAAATTCAAGTAAATACCAAGCATGTTTTATTACCAAGTTGAACATTATTTACCTTCACATGTGCGTTTCGCCAGAGATGCCTTAATCGAGTTCAGGGAGCTGAAATCTGTAACCTGGAACACATGCTTGGAGTCGGGATCGGTTGCCATGCCATTCAACTCGGTTGTCTTAGCACCACTACCAACACCGATGGAGAAAACAGTGACACCGAGATGTTGCAAAGCACCTGCCTCCTTTATTGTGGAAACTTGGTTGTCCGACTGACCTGCAATGGCATGTGCAATGGCATGTGCAATGTGAAAATTACTGTGGTTGACTGGCAATTGCAATGTCAAGGTTACTCAAGTTTACTGGCAATTGCAATGCCAATGTTACTCGAGTTTACTGGCAATTGCAATGTCAAAATTACTGTGGTTGACTGGCAATTGCAATGTTGAGGTTACTCGAGTTTACTGGCAATTGCAATGTCAAGGTTACTTGAGTTGTCTGGCAATTGCAATGTCAAAATTACAGTGCTTGACTGGTAATTGCAATGTCAAAGTTACTCGAGTTTACTGGCAATTGCAATTTCAAGGTTACTCGAATTTACTGGCAATTGCAATGTCAAAACTACTGTGGTTGACTGGCAATTGCAATGTCAAAGTTACTCGAGTTTACTGGCAATTGCAATGTCAAGGTTACTTGAGTTTACTGGCAATTGCAATGTTGAGGTTACTCAAGTTTAATGGCATTTGCAATGTCAAAATTACTGTGGTTGACTGGCAATTACAATGTCAAGGTTACTCGAGTTGACTGGCAATTGCAATGTCAATGTTACTCGAGTTTACTGGCATTTGCAATGTCAAAATTACTGTGGTTGACTGGCAATTACAATGTCAAGGTTACTCGAGCTGACTGGCAATTGCAATGACAAGGTTACTCGAGTTGACTGGCAATTGCAATGTCAAGGTTACTCAAGTTTACTGGCAATTGCAATGTCAAGGTTACTCGAGTTGACTGGCAATTGCAATGAATGTCAAGGTTTACTCGAGGCAATTAGCAATGGTCAAGGTTGACTCGAAGTAGACTGGCAATTGCAATGACAAAATTACTGTGGTTGACTGGCAATTGCAATGTCAAAGTTACTCGAGTTTACTGGCAATTGAAAATTTCAATGTCAAGGTTACTCAAGTTTACTGGCAATTGCAATGTCAAGGTTACTCGGGTTTACTGGTAATTGAAAATTTCAATGTCAAGGTTACTCAAGTTTACTGGCAATTGCAATGTCAAGGTTACTCCAGTTTACTGGCAATTGCAATGTTAAAATTACTGAGTTGACTGGCAATTGCAATGTCAAGGTTACTCAAGTTTACTGGCAATTGTAATGTCAAAATTACTGTCGTTGACTGGCAATTTTAATGTTGAGGTTACTCGAGTTTACTGGCAATTGCAATGTCAAGGTTACTTGAGTTGACTGGCAATTGCAATGTCAAAATTACATTGCTTGACTGGTAATTGCAATGTCAAAGTTACTCTAGTTTACTGGCAATTGCAATGTCAAGGTTACTCGAGTTTACTGGCAATTGCAATGTCAAAACTACTTTGGTTGACTGGCAATTGCAATGTCAAAGTTACTCGAGTTTACTGGCAATTGCAATGTCAAGGTTACTCGAGTTGACTGGCAATTGCAATGTCAAAATTACTGTGGTTGACTGGCAATTGCAATGTCAAGGTTACTCGAGTTTACTGGCAATTGCAATGTCAAGGTTACTCGAGTTTACTGGCAATTGCAATGTTGAGGTTACTCAAGTTTAATGGCATTTGCAATGTCAAATTTACTGTGGTTGACTGCAATTACAATGCCAAGGTTACTCGAGTTTACTGGAAATTGCAATGTCAAGGTTACTTGAGCTTACTGGCAATTGCAATGTTGAGGTTACTCAAGTTTAATGGCATTTGCAATGTCAAAATTACTGTGGTTGACTGGCAATTACAATGTCAAGGTTACTCGAGTTGACTGGCAATTGCAATGTCAAGGTTACTCGAGTTGACTGGCAATTGCAATGACAAAATTACTGTGGTTGACGGGCAATTGCAATGTCAAGGTTACTCGAGTTTACTGGCAATTGCAATGTCAAGGTTACTCGAGTTTACTGGCTATTGCAATGTTAATGTTACTCGAGTTTACTGGCATTTGCAATGTCAAAATTACTGTGGTTGACTGGCAATTACAATGTCAAGGTTACTCGAGCTGACTGGCAATTGCAATGACAAAGTTACTCGAGTTTACTGACAATTGAAAATTTCAATGTCAAGGTTACTCGAGTTTACTGGCAATTGCAATGTCAAGGTTACTTGCGTTTACTGGCAATTGCAAATTTAAATGTCAAGATTACTCAAGTTTACTGGCAATTATAATGTCAAGGTTACTCTAGTTTACTGGCAATTGCAATGTCAAAATTACTGTGGTTGACTGGCAATTGCAATGTCAAAGTTACTCGAGTATACTGGCAATTGAAAATTTCAATGTCAAGGTTACTCAAGTTTACTGGCAATTGCAATGTCAAGGTTACTTGCGTTTACTGGCAATTGCAAATTTAAATGTCAAGATTACTCAAGTTTACTGGCAATTGCAATGTCAAGGTTACTCTAGTTTACTGGCAATTGCAATGTCAAAATTACTGTGGTTGACTGGCAATTGCAATGTCAAAGTTACTTGAGTTGACTGGCAATTGCAATGTCAAGGTTACTCGAGTTTACTGGTAATTGCAATGTCAAAATTACTGTGGTTGACTGGCAATTGCAATGTCAAGGTTACTCGAGTTTACTGGCAATTGCAAATTTCAATGTCACGGTTACTCAAGTTTACTGGCAATTGCAATGTCAAAATTACTGTGGTTGACTGGCAATTGCAATGTTGAGGTTACTAGAGTTTACTGGCAATTGCAATGTAAAGGTTACTCGAGTTGACTGGCAATAGCAAATTTCAATGTCATGGTTACTCAAGTTTACTGGCAATTGCAATGTCAAGGTTACTCGAGTTTAATGGCAATTGCAATGTCAAAATTACTTTGGTTCGAGTTTACTGGCAATTGCAAATTTCAATGTCACGGTTACTCAAATTTACTGGCAATTGCAATGGCAAGGTTACTCGAGTTTACTGGCAATTGCAATGTCAAAATTAATGTGGTTGACTCGCAAATGCAATGTTGAGGTTACTCGAGTTTACTGGCAATTGCAATGTCAAAATTACTGTGGTTGACTGGCAATTGCAATGTTGAGGTTACTCGAGTTTACTGGCAATTGCAATGTCAAGGTTACTCGAGTTTACTGGCAATTGCAATGTCAAAATTACTGTGGTTGACTGGCAATTGCAATGTTGAGGTTACTCGAGTTTACTGGAAATTGCAATGTCAAAATTACTGTGGTTGACTGGCAATTGCAATATTGAGGTTACTTGAGTTTACTGGCAATTGCAATGTCAAGGTTACTCGAGTTTACTGGCAATTGCAATGTCAAAATTACTGTGGTTGACTGGCAATTGCAATGTTGAGGTTACTTGAGTTTACTGGCAATTGCAATATCTAGGTTACTGGAGTTAACTGGCATTTGTAATGTCAAGGCTACTGTTAACTGGCCACTGCAGTGTCGAGGATAGTGTGGTTGACAGGTAATTGTGATGTCAAGGTTACAGACGTTAACTAGCAAGTACATGTACAATGGAAATGAGTGGAAATTTGCAATGTCAAGGTTACTGGGGATAACTGCAAATTGCAATGTTTACTGGAATTGACTGGTAATTGCAATGTCAAGGTTACTGGGGATAACTGCAAATTGCAATGTTTACTGGAATTGACTGGTAATTGCAATGTCAAGGTTACTGGGGATAACTGCAAATTGCAATGTTTACTGGAATTGACTGGTAATTGCAATGTCAAAGTTACTGGGGATAACTGCAAATTGCAATGTTTACTGGAATTGACTGGCAATTGAAATGTCAAACTAACCGGTGCTGGAGTTGATTGGCAATTACAATGTCAAGGTTACTGTAATTCAATGGCAATGGTCATGGTTATTGAGGTTCACTGGTGATGGAAATGTCAATGTTACTCGAGCTAAGTGGCAATTGCAATGTCAACATTACTGGGTAGGCCTGGAAATGGTAATATCAAGTTTACTGTTGTAGAGTGGCAATGTCATGGTTATTGAGATTCAGGGGTGATGGCAATGTCAAGGTCACTGGGGTTACTTGGCAATTATAAAGTAATTAGTTACTGGGGCTGACATGATCTATATCACACTATCACACTATATATATACAGATATGCACATTAATGAAAGTGATCAAACATGTACCTAGTAGAAAAAACAACTGTGACTGTGACAGCTGTGACTGGAGAAATCCAGATCAGACCATACATTCGCACAACAGTCTTATCAGGATCTGCACTGTTCGCCATTCCATCAATAAAACACCCGTCATACATCTACCAAGCAATATAGATCGCTCCCAGGTTACAGGAGTGAGCTGATTGATCAGGAACTACACTGGTCACACAACACATAAGCCCCATTTCTCACAGCCACATTTAATGACAGTGGAAATACACAGGGTCTGCAGTATATATGCCACTCACCATCAGTAACAATAATAGCAATTTTTGTTGCATTGCTTCTCATTCCATGTGCGGCACTGAAAACATTCACTCTCGTATATTTGATGGCATCGTACGTTTTAGTTGAACCACCTGTGTACCTGGAAAGAAAATACATTCTGATGAAGAAAAAACATGCTAAGAATGAACTGATTTTCAATGTAGATATTTTCTTCCATTGTGTTGTATATGTATACTCAAAACATAATATATAACTGGGAGCCGTTTCACTAAACTTCATACGACGAAAATGTTTGCAAGTGCAAATTTATGATAGTCTGTAAATTTCACAATAACAATGTTTTCTTGTAAACAATTATTGGATTTACATTTATTGAGCATAGGCTGCATATGCTCAATAAATGTAAATCCATTAATTGAAATTTCCAGACGATCATAAATTTGCGATCCATTAATTGAAATTTCCAGACGATCCTAAATTTGCACTCGAGAACATTTTAGTCGTACAAAGTTTAATGAAATGGCCGCCAGTTATATATTAAGTTATACATATACAACACAACAGTTTAAAGTTTAGTGAAACGGGCCCCAGATGTACAGGCTGACCAGGCTCTACAGTGAATTATGTCTGTGACTGGAGCAAAGCGGACAGCTGATCCTACGGTCGTGGGTTTCAGCCTCACAAGAGGCAATGCGTTACTGTTGTGTCCTTGAGCAAGACACTCCATCCACACTGTCCTTGAGCAAGACACTTCACCCACATTTCTTCAGTCCACCCAGCTGAATATGGTATCGGCTAATTACTGGGACAACTTGATTGTATTTGAACAAAATATGATACTGTACATCCCAGAAAGGGGGTGTTGCAGTATAAATAGAGTGTGAAAGTGAAAGGGTTTAACGTCCCAGCCAAATCTAAGGTCATATAGAGACGGGACCACAGTTTAAAGTCTCATCCGACAGACCAGTGGGATGGAAATACTATGAAAGTGTGTTTGATGCCGTAGGCGAGGTTTGAACCCACAACCTCCGGATTTGAAGTGAGGTGTTCTAACACCTAGGCCACAACCCATCCCTAGTATAAATAGAATAAGAAGAAAACCTGGTGTGAGAGACGGCTTGTTTGATGGCAGTTCTGTCGAAGTATTGGTTCAGATAGAACTGAAGGTACGTCTTGTCATCAAACGTGACCAAGCCGATGTGAGTTTCCTGCTGGTTAACTGGGAAAGTGTCAACTAGTTTGTTGACGAACGTTAACATCAATTGGAAGTTTCGTGCGTTCACACTGCCGGATGCGTCGAGAATAAACACAATGTCTACTGGCAGAGTCAGGTTACACTCTGTATAAGAAAACACAAAAAAAGGATGTTTACATATGGCTGTGATTGGAGAAATTGGTCGCATTGGTTCTGCGACCAGTGTAGATCCGGATCAGCCTGTGCATCCGCAGTCCGATCTGGATCTGCACTGTTCGCCATTCCATCAATGAAACATCATGCTTCTAACAAGCAATATAGATCGTTATCAGGCTCCACAAGTGTGCTATTTGATCAGTAGCCGATTTCACCAAAATTGCTAAGTATACTTATTTAGCTAAGTATACTTTGAGGGAGTATTCATTTATTTTTCACAAATGTATTTGATGATCAAAAGTATGCAGACTTATTATATTGAATTTATTACATTATCACAGCCAAAATGGCTGTGATAATGTAATAAATTCGGTATAATAAAACTTATAAATTCATCAGTAAATTGAAAATTTCTCGCTAAAAGTGTACTCAGCAAGATAAGCATAGTTTGCAATTTTGGTGAAATCGGCTACAGAAGATACACTGGTCACATATCCCATATGCCCTATTTCTCCAGACACAGTCAGGCATAAATGATCAGTTACTTATTGGCATAATATTTTGCCTCATTTGCATGTGATAAATTCCATAATCATTTTACCAAAATAAAATACACATTGAATTTGATATCAGTGGGTATAATATGTTTTAACGAAGAACACCGAATCATCCGAATGTAAAAGGGACACACCTGCTTAAAAGTGTAAATGCTTCTAAACTGGGGGCCGTTTCGCTAAATTTCTTACAACTAAAATGTTCGTAAGTGCAAATTCAGGATTGTCTGGAAATATCAATTGATGGATTTACATGTATTGAACATATGATCAATAAATCTAAATCCAATAATTGTTTACAAGAAAACAGTGTTAATGTGAAATTTACAATCATAATTTTGCACTTACGAACATGTTCGTCGTATGAAGCTTAGTGAAACGGCCCCCAGGACAGCCTCGCTAAAACTTTCTCCACCATAATTAAATTTGAATAAATCAGTTGGTATAATATTCTTTAGACACAAACCTTACGAGAGACCAGTAGCCCATTTCATCAACATTGCAAAGTATACTTTAGTAGCAAAGTATACTTTGAGCGAGAAATTTTCAATTTTTTTAAAAATTTATTAATTTTTATTATACTGAATTTATTACATTATCACAGCCATTTAATGGCTGTGATAATGTAATAAATTCAGTATAATAAATGGCTGTGATAATGTAATAAATTCAGTATAATAATTCTGCATATTTTTAATCATGAACTATATGCATTTGTTAGTTCTATATGAAATAATGCATTTCAGGAAAAATAAATGATTACTCCCTCTGAATATATTTCCAGTTGTATGGCAAGCAGACGTCAATAATATCAATTGTAGCAGAAGTAGCCTCTGACATGGCCAGGGCTCCAGATAAGGAATTAGTAATTGAGTATTGTCACGCCATCATTTCTTAAGCAATTAGGTATTTCAAAATTTTAATTGGGTAAAATAAACTCACATGCACTACTGTTTACACATCCACAGACAGCAATTATTGAATAGTTTGCTTCGAAATCCCCTAACCCTAACCCTTGGAGACAATTCTAATGAAATACCAAGAAGTGTTTTCGTGGAAAATAAGAAAAATATGCTATATTTCTGGTCTGTTTATTGTTTTCTGCAGCATGATAAAGGTACCACAAAATTTGTATTGCTTGTTGATACTCGCTACTTCTGATTTCAATTGGGTTTTTGGCAATTTTAATTGGGTATTTAAGCAAATACACAGCTTAACTGGAGTCCTGCATGGCCTTCCCTTGTTTCACTGAACATAATTGTCGGGGCCCATGATTATAAAATATTCCAAGCGTGAAATTTGCACTTAAAGATGGTCAATTTGATCGGCTAAGATTGAGCAGTGGTCAGACTTCACAAACAAATTCCCAGAATGTGAGCAGCATGTTGTATAACCCTTAGAATACAAGAAACAAATATTATAGTCGGCTGTTGTTTTATCTTTTGTCTTCTTTCTAAAACTAGATGGCTGCGGCCCGTATGTTGCGCCCTCCTATGCATTTGATAGTACTAAACAAGCTTTGATAGTATACAAATATGCCGACTATATCGCGCTGTCCGCTGACCTTGACATTGCAGGGATTCCGCTGGCGATCGCCACTTTCGCAATTGGCGATAAAAATAAACAATTGGCGATAAAAAATTACAATTTTTGAAGAAAAAAACAAAAAAATAATAATTCATTTCTTTTTGGAAAATTGTAATTTTTTATCGCCAATTGTTTTATTTTTTTTCAAGTGGTGATTTTTTTTTTTTTCGCGAGCGGAATCCCTGCATTGGGCACATGGGCTGCACGGGTTGGGCATAGAATGAAAATATAGATGATGATAAAGAAACATGTGAAGTTTGGAGTGAATTGTAATTTGACATCGACATTGGGCATAGGGGCCGAATGGGTGGGCATAGAATGAAAATAATATAGATGATGATAAAGACACATGTGAAGTTTCGAGTGAATTGTAATTCGACATCGACATTGGGCATAGGGGCCGAATGGGTGGGCGTAGAATGACAATATGGATCATGATAAACACCCATGCCGAGGCTTTGATAGTATACAGAAAAACTTTAACCAAAAAAACTTATCCTTAACGCACGTACATACGTACGCCAATGTGTCGACTATATCGCGCTGTCGGCAGGCGGACGCGACAAATACCATGTTGTTGATTAGTTTGTTTGTTTGTTTATTGGTGTTTAATGGCCTATCAACAGCTAAGGTCATGTAAGGCTGGGCAAACGGGTTCGATCCCATTTTAACCTGCTGCATTGGGAGGAAAATCCCAAAATCAGAACAGAATATTTACATCGAGAAACAATATATTCATCCCTGAAATTAGAATAACCTGACCTGGTACCAGGTCCATACCACACCAACGTCACTTGGCCCCTCCCCTAAAATAGGATTATGAATAATCGTAATACTCATATAAGGGGTATAACCAGATTCAACTGTCACATACAAAATACCAAAGACGTATGTATATGAGGGCCAAACCAGGTCTCCAGTCGGGATTCCGGTAAGGATGAACCCCGATCGTTGAATTACACGTCGCGTGCTCCCGACCAACCACCCACTGTTGTTGATTAGAGCAAGGCATTCCACGGTTTCAGTCCGCTCCCTTCATCCGTACGTAGAGGTTAGTCATATTTATTTGACTAGTACGTTGTTGATGAGAAAAATGGAAAAGAAAAACAAGCAGCAGACGACGAAATTTAATGCAGCTTTGTAAGTGATAATCATGGGTCCCTATTTCTGTGCCACCAAAGTCACAGGAACCGGTCCTAGAGACGATTCTCGTAAGATTATCTACAGGGTGGCACAAAAAAATTGGACACTTTTTATAACTCTTATATCTTCATATATAATGTTTCAATCTTCACAAATTTTGATGTACATATTGGTTATAACATTTGGCATATGAATTTTATATTTACTTTATCAAAACCACATGCACACCATTGCCATGGCGATTTGCGCGTCACTGGGTCGAAATCGAAAGAAACATTTGTAGGTAACGCTATAAAGCTGCGATAAAATGGTACTAAACCTCTTTCCTGCTACGAAATCGACTTTAGTACATTAAATCCATCATTGAATAATACAATACATGTATAAGTATAGACATACATTCACCACTTACATTAGGCATTATATATTGCATGTTTTCTTTAATTTTGCTAAACATGCGAAATGCTGACATCCGTGTTAATTTCAGCATTCAATTTCCCAGTCATGCTCGTGTAGGACGTTTGTTGCACAGGTGGAAGACTCGGAACTAGGACCCAATAAATGGCTCATTTACGTTACCCCACCCACTCATTTACTTACAATATACAGTATAGCCTTAGTGTCCTCTATAGTGTCTATTGTACGGAAATTGGTGGGTGGGGTAACGGTTTACAAATGAGCCATTTATCAAGTCCTAGGTCAGTCTTCCACCTGTGGTTTGTTGGTGGCATAAATTTATCAAATTATCTCAGTACTAATTGCTGTTAAAGGCATTGTGCATGCAAGTAACATTTATTTATACATTTAACATGTTCAGTATATCATTTATTTCACTCTTTCAATGAAAATAATGAATATGGTACGGGTTTACAGCATTCTCAGCAATATATATTCCGGAGTATGACATAGTGACGTCATAATCATAATGACGTCAACATGCATGCACGACCAGTAAGCAATATGTATTCTTCAAATAGCACAGACATTACACAATATGAATGCCACAATTTATTAAGATTCAAACAGTATGTCAAAAGATATATAGGTTACAAAAAGTTTTTTTGGGCCACCCTGTATAAAAAGACATCGAGACCGGTACCTGTGATCAAAGTTACCTGGTGGAGTTGTGGGCGCTGGCGTCGTTGTTGTTGTTGTTGTCGTTGTTGTTGTGGTGGTGGTAGGGGTCGTTGGACAAGCTTGCGTGTTACAATTTGTTGTCTGCTTATTGGAGCCAACACACTGTTTGCCGCCACTCGAAGGCCGTGGGTTCGTACAAGACCTCTGCTGGAAGTGTGAGCCGGTGCCACAACTTTTTGTACATGGGGAGTATGACCCCCAATGGGTCCACCCGCCATCGACTGAAATTTGCAGAAGCACAGTCAGGGGTGGGGAATTTTCAAGATATATCCTGAAAGCAGGATTTGAGGTTCCTGATAATTGCAGAAAAATACATATATATCAACGTGGGATGCACACTTTTACTCATTTCAGGATGCAAACAATGGTTTGTTTAGCCATTTTCAGAATTTGGCATTTGGAACTGTTCCCACCCTGAACACAACTGTGACCAGCCCTGACAAAACAGGGGTAATTGTCGCTTACCAGTGAACTTCAGAGCTCCAGATAAGGAATTAGTAATTGGGTATTGTCACTCCATCATGTCTTAAGCAATTGGGTATTTCGAAATTTTAATTGGGTAAAATAAAATCACACTACTGTTTACACATCAACAGACAGCAATTGTTGAATAGTTTGCTTTGAAATGAACACAAGTCTTGGCATTTCATTAGAATTGTCTCCTTGGAGACAATTCTAATGAAATACCAAGATGTGTTGTCTTGGAAAATAAGAGAAATATGCTATATTTGTGGTCTGTTTATTGTTTTCTGCAGCATGAAAAAGGTACCATAAAATTTGTATTGCTTTTTGATACTCGCTACTTCTGATTTCAATTGGGTTTTTGGCAATTTTAATTGGGTATTTAAGCAAATACACAGCTTATCTGGAGCTCTTGCACTTCATAATAAACCTGATACAAATCTAGTAATGTTTTCATTAACTAGCTCATTACATTCGGAAGATACTTTCAGTTGTATGAAAATTTGAAATACATGTAGTTTCTTTTCAATTTTTTTATTTCTCAAAAGTACATGTTGTGACGACTCGTTTGAACAATCTCAACTGTATGGTTCTACGGTGGGGGTTTGAAAATAAATAGTATTCTATATGTCCAAAACAGTATATTGCACCATCCTATCACCATGCAGTCACAGCCTGTGCTGGCATTATTTTAATCACTGTTACGGACATGCACGTCATTCGTTAGAAACAAAATTACTACCCCGCTCCATATACCTCTCGCGAGGGTAGCATTTTAACCCCATCTCTTTAATGTAACACATGGAAGAGTGATTTTTGCAATCGGTTATCCGGCGTGTTTGATATGTTATTGATATAAAACTGTCAAAGCTGTATCAATAGATTATTAATAAAGAACATACACATGCAGAAATTGGTTATTATACCGTGTCAAGGTGTTTATCTGACATTTACATGTATATCTTGTAAATTTGAAAGCTTCATTTCGTTATGTCGCGTGTTGAACAACAACAAAAGAAAAGATGGCTTCCATGGGAAAATTATTTCCCTGTTATATTGATTTTGGCAATTTACTAGTTATGCATCGAAGATTATTGGTAAAATATACAGTTTTATAAATGTTTACCAACATGCAACAGGTTTGGGTATACACTTTGGTTGCTCACATTTTTTTAATTGGTCAAATTGTAGCCTTAGATAACATATCGGAGGCGAATTATTGTAGCTAGTCATTCGCCAGAAATGAAAATGGTCAATATTGACAATCGGTGTCTGTGTGTCCCTTTGTTCGGAGTACAGTACACAACTCTACAGTAGCGTAACCATTTGTCGGGATTACCCCCGCGTAGGGAATTTTCGTAAACCGCATTCGTCTCTAATCACGGAAACTTTCACGGTCAGTTTCCCGGACATTTATTGCAGAAGACACCCATCTGTCAAATGGAGAAAAATATTCCACATCGCCCTTGGTTATGGTTATGCAAGGTTTTAATCAAAATTGTTAGAATACCTTCAAAATGTTGTATTTCAGCTATTCCCACTTTTGTCCACTTATAAACATCATTATTGAAAAAGATTTACAAAGCATGGTTCTGTCAGTCTGCGTCACTGGATTCTTTAGACAAATTGAGAAGTATACAGGTCATGTAAACACAGACTGGTAGCTGTCAAATTACCAGAATAGAGCTCATTATACTGGGGGGTCTTATATGAAAAACACTAAAAAAACTAACACAGAATTATATATTTGATTACACAGATGTAGATATAAACTCATAAACTCTGTGTTTTTAATATAATTTATTGTTCTGTAGATTATAAAAATGCTCAGAATAATAGGTTACAGTTTGTAGATTGTTATTATCTTGTTGTTGGTATAAATCCCGCCTGTAGTGTGCACCTTAATGAACATGGTAAAATAGCATGTACCACAACTGAAAATTAAACGTGATCTGAAAGCATATTGCATTATGATTATTAGCCTTGTGATAATATTATTGTCATTTATGACTGGCAAAGGAAATGGTGGAAAATTGTTTACTGTACACTCCACTGATAATTTGGATAACCATTTTTTACTCTGACCCGATGGTGCGCCGCAGTACAGGATGAGAATAACCCAACAACAAACAACCAGAGTCTAAGGTCTATTTTCTACAAGCGCCTGGACGATGCGTTAACAAAATGAACGACATGGAAACAAGCAGGACTTTCAGATAAATCTGGTTTCACAGCACTTTTACGATAAGTTTATTGTTTTAAAAAGGTTTGAATAATTGTTTTTATATGCTTATAGCTCTAGTAACTGGCCAACGAAGGCTTATTATCCAGAACCTAGATATATCCACTGTAATTCTTATTACATTACATTGCATTAAAGGAGACAAATGATGAAGTAGAATTTCCAAATTTGCATTTGAAGAGTTCTTTGTTTACTTCCTACTTCGTGGAGAGTGGCTTTAGAAATTCGCTAATACACACTTTATTATGCGAGTTTATGATATTTTGTCTTAAATTGCTGCCTTTACTCTCAAAATATATAGCGAAGTATGAAACTATCTGAATATCCAGCGTGGTCTCTGGACCTTTCCCCCACCCCCCCCCTCCATCACCCAAAATAAGTTAATTTATTAAAATAATCGACAACAGAAGACCTACAATTTTAAAATCGTTTGGTCATCTTTTGTTGATTATCTTAAATACTTAAAGGCAAGTTGGGACTGGTGTCCTGAGTTTGGTATACTAGATCATTGTATGTAAAACGGAAAATGTGCAGCTCTGTGTCCCTATGTCATGAAACGCACTGCGAAAAATGAAGTCAGTTTTTCCCGCCACTTGTCATTTCATTTTGACAAGGGGCGCAACTTCTATGAAAGAAGACCGACGTGTTCGTCCCACCCGTCCCAAAAGATATTCGCCTCTTGACAGTTCGTACTAATAACTGCTCGACACGAAGACTTATTGAACTTACTGACGTCGAGCCCTCTCTTCTCTTGTAAGTTTCTTCGAAACTTCCATTTAGACCATTTTTTTTAATATTTTGAAAGAAATTACTTTGATATTTTACATTATTGATTTCCGCTTTTATGAATAACCCTGAGGGTCAAATTTCAAGTTTGAGGGGAAAGTATGCCAGAATTTGTTTAGGCCACTTTTAAAAATGTTGACACTTGGTGCTGCGACACTGCTATCTGGGAACCTATTCCAGACTTCAACTACTCTGTTGCTAAAGGTGTGGACTTTACTACTCAGACGCGCTTTGTATTGCCTCTGGTGGGCATGTACGTAGCTTGACTGAATAGGATTATTAGTCTTTCAGAATAAGACTTATTTGATAGATTTCCTACCAGTCTGGTTGCTCTTCGTTTGGACGTTTTCTAGCGAAATTGTATCTTTTTTATACATGGGAGACCAGACCCATACTCTAGATTTATCCCATCAACACAGTGCGTATGTGCCGTGAAACACGGTGCCGTGAAACATTTTTGATATCCAGTCAATACTATTTTTGCATTTTACAGCCATTTGTAGGTGTTGACGGATAAATAGAATAGTAGATTAGTGCCGTGAATGGGAAAAAATATCTGGCGCGGCACGGAAACGGGATGTGCTCGGCTGAGCTTCGCCCATCCCGTTGCTGAGCGTTGCCAAATATGTTTTCCCATTCACGGCACTAACCTACTATTCTCTATGAGATATTACTAATGACTTGTATAGTGCTAGAAAATATGTTTTGTCTAGATAAGTAAAGCTTCTGAATATGATGCTAAGATTTCTGTTCGCTTCAGCTATTCTAGGAATGAATGGCCTTTTTGTGGAATTTATCGGGGTATAAACTTGGAAAAGTCGCGGGAATACTGGACGAAGGCCGGAAGACCTCATCCAGTATTCCCGCGACTTTTACAAGTTTATATCCCCGATAAATTCAACAAAAAGGCCATTCATTCCTTATAATTCCAAAATTTGAAATAAATTCATCAAGAAAATGTGTTTATTTTCCGTTTTCTTAAGAATTATTTTAACTGTTCCTCACGGTTACGGAAAGTAGTTCGGCGTGGGAGTTTACTGGGATATAAATTTTGGACAGAGACTTGCTACGGGCCAATCAAATGTTAGGGAATTGTGTAAATATTTTTGTGCTGGAATTATTTGATTGTTAATATGATGGCTAAATTTCAGCTGTGAGTCGAAAATTACTCCCAATCGTTTTCCTGGTTTACCTGAATAACCTCAAAATTGTTCCTGTCTTTTTCTGCTAAATAGTATTTGTTTACGTTATTGTTCCCAGTATGTATACCTGTTTACACATGTTTTGTTTATTCCTAGTTGTCACGAGTCCATCCATGTACACGTGTTATTTAGGCTTCGTTGAATAGTGGCTGATCCTTCAATACCATTTACTTTGTAATATAGTTTTGTGTCATCTGCAAACATTTTGATCATGCAGTCAACTACCTCTGGCAGATTGTTTACATATATGAGAAATAGCACTGGGCCTAAAACATTCCTTGTGGTATTCCACTATGAATGTCTGTCCAATTTGACTTTTCACCATTCACTAACACTCTTTGCTTTCTATCTTGTAAGAATTAAGCCTTTACCCATCTGCACACGCTCCATTCTATGCCATACCATTTTAACTTCGCTAAAAGCCTCTGACGTGGTACAATATCAAATGCATTCCTTATATCAGTATATAGTGCAACCACTTCTTTTTTTCATCGATAGCTTCTGAGCAATCTTCTAGTGCCTCAAGTAGTTGTGTAGTGCAAGCATATCTCTTTCTGAATCCATATTGGTGGATTGTAAATAAAATATTGGTTTCCATGTGGTCCACAACAGCATTCCTAATAATTTTTTCTAAGCATTTTCCAGGAATAGATGTTACACTTATAGGTCTATAGTTCTCACATTTTGATTTGTTTCCCGATTGTTAAATGTTTCAACAGCTCCGTTTCAGTTTCACGCAATACTTTCGGGTGTATTGCATCTAGACCGGGTGATTTCAAAAGTTTCACTGTTTTTCATGATTTTTGACACTTTCTCTTCATCAATTTCAATATTTGTGAGTTTAGTATGTTCACTTCTCTGTGTGAAATCTGGAATATTTGTTGTTTCTTCAATGGTGAACACTGTTGCGAAATAATCATTGAGCACATTATCCTTTTCTGTATTTGATTTTGTCATATCGCCGTTAGTCGCTTCCAAATCGACAACTATACGTTTAGTTTTGGTTTTTTACCACACGTGCTTCAAAAAAGCTTGTTATTGTCTTTTATTCTGCTAAACCTTTTTCGTAAATGAATTTTGACTTCTTCAGCTCTGTTGTTGCTTTGTTTCTGGATATTTTATAATATTCGAAGTTCGTCATTGTTGTTCTATATTGATACGTCTCCATTTCGAGCGTCTTTACCTTAAAGCTCTAGCTGCACGTCTAGTCACATGTATGGCCTTTTCTGCCGCGATCATGTTTCCCTGTTGTGCCGAAATCTTCCTCGACCGCGCCCAAAACACTTTTAGTATATATAATAATTCCCCGGCCAGTGTTTAAGTTGTTAGCGTGATTAAAGTCATATCCATCAATCTAATAAATTGTGTTCCAGATTTCGAAAAAATTATTTTTCGAACTTCGGTTATTGCTATTATGTCTGGAAATTTATATTTTACTATGCTTTCAAGACTTTGATGCTTTTTTATGCTGCTAAACAATCAGCATTCCGATGTTCTAGTAGCATAAGGTCGTAAGTGCTATGCTTTAGCATAGCAGTTACGACCTTATGTTACTAGACCATCGATTTGTGTAAGTTATAGACAGCTCTTTTATTTTGATTGTGGTTTTACTACTGTCATTTTTAGTAGCATTATTTACAATAAAACTTGCCTCCTATTGGTTCGAGAATAACTGGTGCTGAGTCTGCGACTGTAGCGAGTCTGATAATTGCGCTGGAATTGCGTTTTGTGCCACATTTGTTAGTTGTAGTTATTGGTGTTTCTCGTATTATTTTTCTAAATATTATTGTTTAAACTGTCATCTTATTTTTATAATTTTCTTATATATCACTTATTTACGATTATTTATGATTTGCTACGGTTGTCTGTGCTCTGTGTGCTAATTACCAATGTTTAAATTTACCGATATTGTTTATGTTCTCAATTATCCTGAATGCCCAGTACTTCGCGACTACTCCTATTGGATGAACACCATCTAACAACACAAATAAGTTGTAGCTGTACCGCACTCGTGAACCTGTAGTGTTGTATTTGGATGATTTCTTATTAGTCCTACTCTTAATCAAGTCTACTTCAAATTTGGGGGAAATACATGTTCCATTTAAGGTACGAATCAACCATTATACCCGCCATTATAGATTATGAGATCTACCAGACGTGGGAGATACCGCTGCGTGATTATAAATATTTCTACGACTTTTAAACAATGCTAACTCAACAGTGACTTTTATCACATAAACACCTTGTTATAACGTGTTGTAACCCATTTCATAAATGTGATTTGACACACGTGTAGTAACACCTGCAGCGAAATTTGATTGGCTGGCCGCACCACCCTAATTACATATTCGTATTATGAGCTAACGTTATGTCAAACGAACAAAATGAAGACGTCCCAAATGACGTCCTTAATGGCGCGACAAAGCCATTTTGGCTGTGATAATGTAATACATTCAGTATAATAATCACACTTACTTTAAATCATCAAACATATGCAGTCGTTAGTTCTATATGAAATAATTCATTTTGGGAAAAATAAATGATTACTCCCTCGAAGTATTCTTAGCTAGATAAGTATGCTTAGCAATGTTGGTGAAATTGGCTACTGGTGTCGTACTGTACTCTACTAACTACGGAGCCCCACAGGGGACGTAGACTTAACAATTCGTTCCCACGATATAACAATTGGTTCTCACGATATAACAATTCGTTCCCTCAATTTAACAATTCGTTCCCACGAAATAACAATTCGCTCCCACTATGTAGCAATTCGTTCCCACGATATAACAATTCGTTCTCACGATATAACAATTCGTTCCCTCAAATTAATATTGTTTTATCGTGGGAATGAATTGTTAATTCGAGGGAAACAAATGTTCAATTGAGGGAACGAATTGTCATTTCGTGGGAACGAATTGTTAATTCGAGGGAACGAATTGTTATATCGTGGGAACAAATTGTTATTTCGTGGGAACGAAATGTCAATTCGATGGAACGAATTGCTATTTCGTGGGAACGAATTGCTAAATCGAGGGAACGAATTGTTAAATTGAGGGAACGAAATGTTATTTCGTGGGAACGAATTAATAAAAAAAATGAAAAGTCATGCAGAGCATAATGTTATTAGCCGATCAAATCAGGGTAAAGTGCATCGAACATATGTAGGTGTCTCTGGTAACATTGTCAATGGTAAACTATTTTCGACCACAGTTCTGTACCCAGCGTTGACATTTTTCTCGATTTTGTGCAGGTTTTGGAAACCCGTTCCCAAATCCATCCAACAGCAGCAATGCCATAGCAGCAATGTTTTGTTGTCACCATTATGTTGTGAAATATTCCAGCGTAACACCTGTACTGTATGCTCTATTTATCTACAAATTACACTCCGCAATACACAGAGTTGTAGTCACTGTGTGTTTGTCCGAATTCTGTGGCAGCATGCGAGTGGGCGGAGCTACCAGGGCTATATATATCTAGCGGTTACAGTCTCATCTAAAAATAGACGCAAGCTCCTGCGTATTCAGGCACATGCCCAGATTGGCCTAATATGCCCCATCCGTGATTTTTTGCGCGATGTCGGGCGCAAGACAATCAATAATTTGAGGCATTGACAATAATTAAGGGGGATTGCCGCAATCGCGCGTGCTGGATGCATCCCTGCCATCCCTGCATGATACGTAAACAAATCAAAGTTGGCTATGAAGGGCAATTCTTCGTTTTGATTGGTGGAAAATATTGTGAATATTAACTAGCGTCAAATGACGCGCATACGCGATCCAATGGGATAAACCCGAGATGCTGGGATAAACCCGAAAATGATGGGGTTGCTAGTAAGGAGATTTTGAGCAGAGGTCGATTATAAATTAGCCGAATAAACACATTTTACGCGATTATACGTGGCTGAAACTTGTTCTGTTTAATAAATAAAAAAAAGCTTTAAATTAGCCCATAATCGGCGTATGTTGGCATATATGGCCATTAGAGCCAACTATGGACTTCAACAACAATAACTTCCGGGTTAAATCTCTTCCGGCTTTCAGCTCATTACGTATTCAAAATTGTGTTATTTGGCTATAAGTAAAGTTTTAAACGGAGATAATTGCCAAAAATGCAAACTTTATCGGTTGATGCAATTTGGAAGTGATACAGAAAAATTCGCGTTCGTAGATTACCGAATAGCGGAGAAAAGGGTTGCTACAATTTTTTTCAGAATTCGATGGATAACCAATATATTAGCCGATCTATAAATAGATCGGCTAATAAAAACATGTCCCCTGCGGGGCTCCGTAACTAACCGATACACGCCGTTTTCTTTAGTTCCGCCTGCAGCGTATTGAGGGCGTCGAAATTTTGCACCTGGAACACGTGATGGGCGTCAGTGGCGATCCGGCCCAGCTCTGCCGTGTCCACGCCCGCTCCGATACCAATGGCGAATACCTGTAGGAAGACATAAACAAATGTGTCGTCTGCTTGGTTTTATTTTCCAATTTTATGGGTGCGCAGTCAAAACATGTTTTTATTAACAATTACCACGCCGGATCCGATACCAATATAAGGTTTTATCATGTCCAGCCGTGTACAAACGTTTGCTGTGGCCCAAGGGAACTGTTTGAACGCCAACGCCGCAGGCCGCGGGTTCAATCAATTCCCGAGGGCCACAGCAAACGTTTGCACACAGCTGGACATGATCAAACGTTTAAGGTTATTGTTACATTTCCAACACAAAACTGATGTAATTTGAGCATTATATTCAGTATTTTCAGTAGGTTTATAAAATCGTCCCATTCACGTAGATAATTTTCGGTATGCATATTCAGGGGCCGCGTCATGAACGTCATGAAGTAGTGACGTCATGAAGGCACTTCCGCGTAGTGACGTCATGAAGGCACTTCCATTACGCGCGGCCCCGGAATGAGCATTGCCTAAAGCCATGTGCAAACAGCACGCGCTATTTGTTTGTGCAAACAACGGAAACCTTGTAACAATGGCGAATACCTGTAGCAAGAAATAAAAAAATGTGTCGTCTGCTTGTTTATATTTTCCTCTGTTTTTCGATGTAAAACATGTGTTAGCGGCGCATGAAAATCGTCTCCATTGGATAAGATTCTCATGTGCAACTAAAACATGTTTTTGTTAACAACTACCACGCCCAATCCGATACCAATGGCGAATACCTGCAGCCGAAAAAAAAGTTTCGTCTGCTTGATTTCGACGTAGACATGTGTTGGCTGCGCAATTGGAGACGACTCTGATGTGTAGCCAAAATTATCTCCCCTATATATCACAGTTCATCAGTTGCTGACAGTATGCACTTGAATATAACGCATGATGTTTGGAAATTTCATCAAATAAAATGGTGGTATTAATCGATATGTTGTTGCTGTGCATGACGGGTAAAACACATACTATTTGTATTGGATAGCTGTGACATCATCTGAGACACATTCACTTTAACAAATACTTAAAATTAAAAAAAACAAAACAGCTGAAGACGATAATCATAATTTCCGCTGTCTGAATGAACTTAATTAAGTGTCTGAAAACACCGAATACGACCATATACCAATGGTGAATAACTGTAGACAAAAATAGAAACATTGCCGTCTGAGGCTTATTTTCCTTTTTTCTAGATGAGCGCTACCAGAATATGTGTTTCCACATCATGTTGCATCAAAGTTTATTCATGTGTTTATCATATTATTAGTAGTATGCGTCAACCGTAATAAGAAGTAAAACTGGCGAATGGCTTGTACAAACATAGATGGCAGACATGGCAACTCCATGCCCCGTGTAGGATAGTAGGAAGAGAATGCTCACATGTATGTTATGATTGTATCTCAACACATTTACATAGCAATTTTACATGCATCATTGGATGATTAGAGGCCCCATGGGTCCTTAAAGTTATATCATGATGTAGAAACTTGTACAAACGTTTTGACACAAATAAATGGCTACTGGTAATTTATATTGTGTCAAAATATTGAAGTAATCCAACAAGTAACTGTAATGCTATACGATGATGAAGAAACTTGTACAATTATTTTGTTTCCAAAATATGTTGAGGTAAACAATGTCAAGGTCATGCTAATGGCATAATAAGGGTGTTCCGAATGCTGACATGTATCAATTGTCCAACTATTGAAGCAATCCGTTAAATGATATTAAAGTTATATCATGATGAAGGAACGTGTACAGACATTTTGATGCAAACATGGTTGTGTGTTTCCGCAAAAACGTGAGGTTACAAAAGGTTAATGTCATATTAATCGGGGTGTCCAAATGCTCACATGCTTCAAGTTTCCAAATATTGAAAGAATTTGACGCATAAAAGGTCAAGGTCATGTGAATGGCGACATGAGCGTGTTCCAAATGCTCACATGTATCAAGTGTCCACATATTGAAGCAACCCGTCAAGTACTATTAAAGTGATACCATGATGAATAAGCTTGTACAAAATGTTTGACAATTGTTGACACGGGCGACGACGACGCGGACGACGACAACAACGGTGACGTCGACGACGGACAAAGCTGCGACTATAGTTGCGCCTTCTGCGAAAGCAGGCGAGACAATAAAACGGATCACCTTATAAGATAATCAATATTTTATTTTATTAAATATATGCCATATTCTATTCTCTTCATTTTTCATATTTTCTGTGGGTAATATTCTGACGAAGTACATAACACGCTGCCACGATTACAAACTAGTAGTCTAGTGCAGAACGTTTTAGTTCATGAACGACATTGTTGCAGTATGAGTGTACTAGAGTAAAATAAGGGTCTCAAACCAGCATAGTATTCCAACCTTATGACTTTTCTTATTAATAGAATTATCTGGAAATTATCATAGAATATCAATTCTAGTTACTCAGACGTGGAGGGGTTACGTCAGAATATACTATTCAACAACGTTGCACGATGCGGTCCACGGTCAGTGGAATAATGGGACCCAGGGTGTCCGGTTTAGAGATGTTCCACTGTAAATCTAACATATGACTACGCCAAGGCATGCGGATGTGACTTGCGAACTTAACCATTTGAACCCGAAAGCCCGCTATATCGGTTTATGCAAACAGTGCAGATCCAGATGAGCCGGCTCACAACGAGCCGTCTCATCAGGATCTGCACAGTTTGAAATTAATTTTCATATTTTTGAGAAAAACAAATACCCCATTTTTATAAATGGAATAGTCTGAAAATCATTTTGCGATGATTGGAAAACATGTCGCAGCCCATTCAGTTACTTAGGTGTGAAAGGGTTAAACAGCAATATCCTCAGAGATAAATGACAATGGAGCCCATAAGTTAAGGATACAGAGATTGCACGTGCGTCCAGTTTAGAGAGGTTCTGCTGTGCGACAAAACCTACCTTCATGTTCATATTGTGTAGCTTGACCGTCTCAGCTGTTGTAAGTGTGGGCTGGTTGGACTTCCCGTCGGTCATCACGATGAGAATATTTGCGACGCCCGCGCGGTCGCCGGACGCCCGCGTAAAGCTGTTCGCCTCCACGTATTTCAGGGCCAGATCTGTCCTAGTCCCCCCGCTGTGGTAGCCTATCTTGTGAATAGCATCGACCAATGCGTGCTTCGTGGGGTGCGTGTTTAAATTGAATATATTCTGGGGGGTACTTGCGAACGTTACCGCTCCGATTTGTACATTTCTAGGTCCTATATCAAACGCTTGGGCAAACCTTGCAACAAAGTCTTTCTGTTTCTGGAAGTTTGAGGAGCCGACTGAGCCGGATGAATCGAGCAAGAATACGATATCCGCCGGGTTTGATCCGCAGCCTGGAATGTAATAGCATCGGATGTTTATCTGTGATTCTAATGCACTCTATAAATATCACGCAATCTGATTGGCTGATGGTCATACATTACAGGTATATCATTGTTGATGAACGGTCGCAAATTATTTCAATATGTATTCCTACGTCAGTAGTAAAGGAGTGCATTAGAAATAGGTTAACAGCATTGTAATGTTGAAATTTGTGGCATATATCATATAATGATAGGTCGGAAAACATGTTTAATGGCTCCGCTGGCGCGTCGCCATTAAACAGATTTTCCGACCTATCATTTTCTGATATACGCCGCAAATTTCAAAATTACAATACAGTTAACCCTATATTGTATAGTACTGTGGCTAAGTGTATGTCTGGCCAGTATAGGTTAGAAGATACCAAATGGTGCGAAACCGCCCAGGGTGTATGCAAAAGTAGTCCGGTATAAAAAAATAGTGCGGGTGTTTTGAGGTCACAGACACCGTTTGCTTGCAAATCTTGATCCATTACTACCCAGTTTCACTTGAGGAACATTTTGGGGTGCCTTTAACACCAGTTTTCAGCATATTTGTAGCATTTAAAAGAAAACACTGAACCTGTTGGTCACTTGATGTACACGGAGTTTCCGTGGCCAACAAATGTACACAATATTGGAGGATATGACAAGTTTGGATTTTTCTTTCTTAGGAGTAAGTGAACCTATTGTTTAGTTCATGCAGAACCAGTACAGACTGGCTGCAGGTCATGTACAAGTGGGTTCCACAACATCCATACGAATAGTGAAAGTAGGAGAGACTGGCCTTATTGGATGGCATTCGGTTAAATTATATAGTAAAACTATTTGGTGGTGTCTAACCTATACAGGGGGGGTGGGCGTATTATTGGTACATGGGTACCTTATATGAGTGAAACATGTGCACGGGTCTCAAAATGGCGGCGCCCTGTGGCAGCAGCGCCATGAGGTTGGTACATTTTGTATTTATTTTCAAACTTACATTAAATGTTGAGAAAATACATATAGGCAAGGGGGTGGCGGTATGTGTCCCCGATAAACAGCTACTAACGTCTTCACACGTTATTGAACTTACAGTGGACGACGGTGTGTAAACAATCGGGTTTCTGTGATATTACCCACACAGTTGTAACCAAATATGCCAACAAATATGCATTATTTAACATATATATTTCGGGAAAACTATGTTCGCACACCACATACGCCCGACAAAACTAAGTGTCATCAAGATATACAGTATTTGGCGGTGTTTTTCAGATTTTTAAACCAAATACACCTCGTTGTTAATGAACTGATTCCAGAATTAGCATGAACAGTCTATGCTAGTTGCGTAGGGGTGAAAGGGTTAAGCTTAACTCTCCGCTATAATATTGCCCGATTTCAATATTTAATTTAATTATGTTGGTTTATGCAGGACTCCATGTGACATGATAGACGACCCATACATACTTAGTTGTATTGAGTATATTAATTTTATTTTTCACATTCTGTCTTCATTAATTCATATATTTCATATACAGAAATACACATCAAAAAGCAAAAAAATACATTTCTATTTACAACAATATTGACTTTTATGGAAAAACACATATCGTAGTTTTTTTATTATTGAAATGGGCACTTACAGTGTCACAGCTCATTGGCATAAAATATGCAGAAATTGAAACCTCTATAACTTGTGACAGGCATGAACTAGTTGTATGCGGTTTTCAACAGTCTTATTAGATTGCCAATGACTATACTGTGCATATGAAACATAGCTGCATCACAGTGACCCTTTAAGCACTAGTTACAAGTATTACAATATAATTGGACAGGATGAGAAAACAAACACGATATTTTTGTGTTCTCAAAAATATGAAAATTACTTTCAAAGTGTGTAGATCCTGATGAGACGGCTAGTTAAGTGCCGGTGTTGAAAGACATTTATTAAGTAACAATGTTACAGTTAAATACATTTGCACGTCAATAAGAATGTTTATCCCGTCAACACAGTGCGTATGTGCCGTGAAACACGGTGCCGTGAAACCTTTCTGATATTCAATCAATACAATTGTTTTGCATTTTACAGCCATTTGTAGGTGTTGACGGGATAAATAGAATAGTAGGTTAGTGCCGTGAATGGGAAAAAATATCTGGTGCGGCACGGAAACGGGATGTGCTCGGCAGAGCCTCGCCCATCCAGTTTCCTGAGCCTTGCCATATATGTGTTCCCATTCACGGCACAAACCTACTATTCTCTATTTATCATCATAGACCCTGATATCGCACCTAGCTAGCATCAGCTAGAAATAAAATTGCTACCCCGCTCCATACCTTTCGCGAGGGTAGCAATTTAATCCCATCTCTTTAATGTAACACATGGAAGAGTGATTTTTGCAATCGGTTATCCGGCGTGTTTGATATGTTATTGATATAAAACCGTCAAAGCTGTGTCAATAAATTATTAATAAAGAACACACACATGCAGAAATTGGTTATTGTACCGTGCCAAGGTGTTTATCTGACATTTAAATGTATATCTTGTAAATTTGAAAGTTCATTTCGTTATGTTGAAATATGAACAACAAGAGAAAATATGACTTCCATGGGAAAATGATTTCCCTGTTCTATTATTTTTGGCAATTTACTAGTTCTACATCAAAGATTATTTGTTTAAAGGTATACAATATATAGTTTACTAAATGTTGACCTACATGCAACAGGTTTGGGTATGCTCTTCGGTTGCTCACATATTTTGAATGGGTCAAAATAGCCGTAAATAACATATCGGAGGCGAATTATTGTAGCTACTCTTGAGCCTGATAAGGATTATTTGTTAGAAGCATTGTGTGAGTTTCACGGACTAAAAGACGAACAGTGCAGAGCCTAATATTATTTTATGGATACGTATATTGATGCCCACCCAGAGAATTGGTTGGCTGTCTATTTCCTGTGTCTATTTCTGTTTTATTGTTGTCTAATCCCATGCGCACCACCACTTACATATCGGGCGGAGCATATATTGATAAATACTTACATATAAAGTATTTACTATAGGAATGAATGGCCTTTTTGTGAAATTTATCTGGGTATAAACTTGGAAAAGTCGCGGGAATACTGGACGAAGGCCGGAAGGCCTCGTCCAGTATTCCCGCGACTTTTCCAAGTTTATATCCCCGATAAATTCCACAAAAAGGCCATTCATTCCTTATAATTCCAGCATTTGAAATAAATTCATCAAGAAAATGTGTTTATTTTCCGTTTTCTTAAAAATTATTTTAACTGCACCTCACGGTTACGGAGTATACTTTGCGATGTTGGTGATACAGGTTGGCGTACCATTGCATATATTTGTTACTGCAAATAATGCCATGATGCATTTTCGCAGTGTAATCTCACAGCGCAATTAATGTAAAACTACCAATAGACAAAGAAAACGATTATTCACTGATAGTTTTAAAAATTGATATTTAGACAGGGGTATGGTTGTGCAATGTTTTATAAAAGAAAGCCTCTTACCTGGGGATGGTGTGGAGGTGGAGACCCGCTGGCCAACCAGTGCCACCCAGACACAAAATAAAATCCCTTTCATGATCCCAGAGAACATCTGTTGGTCTCTACGGAAGGAACCGCTTTTTATACCGCACCTGCCGACGGCACAGTCGGAACTATTCGGGAGGTGACGGCTAAGTCACGGAAACGACCGAAGGAAACACGGCATTCGGTACTTTTCGTCGTCCGAGTCTCTATCGGTCGTTAGAGATACCGGATCTTAAAGAGTCGCATAAGCGAGTGTCCAATCTCTGCAAGACGTTGAAATCTGGGTCATTCACGGAACGTTGGAGACTCTCAATGGAAGAGTATATTTATAACATAACGAATGGACGATTTTCGCCGAAAACTGTTCCAAAAGTATGAGAGATTCTTCCTACAAGACGATGAAAGTTGGTACAACTATCAAAACTCATATGTGGCTGTGTTTGTAGAAATGGGCGTATGGGATGTGACCAATGTGATCAAATATCACACTTCGGTAGCCTGGTAATAATCTATATTGTTTGTTAGAAGCATGACGGGTGTTTCATTGATGGAATGGCACACAGTGCAGATCCTACGCAGATGCACAGGCTGATCTGAATATAAACTGGTTGAAAAACCCAAAAGCCCCATTTCTCCAGTCACAGACATAATTATGTGACGCGCCAAGCGAAAATCTCCAGTATGGGTCAAAAATGCGAAATTCAGTTTTCAACATACTTAGAAAATATGATCCCTCTCGAAAAATATTATATATAAACCAATGCTGTATTCAGCGGATAAACCATCTTTCTAGACCAACATAGATACCCATATGACGTCACTTTGTCGCAGCGACGTTGTTTTGACATGATGTACGTTACGTCGTCGTTATCAATATTTGTTCTCACACAGAAAGTTCCATCACAATGCACATATTTATCCACTACATGTATATTATTATTAATATGTACTTATACTAGCGATATTTCAAAAAATTTATATTTAATTTATAAATAGTATAATTGTTACAGGTGAAGGTCTCGATAGCTGTACAGATCATAGCGGTTTATAAATAGACTGGCTTTAGCGTATTTAAGACTCGCCATTTCTGGTGATTTTAAAATAAAATAAGGAAACCATGCACTGTGGTTATCCGTGTGTAACTGTTACATTACGATGTATTAGGGGTCATTTATTTGGTATAAATAAAGTACGTACGATTGGCGTAGATCCTGATGAGACGGCTCGTAAATAGCCAGCTCATCGGGATCTACAGTTTGCAAACATTTTGATAAAGGACCAAGGTACGTCTGCCATGTTTAAATAAAAGCGTTCATCTGCAATCCAAAATAAAACAATTATCATTATGATTCGTCTAGAGCTGTCGTTTTGTTTCCGTCTTGCGAAAACATGCGAATCGTCTCCTAAAGACATGAGAATCGTCTCGCATTTTCGCCATCTCGCCTTTCAATTTTTGAAATATATTTTGCTTTAACCCGAATTATAAAAGGCATGTAACGCAGGGCGACTTACCATGTGTTACAGACATACAATTCGGGTTAGTTTTGCTAATGCCTGTTGATGCAGATCGCGAAGCAAAAACGCGCGATCTTCCACCTGTGGGCGAGGTTGCGAAAATGCAAGATTGAATATGATTGACAAAAACATGATAATCGTCGTCTTAGGAGAAGATTATTATGTGCTACTAATACATGTTTATATATTTCAGATGTCATAATGTTATGGAATAATTATGTGCGAAAGATAATTCAAGAACCAAACCTTACTAAATAAAGTTATATTTTCTTTCATACCTGATAGTGTCCCAAAATGGATAAATGTGTGTTGAGTAATTGATCGTAAATGTGTGTCTGTTGACATCGCGTCGGCATGTATCAAATTTCAGATCGGCATGACTTTGTAACCTTTGGTGTCTCACCCTCCACACGTCACAGCCCGTATTGATTACAACTGCAGGTGCATACTAATAAAAACGCGAGGTTGTAACGTGTTCCCAACAGGACACATAACAATCGTCTTAGGAGACAAAAACATGATAATCGTCGTCTTAGAAGAAGATTCTTATGTGCTACCAATACATGTTTATTGGGGGGAAAACATATTTCGATGTGTTATTGGTTACTGCATCGCATCGTCGGTTTTTGCCTTATCTTTTTTTCTGGGATTCTGCACCTGCTACTTTTAAATTTCAGATGTCATAAAGTTATGGAATAATTATGTGCGAAAGATAATTCCAGAACCAAACCTTATTAAATAAAGTTATATTTTATTCCATGCCTGATAGTGTCCCAAAATGGATAAATATGTGTTGAGTAATTGATCGTAAATGTGTGTCAGTTGACATCGCGTCGGCATGTATCAAATGTCAGATCGGCATGACTTTGTAACCTTTGATGTCGTCTCAACCTCTGCACGTCACAATCAGTATTGATTACAACCGCAGGTGCATATTATGTACGACGTGATCGGACAAAACCGAGCTTATTGTATATTATGCGACTAACGAAGACCAAAACGTGTTCACCATCAATAATACAAAAACGCGAGATTGTAACGTGTCCCCAACAGGACACATAACAATCGTCTTAGCAGACGATTCTCATATGCTGCCAATACATGTTTATTAGAAAACAAATTATTTTGACAAAACATGAGAGGCAGGGGGTGGGGG
This sequence comes from Conchocele bisecta, assembly GCA_029237695.1. Taxonomy (NCBI): domain Eukaryota; kingdom Metazoa; phylum Mollusca; class Bivalvia; order Lucinida; family Thyasiridae; genus Conchocele; species Conchocele bisecta. The sequence continues at coordinate 3,123,317 of CM055265.1, read as the reverse complement.
TAGCACTAATCGTACCGGATCCTTCGGGCCGACATCCACGTCCGGATCGATTGGCATTCTGAAATTTTAGAAGCTCTGATGTGTAATATATGTACTTGTGTATTTATTGTATGTGTAACTGTAAAATCTCAATTCCTATACATTTATTGAATACCTGTTAATTCGTAACATATTTCGATTTCTGCATTCTAATCAGTAAAGCTGCGATAATAACATTGCTCCACACTGGACTGAGTAATGGTCCCATCCATATTTCGAGCACAAATTGCCGCTAATTGTTCGGTGTAAATATTGAAGCCCTGACGTATGTAGTCATGGAAATAATTTGTTCGAGTCTAGTGCATCAAATAAATTCAGCAAGTAGCATAGACTTTATAGTAAGTCATACGTTAAATATGCTCGCCGGGCGCTAAGTAAACTATAAATGCTATTCGTTAATCAGGACCGGATTTGGATGGTCAATGTATATTCCTTTGAAAGTTTGCGATATTATCAGAAACATTTATTGTAGTAGCCGCTTTCTTCGAAATAAAATAAAAGAACAAAGTAAGCAGGCGTAAAAACTAAAAAAAATAAACAGCCATGTTTAAATTTTATTTAATGTCTACTTAAATTAATTTCCCAAAAACGGCATTTAATGCATACATATAGACAAGACAATGACGCTACATGTGAAATCTGCTTTGTCAAAACAGCGCGAAAATTACGCCGTTTTTGTAACGTCATAACTCGGTATGTCCCGTTTACCGATAAGGGAGGTTTTCGCTTGACGCGTCACATATATGAGACACGACATGTGATGTTGTAGCTATGAACATGTGCGATATATCATGAACTATTTTTTCAACATTTACGATAGTTTCCTAAACGACATCACACATTGACGAAACTTTCATAGCAAATGCCTGAATTTCGACATCGTTCGAAGTTCTTTACAGAAAATATCACAGTTTCTGTAAATGTATATCATGAAAAATGGCATAGGTACAAAGTCTAGTGGTGCGTCTCGTGTTTCCGGTGGTATGTCAATGAGTTGTCGAAAGGAATCCTAAACCTTCTAGATCGCGTTAGGAAATCTCGGAATGCAACAAGGTGTATTATTACAAGAATGACCCTTATCACAAGCTTATAACCGTCCATTCAGGTTTCGATGTTCTACTATCTTATCGCATGTCCTGGTTTCAGTTGACAAGTGAACGTACATGTCGGTGTTTAACCCTTACTACGCTGGAGACGAAAATTGTCGTCTGCTGTTTTTCATTTTTGCCTTAAATCTTAGCAAAAAAGCGGTTTTGACAGCACATGAGAATCGTCTCCAGTGGAGACGATTCTCATGCGCTGTCAAAACAGGTTTTGGTCGAGAAATATTGAAAATAAAACATTTCCGGCAGACGACAAATGTTAATTCAGCATAGTAAGGGTTAAGACATACGTCGAACGTTGTGCATTGCATATTGTCGACATTTACCTCCATTTGCATGGAGATGTTCGCCGTGCTTCTTTGTATGGGGATATTTATCTATCTCCCAGCTCGTACGATATGTCAGAGCTTCTAGCAATGTCGAGGACGTCAATGATCGACACCTTGTTAGTATTCCCACGCCGATATAAAACTAGTGGATATAGCGTTAGTACATGTACGTACACGTGTACGTACGTACGTACGTGCATGCGTTAGGAACACATTTCATTTTTCAATAACTCATGCACAACTTCAACAATTTTGATAATATTTGGCCACAATGTGTATCTGGAGATGCGTTTTGCATACGAACTACGTCCGACCGCCCAAGGTCAAGGTCACTGAGGACTTATGTTCACCTTAACATGTTAAAGGTTTTTTATTATCACGGCTGCGAGCGCGGCGATTAGCTTAATGACAACGATGTCCTTGTTATTTTGAAACTACTGCGACGGGGCTACCGTTGGCCGGCACAAGCTCCGTAATACATTTATAAAGGTTTGCCACCGCAACGGTGATCTTGTCGTGAAATATAATATCAATATGGAGGCACCGATGAAAGCAGTTGTCACCCACCCACACATTTACGGTGGTGTGATTTACAAACGTCGTACAACTAGCCCTAATGAACACTAAATCCAGCTATATCACCGTTTGCAAACAGTGCAGATCCAGATGAGCCGGCTCGTAACGAGCCGTCTCATCAGAATCTGCAAGTTTTGCAAATATTTGTTTATTCATATTTTCACATCCCATTTTTAGAATGGACTAGTCTTAAAATCAGTTTCTGATTGGTCTGAAAGTTAACATAGACATGCTATATATTCAGCGGTGTAAGGGTTAAGGGTAGTGGTGTGTTTCAGGTTCAATTCCAGAACTTAATTAGGAAATATTCAACAGGAGATATACGAGCACAAGTTCTTATTCCGAGTAGATGTTTAATGGGCTATTTCGGTATATCTGGCGGTGTGGGTGCATTGTTACCAACATACAATTGTGTTCCTTTGTGAGTATTTTGACAGTATAAATGCGGTCCCAAAGCTCAGAACGTTGAATATGTAGCTAATTAACAAGTGCTGTCGTGTGTAATGAGTGTGCATCAGTAGTTGTACACAACCATGTAAATGACCCAAAACCAACGAAATCTACCAAAATCTACCCAAAATCAACCAATATACTCATATGACACCAACATACTGACCATCTAGTCAAACACCTGGGGCCCGTTTCACTAAACTTCGTACGACTAAAATGTTCGTAAGTGCAAATTTTGGATCGTCTGGAAATGTCAATTGATGGATTTACATTTATTGAGCATAGGCTGCATATGCAGCCTATGCTGAATAAATGTAAATCCAATACTTGTTTACAAGAAAATATTGTTATTGTGACATTTACAGACTATCATAATTTTGCAATTACGAACATTTTAGTCGTAAGTAGTTTAGTGAAACGGCCCCCTGTTATACGACCCCTCAATTTTACAACGTGCTGATCAGTTGTTCATTGACAGATCTATTGGCAATGACCACTCCCACATTTACCGTTGCGTGCTGACGTATTTTTTTTTTTTATCTTATATTTAAGGGTGGGAAATGGCTCGAAGACCTTCCATTACGGGTATATGAGCCCATAAATTATCAGGTCCATTTGTTACCAAATTTACTAATATGCGAGTCGAAATACAGTCGAAATATGTGCATGAAATGAAGGAGATGATGAGGCGGTGAGTTTAACCTGGTTGGTCCGTTCTCTATTGTACAATGCCGATATGTCAGACCGTGACAAGGGCTGACTTGCTGAATTGTAACTATACCACTCACTTATACAAGGTGTATGATCACGTGGTTACAACAACACCAACACGTACTGAAACTTCCAGAAGCCCTCAGATTCAAAGTACGTATTCTTTTATTTTGTCCTTATTATGTAACGGAGTTTGATGAAACAAGGCGCATCAAATGCGTCTTGTTAAGCTGCATTTGGTGGTCTCGGTACTTTGACACAAACTTATGTCGTTTTTGCGAAGACGACATAAGTGTGTGCCGAACTCCGGGGAACACAACATTCAGCTCATGAAGACGCGTTTGCTGTGTCATATTTCATCAAAATCCGTTGCCTATTAAGGAACATATCAAATAATACTTATTTTTGAGTGGGCGCGCTTTCAATACTTTCAGCCATTGTTGTTGTTGTTGATGTAACCACGTGGTCATGTACCTTGTTATAATATGTGTTTCAGAAACCCGGAAGGGATATTCACTTAGACGACCGTGCCATTGAATTATCAGTCATTCGCTATTAAGGACCCGTTAGACACACATGTTCATCATATGATTTAAACATAATTGCTTGCTAAATGAGATAGGATATATGCCTAACATATATGTGAACATCGCCTTGCTATTGTATACTATAGTCTATACGGCTCGTAGACTGGCCAAATCGGCCATCTTTGTGTGTTACAGCCATCAGCCAGTTTCACCTCTTGTGGCGTTAAAATAATGCACACAATTTTCCCGACAACTGACATGTTTTATAGTTTGGTGTAATGTGATAGTCAAGAGTGTGTTGTCCTCGCTTTTCCATATATGATTAGCTACATTATGTCATATGTTCTACTTTTCATTTTTCGTTCAATGTCAAACGCCGCAAGAGGCGAAACTGGTTGATGGATGGAATATACAACGACGGCCGACTTGGCCACTCCATAAGCCGTATAGCATACAGTAAAGAGGCGAGTTTCACATGTATACATACCATCACATTTAGGAAGGAATTATGTTTAAATCATATGATGATCAGTAGCCTATTTCACCAACATTGCAAAGTATACTTATCTAGCAAAGTATACTTTGAGGGAGAAATTTTCAGTTTAAAGATACATTTATTAATTTTTATTATACTGAATTTATTACATTATCACAGCCATTTTGGCTGTGATAATGTAATAAATTCAGAATAATAATTCTGCATACTTTTAATCATCAAATATATGCATTCTTTAGTTCTATATGACATAATTCATTTCGGGAAAAATAAATGATTATTCCCTCAAAGTATACTTTGCTAGATAAGTATACTGTGCAATTTTGATGAAATCTGCTACATGTGTCCAACGGGTCCTTAAGGCAGTTACTTCCTTCTGCTCTAACTAATGCTGTATGATCATTGTTGAGTACAGCTTTGCTTTCGCGAAGTATATTTGTATCATTTTATTGGCTCTTTTCTTTTTATATTACTTTGAAGTGAAGTGCTTATTTGTTGGCAAACTACTGATTATTTCGTCCTTTTCGTCCATTATATTAGGCCATACAAACTATTTGTTTCTCAGTCCGGAAGTTTGCGGAAAGTGTCGCCGGAGGTCGGATTTTTTAATAACTTCTTTTTTTTGTATGAGATTTCTTTCGAGTTTTGAATGTCAATTTAACATGCTGTTAATATTGTATGCACAACTAATGTTTCATTACGCTACTAACACCTCTTTAGACGTGAAACAACACAACATTGCAAACATTAAAATACAGATGTGTATTGTTTAAAATGTTAACGATGGGTAGATGGATTGACAGACAGCCGGACACGGACACCACCAGGGGGCCCGTTTCACTAAACTTTGTACGACTAAAATATTTGTAAGCGCAGATTTAGGATCGTCTGGAAATTTCAATTGATGGATTTACATTTCTTGAGCATAGGCTGCATATGCGGCCTATGCTCAATAAATGTAAATCCAATAATTGTTTACAAGAAAACATTGCTAATGTGAAATTTACAGACTATCATAATTTTGCACTTACGATCATTTTAGTCATAAGAAGTTTAGTGAAACGGGCCCCTGGTAACCAGGGACATGCTTACAAAAATATTACCACCGGTCAACAAAGCATGTTAGGGAGGATACAATGGCTACCAAATATTTAGTTATGTGTATCAACCAGAAAATCTGAGAAATAATCAACCTACTGAAAGTACTGACATATGTTATCTCCACAAAAACTGATCACTTGTGGAATTAGAGACTAAAAGCTGCATATTTTCTCAATCATCATACAGAGGCAAATGTACTGTGATGGTGCAAACCCATTCCCATCTATACGTGTTCTCTAGAATAAATTACTGTTTGAAACTCCCAGAAAAACAATGTACGAAATTGGCGGCTAACTGCTACCTAACTGTGAGAACTAAAGATAATAGCTGCTGTATTCATACGCACAAAATGTCATGATTCGTATTTTACAGAATTTAACTGATAAACAAACTGAGCCCAACACTGTGAAAACTATAGAGAATAGTATATGTAGAGTTTTAGACAACGCAAGACGGACCAAAACGCCATAGGATAAGTGGGAACAGGACACTATTGTCTTTGTCGTACTCAAATTAGGCGTAGCACGACAATACGGCTGCCCCCATACTAATTTGCGTGACATAATGTTATCTCGGAGATAACACATACAAATTGCAGTGAAAACAAGACAAGAAATCACCTCTGAAGACCTACTACACGTACGTGGAATTAAATGGGATTTTTGTTTTGTTTTTGTTGCAGCTTTTATTTCCAAGGAGAGGAACTCTATAAGATAGCAATCTTTCGTTCCAATCCTCCGAAAATTATGTAATTATTATTTAATAATATATGTTTATACCAAACCTACATTCACATACATAGTGCAATGAAGACTTATCAAAAAGATTTCCGTTGATAGTTAGTACCTATTTTCATATTACTCCTTTCGTTTATACAGTAGAACCTCCACGAACGGACACCTCTCTACAACAGCCACCCCTTGTAATAGCAAATATTTTATATCACAGTCAGACAAACTGGTATAGAGTTAACGTCTCTGCAACAGCCATCTCTCTACAACAGTCAGACACCTCTCTACAACAGCCCTCTTTCTGTAACAGCCAGTTTTATGTCATCCCGTGGCTGTTGTTGAGAGGTTACACAGCACCATTATAACAAAGTGGGCTAGCTTGCACGAATCAGACAGTGGTTTTATTATATCCTGGGACACTAGCACTGCTTAAGGAGTGGTACCAGTGACTACGTGTATATCCTGGCTACGAACAGGGACCTTGCGACGTGTGCGACCAGCGTATTCCCTGATCAGTATGCGCATCCGCGCAGTCTGATCAGGGCTTACGCTATTCGACACTCAGTCACTGAAGTGGCTGTTGTTGTCGTCAACACATGTGCATGTAGTAAACATATAAATCACATTGCGTGACAATGCAGGATCTAAAGCTGTTTCAAATATCGCAGGGTACCCTTTTCTCTGCGGCCGCCCACATGTAGAAAAGTGGTGCTAAAATGGCACACTGAAGACGGCACTCCCTATCGTTATCTAGAACGTTAGGCAGGCCAGTCCTGCACGGTCGTGAACTAACCAGTGTGAGCAGTGATAAGAAATGCAGTAATGGCATATAGTCATACATGTATATGAGTCCAGCCATGTGATTTAGTACATATTAATGAGACGTGCGATTTTGCAAGAATCAAATATTTACAGAAACTGTGATATTTGGTGTAAATGAATTCGGATGTTTACGACAGGTTGAAAGCAAATGCATTTGCTCCGAACCTTTCGTAAGCTTTCGACGTCATTTACGGGTAGATATCGTCAATTTTGTAAATATTTTTGACGAAATATCGCACGTCTTCTTAGTAGAAAATCACATGGCTTGTCCCATATAGCGATGTATAACGACACGTCTACATCCAATACTGATCCAATGCTATCATGACATGCGACTCTCATTGAAATACTATGTCCTATTTAACTACACTTTCCGGGACTGATATGCACATTTCTACAACATTGCAGCCATATTGCATGTACATTTCATTTGTAGCCATGGTGATCGATGATGCTTTTATTTTATTCCCACCAACATAATGGATATATAGAGAATAGTAGGTTAGTGCCGTGAATGGGAAAACATATCTGGCAAGGCTTCGAAAACGGGTTGGGCGAGGCTCTGCCGCGCCAGATATGTTTTCCCATTCACGGCACTAACCTACTATTCTGTTTATCCCGTCAACACCTACAAATGGCTTTAAAATGCAATGAAAACAAGAAATGCGTCTGCCGAACGCGGATGCCACCTGCAGCATATTTGAGAAACTGTGTGGTTAACCGAAAAGTGTGACGGACGGACGGACAGACGGACAGACAGACGGGACGGACGGACGGACAGACAGACGGACAGACGGACGGTCCAAACACTATATGCCACCCATTCCTTCGAAACCCGGTGGCATAAAAATAACACCAGTCACCGCGCATATTCATACGCAGTGATTAGGTCGTATTGACAGGATATCGAAAATGTTTCACGGCACCGTGTTTCACGGCACATATGTACTGCGTTGACGGGATAAATTGTTTTTCGCCACGGGTGTCCGTCCGTTACGTTTCTTGTAAGAAGTATTTTTTTAAAGCTTAACATCTAGAGACTTGCTATTTGCTATCCTTTTGGTCTGCCCTTGTAGATGCGCATCGTGAATTTACACTTTTGAGTCATGGATTATCTTTCCCTTTTGGACTTGTATTTGCCAATGTTGCCTTGTAAGACTAAATCCTTTTAAACCGTAATTATAGCAGGATACTTCATATATCGTATTGACTTCTTAAAGGTACATGCCCACTCAGTAGGCACAAACTGTTCTTTATAGGAATTAAATAAGTGTATAATTGTGTTACTATTCCACCTGTTCTAAAAATTACGAGTGCCCGCTATACAGATAGCAGAGGCGCGACTATAGTCGGCGCTTTTTCCGTCGTCGTCGTCCACGTCGTCGTTGTCCGTGTCGTCCGCGTCGTCCGGTTTTTTTTGTAAGGCAAATGCGTTAAAGTTATTGTTTTTTCACAATATCTCTTTAAAACACCTTGCCAGACTTTGATAATATATCACACCAATGTTTGTCTAGGGATGATGCTTCATTACGCACACCCCCACATCCAAATTCTCAAGATCAAGGTCATTTATTTACTTGTAATGGTCACGGTCAAATGCCTCGGCAGGCGCGATACCGCTTCCGTGGCGGAATTCTTGTTTTGATACTAATATTTATTTTACTGATAGTGAATCGCGGTCACGTGGTATCAGGCTATTTTCATATGAAAATGAGGCATGACAGTTTTTAATTATTTATACTAATTAAATGCGTCACCTGAAAACATTATATTTACGACAGATTATAAAGTATGATCATTGCACAGCAAACATAAATACAGTGCAGAGAATAAATCGTAATGTCTGTTAACGTGTTACGGAAACACGGTTATCGCCCCTGATATCAGTGTGGAAATTTACGTCTGCTATAAAATATATAATAATGCCAATCAATACGTGGGGTAATGGTAAATAAATTTTATTTTGCCATAAAATATCCCAGATGATGTCTCTGATATAATGAACAGTTTTTGCCTACTGAGTGGGCATGTACCTTTTATGGTGTGTAGATGTGCACATATTTAGTATTTCACACTCGGCCATGGATTATCTCTCCCTTTCGGACTTAAAAAATGGAAAAATAAGTTATATTGTGATGCGGCGTCATCGACTTGCTTCTAGTATTGTCTGCTAGTACATGTAGTTGTTGTGTCTGTCCATTTCCCACGGGACCGTGCACTGATCATCGCAGTTAATAGAGCACGGCATTGCCGCTTTAAGACTGTGATTACCGACGTTCACCTGCTATTGTCTGGTTTTGATATTTGGATATACGCCTTGCGACCCTACATACCATTCAGCAAACATTTGCTGCAAACACTGTAAATCCAGATGAGTCGCCTTGTAAAAGTCGTCGCATCAGGATCTGCACTGCTTGTGAGCATTTTCAGATATTTAAAAAATATCCATTTTTAGAATTAATGTAATAATCAAGAAATTATCACGGAACCATCAATGTCAGATATTTAGGGGTTAAAGAGCTAATATCATCCGGGTATCTTAAGTCTTGTGGATGTATTACTTTCTATTTTACGGAAAACAATTATAGTTCGCCCTACTTTTTAAGCCAATCGCTGGGCAGCATTGTGCTCCACTTATTTCACATATTGCAACGTTTAACCCCAATATGTTATATATTTAATTATTAAACTGTTGTAAGGAAATTGAAAATCAATACCCGGATGGGACATTGTATTGTTCACTTGGCTGAACTATAAGAATGTTATTGTTCACATATTGGATTTTCAGGAACTAAATGCTGCGGTCGCTATCGCTTCCTCGCATTTAATTCCTTAAAAACCAATATGTGAAGAATAATGTATACATACACAAGGTGCATGATCACGTGGTTACAACAACAACAACGCCGCCCCCTCCAAAGTAAGTATTATTTGATATTTTTCTTAATATGCAACGGATTTTGATGAAAAATGGCGCAGTAAACGCGTCTTCATGAGCTGCATTTTGGTGGTCTAGGGTGTTTGGCACAGACTTATGTCGTTTTTGCAAAGAATCGATTTCCGTGTCGGAGACACGGAAATCGATTCTTCGCAAGAACGACAAAAGTTTGGGCGAAAATACAGAGACCACCAAATGCAGCTTCACAAGACGCGTTTGATGCGCCATATTTCATCAAATTCCGTTATGTAATAAGGACACTATAAAAGAATACGTACTTTGAATCGGTACTTGTTGTTGTTGTTAGTACCATGTGAGCATACACCTTGATACATAGTTTACATACAGTTTTCAAATTGAAGACATATTGTTGATAATGGAGTTCAAATAAACGGGAACAATTGTAGCAAAAGTACAATGCATTTTATTCCGTTTTACCACTGGCACATGTATTGTTATTAATAGTTCTACATGAACATGTGTATTACTAGTCTATTAAATGCACAGGCGGTCGGCTTGGTGGCAGGACGGTATTATAAACTGTTTTAGACATGTAGAAAACAAACACATTTGTAGTGTAGAATAAACTATTATTACAAATCATTTGTTGGGCATACACATGTGTCTAAACTGTGTCGGCATATGTTCTTGGTTTCTACTTGTCTAAGAAGTGTAAAATCTGTGACTAAACTATAACTACAGATATATTTGTTTCTACATGTCTAGAAATGTATGCATGTATTCTACACAATCCTATCATCAAGCCGACCGCCTGTGCTTACAGGTATTGCACTGATATTGAACTTATTGCACTTATAATGTTAGGCAACATGACAACATAGGCCATGGACGTACCAGCAAAACATTGGGTTTTAGTACCATCTCTGCGCATCAAAGATTTTTGTTACTAAAGTGATCAGACACATATACTCTATATATTTATGCATGATATACCTTCAGAAGTAGTAGCTTAAGCCTAGTAATTTGCATAAACAAGATGGCCGCCAATGAAAAAATGCTTTACTACATGTAGGGGCATATCGTATTGAGGAAGCATTTTTCAAAGGACAGATACAGATACATTTCAGGCATTTAATACATCATGGCCGACTAAATCCATTCATTGTATTATGATATGATGTGTACAAATGCAATATGGCCGACATTTTACAAGAATTCTATGATATATTTAAAGAAACAGACACGCACATGCAATTAAGTGTTTCCACTACCCACAGATATGATACTAAAATAGTCCCAAGTTGTTTAACATATTGGTATTAATAATAATATGCAACACAAAAATAACATTTGTGGTATAAACTTATTATATTGCATATACAATATGGCCAACCTTATGAAACGCATGTCCAGTTTTCGGGATATTTATGTGTAACGTCTATTTTCAGCAGTCACATAATGGTTAATGAAAACACAATTATGATATATGATAACTGACATGCTATACAATGCCTATTACCCAAATTTAGAATAAAAAGAAAAGTGTGTAAATCCAAAATTGCCGCCATATTATACGAATTTCGTAAATTATTCATATAACTTTGTTAACAATGTAAGCACCACACACCAGTTCAGAACTCCTGGTCACTCGCATTGTATACACATTCGGTGATCTACAGCTTACTAACAGCATAAATAGGAGGATACGCGTATTAATTTGCATATTTAGCATATCTATAATTGTAAAATTGGAACAGCAATTTCTGGAATTCAGACCTATTCACGTATTACATAAAACATATTAGAGGAGAGCATACAGATCAGTTTCAACGATTTAATCATTGGCTTCCCGCAGAAAGCTTTTCAATACTCGCTTGAGGCAAAAATGATTTGCATAATATTCAAGATGGCCGCCATTTCGTACAATACTTGTAGTAATTCAACTAAATCACCATAAACATTATATCAGTACCGGCGGAATAAAAATAATAATTGTAATTGTATCCTATTGCATCTTTAATATACAGTGTACTTTGTGTTTATCATACGATTTTGGGACTATACAGGTGTTGTTTGATGATTAAATGTGCAATGTCCTCTACCAATCAGTAATACTGTATCTGTTTTAATATTGGAGCATAATGTATCACGTGCTATTCCATTTTGTATTTTGTCACATGCATTACCATGCACGGCATACTGTGCAAGTAGAAACGTTTACCTGAGTAATAAAATGAACAAAACGCATATTACAAATGTCCAGTTTAAGCTAAATGATGATGTAATATAGCCAATTAATATAATATAACATACACGATGCATGCACGTTCAGCGATAATTTAATCTATACGCGATGTTACCGCCACATGAGACTAAACGAAAGTTAAAAATGTCAACATTACTGCTGTGCAGTGGGTGGACACTAACGTGTTGTAGATGATGTTGTAGAATGGGTCACCTTGCTTTGGTTTTCCAGACACAGCTTGTCATTCAGTGCACCTTGGTGCCTGTTGTTTGTTTCATTACCACTGTACGCTGATCTATTCTATGTCTCATTTCGGGATATTATCCATATTCGGAATAGAACCAGCTTTGGACAGACAGAAAGTAGAAGTATTACCATTTTAGCTTTAGGTTCGATGATCCAACCAGTATGCAGCAAGTACTGATAGGGTACATTATTACTACTAATTATACGAACACAGTGGTATGGTACTGCTATTGTTTACAATATAACATCCGCCCAGCATATGCAGCATGCGAAGGGTTAAAATAATTTTTCTTCTTTTGTTTATTTTCGTAACCTTTTATATTTTGTAAATTTGTTGTATTTTCTGTTACCCTTGACATAATGTTTACATAGTTGCGATACATACTTTCATTCCATAGATATGCCAAGGCCAATGGTCAAAGTCAAATGACGTCTGCGCTAAAGCTTCTGGCAAATTCTGTGTTAATAATCTTATCCGTCTATCCAAGTGGCGGGCGCGTTGTCCATTGATGTCAGAGTATTAGTTTTCTATTCGTGAAAGTGTGAAACTCATATTTGAAAAGTACATGCCAAGTGTATGCAACGCATACACTATGTTGATTTCTGCTGCATTCCTTTTACGACCGCATACTAGTAATATTGGCTGAACGAGAAATATTCATTAAACTAGGATGGCTGGTATATTTCTGATAATACACATTAGTAATTTAGCTACTGATTATATTGACGTTGGTAAATATATACAGAGTATTAACACTATTACATAATATATAGCACGTTAAATAACCGGATCATTGTACATGCACTCATATCAGATACTAATAATGTTATTTGTGCCAAATATTCTTTTCGGAAAAATATTAATATCCGCATTTGTGGGTCGGTCTCGTGCAAACCCCATACGTCTGAAAATATTTAGGTACATAACGTACTGGCGAAAACACATCGGCTGTACACATATTTTAAATATTAAACAATACAATATATATAGCAGACATATAGTCCCAACACAAACATTAGATGTGTCCGACAGATCATCTCCATTAACGAATTATGTATGCAAGATATGACCTTTCTTGATGTACGCAAGTTATAATTACAGAATGTAAATTTATTTTTATTTTAAATACGGGCGGACAGTAATGTATTATATATCCAACTAATAATTTCAGCGTATATAATTAGGACATACCAATATAAACAACATTGTAACGTTTCATTTTGGATTGGACCATTAGGCACTCATTGATTTTAATGAGACAAACATAATTGACAAAATGTCTGCAAAATGGCGGCCATCTTTGTTTTATACAAACAATGTATTCCTTTAAAACGAGAAGTATACATTTTCCAATGTGTCGGCTCGTACGTGTCAGAAATTGGTATAATTGTTCTTCCAGTATTACGGGTACAACATGATGCAGTTAATGTTAATAGGTTAAGACTGGCCGCCACCATTTCCCATATACATGTATATTCAAACGTTAAATATCTTCTTTCTGACATATATGCCATTGTTAGCACGATTTTGTCTACTATCATGTCGACTATGTTGTTTGGTACCGAAACTGATCATGACAGGCAGTATATGCCAATTGATTCACATAAGCAACACACTTCGTATCAAATGGCGGCTATCTTGGATTTATTGAACATGTAGATATCACAATATTGCCTGATAAACAGTTGGTCCATTATATTTATTAAATATCCGAAGTTGGTTGGCAAATTCCCTTCGTTTATACATGGACGATACTTCTAGAGAGAAGCATTCTATGAATTGTATGTACTTTTCAACATTTACCGCCATCTTGTTTGTGGAACTTGACAAATTTAGACGACAGACATGGTGCTTCTATCACATGTATTGTTCTCAATACATATATATGAACGACTTGCGGCCATATTACATCAGAACTAGCGTTTGGTACCCACGCTGATACCACGTCTTTGTCAATTCATTTACAGACTTTATAACATTTCAATAAAATGGCGGCCATCTTGGTTTTTCACAAGCTCGGTTCAGGCCTAAATCGAGTGTTATATATTCGGTAAGGTGTTTACTCTGAAATAAATTAAGATGTGTCAAATTGCCCCTTTTAATAATTGGTTCCACAATGTAATGTATATACCCTACGGTAGCCGATGTTTTTTTCACTGGCGGCCATCTTGTTTATGAAAATTAGTGGGCTTAAGCTACTACTTTGAAAAGTCTATCATGCAGAAATATATACAGTATATGTGTATAAACACATTGGCACCCGAAATCTTTGGTGCGCTCAGATGGTACCGACAACCCTATCGCGCGCAGGGTCTAACATGGGAATTATTACGTTTTGGACCAGTAAAATGTATATCTCTTGTTAACCTCTTGCATGCAAAACACTGTGCAAACTATTGTTCTTGTTTGTTCTCGACAATACAGGGGCGGATCCAGCATTTGGGAACGGGGGGGGGGGGGATTGTCTAGTTGCGAAGGTAACTTTTGCAATCTACTCCCGTAGCTAGCTACGGACGGTACGGGCGTAATTGCAAGAGTTACCGTTTGCAACTAGGGGGTTGTCCTATTTTCGAGCTCTTCGAAATGCACTTTCCTGTGTTTTACGGCATTTAAATTCACTATTCTCTATTTCTAAGATAGGAAAATTAACATGTCAAAATCGATTCCATTTATTTAGGGGTGAAGGGTTAACCAGCCATACCTCTGTAAAACTTGAAGGATTACATAAACCTGTTAACACGATAAAACATGTGAACGTCTTTGAAACACATTACACCAATAACATGATCATGACCTTGTTCACAATCACTTAACCACTTTAACCTAAAACATTCCAGTTTCTTTAACCAACCACAATGATTATTCCCTCGCCGGTAGGCAGGAGGGGGTATATAGATGGTCCATGTACGTATGGTAGTATGTTCGTACATACGTACGTTTGTAACCATTTCTGTTTTTACTGTATCTCTTTAATCCCTTCTCCCATGTTGATACTATTTGACCACAATATGTGTCTACAGATGATGCTTTGTTACGCATAACACCCATTTGGCGATAAAAAATTACAATTTTCGAGAAAAAAAAATCCTTTTTTTAGTTTTTTCGAAAGTTGTAATTTTTGTCCCAAGGTTAACGTGGTAAACGAAAATTGTCGTCTGCTGTTGTTTCATACTTTGCCTTTTCGCTCAATAAAATATGGTTTGACAGCAATTTAGAATCATTTCCAATGGAACTGATTCTGAATGTGTTCGTGAGAAAAATAAAAAATAAACAGCCAACAACATTATTTAATTCAGCATTGTAAGGGTCAAGGTCACTCAGTTGTCATGTTCACCTTCTTTGTAAGGCAACCATGCTTAAATGTGTGCCTTCAAATTATGCTTTGTTATGCATGATCTCGTCCCCCCCCTCAACATTTGTCATAAGATATCCCACATCTTCAATGATACAAAAACACTACATGGCTTGTCTCAATAATACATTGCATAAGTTCATGATGATATATTAATTAATAGTTAGTCCATCCATAATTAATTGGCTGATAACTTAATTGCACACAATATACACACTGATCTAGTTGCGAAGGAAACTCTTGCAATTACTCCCGTACCGGCCGTACGGGAGTAATTGCAAGAGTTACCGTTCGCAACTAGCACTGATCCGAATATACAATACTTACAGTGACAAGTAGACAGACAGTTCCATTACATGTTTCAAACACATGTGAATCACAAACCACTATATAGCATTGTTATACATTTATATGTTACATTATAATGTTATTGCATTTGTATCGACTATCATACCATGTCAACATGGCTGATAACAGTATAATATATAACACTTACAAACATTTAATGCATATAAATTGTACATCCTTTGACCACATGCGTTATGCACAACTTAATTAATTACTGTCTGTTTCACGAAACATGCCCAAATTTAACGGCCATATAAACAATGCAAAAACAATATTGTTTTCAATAATATTAAATTTTATCAAATTTAAGAACGAGCCTTCTTTTTATTTCGTGAAATTTGGTGAAATATTGATTTTATTACGAAAAATTGATTTATCTATGAGAATTTAAAATGGGCGGGGGGGGGGGGGGGGAGGAGGTGGAGGAGCTGTGGGACGAGTCAGAAAACGAAAACATTTGGAAATTGACTCCGAAACCTGGCTAGAAAGCTTCACTTGGAAATGATCCAACTAAAAAAAAAAAAGTTAAATTCTGAAAATCGGTCCAGTATTGCTGAAATTCTAAACATTTCTCCATGTTAAATCCCCATAGACATCTATGGTGATTTAACATGGGGAAATTGTTTTTTTCACAATAAAATTAATATTTGACCAAATTTCACAACATAAAAAGAAGGTTCATTCTTAAATTTTTCTTTTATTTAATATTATCGAAAAACATATTGTTTTAGAATTGTTTATATAGCCGTAAAATTTGGGCAGCTTTCGTGAAACAGACAGTATATACATGTATGTCGGAACGTGCGTCATCCTTACACGTGTATATATTTAAAAACACCTAAGAACAGGTTCGATTTTTCATGAAAAAGTATTTACATAAATTGCAATATGTTCTGTAAATGACGTCGAACGTTGACGAACTTATATCAAATGTGAATTGTATTCCATATTTGATCTGGAAATTCGTCAACTTACGGAAAATATAGTAAATGTTGTAAATATACACGATACAAGATATCGCACATGTACTTCGGTACAGATTTACATGGTTTGTCACATATGATATATATATATATACTGAAAGGGAAAAACGAAAAAACATATGTCCAATATTGAATATCAATACACAGAGAAAATAAGCAAGTTACAAGCAGATCTAATTGAAAGTCTCACTTATTTTTCACACTACATCTACAATTACGAAACCATTGTATATGCATTTTGCAAAGTAGTTCAACAATTCGTTCCCTCAATTTAACAATTCTTTCCCTCGAATTAACAATTCGTTCCCTCAATTTAACAATTCGTTCCCTCGTAATAACAATTTGTTCCTTCATCGTTCCCACGAATTAACAATTGGTTCCCTCAATTTAACAATTGGTTCCCACGAATTAACAATTCGTTCCCACGATATAACAATTCGTTCACTTGAATTAACAATTCGTTCCCACAAAATGACAATTCGTTCCCTCAATAAACAATTCGTTCCCTCGAATTAACAATTCGTTCCCACGATATAATAATTCGTTCCCACGAATTAGCAATTCGTTCCCGTGGGAACGAAATGTTATTTCGTTGGAACGAATTGTTAAATCGAGGGAACGAATTGTTAATTCGTGGGAACGAATTGTTATTTCGTGGGAACATATTGTTAAATTGAGGGAACGAATTATTTATATAACACTGTGTTTGTACTGCTTATTCAGAGCCTGACTCAACATGATGTGAGATGGACTTAATCTCAAATTCTATTCTTTGCAGATGCCCGTCTGATGACATACATTATCATTGTTAATGAACCACATGGATGAATATCTTATGAAGATGGCATATATGGATGTGACTGGAGAAATAGGGCTTATGGATTTTGCGACTAGTGTAGATCCAGATCAGCCTGTGCATCCGCAGTCTGATCATGATCTGCATCTATCGGTACTTTTCTCGCTCCATACGGAGCATTATGACAGGTCATACTTCCAACAAGCAATATAGTTCGTTAGCAGGCTACATGAGTATGTTATTTGATCAGGAGCTACTTCCAACAAGCAATATAGTTCTTAGCAGGCTACATGAGAATGTTATTTGATCAGGAGCTACACTAAATCCATAAGCGCCATTTCTCCAGTCACAGCCAAATATATGGAATACAATATGACATGTTTACAATTTTGTGGACGTGTTCGGGTCGTCATCTTCTCTGTCTATATGCCGTTCTACGGCAGGCTCCGGAGAAGGCCGAGTATCGACGGTCGGAGATCCGGTTGGACGCGGCACCGACAGAGCCACCACTGGCTCATCTTTCTCCATGGACGCCAACTTGTCCAGCGAGCCCTCGCGAGACTTCATCAGGTCATACGAGTCTACGTGACCTGTGCTTTCGTCTGAATCGGACTGCGATTCCGCATCATAGTCTGACATAGCATGTGATTTTGAAGTCGACCTTGACATTTTATCGTCCGGTAAACCTTCAAGAATTTGCATTAAATTAATTGATCCCTTTCGCTCTTTGTAAAAGTCTGAGTCATCGGACACTGACAGCATGTTCCCCGGTGGCGGTGGCGGGAAACTATCGTCCTCACGTGACCTGACAGAACCGGGAGTTCGGATTAACGGTTCCCGTTCGAGCTCGGTGTCATCTTGGCTTTGTGGAATCCCGAATATAAATCTTCTGTGTTTCTCCTGCCAGCGTTTCTGTTTCAACTTCTCAACCTTTCGCTTCTTCTCTGCCTCCTGTAAATATATATATTTGGGTCGTTTATCGGGCGTCGGATTGGTAAAGGTGTTGTATAATTTACGGTTTTAGACATGAGTATAAACAAAAACCACAGCTATGCCTGTAGCCGATTTCACCAATATTGCAAAGCATACTTTTCTAGCAAAGTATCTTTGAGGGAATAATCATTTATTTTTCCCGAAATGCATTATTTCACATAGAACTAACGACTGCATATATTTGATGATTAAAAGTATGCATAATTATTATACTGAATTTATTGCATTATCACAGCAAAAATGGCTGTGATAATGTAATACATTCAGTATAATAAAAATTAATAAATTTATCATAAAATTGACAATTTCTCCCTGAAAGAATACTTTGCTAGAAAAGTATACTTTGCAATGTTGGTGAAATAGGCTACTGGTCATAGTTTGGTCACTGTATCATTCCACAGGCGGTCTGCATGGTAATACCAATATTGTCTGGCATAAAATACTATGGACTGAGCAGTATTTTAGGAATAACACCATGATCTGTTGCGCTTACTATAGTATGAAAAACAGTTGGTCTGTTTAATGTGCGTGGAGTCCAAATGACTCGTCTCAAACAGGCCACAAATATTCAATACTACAGTAAACGCAACTGCCCATGGTTTTGTTACTTATGTTTACATTGCATTTTCGGATAGCTAAAAAAATGTAAATAACTAAACACGGCGTCAAAATAGTCTTATAGTTTTACGTCATGTTATCGCAATTTATATTTATACAGCAAATTTTCCGGTCAATATCGAAACAGTTCGCTGTACTCACGTCTTCTCGTTGTTTCATGGCGATGGAGGTGACCTGATGAAGGAGGTCATCAATCTTGGACTCCGTGGAATCCACGTCCGTCGTCGATAGGCACAACGCCCGGTTCATCGGAAAAAACTCGTAGCTTTCTCGTTCCAGCTGGAAAACATAGCAGCTCGAATTAGAAGGTTTAATAAACTTGGAAAAGTCGCGGGAATACTGGACGAAGGCCGGAAGGCCTCGTCCAGTATTCCCGCGACTTTTCCAAGTTTATATTAACCCAAACAATGCTGAATAAAAATTACATTGTCTGCAGTTTAGTTTTTATTTTCCTTTTTTTGCATCAGAGTCATGATTTGACAGCACATTAGAATGACTTCACAGCATCATTTTATTCAGAATCTTTGATTTTAACATTCTGTCAAATCATGTTTTAATGAGAAAGAAGACAAACTATAAAACAACAGCAGATGAAAATTTACTTTTCCAGCGGTCTAAGGGTGATCCTTATTTTAAGGTTTATCCGAAACAACTACATCTTTGTTTTAGTACGGTTTGTCGAGTAATTGCAAGAGTTACCGTTCGCAACTAGGGGGTTGTCCTATTTTCGAGCTCTTCGAAATGCACTTTCCTGTGCTTTTCTGTGTTTTACGGCATTTAAATTCAGACGCCAACTGGTGGAAAACTGTGATCTATGTAAACTGCGTGGCTGAACGGGGGGGGGGGGTTGCAATCCCGCAACCCCCCCTCCCTCCAGATCCGCCCCTGCTTATCATTGTTAATTATGAAATACATATAAAAGAAAACATTAATCAATTAATTGTACACTATAGTACACTGTTATTTAAATAATGTCGTAGGTTACATGTATGCTAGTTACTATGTTGAATAAAGCAACGTTACATTAACAATAATTTTGTATTTTTTTTAAAATGCAAAATGGAGACTGATGTAAACTTTATTACCAGTTTACTGACGTAGAGCTCCATAGCGGTGAAGTCGCTGGTCTTCATGTCGTTCAGGTGAATGAAGAAGAATATGTACGCCCACAGGTTGTGCTCATTTCGCACGTGATAATCAAACCCCTGAAATAAATGAAATATTCCGACCGCATGGCATGGTCACGTCATGTGCTAAATATAGAGAATAGTAGGTTAGTGCCGTGAATGGGAAAACATATCTGGCAAGGCTCAGGAAACGGGATGGGCGAGGCTATGCCGAGCACATCCCGTTTCCGTGCCGCGCCAGATATTTTTTCCCATTCACGGCACTGACCTACTATTCTATTTGTCCCGTCAACACCTACAAATGGCTGCAAAATGCAAAAATAGTATTGACTGGATATCAAAAATGTTTCACGGCACCGTGTTTCACGGCACATACACACTGTGTTGACGGGATAAAATGAAATATTACAAAAGCCGACATTTGAGTACATGTATATCATTATGAACCGAATGGTGTATGAGGATTAAGAGGAGAAATAAGCAACAACTAATACATATCGTTATCGCAAATTTCAGTACGTTTTCTTATACATGTTGGCGGATTAATGTTTAAACAATATAACGTTGTACACGTTTGATTCTATTTCAAATATGTAACATGTAATCTCATCAAACTCAATCGAATTAGAAGATGTAAGGTATTGTGAAAAGTTTATAATTAGTTACAACTACCTTGCCATGGTGTTCGAAGTCATAGCTGTTGCGACTGCAAATGAAGCAGGTGTCCTTCATATCTGATTCTGCTCTCCACTGCAAAATATGAGAAACAGTAGTAATACAATACATCAACCGCGTACACAACGCCAGCGCATATTGAAGCAAATTCAATAACAAGTACATTACCACATTGTATATATAGAGTAGGTTAGTGCCGTGAATGGGAAACAATATCTGGCAAGGCTCAGGAAACGGGATGGGCGAGGCTCTGCCGAGCACATCCCGTTTCCGTGCCGCGCCAGATATATTTTCCCATTCACGGCACTAACCTACTATTCTATTTATCCCGTCAACACCTACACATGGCTGTAAAATGTAAAAATAGTATTGACTGGATATCAAAAATGTTTCACGGCACCGTGCTACACATAGTATTGCTCCTTGCAAAGTTATCTTTATATGCGTGATGGAGTGAGTACACACTTGATTACATGTACATGTGCTAACGTGTTATTACAGTTATAATACATAGTATTAAGCGTATTGTATGTTATGTGACGACGTTGATCAAATAATGTAAAATTGCAAATGAGTGAAAAAAGTAAAAGACATAATATTTGCATTCCAAGTAGCATTACCATTCCAACTTCAATATATGTAACGAGAACTAATATCTCCGGATCAGTGAACACACGCGTGATGCTATTGACAGTAGCATTACCATTCCAACTTCAATACATGTAACGAGAACTAATATCTCCGGATCAGTGAACACACGCGTGATGCTATTGACAGTAGCATTACCATTCCAACTTCAATACATGTAACGAGAACTAATATCTCCGGATCAGTGAACACACGCGTGATGCTATTGACAGTAGCATTACCATTCCAACTTCAATACATGTATCGAGAACTAATATCTCCGGATCAGTGAACACACGCGTGATGCTATTGACATTATCCATGCACACTATTTCTGATTTAGCCAACGGCACTCAGTAACGGATGTTCCAAACGTCAATTTTACGGAACGCCAAAACTACATGAAGTATAACAATTAAAGATAGCTCTAAAATAATTAGAGCTAGCATTAAATACTTAGATGTAGCTCCAAATCATTTGAAGAGCTCTCTAAATCATTTGGAACCAGCTCTAAATATTTAATGCTAGCCACAATTATTTAGAGCTAGCAATAATTATTTGAGTTTATGTAGATTTGGCGATCATGGTCCATACATAACGACCATAAACATATGTGTGCAGTTTGCTGTTCATTAGGGTGATGGGGGTGGTGATTATGCACGTTCCCATCGCATTAGTCCATTATGGAATTTGTCTTGTGACCATGTACGTGTTTGTCACCCAATGTAAAACAAATACTTCAATACTTCACTTCCAAAATAAATCAATTCATAACTACCTTGAGGTCCCTCAGCTCGGAGAATGTGTCGACGATGATGCCGAAGATGATGTTGAGGCCGATGGTCGTGATGAAGATGAAGAAGGACACGTGGTACAGGACGATCGGCCAGAACGACTCGAAGGTGCGGTCGTTCTCACCCTGCTTCACTTGCTGTGTAATATAAAGGCGATTTAGTGGATGCTCATGCTGACAGTGTGGAATTATAGATGTATTAATGAATGTTAATTTATTAAAACTTATATATTCCGGAAGTATAACTAATCACTTAAATGTTACATTTTAAGAATTGACAAATCAATCGCTATTTTATTTCTGTGTCTTATTCATTTATTACCTTCAGATCTGAGCATTAGAGACACATGTACATATAACTAACTACAAGGACTTTCTAATTTTATTTCACTTTTTACAATTTAGTATTTCACCCGTGTTCAACATTTTATAAACATGTGCAAGTTGCTAATAGAGGTAACGATACATTTGCTTAATTTTCGCCAAGTTTTAACTTTGTTCACCATAACTTTAACAATATGAATTGAATTTCACATCCGTACTGTATATTACAAACCGGTTAACCCATTTCGCAACGTAGACATATATGTAGTCTCCAGGGTCCGTTGGTATAAAATGTTATGAACAAATTCATGAAATTGACGCTTAAATCAAGAATTTTTATTGGCCGAGACATAGCACAGCTCAGTCTCCATCTATCTGATTCCGAGCATGTGAATGGAGAACCTTGTTAGAACGTTTTATAATGACGGAAACAGGACGTGTTGAAACTGTGTTTATTCTACCATCGAGTTTAGCTTACCTCGAACATGTCTCCGATGAGGCCGTATCGAATGACCGTCACGGTACACTGCCATAGCGTACTACAGTACAGGTACTCGCCCGGCGCGAAGTACGCCCGCAGTAGCGAGAATCCCACCAGTGAGTATATGTATATCACAATTAGCCCCAGGATCGCTACCCATAGCAATGATACACCTGCAAACATTAAACATAATATCTACGACGTATCTATGAACAATAACATGATCATTTTAATTTGTATACTCTGTATGATTATAACAGGATAACCCGGGGTTTCTGTCTGTAATGCAGGGCGATTTATTAGTGCGTTACAGGCAGAACATTCGGGTTAACAACAGGAAAGATTGTAATATTATTATATACATTATACAAATTCGATATCAAACCAAATTATTTATTATATTATAATTCCAGCACAAAAATATTTACACAATTCCCTAACATTTGATTGGTCCGTAAGAAGTCTCTGTCCAAAATTTATATCCCAGTAAACTCCATGCCGAACTACTTTCCGTAGCCGTCTGGCGCAGTTAAAATAATTCTTAAGAAAACGGAAAATAAACACATTTTCTTGATGAATTTATTTCAAATGCTGGAATTATAAGGAATGAATGGCCTTTTTGTGGAATTTATCGGGGATATAAACTTGGAAAAGTCGCGGGAATACTGGACAAGGCCTTAAAAAATTACAATTTTCGAAAAAAAATCAAAAGAAATAAAAAATATTTTTTTTTTTTTAGAAAATTGTAATTTTTTATCGCTTCGTCCAGTATTCCCGCGAATTTTCCAAGTTTATACCCCGATAAATTCAACAAAAAGGCCATTCATTCCTATATTGCACTGTAATCCTTGATACATGTAGAAGGTTGTAAGTTTGGTCTCGTTGTAGGCATTTTCTCGTGCTATTTTGTAACATTTAGCAAGTGTTTTTGATGGTGCAACAATTTCTGTCAACAGTCTACAATATTTAACTGTCCTGTATGAATATTGAATCTATGCTTACCATTCTGTGTGACAGCCTTAATAACCCCTCCGAGCAGCTGGTTGTTGTTGACAATATTAAGGAGATGGAATGCAAAGAAATATCCGTGAAACAATGTTCCGGCAATGGACATGGAAAGGAAGAACTGAAATAACAAACAGAAATACAGCAGGTGCATGTGGCCATGTAGAAGACCATCTCAAGCTTCATAAAACATGTTGTAGATTATTATTAGCTGATCTATTTATAGATCGGCTAATATATTGGTCATCCATCGAATTCTGAAAAAGTTTGTTGCAACCCTTTTCTCCGCTATTCGGTAATCTTCGAACGCGAATATTGCTGTATCACTTCCAAATTGCATCAACCGATAAAGTTTGAATTTTTGGCAATTATCTCCGTTTAAAACTTTAAATATAGCCAAATAACACAATTTTGAATACGTAATGAGCTGAACGCCGGAAGAGTTTCAACCCGGAAGTTGTTGTTGTTGAAGTCCATAGTTGGCTCTAATGGCCATATACGCCAACATACGCCGATTATTGGGCTAATTTAAAGCTTTTATTTATTAAGCAGAACAAGTTTCAGCCACGTATACTCGTGTAAAATGTGTTTATTCGGCTAATTTATAATCGACCTCTGCTCAAAATCTCCTCCGACTAGCAACCCCAGCATCTCGGGTTTATCCCATTGGATCGCGTATGCGCGTCATTTGACACTAGTTAATATTCACAAAATGTTCCACCAATCAAAACGAAGAATTGCCCTTCATAGCGAACTTTGATTTGTTTACGTATCATGCAGGGATGGCAGGGATGCATCCAGCACGCGCGATTGCGGCAATCCCCCTTAATTATTGTCAATGCCGCAAATTATTGATTGTCTTGCGCCCGACATCGCGCAAAAAATCACGGATGGGCCCCTTTTTAAATGACCAGTGCGCACATTAAAAAAACGTAATTAACTATTTAAACGCGCTGCGTATTTAAATCATTGGAAGGAGTAGTAGTAAGGGAGTCAAAATGATACCACCTACCGTGGTATCGTTTATAACCCTCTATAATACCCCCACCACCCCCGAAAATCAAAAAATTGGTTAACGAGGAAAATTGGGTCTCCCGACAGCAAATTTATGAATTTTTGGAGAAAATAATTTTGAGAAGAGGGAGTCCCAATTATATTGGTAATTGACTTTTGAAAAAAGTCGAAATCATTCATGCAAGTATTATCGTTTATATTCCTCATTTTTCTTCTCCGATATAGCTAATTTATTTCGCAGATCAGCAACTAATTCTACCAGCTCTATTCTACCACGTTCACCTTTAGCCACCTGACAGCGTAGTTGCTTATGTCTACAAAGAGTTTGGGCACTAACGAATTTACAAGGGCATCTAGGGCATTGAAATTGTGGGGGGACACAAGGAAACTTTCTACGTCTCGCTAGATGCCTTCGTAGATAGTCTTTACACGTAAACGTCTTACAACAAGTCTCACACTCCATATATGTATATAAAATTTATCTGTTCAATTGGACGTGAAAAAAACATTATGTAAATTTTTGACGTCCAATTGAACAGATAAATTTTATAGGTTATACAAAAGTATATATACAAAAGTATAATACAGAAAATCTGATAACGCCAGAAACTAGAGCAGAAATAGAAAGTTGAGAAGAGAAGCCGAATCTCTAGGGATTACTTATAGTACACGGTTGAGAGTTAGGGGGTTGACAAAGCTGATAAATGCCACAAAGAATGAGGCGTTTATGAAGCGGTTTACCCGCGCCTATGAAAGAGGGGTCATTTACAAACATCTCACTAGCGGATGAAGTTGGTAACAGAATTCAAAAAGAAAGTATTGCGGATTGAATTAAGGGCTAGTGTAATAAAACCTTCAAGCACCAATAATTTGTCCCAAATTAGACACACAGGTGGCCCAATACAAAATAAAAGATCTCTCGTTCGCGCGATAGTGGAAAAAGGTGAAGAAATATTGGGGGCTCACGATGAAACATTGGAAAAGTTAGAAAATGGAAGATGGGTAGTTACATTATCCTTTCGTAAAAACATTAACATTAACGAGTCTGAACGCATGTCCGAGAAACTCGCTCCGTATCTAACAACCAATTTTTATTTGAGATATTCATATTCTTACAAGCTAGAACATATGGAGGAAATTAAAAATGGAAAACCTGTAACTATAATAATGCACAAAAATCTCGGTGGTAGCGAACCACTATCATCAATGAAAACCGTTAAAAAATGGCTGTCAGATAAGGAGCAAACACGAATAATGTCGATAAAATAGACAGACCGAATACAAAGTGGAAGTTTGTAGATGGGTAGAGGTTTTCGTAAAGCTAATACAGGGTAGTAGGGGAAAAGATTTGGGACTACAATCCAAAGAAGCAGCAGGAGGAGAACTTCCAGAATGGCTGAAGAATAAAAAAGGTATGTATTCTTTAGATAAGTATAATGACGACCTTTGTCTGTTCAGGTGTCTAGCTATGCATATGACAGATAAAAGACCCGACAGATGTACAGAAAGGCGAAAGAACTTAGTAAGCAATATTTTGGTAGTAATGTGGTTTCACCAATTCCTTTTTCAGATCTGAAAAAGGTTGAAGAGTTTTTTAAAATCGGTAAAGAAGTTATATAAACACCCACCCAAATGTAACTATGGTGGTTGAAAAAGGTACCAGCGCACTATAAGGCAATAGGTAATAAACCAATGACAATAGGACTGTTTAATAATCACGCATTTCTAATAAAAAAACCTTAAAAACCTATCTAAAATTTACGCCTGCGATAATTGCAAGCAGAAATTCACGAAAGCGAGTAATATGAAGAGACACGGACCAAAATGTATGAAAGGTGAGACAAAAGTAGTATGTGATGGTAATTATTTAGAGCGCCCGCGTTCGTCGTTCGAGAAAGCGTTCTACCCAAAAAGTTCTAACAGTTATGGGGCGATCGATTGGATGTACTCTGTGGAAAAGCGCGAGGGAATTCACATTCACCACGAACAGTGTGGACACGGGGGTGAAAGATGGATTTTAGGAGCTCCAGTAGATGGATACTGTCCAGAAACCAATACCGTATATCAATATCACGGCTGTTACTGGCACGGGTGTGAGATTCATGCAAAACATAGAAAAGAAGAACGCGCATCCACTATGAGAAGAGATACACTTATTAGAAGAAGCAAAGAATTCAACCTAGTAGTTATGTGGGAATGCGAATTTCAAAGAACTGGTAAAGACATAAAGATCGGTTGCGACACTACTCTTTATCCATATCAGATAGTATACGATTTTGAGGCATATCTCAACCCAGAATTTGAAACTCTCGGTAATAATCTAGAGTACGAAGCCGAGCACGTTCCGGTAAGCGTTAGTATAGGAGATAATTTCTCAGGAACAGTAACTCATATTTGTGATAAAGATCCCGCAAAACTTATAGAAAAATTCGTAGAGAAGATTTAAAAGTCAGGGGAAAAGCTATAAGAGAAGAAGTGTGGTCAAGTATGGGTGTGGTCAACGATGGGTTTAATACAGATTTACGTAAAAACCAAATCGCCAAGATCGAACAGTGGATAGAGCAAGTACCGGTTATAGGTTTTAACAGCAGTAAGTACGATATAAAACTTAATAAAGAAATACCTAGTAGGCGAACTGGCATCAACAACAAAGAACGTAATGGTCGGAAAACGTGCAAACGCAACAATATTTCTATTTACTCCAGAGTTTAGATTTCTTGATGTAATACTTTATCTAGGACCCTGGTGTAAGTTACGATAGTTGGATAAAAGCCTACGAATGCAAAGGACAGAAATCTTTCTTTCTTATGAGTGGTTCGATTCTCCAGACAAACTGGATTACCCAGGGACTACCGGATATAGAGAATTGGTATTCCAAACTATCTGGGAAAATGTTAATAGATGAAACAGAATTAAGTAAATGTCGTAGAATTTTCGAAGAAAATAATATGAAAACTTTCAGAGATTGGTTGAAATATTATAACGATTTAGATGTAGCACCGTTCCTAGAAGCGGTGGAAAAAATGTGTGAATTTTATAAACACAGAGGTGTGGATATTTTCAAAGATGCGGTAACACTACCTGGAGTAGCTATACAATATTTATTGAGAGGAACCATTAAAGAACAAAAATCTTCAAAGACGATTATACCGGAAGAAGAAAAGAAGAAACATACGAAATGATGAAGGACGCTCTAGTTGGCGGTCCATCAATAGTATTTACACGATATGCAGAAGCTGGTGTTTCAAATATTAGATCTAATTCCTCATTTGGATCAAATGAAATTAACAAACCGTGCAAGGCTGTTTTGGGGTACGACGCAAACGCGTTATATTTATCTACGTTAAATAAAGAGATGCCGTGTGGGAGAGAAATCTATACACCATATAGATACCCCACATAACCCTAAATTTATTAAAAAGTTTTGTAAAAGAGTTTTATCCGGAGACTGGTTTGGGTTTGCGGAGGTGGATATAGAAGTTCCACACAACTTAAAAAGATAAAGTTTTCTGAAATGTCCCCAATATTTATAAACAGAGAAGTAGAGGTTGATGAAGTTCCCACACACATGTTAAAATATTTAAAAGATACTGGGCGAACAAGGAAGGAGATGGAAAAAAATTGGTGGGATCTATGACAGCCACTAAAGTATTGCTGTACGCGCCACTGTTGAAATGGTATGTAAAACACGGCCTAGAAATAACTGGAGTTCATCGTGTTATAGATTATATTAGCGGAAAACCATTCGAATGGTTCGCAAAAGAAGTTACAGCCGCAAGACGAACGGGTGATGTAGAACCAAATAAGAAACCAGTAGCCGACATAATGAAATTATTAGGAAACTCGTGTTGTGGAAAAATGATAGAGGCAACGGAGAGACATTTAAATACGACATATACACAAAACGAAACCTGTGTTGACAAAGCATTAAGATCCGCGTATTTTGATGATTTGGAAGAGATAGGAGATGCGTACGAAATATCTTCAAGAAAACCCAGGTGTGCGGTAAAGAGACCATTCCATTGTGGAATAGCGGTTTATCAACTAGCTAAATTGATAATGTTGGAATTTTACTACGAATTTCTTGACAAATACTTAAAAAGAGAAGACTTTGAATTAATACAGATGGATACGGATAGTATGTATATAGGAGTTAGTGGAAAAACGATAGAGGAATTGATTAGACCTAACTTACTAGACGGGTTTGAAAAAGAAAAAAAGAAATGGTTGGCTTGGGATAAATGGAGCGAAAGAGAGCCCGGACTTTTCAAAATGGAATTTAGCGGAGATAGGGCGATAGCGTTATCTAGTAAGTGTTATTTTGTAGAAAAATTTAATTCTATTAATAAAAACTCTGCGAAAGGAATGTCCAAGAGAACTAACAATTTAAATTGGGATAGATATAAACGAGTACTAACCGAAACTACAGAAGATGGAAAACACATTATAGATGTAGCACAAAATAGGGATTTAAAATGAAAGACGGTGTTATGAAAACGTACTGTCAACAAAAATTAGGACTCTCGGCATACTACGATAAAAGACGTGTGTTACCAGACGGAATACATACAGAACCTCTCTAATGATTTATTTAATAATTTTGAAAAAAATTATGAAAATTAACAATCTAAAGACTCTGATGATCCGGGGGTAGCTGGGTGTCAGAAGGCACCGCGAGAAGTTCTTCGCGAACAAACCCTCGAGATGGCCCATCATTCCAATAGTAGAGCACGGGCTCATCGGGCTTGGTAATAGATCGATCTAGATGATATACATTGAGAGACCACACGGGATCAGTCGCGCGGCGGCTGCCACCTTCGAGCTCTCCCGGTTGATAGAGGTACCGGACATCAATATCTGATGGAAGCCGTTGCTCCTCTAAACCAACGGGTCGCCCGCGCGAGACGGCAGAGGGCTCGCTCGTCACCCTTTTAAACTTGATGGCATCTACGGGCTTCTTACCTATCAATCTGGTCACCTCTCCGTTCAGTGCGGAGACCACGGCGGGCAGTCTGGCCACCCACTCGGTCGATCGCGAATGAGGGTCTACAAGTTCTTTAGCGTATTGGTGTCCGAACAGTCTCTCAGCCAGGGTTCGATTGAAGCGTTCCACGATCCCCTGGTCCCGGTGGATGTTGACGCGGCCGCGTCTGATAGAAACTTCGTGCTTAGACAATAGATGAGAGACCGCGCCCATGAACTCGCGGCCGGGATCGACCTGGAGAAGATTCGGCCATTTGAGAGGACTCCTCTTATATATTCGGGAGAGAGCCTCGGCCACCTCCTTAGACTCTTTAGTGGCCAACGGCTCAGCCCCCTTATAACGACTCGCTACGTCAACGACTGTCAGCGCGTACTTGTACGTCTTACGACCGACGCGATCGTGAGGGAGAAACAGGAGATCCGCTTGGTGAACTTGGTTCGGTACCGGCACGTCGAATTTTCGGGCGCGGAATATTGTGAGGCGCGGGTAAATAGATCTGCCAGATGGCCTGCTTCTTGAGCCATTCCTTGACAGCGTTTTCTGAAACCTTGGTCGCCGCCGCGAGGTTCTTGATGGCAGCGAGTCCCTTCCAGTAGCCGCGGGGGCTATAGTACGTGTTCGCTAGCTTGCGCGTTAGGCGAACCGATAGTTTGGTATTAAGTTTGCGCGTGTTCATCGTATGCGATGTATTCTAATATATCTGACAATCTCCAACATGCCCTCGCCAGATCGTCCGGTAACTGCGTCGATAATAATAAACCTTTGTTGGAAGTACAATCGCGATTGGGGGTTAAGTTCTGAAGGAAATTGGGAAAATCTAATCCCCCAGGATTGGTGGAGGAATATAACATCCGCTTTGCGAAAAGGGTGGCCGCTTTTTCGTCCTCCCGCCACGTCTCGAGAGAATCTCGGGCCAGACGAATCATACCCTTTGCACCAGCTATGCGGTGTTTAAGGGCAGTGTAGCCTACATCAATCATAGCAAAATAAAGTTCGTCAACTGACATCGTTCTATATATATATATTTATAATTAATTTAAAATAATTAATTTAAAATCTCGATTGAATATAGTAGCCGACGAGACCCACCACACCCATTCCCACGACGATGAACGCGATCTCGCGGTCTTTTTGGGCCTCTGACGGTACATAGAAATCTGAAAGTTGGGGCTCGCGATCCAGCGGCGCGAGACTTTTCTGCGGATATGCCAGCGCGTACTCGCGGTTGGCTTCTTCAACGTTCTGAAAAGTTTGTGCGGCGTGATTTTCGCGGCGAAGCTCTTCATTGACCCAGTCAAGATGGGCGGTTCGTTTTTCCGACCACGCTTCCTTTGCGCTATTGAATTGTTCTACAGCTAAATCGTGACGCGTACTCTCCTCATCCGCGTTCGAGTTTTGTAGTTTAGAGAATAGAAAGTTGCTGCCGGTGAACGCAAATGCGTTTAAGAGCGCACCACCTATCATCATTGCGATTGAAGCCATTTATTTCCATATATTAACTGGTAGAATTCCAGCTTTAACTAGATAATCTCGGGTCCAAACTGCGGCCGCTACATCTAAGGTCGCGAGCCCTACGTCTCTCACAGTAAAGTCCAATTTGGGAGCGGATCCCTCCTAGGGCCATCTTTGATAGTCGAGCATACCCGATACTGAAACCTGATATCACCACGGCGTGATAAAGCGCATTCACTAACATTTTACCGTCTTGTTCAGCCATTATTGCATATAAAAGGGGTCGCGATCAATGTTTAAATGGGCGCATCCAATCGCGATTGGTGTTTCGTAACTTTCTTCTGAACACTGGCTGGTTGTTTTTTCGATAATATGGGGTATTTCCACACGCACAGGGCACCAACAACTGCCAGACCACCACCAACAACAACCCAACGCCAATTCACGAATTTGGGTGACAAATTCAAAGAATTTGGGTGTGCTTCCAATTCGTGATTGGGGGTGTACACAACTCTGTCTTCAGATGTTTTGCTGTCTCCGTCCCCGATTGCAACCCCAATCTCGATTGGAGTTTAGCCTCTCGAAGCTCGGCGAGTATTTTATCTTGTTTAACTTTTCGGGTGGCAGCCGCCGCCCGCCCAGCTGCCTGTCTTTTGGGATTTTTTATATGCGGTATGTCATCCAGTGGCGGAGTAACACTCGGGTTCGATTGGGTTGGAGCAATCGGGTTCAACTCGGTCACTCTCGCGGGTGTGTCTTGTGTCATCATTTATAATATTAGGGCTTATAGTTCGTGGGCATATATATCCAAATTGACAGTGTTTACCCGTGGTCAACGCGGTTGTCAGCGGAGCTAAGTACATTCCAAACTTGTGATAAATTGAGCAACAGGCTGTTCTAAGAGTGTGACCTATAAAAGGGTCAGTCTCTAGATCGTCAATCAATCCCGCGGTGTTTGGTATAGGGAGAAGTATACTAACGGCGGTTGCGTACAAATGAATAGCCGCCGATCCGAGAGTTTTTGTCATCTCCGCTCCCAATTTGGATTCGTATCGCGCATACATTTTATCGATCTCCGCATCTGACATCTTATCCACCTGAAAAACTGAGAGACGCCTACCGAGATAATGCTCCGATTGTCCCCCAGCAACCAGCGCAGCTAGCCGCTCTCGTCGCGCCGCATTTTCATTTTCATTCGGAGTCATTGCACTCAACCCAATACCAACCGCCGTTGGAGTTGATTCCGATTGCTCTGTCGGATCATTAATCTATGTTGGCAGTCGGAGTTGAGTTTCTTCTATTAGCTGATCGAGAAGTTCGTCGCAGTTTCATTTTTCTTAAAATTAATTTAACTATTCTAACAAGTCTCATCACTTTAACATATTGGCAAGCGCACCACCCGATACTTATGATCACCATTATGCTCGCAAAAAGCTCGCAGCGAAGCACCAAATTGTTAACATTGTTAAGCATTTGTTCATTTGTTTTAAGCATTTGTTCAGCCAATGGTTCAGCATTTGTAAGCATTGTTCAGAATTGTTCAGCATTTGTTCAGTAATTGCTAATTTAATTATAAAAATTAATTGATAACTACGTAAGCAGTTGGTTGATCAGTCTTTAGCAAAAAGCTTGGCGTGCTTAGTTTCCGAAAGCATCTGTCGAACCTCCAGGCGCTCCTCGCGCGTTGGGATAACGTCATTCTCTCGAAGACAGTCATCGAATGAGTCTCGGTCCTTGCAGTGAAAGAGGGCGACCCATTTCGTTTGCTCGCGCAGATCCTTGAGGACGGCGTTGTACTTTTGAGTGGATATCCATACGCTTTGCCTAGCATGGCGGCCAGAAAATGCGAGCTCGGAGAGCATGTCCTTCTTTTTGGTCATCGCCGCCTTGGCCGAGCAATCGTCAATCACGTATAGGGTGGGCTCACCCTGGAATCTTTGGTATAAACCACGCAACCAATCGTGAAGCCTATCACCGGGGTCAATAACGTATACCTCAGGGTCGGTCCATATCCACGTTCGCCGCTGATAAGTATCGTTGTGCCGCACAGTGGGACACAGGATCACAATGTGACGAAAGGCATCGCGGTAGGACTCCTCGAGCAAGTCGAGGATGAAAACCGTTTTTCCACATCCTGTCTGCCCACATATTATGGCAGAGTGGGCATCTCCAATCGTGAATTGGTATTGATTGCTAATTTTCTTAATTAATTCTTTAGAATTATCAAATTTATTAATTAATAAATCGTTAGAATGATTGCTAATTTTCTTAATTAATTCATTAGAATTATCAAATTTATTAATTAATAAATCGTTAGATGATTTTTTTATTAAATCAATAGAGTGCTGAGACGTATCGGCCATCTTCGATGTTGAGTTGTACGTCTGTAATTATATATAAGTACACGTTCAATGGCCCGGCTCCGTCCGCCTCTTTGGTTATCTGGATCGTCACACCCTCGCTAGCGTTCTCAACTTGGCGTCCGCTGCCGTGTATTTGGTCGTCGTCGCTGGCTCGCATGTCTAGCCATAACGCGTATTTGGTATTCAGGAACTCCGCGAGGGAGACGGCCGAGAGATGCAGGTCTTTGGCAACCGCTGCAACCTCCGGAGAGCGCATAGAGCCGGCAGCAAACTGCTTTCTTACTTCGTCCCACTGCTGGTGCGCGCGAAGACCCGCGCTGTAGAGTTGATTGGGAACTCCCTCGATCGTCACCTCTACCTTCGTGATTTGGGGTTATAGAATTTGTCGGTTTTTCTAGCACCGAACGCGAACCGAGCATCCTCGAACAACATCATTATACCTTTCATCGAGCAAGCGGGTACGTTGACGTTAATATTCCACAATGTGTCGCCTTTGTCTTTCGTCATCTTGCGATGGCGAAGAACTCGGTCGTAAAGTATGGCAACGCGCCCGGCGTACTGGGTTTCTGATCAATCGCGCGAGTTCGGGCATCGTGACCATGTCGTACTCCAGCGAAACATTATCGATCGTATACGTCGATAACAGGTCCGCTGGTTATGAGAACTCGGCCGTAGTCGTTGAACGTTAGTTCGTATTCGAGGCGGTCAGCCAAAGCGCTCTGATAGTAGGGCATGTGACTCTCCAGCAACTCAAAGTCGAGCGGGATGTAGAGCGGTTGCCGTAGCGCCCGCGACCGCATTGTCACTCGCGTTGTTATCTACCTTGTTACCAGCCCCGATTCTAAGTTTGGTTACGTTCTTATTTTTGCTGGTGTCAATACCCTGATAGACAGCGTTTTCGCGCTCTTGCGCCGTCTTCCATAGGTCCTGATAACAATGGTAGACGTCGCTGTCGTCGATCGACATCACCTCATTACCAGAAATCTTTATCATGGTCTTCTTGACGATGGCGCGACCAAGGTTCTGAACGACGGTTCGGTCCTCGTCCGTCGACGTCAGCGAATAGTGAAAGCGAGGCGAACAGTACCCGGCACAATGACGTCGTTAGCTCCGAGGTTGGGGAAGCGGACCAAGAGCTGCTGGTTCTGGTCGATCGTCGATGGGTTGTTCGTAATAACGACACTCTGTCTCACGCCTTTTGCCCCGAGGGGCTCACGCAGTCTGCGGTATGGATTGAGTTTGCGACCGTATTGACTCGAAGACATAATTTAGTGAAACTATATTATAAACCTTATGGTTTTGTCTTTAATACATAATTAATTTTAAGAAATTAATATGGCTGATTACGATATTGACATGGA
Organism: Conchocele bisecta; assembly: GCA_029237695.1. Taxonomy (NCBI): domain Eukaryota; kingdom Metazoa; phylum Mollusca; class Bivalvia; order Lucinida; family Thyasiridae; genus Conchocele; species Conchocele bisecta. The sequence goes on along the minus strand of CM055265.1, from coordinate 3,087,745 downwards.
TGAAATCGGCAGAGACTATTACATCGATGCGGATGAGGATGATTATGACATAGATGATTATAATGACGAAACACCCTTGATACAACCTCCAGTTCCAATCCAATCGGGGGAATTAGGTGGCGCTACCGGCAGCGTTGGTCAAAGTCGGGAATTACTCGAGGGAGCTGTAGACGACTACTACAACGGTTGGCAGAAAAAGGTGTGGTCCCATCTGTCGGTCGCGACTACTCCAAGTTCGAATTGAATCTGAACGGTAGATTGCGACTAAAAGCGGCACCAAATCTCCCAATAGTCAACATGAAGAACGGAAAACCCCTATCGCTAAACACCGTTGCAGGAAACCGGGGCGGTGGCGAAATCATAAAGAGCGAACTAGGATTCCCAGATTGGAAGAGGGGTAAAACAATTATGCCTACCCGATCTGTAGAGGCCCTACAGTCTACCGACGAAACGATGGCGAAAACGGCCTCCGCGATAGAAACGGTCGCGCTCAGCGATGTCCCTCGAGTAGCCACCGACGCTATTAACACGATGGAGACCACGTTCAGCGTCCAATCGCAATTGGGGGAAATACTCAACGATGACCCACCGTTACCTCTTCGCGAACTCCGGGGCCTCGATAAGGCTCTACAAACGGTCCGGGGCGAACTGGTCCTTAACCTCGCCAAACTCTCGTCGCTGGATGAACATACGCGCTAGAAGAAAGAAAACTGGAGGAAGCTGGTGGTGATAGAGAATCTACCGAGCGGATCAACAAACGCTTGCGGTGTTGTTGCGGGATGAAAGAGCAGCTCGTTTGGAGGCTGCCTCGACTAACCGTGAGACACTCCGCACCCAAATAAGTCGGATCCGCGAAACAATCTCGAGGGTACTGCGCGAGGAGACGATACTCGGTGAGCGTACGACAATCGGTGAGCGTCTTCGCACTCTATTCAGAGAACAGGGCATCACGATAGCAAGCATCCTCGTTGCTATCAGCATGACTATATCGACCATAGTTCTAGCTTTCACTGGTGGTGCGGCGCCACCACCCGCGCCAGCACCCACACCACCACCACCCGCGCCATCAGGCGGAGCCAAGGAGTGGGTAAAAAAACAACTAAAAGCCCTCGCCAGTCTCCTGGCTAAATTAGCCGAAAAGGCGGCTGCCGCACTACCTGGACTGATCGGAAGTATCGTTTCTTACTTGCTATCTATATTATCAAAAACGGCCGGATGGCTAGCCAAAAATACTTGGGCTTTAATCGTGGCAATCGCCTGTCTCCTACTATTCTTCGCCAGAGAGTTCCTAAAACCAAAGCGCAAATAATCCGATCGCCACGAGGGCGACGACGAGCGCTAATTTCTCCTCCTCGTGTGTTGTGCTTCCAATTTCACCCAATCTGTGATTGATTGGTGTTTCTCCAATCGCGATTGGTCTGTTGATGGAACTCGATGGTGCATCCAATTTACGAATTGGGGGTACTGGGTTCGATTGTGTTGAGGGATGTGTATCCATTTGTGTTTTGGGCGTTTTATGAAATCGGTTCCCTCAACACTGTTGAACCCGATCGTGTTGGGGGTGCGCTTGATGATATCCGTGTTCACGTTACCGTTGTGACCGATTTTTTGATTGGCGGTGGCGATTACGATCTGATTATTGTAACCATCAACCGGGTCGTCTCGTAGTATCATATTGCTCGGCGCCATATAAAGACCTATTCCAAATACATAGTCCACTGGGGTGCTGTCAGTCTGCAAAACGTCTTGATAATTCTGGATCGCCTTCTCCAGGTCCACCTTAGCTCAGATGGCGTCCTCTACAAGTGCCAAGAATTGTTTTTGTGCATCAAACGCTGTTCCTGTACCCAGTATAGAACTGCGAGTTTGCTTCTGTGCGCCGAGGATGGCCCAGACGTACGTGCGAATAGATTCGTTGACGCGAGTAACCCCGGCCTGCGTGAACCCTAGACCCTTATCTAACATAAATGTGGTCCACGCGTTCTGAACCTCAGCAGCCTGCTGTATGTAATCTACGTGAGCCAGTTTCCAAGGTAACATTTTACAAGAAAACACGCCACAGTGCCGACCTCCAGACACTTCTGGCCCGAAAGTCATAGTCGCGGGGTCAAAATTCCCGGCGTTCCGACTGATGATGTGGTCACCGGAGTAATCGTGTCTAAAATCAGTCTGCGTCCAATTCCCGGACTGGCCCCGAATGAGAACGTCCCCGAGGCCGGTGGTGGTAGGAAATGCTTTCTGCCTCCAGTCCGCGTCTTTTGAAACGTTAAATTCGTTACACAATCTTTCAAACGCCATACGGTCGTATGCGTTGGAAATGGGATCCCAGGCGTCGTCTTGAGGTAGAGAAATACCTAGTTCTTTGAGAATCCTCCTAATAGTATAATACGTGTGAAAGTTGTAGACACTTCGGAGCATGACATTCTTGGATGTCAGATGGTCTTTATGTGAAACTCCACACCCGGATGTTGCGCACCATACAGCAAAATTTAGCTGGTTCTGCCAAAACTGCATCGGTGTGGCTTTCCACCCGTTTACCGACTCCATCGTAGTAATCTTGGGCAGCCTATATTTCTCAAACGTGTTACGGAAATTGGTGGCAAAGCCACTGTCCGGTCTAACCGTTACGGTTGGGTGTACAAGGTTAACAACGTCTTTTTGCGTGTATTTACCACCGACCGCGTACTTTGCATTAGAGTTAAAGCTAAATGCTTTTGTATCCATTGAAAGATATTATTATGTTTGCTACTATCACTAATGTTCAAAAAGGGAGTTGTGAACTTCAAAAGTTAATAGACAACTGCTGCGGACAACGCCGGGTAGGCCTTAGATCAATCACCTTCACGGTTGGATGGCAGAATGTGGGGAAGAGCGAAGGGTTTTACTATGTGAAGGATGGACAACAATTAGGTGTAAAGCTGCCTCACGGACTGTGGGGAATAAGACAGCTCAAAGATTTTGTCAACTCAGAGCTTGACGGTATAATCAACCTCACAGTATCGAATGCTACCGGGCTTGCAACAATGACCATCAGAACTGATAATGAGGTAGTGGTCTCCCCGGAGTTGGGTATTCAACTCGGTTTTAGAGAGACATACTCCTCAAACAAAGGAGTGTTTACCCCGGGTGAGTACGTCGGTGATAACCCGGTGGACTTCGCCTTCACGAAAACTCTCAGGGTACACCTGGATCGGGTGAACACATCGTACCACACGGTAGACGGATCCCCCAGCACATTACTGAAAACTGTGCCCGCCAGCGACTGTTTCTATGGCAAGACTGTGACCTTAGACTTCCCACACCCCGAGATGAAAGTTTTGGAATCGGGACATATCCACGAATTTACGGTCTCTATTCTCGATGATCAAGCGAGAAATTTGAATAACTATTACCCGATTTCGGTAGTTCTCGAAATTTCCAATTGAGTATAGGTGCCCAATATTATAATTAAAAAATTAAGAATGAGTATATACGGACCAGGTAGTTCTTCCGATTGGGTGACAAATTCAAAGAATTTGGAACCGACAGAAGGGGGATTCATCCCGACAGAGGGCGACTTTTTAACTACCCAAAAAACAAAGGCCTTGATCAATAGAACTATATCGAGGGCCACGGACGAGATTCACAAGAGTCTACTGTCACAACTTAGAGAATATGCCCTGGCTGTGAATACACAAAGTCGTGAAGAAACGCATACGGAACTAAACGAACTAGGTGAAAAAATAACCAAAAAATTTCGAAAAGAGGCCCGGTTGGGGATTGATAAAGCCCGAGAAGACCGCCAGGTTGACATTACGGCGGTTTATGATGCGTTGCGCTTAGAAGACTCTCTCAGCAAAGAAGCTACACTTGCTGAATTAGACGGGAAAATAATCGATTTTCGAAAAGAGGCCACGTCGGGTATTGAGAAAGCACGAGAAGACCACCAGGCGGACCTTACGAAGGCTTATGAGGTGTTGCGCTCAGAAGACTCTCTCATCAGAGAAGCGGCACTTACTGAACTAGATAAAAAAATAACCAAATTTCGAAAAGAGACCCGGTCGGGTATTGATAAAGTCCGAGAAGACCACCAGTCAAACCTTGAGGAGGCCATTGCGGAGGCTTATGATGCGTTGCGCTTAGAGAACTCTCATAGTAAAGAAGCGACACTTACCGAACTAGACGGTAAAATAGCCGAATTTCTGAAAGAGACCAGGTCGGGGGTTGAGGGGGTCCGAGAAGACCACAAAGAGGCCATTGCGGAGGCTTATGGGGCGTTACGCTCAGAGGACTCTCTCAACAGAGAAGCGGCACTTACTGACATATACGAAAAAATAACCGAATTTAAAAAAGAGACCCGGTTTGATCTTGATGGAGTCCGAACGGGTATTGAGAAAGCCCGAGAAGACCACCAGGCGGATATTACGGAAGCTTATAGGGTGTTGCTCTTAGAGGACTCTATCAACAGAGAAGCGACACTTACCGAACTAGATGGAAAAATAACCGAATTTCAAAAAGAGGCCCGGTCGGGGGTTGAGAAAGCCCGAGAAGACCACAAGGTAGCCATTGCGAAGGTTTATGAGGTGTTGCGCTCAGAGGACTCTCTCATCAGAGAGGCGGCGGTTGCTGAACTAGATGGAAAAAATAACCGAATTTCAAAAAGAGGCCCGGTCGGGTATTGATAAAGCCTTAGAAGGCCACCAGGCGACCATTACGGAGGCTTATGATGCGTTGCGCTTAGAGGACTCTCTCAGCAGAGAAGCGGCACTTACCGAACTAGATGGAAAAATAACCGAAGTTTCTGATAAACTGAAACATGATCGTATAGCCGCGACCAAAGCTCTTGAGGAGGCCTCTTATGAGATTCGTACTGAGGCATATAACGCAAACAGGGCGCTTGCCGGAATAGTGAAAACAATGAAAACACCAAAACGTGTCATAACAGTTTGGGCTGAGAAGCGGGGCCCATTGGTTGAGGGGCACTATGAATATTCGTTCGGTGCCAAAGCGAGTAATAAATATGGGGATACACTATGACAGCTGCAGGTGAAGTTATCCAAATATGCGTTCTGCTCGGTTTAATGCTAAATGGTAAACCTATGGGCGCGGTCGCGATAAATATTGTAGTAGATGGGGAAGAAGGGGGATTGGAGTCACTAAAATCTCTGGAGATAGTTCGACGATTGTTTCGTTCGCCGGTAATGATCGAATTAGACTTTCCCAAGGTAGTGTTATTAACTTTGTTACGAAAATCGGTGACTCAGAGAGTTCTTCCACTATTGTCTCATTGTTAATTGAACTTATTGTGTAAATACTAATATATTGAAATAAATTTGTAAAATTTAAATATGAACGAATCAACGCTTCCAATTGTCAATACCACTCCATCAACACTGTGTACAATTAACGAAAGAAGTTCAGATTTTAGGTTGAATAATATCGTCGCTATGCAGGATATTTTAGTTAGAGAATATACAAATAGAAAAAGAAACGCTACAAAATATAGGCGCGCGGTGAACATGGCTGAAGTATCTAGCACGGCTCTGGCGAGTGTTTCTGTGTTGTGTGGGGCGGGGAAAGCTGCAACTATATCCACCATTATAACGGTTCCCGTAGCGGGGATTTTATGTGCGGTGTCGGCCGTTTCTGGGTTGTTGTGTATGGTAATTAGGGCGTCGGGTGGAAAACTCGAGAAAAAATGTAGAAAACATGATAGAATATCCGTTCTCGCCAGGTCTAAGAAAAATAGCATCGACGTTATGGTGTCCAAAGCGTTGGCCGATAAGAAAATATCAAATTTAGAGTTTGAATCCGTGATGGAAGAAATGCGGAGATATGAAAAATTAAAAAATGATATAAGAATCAAGTACACCATGCCCAAGATTGAGTGTACTGATTGGGATAAATTTAGGGAAAAACTTGGAGATAAAGTCGAAAGAAATGTTACAGCACCATTGTGATTTTTTAAAAAATAATTAATTTTAATTATAAAATTAATTAAAATTAATTATATTGTCGCAGTAAACAATTTATTAATTAATTTTAGGAAAATTATTAACAATTTAAAAAGAAAAAAAAGAATTTTTTTTTAGCTTCCACCGAGGCTCTAACCCACGCCAGCAAAACCCTTCTGGGCCCACCTGGCTAGCCACCTTTTTCTGATCTTGTCTGATCTTGTCTTTTGTCTTACTCGTCTCAGTTTGTGGATAGCCGGTGTAATAGCTGCCTGTACAGCACACCCCCATCTATCGGCTGATCTAGGAACCAGTGTCGAAAGTCTAGGCAACCTTGGAAGTGTGTGCACGGAAGCACTGAGCGCTCATTTTTCGTCAAGGGGCGTCCCCCAAGACAAAGTATTGTTGTTAATTTTACATATATGAAGTTAAAACCGTGTTGTGCAATACCAACTATTTACTCGTTTATTTTTATTTGTTTTATATATAACAAGTTCATTTTTTATTTAATAATATAGGTTATAACGTTCTAAATTATTAAAAGTAAAATTAAAAAAAATAAAAAACATGCCAACCAATCACAATGTAAGAAATACTTCCGGAATATCGATAGCGGGTTGTGTAATACACACCCACGTGTGTGTAGTATATATTATAGTGTGTTTATGTTTCATCCCGGAAGACGTAATCGTGTAATCTCTCTATAAAATGGACACTTAATATACGTGTAAGGTAGGACACATAATTTGTGTGTTTATAACACGTGTAAGTGAAACATTGTCGTCTGCTTGGTGTTGTGATTACAATATAAATTTATAAAAGCGATATCGTAGAAATGTACGTTCGTAAACGAATCGTTGGGTTTTAAAATTTTTGTATAATACGCCTTAGTTTCATATCCGATACGCATTATCTGTCTTAATGTTCGTATTTGCCTCTTGTATAGTTGACATAATTGCCGTATAATATTGGAAATGTAACGTTTTTATCGGAGCGTAATAAATTACGCTGGTATTTCATATATTCGATATCGCCTAGTGTTCTCATTTTATAGAATTTATATACAGGATTATATACCCCCGTATTCTTCGTAAACTTCTTCAACACAGTCATTAAAAATTTTCAATTCAAATTGTATTGTATTATCCATTTTCTCTAATAATATTGGTACTCGTTTTTTTTTCTGTTCAATTTCCAATTAGAATTTTCAAATCCATTACAATATGATTGTAGAAACGCATATCCGTAAACGAATCGTTGATTTTAAACGGTTTTATAAAATTAGTTTTATGATGTTCCGGTAGTTGTTCTCCGATCCTATTTAGTCGCTTCGTTTCACGAATTTGATCCTTGTACCGGCGACATAATTGCCGGTATAATATTGTAAATGCAACGCTTTTATCGGAGCGTAATAAATTACGCTGATATTTCATGTATTCGATTCTGCATAATGTTTTCAATTTATAGTAATATTTTTCACCAAAGACATTACAAAATTCCAATTCCCATTCTATTTTATTATCCATTTTGTTATAATATTTTATTATAACCTATGAAATGTATCTGTTCAATTTGGACGTGAAAAACATGATGTATTTATGACACCAATATATACTTTCAAAAGTCAATTACCAATATAATTGGGACTCCCTCTTCTCAAAATTATTTTCTCCAAAAATTCATAAATTTGCTGTCGGGAGACCCAATTTTCCTCGTTAACCAATTTTTTGATTTTCGGGGGTGGTGGGGGTATTATAGAGGGTTATAAACGATACCACGGTAGGTGGTATCATTTTGACTCCCTTACTACTACTAAGGCGTGCAGTTCAATCGAGTTTGTGCGGCCGTTGAACGTAATCTTCGAGTCGATTTAAACCATTTAAATCGATAACAAGGGATAAACAAGTGACAACGTTATCAAGGCCAATCTGGGCATGTGCCTGAATACGCATGACGTCAATTCGACTGGTACATTTTGTTGAATACGTTAATTAATGGTCACTTTGTTAAGTAAGATTTTTATTCGACTGGACTGGTGAATGGGATATCCCTTTGCTAAAAATATGTTTCTGCATGCCTAACTAATATCATGACCGTAGCTCCGTGTTAACTAAAAATATCGATAAATATAGGATGATGTTTATTTTTTTTTCTATTTTTTTTTCCTGTTTTTTTTTTTTTCTTCAAATTTTTTTCTACATCAAATTTTATTTCCTATTAACATTTTTTTCGGGGCCCCAATTTTTCTAATAGAATTCAATTTTTTTTCTTGAGAATTTGGTTGGGGAGGAAATCAACACTTCTCTCACTTTTCCCTGAGATTCCGTAACTACTAAAATGTGGACATATATTGAACCCTGATTTGATCGGCTAATAACATCATGCTCTGCATGACTTTTCATTGTTGACTGTTTGAAAGTTGCATTCTTAATATACATGTTATGCCTTATTTCTTACCAAAGCCATATAGAAATTGCATAAAAGCAACATGTGTCAACTTTGATAATGCTTGTAGTATCCCGAAATGGACTGGAAACGCCCGAATGCATGTAAATACGTTTGTTTGGTACCGACAGCCAGCCATATACATTGCTACTTGGCGGAAACAGTAGCCAGTCCGTGTGATACTTGATTTGAAGTAAAGTTGTGTGCAATAACATGTTGATCATGGTCCCTGTACTACAGTGGAACCTCTCTAAACCGGACACCCTGGGAGGTCCCCAGGGTGTCCGGTTTAGAGAGGTTTCACTATAACACTATAAAACATACAGATGACGACCTCAAGACACGCGTATGTACATTTCTATGTGTGCGGTTTAGAGAGGTTCGACTGTACAAATAGAGGCAGAGTGGACTGCGTCGTCGTGGATAAAACATATCAACTTCTTACATACGTACGCAATAATAAAAAGTGGTGAAACTCAAGAATTTGACTTCGAGTTTTGATGGCTTCTCTTCCGAGATGCTAGCAGTATCGCCGTTTTCTTTGGTCTTGTTGGTGCACAGTCTATAAAATAGTGAATATATCATTATTATTAAAATACCAATATCTTTTGATCAATAATAACTTAGTGATGGGTGGGTGATACATATTGTGAATCGTTTTATCCCATGTCATGTCGTTTTCTACATTCCATGTGTTTCGTTTTCTACAATGATTCCAGATGATTTAGAAGCGGTTAAATGTGATTATTAAGTGTTTCTATCTATGATACTGCAGCTATACGTACACGTACAACGGTGTATAACGTTTGTCACAATTTATTTTGAGGTATAACATTATTTAGCTTTTTTTGTATCTGGTTTTTCTTTCTCCAATTGGTTCAGCTACACCTATTTTTATTAACAATCTACGTTTTGCTGCCGACGAACATTTGGCCATTAAACACATTAAATCTAAACAAAAATTAAAAGTAAGTACTTTTTCATCGATAACAAAAAGTCACCCTCCACAAAAAAAAAATGTTTGATGAAATTCCATCAAATATTGATTTTATTACGAAAAAACGATTTTCCTACGGGAATTTAACATGGGGGTCAATTTCCAAAATTTGGAAATTGACTCCGAAACCTGGCGAGATAACTTGAAAATGATGTAACTCAGAACACAAAAGTTACATTTTGAAAATCTTTCCACAAATAAAAAAAATATTTAAAAAAATATATATTTTTAGCCCCCCACGTTAAATTCCCATAGGAAAATCATTTTTTCGCAATAAAATCAATATTTGATGGAATTTGATCAAATAATTCTTTTTTTGGGGAGGGTGAATTTTTTTTTATTGATAAAAAAGTACTTACTTTTAAATATTTTTTAGATTTAATGTGTTTAATAGCCAAATGTTCGTCGGCAGCAAAACGTGGAACAGACAGTATAGTAGTTGATGCATGTATTGCGAACGATCCATTACCATATATTGAGTGAATGTTGTTCTACATGCTCGTTTGCTTTCCTTGGAATACATGCTTACATGTACCTGTATGTGTAACTTAGCATATCATCCTGGCTGTTGTGAGTAAACATTCGACAGTCGTCTGTCGAAGGTTTACTTAAAACAGTTCGGCTGATACACAAACTTACACATGCAGGTCAGTATGTCTTCCGATGAAGGCAAACGAACATGGAGAGCAAAATAAACACTCAGAAGACCGTTGCAAATGAAAGAGAAGTTATTGCGTACCTGAATGGTTCTACAAGTTCGGCGCAGGTGGGCAGTCGTGGGTGGTTGGAGAGGAAGTAGCTGATGATGACGAACAACGTGAACAGGTTGTGGAGACCGCCCAGCGCATACATCGTGATCGTGTACTCCTCCAAGGGAACACGGCCGATCCTCGGCGACGGACTAAACAGTGACGTCACTTATTAGGATATGGATATGATGTTAACCTATGATGTTAACCTATAGATATATTTTGATATCAAGTTTACCAGGCAAGGCTAGGAAAGGCGTAGGAATTCCGAGGCTTGTCGACGAATTCCTACCATTTCCGAGCCAAGCCTGATGAACTTGATATCAACAGACACTAGCCTGCATGGTATTCTATTTATCAGGTATTGTTTTATGCTAGCGGATGGTGAAATATAAAATAGATATCGTTGAATGTACCACACCAAATTTTGATATTAACTTCCTGTCCAATAATAAGTCATAGCACATACTCGGTGAAAGTATTATAATGTAATATCATTATATGTGGTTGTGACTGGAGCAACAAATTGTTTTGGCGCCCAGCTGCGCGCGCACCTTTGTGCGCGCACAGCTGGGCGCCAAAACAATTCGCATGGGGTTTGTGGGAGTTGTGATCAGTGTAGCTCCTGATCAAATAGCACACTCATGTAGCCTGATAGCGATCTATTTTGCTTATCCGAGACATGACGGGTGTTTCATTAATGGAGTGGCTAATAGTGCAGATCCTGATCTGACCGTGCGGATGCACGGGCTGATCCGGATCTACACTGGTAGCATAACCACAGTTCTCCAATCACAGCCAGATATGTGAGTAAGTGGGATACGTTTAAATTCAACATGAATGGCCAGTATAACAGCTATTATAATAAAGCAACATACTCTTTCAGCATTTCCCAAAACGTTTCATTTGTAGCGTTTGTCATGCTTTGTATCCTCGAATAGTCCTCGAGCGATGCCTTGGCATTCCATGTCAGCAGCATCAATATGTTGATGGCAAAGCTCAGGAAGGTCACCAAGTGGTTCCAAATCAGCCTGGCGATTACAGTATATCTCAGAACAATGTACATAAACGATCGACACGTGGATGCTATTTATTGACAAATGTTGCATGTTGGTAATGGAAGTAAATGAGCTAGTATTGGATTTGCAAGATAGTATCATTTGTGCTAAAGGATTACATACGGATGCACGTAGTTATACATTTGTATTTAATTAGCATACACATATTAATAATTCTCCCATCGTTGGTCTTAGCTATTTGCGTTTGAAATGTATTTCCTCAATGAGTATGAAACATATGAATCTCATCACAAAATTTGAGTAAAACATATTTTAAACGGCACCACGAGTCAAACAACTTTATGGTCTTAGTTTTACTCCAAACGATTAAAACGAAACACCATGTGCTACATACCATCCTTTTGTAAACATGATTGCAATTGGGTTGAACAGTATTTTCCTCTGATAGGAGATGTCTTTCATGATGTCACGTGTCCAGTTCATCAGGTCTCTGATCTTGTTGCTCGGCGACGAGCGGTCCACGCTCCATTTCAACTTCTCCTTCACTTCATCGCGAATCAGGATCTACATATATCCAGTATAAATAGTAAATGTGGCGGTGTCGTATATGGGGCTCTGACTGGCGAAATTGGGCTTCTCGGATTTCTAACCAGTGTAGTTCATGATCAAATAGCACACGCAGGTAGCCCGATAACGATATTTATCCCGTCAACACAGTGCGTGTGTGCCGTGAAACACGGTGCAGTGAAACATATTTTGATATCCTGTCAATACGACCTAATTACTGCGTATGAATATGTGCGCTGGCTGGGGTTAAATGTTTTGCGTTTTAAAGCCATTTGTATGTGTTGACGGGATAAATATAATAGTATGTTAGTGCCGTGAATGGGAAAAATATCTGGCGCGCACGGAAACGGGAGGGGCGAGGCTCTAAGCCTTGCCAGATATTTGTTCCCATTCACGGCACTAGCCTACTATTATATATATATCAATGCTAATCTAAACAACAAATAGGACACACTGGCATTTACACAAACACGTGGTGTAAACATACCCTAATTGAAACGTATTTGATTGACTCATTTGAGAGTCAATCAAATACGTTTCAATTAGGGTATGTTTGCACCACGTGTTTGTGTAAACATGCCAACAAAAACGTGTTTGTGTAAACATGCCAATGTGAAACTTAATACAATAGTACATTGTACAATAAATACATATGACACACCTTGTTTTTGACGCGGAAGTTCACCTTCTGTAGATCAATGGCGTTCACGACCTCGATGGACATGCAGTTACGCCGGTAATATTCGAAGGCTTTGTGCTGCTCCGCACTGATGGTCATTCCTGCAAACGAAGTCGACACACCCCGTTATTGCGGTCACGTCTTTCATCTAGATTTAGCAGACCTAATATTTAGATTGATGGCTTATACTTGTGATCCGTCGAAAATTGTGATTGTGCAGGGTCAGATCTAGAGGGGGGGGGGGGGGGGGGGGGTTGCCGTAAAACACAGGAAAGTGAATTTCGAAGAGCTCGAACTCTTGCAATTACTACCGTACCGTCCGTAGCTACCTTCGCAACTAGACACCCCCCCCCCGTTCCCCAAATGCTGGATCCGCCCCAGTTGTGACTGCAGAAATGGGACTTATGGATTTGTGAACTGTGTAGATCATGATCAGATACATTTATTACACCCATACATCTTTATAACGATCTGCGTTGCTTGCCATGTCACATTTTCGGTAAATGACGTCGAAAGTTGACGAACTTGTCATACAAATGTGAAACTCTATTCTGTAGTTGCTCTGAACAGTTCATCATCTATTGGCGTCATTTAACCCTTTGAACCCGAAATCCCGCTATAGCGGTTTATGCAAAAAGTGCAGATCCAGATGAGCCGGCTCGTAACGAGCCGTCTCATCAGGATCTGCACTTTTTGAAAGTAATATTAATATTTCTTAGAACAAAAACACCCCCTTTTCATAAATGGAAGAATCTGAAAATCATTTTGTGACCATTGGATTGGTCGGAACATTAGCATATCACAGTCCATTCCAGTTCCTTAGGGGTGAAAGGGTTAAGGAAACTATCCTAAATGGTGTAAATACTTTTCATAATACATGTATATCGCATGTCTTCTTACATGTAGGTACAAACTCACATGGCTTGTCTCAAATTTAACCCTTTCACCCCTGAGTAACTGGAATGGATTTTGATATGTTAATTTTACAACGAATCCAACCATCCCAAAATGGTTTTCTGACGAGTCCATTTATGAAAAGGGTGTTTTTGTTGTAAAAAATATGAAAATTGCTTGCAAAAAGTGCAGATCCTGATGAGACAGGTCGTTACGAGCCGGCTCATCTGGATCTGCGCTGTTTTCATACACCGCTACAGCGGGCTTTCGGGTTCAAAGGGTTAATGGTGATATCAGTTGTTAATTCGAACAACCACGTATAACGTACTTTCCGTTAGGTTTGGGTCTATGTCCAGCATTCGGGCCAGTATCAGGTAAAAACTGAAGCCAACAGTCATTAGCGATTCCCTCAGTGCATTCCTCTTTGGTCCTTTCTGAAAGAATGAAATCCATAAATGTGCAAAGTCAGTGTGATTTTACGTTTCACATAAGGCCATGCCAATTTTTTTCTCTGTTAAGCGTCCACCCAGATGTTCAAAACCTACCTACGTATCCGGTAAAAACAATCAAAGCCTTGAAAAAACAGAGGTAAATTTATGTTAAAAATGTCCTCAACCCTTTGCAGTTTGCAAAGGGTTGAGGAAGTTTTTAACATGAATTTAAATTGCCGCCAGCAAACTTAAAAAATGAGAAGAAAATACACTTTTTCAAATAACATACACAGTGTGTTTGTTTGTTTAATGAACCATTCTCAAAACCTACTCACACGCGGACGCTTAACAGAGTACGAATTTGATACGGCCTAATATTCAAATATACAAGAAGTTAAGGATAATCTGGAGTACGAAAATGTTTTTTTTCCTGTGAGTATCATGTTGTCTATTGTAAACACTTATCAAGAAATTAAAACAGCTGTAGTATAAATGGAGTATTTTCACACACATATTAGTTTTCCACTGTTTGTTATCTTCAAAGCTTCTTCAAATTATGAAATAGTAACAAGTATCCTTATAGTATTTATTACTATTATTCAGGTAAAAATTCAGTATAATAATTCAGCATATTTTAATCATTAAATATATGCAGTGGTTAGTTATATATGAAATAATGCATTTTGGGAAAAATAAATGATTACTCTCTCAAAGTATACTTTGCTAGATAAGTATACTTTGCAATGTTGGTGAAATAGGCTACAAGTGGGTGGGGTAATGGGATTTTTAACGGGCATTGTTGTGTGTGTCACATGTCCGAGTCTTCCACCTCTGGTCTTACCACGACGCCCTGTATCAAGCTGCCTCCAATGGACGCTATGGACTTGGCCGACTTCAGGTAACTGCCCCCACCCACCAGCTCTTCCAGCTTCGGTTTCTCTGACTGATGCATCTCGTAGCACTGCGTCATGTATCTGTATATCGCCTCCTTGTCCAGCGTGTCTTTTACTTCCTACCGTAAAACATGTTAATTTAGTCTATGATGAAGGACCTGAATTTTGACCAATCGGTACCACTCAAAGGGACAAACCGGGACATATAATTGTGACTTAATGAACATCTCTCGTTCATATTTCTGTATGATAGCAGTTTGAAAGTGGTAGCTTACCCTTGACATTTTGACATTGAACACCTGCACCTATTACACATACAAGCGATAAGAAATGTCAACAAGTTCGTTTCAATTATCAGATTACATGTACTACTCGAAATATAACCACACTTGAAAATATAGATCATAACAATGATAAATGATGATAGACAAATGTGATATTAACACATGGAGTGACAAATACTTCTTGGAAATTGTTGTTACTGGCCGTTCCAAGACGGGATCTTGTATTATGTGGCGTTTTTATTTCTAATTAATGCTGTTTGCATTATAACAGGGCTCCAGATAAGCTGCGTATTTGCGTAAATACCCAATTACCAGATGGCCGCGGCCCGCATGTCGAGCCCGCCGAGGCATTTGATGGTCTCAGAGTGTATTTATTTGAAGTTTGATGCCCAATAAGCATACAAAGTTTGAAGCAAATGTGACAGAGCTAGTAGTTATGTGAAAACTTTAACGCAAATTTTGACAGAAACTTTAACGCAAACTTCTAATTCATTTGACCTTGACATAGGGACACAGGGACCGCATGAGTGGGACACATAATGAATATATAGATGATGACTAATAAGTATATGAAGTTTCAAATCAATGTGTCTTAGGACTGCAGAGATATAAGGTATTTAAAAACTTTAAAGTAGATTTTGGAACGCAAACTTCTAAGTCATTTGACCTTGACCTTGGACACAGGGGCCGCATGAGTGGGATACAGCATGAATATATGGATGATGACTAATAAGCATATGAAGTTTCAAGTCAATGTGACTTACGACTGCAGAGATATAAGGTATTTAAAAACTTTAACGTAGATTTTGGAACGCAAACTTCTAAGTCATTTGACCTTGACCTTGGGCACAGGGGCCGCATGAGTGGGATACAGCATGAATATATGGATGATGACTAATAAGCATATGAAGTTTCAAGTCAATGTGACTTAGGACTGCAGATATATAAGGTATTTAAAAACTTTAACGCAGATTTCGGACAGACGGGCGGACGGACGCACGGACGCACGGACGCACGGACACCCGGACGTCATTGTGATCACTATGTCTCGCTTTCCGCAAGCGGGCTCGACAAAAATTGCCAAAAACCCAATTGAAATCAGTAGTAGTGAGTATCAAAAAGCAATGAAAAATGTGTGGCATCTTTATTATGCTACAGAAAACAATAAACAGACCACAAATATAGCAGATTTTCTTATTTTTCCATGAAAATACATCTTGGTATTTCATTAGAATTGTCTCCAATGAGACAATTCTAATGAAATACCAAGATGTGTTTTCATTTAGAAGCAAACTATTCAATAAGTGCGGTCTGCTGATGTGTAAACGGTAGTGTGATTCTATTTGACACAATTAAAATTTTGAAATACCCAATTGCTTCAGAAATGAATGAGTGACAATACTCAATTACTAATTCCTTATCTGGAGCCCTGAATTATATATATTAGAAAACGTACACATACCAATATCGTTTAACTATTAGGTAGCTATATAGCTCAATATCATCAATCTGTATTTATTTTTAAAAGTCAACATGTCTTTTAAATATCGATATTTAAAGCTACTTAGTGTTTAAAGGGTTCATACACACTAAAACTGGTGAATATGTATTCATTCAATTAAACATATTACAGCTATTTCTTTCAATTAAGTCCCCGTGTGTTTTTTTTGGGACATCCTGTAGTCCGAAAGACACGATACGATATCGACAACTGAATCAGTTATCGATATGCACTTAAGTATTACCCGGATCCATCAGTTGGGAGGGTTGTAACAAATTTGCAATAAAATATTATTAACCCTTAGAATGCGGGAACCAAAAATAGTGATCTGCTGTTAATTCATATTTTGTCATTTTCTCTCAGTAAAAACATGGTTTGGCAGCATTTTAGAATCATTTCCATTGAAAATGATTCTAAAGTGCTGCCAAACCAAGTTTTTGATGAGAAAAATGGAAAAATAAAAAATATTCAGCAGACGACACACATTAATTCAGCATTGTAAGGGTTAAACTGAAGTATTACCCTGGCAACTTGTGACGCCCCTGGGCCATTCTCCTCAATCAGCGACAATATAAACGTGGCGATGATTTCCCTCAATTCCAGGACCTGTCAAAGTAAAGTATATTATTGGTTGCCCTATTTTCTCAACCAATGAAAGTAGAGTATTTCGTCTCAGTTAATCGCATAGTACGACGCTTTCGCCAATATCTATTAAATTAATCATTAAATGTTGCAATAGTGGAAAGTTATATTTATACCAACAGGCCCCGTCTCGTTGACTCAATTTCCTGTGACGCGCACCGTGTGTACGATCGATTCAGTGTCAAATTGCCAATCACGTAATAGTATCGTGAATACAAGAATATGGACATCGCTCCATTTTAATAGACATGTGCCCCCCGATGGGGCGGGGCAACCAGTAAGTTAGTTATATTTCATATATTGCAATTTTAAGAAACTAATTTCTTCACTCAGTACGCTCGCTCTAAATTAATTTATTAAAAATGCAATATATGAACTATAACTATTACATACTTATTACACACAGTACATATTACACACGTGACTTGAATTTGCATTGCATTCACTGTGAGTTAGTTTGCACATGTCCAGTGCTAGTAATGGCCCAACTGTATGTGCTGCCGAAGCGTCAGAAGAAACAAGTGGAAAGATACAACTTGGTGTATTGTTACCAGTGTAATTACAGAATGATCTCAATGTACATCATAACTGCATACACACAACAAATATACAGTATAAACTAGATGGCCGCGGCCTGCATGTCGCGCCTTGTGGCGAGGCATGGACACTAAAAAAAAGATATAGTATAACAAAAAACTTAACCAAAAACTTTAACCAAAAAACTTAACCAAAAAACTTCACCAAAAACTTTAACCAAAAAACTTAACCAAAAACTTCAAAGTAATTTGACCTTGACATTGGGCACAGGGGCCGCACGGAAGTGGGGTATAATGAAAATACAGATGATGATAAAAAACACCCATGTGAAGTTCAAGGTAATGGGCAAAGCAGTTGCAGTGATATAGTATAACGAAAAACTTTAACCAAAAAACTTAACCAAAAAACTTAACCAAAAACTTTAACCAAAAACTTAACCAAAAACTTTAACAAAAAAACTTAACCAAAAACTTCAAAGTAATTTGACCTTGACATTGGGCACAGGGGCCGCACGGGAGGGGGGGGGGGGTAGAATAAAAATATAGAAGATGATAAACACCCATGTGAAGTTTCAAGGTAATGGGCAAAGCAGTTGCAGAGATATAGTATAACGAAAAACTTTAACCAAAAACAAACTTAACCAAAAAACTTAACCAAAAACATTAACCAAAAAAATTAACCAAAAAACTTAACCAAAAACTTTAACCAAAGAACTTTAACCAAAGAACTTAACCAAAAACTTTAACCAAAAAACTTAACCAAACAACTTAACCAAAAACTTTAACCGGACACACGTACGTACGTACGCCAAAGTGCCGACTATATCGCGCTTTCCGCAAGCGGGCGCGACAAAAACGTAACCAAAAACTTCAAAGTAATTTGACCTTGACATTGGGCACAGGGGCCGCACGGGAGGGGGGTAGAATGAAAATATAGATGATGATAAACACCCATATGAAGTTTCAAGGTAATGGGCAAAGCAGTTGCAGAGATATAGTATAACGAAAAACTGTAACCAAAAACCTTAACCAAAAAACTTAACCAAAAACTTTAACCAAACAACTTAACCAAAAACTTTAACCAAAAAACTTAACCAAAAATTTCAAAGTAATTTGACCTTGAAATTGGGCACAGGGGCCGCACGGGAGGGGGTAGAATGAAAATATAGATGATGATAAACACCCATGTGAAGTTTCAAGGTAATGGGCAAAGCAGTTGCAGAGATATAGTATAACGAAAAACTTTAACCAAAAAAAAACTTAACCAAAAAACTTAACCAAAAACTTTAACCAAAAAACTTAACCAAAAAACTTAACCAAAAACTTTAACCAAAGAACTTTAACCAAAGAACTTAACCAAAAACTTTAACCAAAAAACTTAACCAAACAACTTAACCAAAAACTTTAGCCGGACACACGTACGTACGTATGTACGTACGCCAAAGTGCCGACTATATCGCGCTTTCCGCAAGCGGGCGCGACAAAAACACTATGTAATAACTCGAGTAACAAATGTGTGCTAATGATATTGCTCCGTTTACTTTGTTATGTTCAAAAGATGTACGTGTGACAATAATGTTATCATCCGCACAGGCTGATCAGGATCTGCGCTGTTCGCCATTCCATCAATCAAACATCCGTCATGCTTCTCACAAGCGCTATAGATCGTGTTCACGCTACATTAGTGTGCTATTTGATCAGGTGCTTCACTGGTCACAACTCAGATAAGCCCCATTTCTGCAGTCACAGCCACATATCACCCTCCCATACTCACCTTCTCGGGCGAGGTGTCGGCTATATCGCCGGCCCTCAGAATGAAGTTAATGTAGTCGATGGCCTTCTTGTCATAGATAACCACTCGGTTTTCTTGATTTCCCTGTGTCACAAAAACACGTATCTGCACCTTGATCGGTAGTTGTTTCAATATACATCATACATATATATATATATATATATATATAGTGCACGGCCCAGATGAGTGCCTGTATCCACAAATGAACGCATGTCTATCGTTTACATTTCGTTTCCAGTTTTAATTAGAAACCGATGTTTTCGTTGGTTTAAACCAAAGAAGACATCGTTTTCTAACTAAAGAAAAAATGAAAACGATGTGAAAATGATACGACACGCGTTGAGAAAAACGACACCACATGCGTTGAAAGAAACGACAGGCGTTACGAGCCGGGAATTTTGTACAACACGATTGTTTTCACTTCGTTTGTTATTCGTTTTGTTTTGTTTTGTTTGGGACCCTTCAACCAATCTTCGCTATAGTTCATATGTGCAAACGTACTCTTTAGTTTAGAATGACTAATTCTAGAGTGGTTTGCTCCTCATTACATAGACGGATATACATGTAACTGTACTGACGCTCGTGAATCATATGGATTAATGCACAGAAATTAATATAGGAATGAATGGCCTTTTTGTGGAATTTATCGGGTATAAACTTGGAAAAGTCGCGGGAATACTGGACGAAGGCCGGAAGGCCTCGTCCAGTATTCCCGCGACTTTTCCAAGTTTATATCCCCGATAAATTCAACAAAAAGGCCATTCATTCCTTATAATTCCAGCATTTGAAATAAATTCATCAAGAAAATGTGTTTATTTTCCGTTTTCTTAAAAATGATTTTAACTGCGCCTGACGGTTACCGAAAGTAGTTCGGCATTGGAGTTTACTGGGACATAAATTTTGGACAGAGACTTGCTACGGACCAATCAAATGTTAGGGAATTGTTTAAATATTTTTGTGCTGGAATTATTGAAATATATCAGCAATTTTCCGATGTAACATGCAACTCAATACTAAATGTTATCCGACCTAGAGAGTAGGCTACCAGCAGTTGTATCTGCGTAGTACCCAACACATCGTATGTATCTACAATTTCCAGTCGAAATGAACGACTATGTGTATTTAAGACGCTTAGTAATAAACAGACGGATTACATTCCGACATGTATACCTTACATGTATTGTGCGAAACAGTGCATAGCGTCAATGCGAATAAGTATAACTTACTTAGAAAACTCGTTCATTGAGCTGAATAGTTGATGCCTAGCAATTAACAGATTACATTCCGACATTTATAGACGGATTAGATTCTGACATGTATAACTTACACGAACTGAGCGATACAATTCAACGCATACATGTAACATATATTGCAATGCGAATGATTATAACTTACTGAGCAGAACTCGTTCAATGAGCTGAAGAGTTGGATGACGAGATCGATGGTGCGGCTGTTGATGCTCGAGTAGACAACGTTCAGGAACTGAGCCGTCTCCCCCACGATGTTGAACGATTTCACATTGTCCGGCTGCTCGCGTAGGTAATTCTAGGATTGAAGATCACGATGGTCAAGTTCACGAACATACCAGCGAACTTGAACAAATCATGTATGAAAACGCTATATGCTACATTGCCAAACAAATACATGATACCATGTACAAACTATGTGACAATCATAATCAAAACAATGGAAATAGGAACTATTACAATACATGTAACACCTGTATTTATAAACGTTGGATACACTCATGACATGTACTAGCAGAATCACGCATCGTACAATGCATATGGATATATGTGATTCTGCATTGCCAACACGGAGGTTCTACCTGCAATCCGGAATGTTGGCCGTCACAGATTCTGGCGAGAACCTTCAATACTAGCTCGATACAGCCGTCGTCCTTATATTCCAGCATATCAGCCACGCTTTCATCCATGTCGGCAAACATCTGTTCCGCGGACTCCTCCTCCTGCAATGCATATGTGGCTGTGAGCAGGGGCGGATCCAGCATTTGGGGAACGGGTGGTTGTCTAGTTGCGAAGGTAACACTTGCAATCTACTCCCGTAGAGTAATTGCAAGAGTTACCGTTGCAACTAGGGGGTTGTCCAGTTTTTGAGCTCTTCGAAATGCACTTTCCTGTGTTTTACGGCATTTACATTCAGACTCCAACTGGTGGTACACTGTGATCTGTGTAAACTCCGTGGCTGAACGGGGGGGGGGGGGGGGTTGCAATCCCGGAACCACCCCCCCCCCCCCCCACCCCCCCCCCCCCCCCCCCCCTCCCCCTCCAGATCAGCTGGATCTACACTGGTCGCACATTTCCCCATTCTCCAATCACAGCACCATATGTGACAAGCCATGTGATTTTGTACCTAAGAAAATGTGCGATTTTTCACGACAAATCGCGTTTTAAAAACCAAACGATATTCGTTTCTATGCATATCGTTGTACAAAACGGTCGTTTTTCTTCGTTTTCTTTTGCTTCCTTTGTGAACCTTCATCAACTCTTCGCTGTAGTTATGCGGATAATGTACATGTATATCATTGCAGACCAGACTAACAGACTCGGACATTACTTTAACCCTGATTAACGGATTTAATTGACAATGCCAAACATTTTTAAACATGTGGAGCACCGCCCATATACCTCCTTTGAATAATAACACGAATTGGCATCGTTAAACGAAGCTAATCACCTCGCTGTCAGCCTTAATAACAAAAAAGGAAAACAACAAGTTGCAACAGTTTTGCCTTACAAACAAGGTGAACATAAGTCCTCGGTGACCTTGACATTTAGCGGTGGAACGTGGGTCATATGCAAAACAAAGCACCATCCCTAGACACACATTGTGGCCAAATATTACCAAATATTATCAGAATCGGTGAAGCGGTTCATGAGTTATTGAAAAATGAGGTGTTACCAACGTACGTACGCACGTACGTACGTACGTACGTACATGGACTAACGCTATACCCCCTTGCCTATCAGCGAGGGGATACTAATCGCTATTGACTCAGGTCACACAATACATGACAACATGAGGTATGTGTAATACGAGTATTTATAAACATGAAATGACACAATTGCTGAACATGTACAAATGTAATATAGTAACAGGTATTATTACTAAGCTAAATTGAGACGGTGGGTACATTACGGAATTGGAGCTGAAATATTTTTGCAAACATGGAATGTAGGCTTATCTAATATATATGTATCATGAATGGATATGCATTTTTGCTTTGGGAGAGTAGTGTAGTTTCAACAAATGATCAGCCCGGTAGACAAATGCTCATATCTTACTTACGCAGTTCATGGTTCGTGTCACAGGAAATACCATCAACAAGACGGGACATCTGATTTAAATATGTATGTGTACGTATTGCAGCATATACTGATTAATCTAATATATATCGACGAAAGCGTCGCGATATGCAATTAATTGAGACGACATGCTGTATTTGCATTGGTCGACAGAGCAGGGCAAATAATAAATGAGCATATATAAAAGTCATATAGAAAACCCGTATATGTAGCCTGAAATGACATTGATATGGCGAATACAAGGTGCATGATCACGTGGTTACAACAACAACGACGTCGCCCACTCCAAAATAAGTATTATTATATATTTTCCTTAATATGCAACGGATTTTGATGAAATATGTCGCAGCAAACGCGTCTTCGTGAGATGCATTTGATGGTCCAGTGAGTTCGGCACAGACGTATGTCGTTTTTGCGAAGAATCGATGTCCGTGTCTCCGACACTGAAATCGATTCTTCGCAAAAACGACATCAGTTAGGGCGAAAATAAAGAGACCACCAAAATTCAGCTTAACAAGACGCGTTTGATGCGCCATTTACATCAAAATCCGTTACGTAATACGGACACTATAAAAGAATACGTACTTTGAATCGGTACTTGTTGTTGGTGTTAGTACCACGTGATCATACACATTGACATATACAAACAAAATATACTACCGTCTACTATGTAGAAATGTTACTACCTTTGTTATAAAACATCATTTTCCCCATGCACATGTTTCTAAGTAGATCAAAATTCTTTTATTGTTAAATAGTTAATAAAGATGTATATATATATATATACCTCAACAACAATATCGACCATTTCAAGGTCCACAATATCCGGTTTAACCTCTGTTTCTGCGGCCTTTTCAGGTGTTGTTGGCTGAAGAAGATTTTCGCTGCTTCTGTCACTGATAAACTCCTTCGACAAACCGTTTGATAACGGCTGTTTGCCTTTCTTTTTCTTCTGTGATGCCTTCTTCTTTCGTTTAGATTTCCTTTTCTTGCTCTCTGAGAGCGGTTCTTTGGCTCTGCTTAATGCTCTCTAACAAAGAAGAAGGAGCCGTGCAACAATATGCATTCATATGACCCATGCCAATCTATGAACATCAGTAGCCGATTACATCAAAATTGCAAAGTATACTTATCTAGCAAAGTATTCTTTGAGGGATTAATCATTTATTTTTCACGAAATGCACTATTTCATATAGAACTAACGACTGCATATATTTGATGATTAAAAGTATACAAAATTATTATACTGAATTTATTACATTATCACAGCCAAAATGGCTGTGATAATGTAATAAATTCAGTATAATAAAACATAATAAATTTATCATTAAATTGAAAATTTCTCCCTCAAAGTACACTTTGCTAGACAAGTATACTTTGCAATGTTGGTGAAATAGGCTACAGTAGCAAAATAACCCATGTTGAGGTGTAATACTTATGTTACATTCTATAATTCATTCATGTAAAGGCGACATTATGTTTCATATTAGAACGCAATAAATCACACTTTTCACATCAGAGTGGGTTAACAGATTATACAGTTTTACTATCAATTACAAATGTATATGGCACGTGCATTTATGATATAATATCGACTGGCTGGAATGCTGAAATGTGCAATAGACGTCTTATAAAATATTTAATAACATAGGAACTACTAAATACAATATACCGCGTACCCATCCCTGCATTTTCTCTTTCTTTAGTCGCAGCTCGTAAGTCTGAATCATCTACAAGAAACAAACAGATGAAAACAGACGGAAAAAGCACTGTACATTACATAGAGAATAGTAGGTTAGTGACGTGAATGGGGAAAATATCTGGCAAGGCTTACGAAACGGGATTCCGTTTCCGTGCCGCGCCAGTTATATGTTTTCCCATTCACGGCACTCACCTACTATTCTATTTATCCCATCAACATCTACAAATAGCTACAAAACGCAATAAAAATAACCACAGCCACCGCACATATTCATACGCAGTGATTAGGTCGTATTGACAGGATGTCAAAAATGTTTCACGGCACCGTGTTTCACGGCTCATACGCACTGTGTTAACGGGATAAATGTTAAATATCAGGTTCGACAAATCCAGCCGTGGGTAAACGTGTGTCGTGGCACTCGGAACTATTTGAACCCCAAGGCCGTAGGCAAACGTTTGCCCCTGGCTGGACATGATCGAACGTTATTGTTACATTTCAAATTATAATGTGACTATTGTTTGATGATATATAAAGGATAATACGACGCACCAGAGCTAGCATATTCATGAATGTTCAATTCAAGTAGTTGTGTATATGTCAGGACAATTGCTATCGTTACGGTAATCGCTGACCATCAGCATGTGACCATCAGAAAAATATACATTGCTTAGTTATTGCATTTGGTTGTTTTTATCACGGACTTGCACAGTTTGTGACACAACCAAACGTTCACTTGGAATGTATATTTTTCTGGTTGCCTCGTTGTGCGATTATCATGGCTCTCATGACATCATAGCAACTTACATTGGTTCAGCGAGTGCCGCATGCGAATTCTATTATATGTCGCAAGAAATATATACACGACCACATTCAATGTGGTCGTGTATATATTTCTTGCGACATATAATAGAACATCTTCTGCATGCTATACACTCATAGGACGAGCTGTGCCAAATCGGCGTATGCTTTTGTATGTATGTCACATTTATAGGTGGATTAATGTGGGAACTATAGCTAGTATTAAGAGTGTTTGTTTGTTTGTTTGTTTGTTTCTTGGGGTTTAACGGCCTATCAACAGCTAGGGTCATTTAAGGCCGGTCAATGGGTTTAGTACTAAATCCCATATATTACCTGTACAAGTACATGTACATGTTCAAGTACATGTAAATATGGGGGAGGGAGGAATCACAAAATCAGAGCTGAATATTTACAATATATAATATATATTCAGTCCTGAAATCAGAATAATCCTGATCTGATGCCAGGTCCTCGCCACACCAGAATCACTTGGCCCCCTCCCAAAAACAGTAGGATCAGTAATAATCTTACTACTTTTATAACGGACAATAACCCAATTCAACTCCCAGGTAACAAAAGAGCCAAATATAAAAAATGTACCTGAGGGCCAAACCAGGCAAATCATGATTCCTATAAGGAGGAACCCCTACCGTTAATTTACACCGTCACGTTCACCCGACCAACCACCCACATTAATGGAGTGAGACCATGCACCCACTGACTTACTTGTAATGCCTTGCGGCCCAGCGCTATGGAGCTTTGGAAGCTGCCGAACGTGGTCATGAAGTCTGCCCGTCTGGCTTCATGTTGAACCAGCAATGCTCTCCTGTAGGATGTGGCAACAGTTAATACCAAACAATCATAACATTTCATGAGATTAAACAAGTTATTAATCAATAAGAATTCATTGAATATTTAAATGAAAGTATTAACAAAAGAAAATGAGTACACTATGTTAATATGTACAGTAATTTTGAACAATTAGTTAAAATAATCAAATTATATATTGTTAAGATTATTAAATACGTATATTACTACAAATTCAAATAAATAAACGTGTTATGTGACACACGTCTTAGATATGTAGAACAGTTACTGATAGTTAATATAATACACTATATGTAGAACAGTTACTGATAGTTAATATAATACACTATATGTAGAACTGTTACTGATAGTTAATATAATACACTATATGTTAAACACAATTCAAAACATGGTTTAAAAGAAACTGATAATTTTGCTGAGAGTAAAACATAGACTCGGAGAATATTCCATCGTACATTTTGAATAGCGGGAAATAAGACACGAGTGTGCGTCGGCTTCCGCGTAAGCAAAGAGTGAGCGACGGACACTCGTGTATTATTTCCACTATTCAAACATGTACGATGGCATATCATATATTTTACACTTCCACGGAGGATATACATGCATATTGTTTTTAGATTGTAAGCAATTAATTGTGATGTGCGCATGAATAGTTAATCATGACGTTGTGTGACGCTAAACGTGGCGTCATGTAAACTTTTTGAAATCCAAATTACGCACTTGTTTCTATGAACTAGATATATTATATTTGAGTCTATGTTTGGAATATGTTCAATCACATTAACATTGTACATTAGTCAAGACTCTCCAAAATTTCAAATAACTTTATTTTGACTGTATACAAGAGGATGCAATTACGGGTGTTCTCTTCACGGTGAATTATTTGTAAGACGTTGATTACGATATTCCATCGTACATTTTGAATACCGGGAAATAACACACGAGTGTGTGTCGGCTTCCGCGTAATCAACGAGTGAGCGTAACAAACGAGTTGCTTGCACGGACGCCGACGGACACGGGTGTATTATTTCCGCTATTCAAACATGTGCGATGGAATATCCTATTTATTACACTTGCACGGTGGATATATATGCACATTTAGTCTATTTTTTGAGATTATACTCAATGAATTGCGATGTGCGCATGAATAGTTATACAATGACGTGTTTTCCCACGTTTTGACGTTACGTTGTGTGACGTCAAATGTGACGTCATGTAAACTTTTTGAAATCCAAATTAGGCAGCTGTTTCTATGAACCAGATATATTTGAGTGCATGTTTGGAATGTGTTCAATCACATTAACATTCTGGATTAGTCGAGACCCTTTCCAAATTTTCAAATAACTTTATCTTGACTGTAATAATAATTAAACATGTTGCATGGTAGCTCGTGGTTTCCAAGAAAACAGGCGCGCAATTACTGGTGTTCTCTTCACGGTGTATTATTTGTAAGGAGTTGATTACGGGTTTTTTCTCACAGCGAAACCCGTGCAAATAACTGGCAAGCGTGTAATAAAATATAATAGTTAACATCATGGATATGAATCTGAATGATCAACATTAATAAGCCGATATATTTACACTATCCTTAAATTTATAATGCAAACACCCATTCAACGTATTGCGTGTATATCCCAGTACCGTACATTAGCCCCACGTTACGTCGCGCGAAGTTTCTGATTCGTTAAAATTTGTTTGACGTTATTAAAATACATGACGTTCATTGTCATTGTCACTAACGTCACGCTATTGACCGGCAACGTCGCTGTTCTGTGAATTGCGACAAAATCACGTAAAGCAATAAGATTACCAATTTTGACGCCTTATTTGGTTATGTATATTTTTTAAACTATCAAAACATGCAGTGTAAATGTAAGTAATAAAACCAGGGGCTGTTGCGTTTACTGTAATATGAAAAACATTTTGTCTGATTAAAAGTTGCGAGGAGTCGCACTTTAAAGAAACCAAATGATGTTCTTACTACAGTAAACGCAACGGCCCAAGGTGTTATTACTTACATAACATGATCTGATTAGCCCACTGTAGAATAATATGTTTTCTCAATCCCTGGTGCTGATCAGTGAAATCATTAAGTTCATTAATACCTGAATCTGTATGTGTTGAATTTAAATTAACTATCACAAATGAATAATATAACATAATATAATAATATAAGTGAATGACTGGATCTCTGAATTCACCTTGTTGTAATACAGTTGTACAACATATGTCGCCCATGGATGTGAGAGAACACGTGGTTTCAGAATTTATAAAATATTAATTCAATTATTTTCAAACGGCACAACGTACTTTCCGGAACGATTTAACAACCTACATAGCAATGTCGTTTATTTTATTATTTTATTCTACTGATAGTATTATTCCTGAAAGTTATACGGTTTTAAAAACAACAGTAATTTTAGTTATACTATAAAATACTTACTTTGCAGTATTTTGTGCATCATCTACTGCTAATATCCGTACACTTAGTAGGACTGTTTATTTTTAAATTATATTAAACTGACGTCAACTATTACATCACTCGGTTACGAAACCACGTAATCACACACCCTGTCCATGACATACAACACCACATATATTATCACAAACATGTAAAGCCATCCTCATTATATGCATTTGTTCTAATCTTAGTTTCATAGTTGCCAAGGGTTTAACTTCAAAATGAAAGCGGCACATACATCAGTATTACAAACTGGCAATGCAACAAAATAATCAACATATGTAAGACTCAAATCGGGTTGTCAGTCGCAGAACGGGTGCCAACTCCAAGAACTGGGGCTAATCCGAGAACGGGGGTCAATTTATCCCAGTACGGGGGCCAATTTTGCACGTTCTGGATTAAGCCGTTTTGATTTCAAGCTACAATGACGTCAAAGTTCATGAGTTCATGTCATCGAGGCTAAACGTACATTAACTACCGTGAAGTGATTAGTAATGTAGTGAAGTGTACGTATGCCATTCCTGTTTCCATGACAGTCGTGTCTTGCAAATGTCCCATGTGTGCAAATTCCTTCCCTTTCGGGCCATTTTCAGATTGGCCCCCGTTATGGGATTTACATCACGTTTTTCGGCACCCGTTCTGGGATTAGCCCCCGTTCTAGGATTGGCCCTCGTTCTGGGACTGACCCCAGATCTGAGTCTTACATATATATTTTAAAATTGAAACAACTACGCTTGTAAGCATAACGACCAGTGTTAAGACAAAACAATAAAAGCCGGATTTAATGAGGTACACATATATATAATAATAACACGGCTAATCGCATGGCATTTACAGTAGATCCGTTAGAAAACAAAGAGCCTCCACACACACACTGAAGCATTAATGCAGCAACATTTATTATGTTATAATGACATTATTTGTATATTGGTATCATCACTTATATTTTCAATTTGGCGTTTTATAAGAATAATAATAAGTAGTATTATTATACGACACTCCATGGCATGGCAAGATGTATTTAGTTTTTGACAATTGTAGTCCATTCTATCACAAAAGTGTTGCATCTTGCGAATAAATATTATTCGTTATAAACACCAGAAATAGTTTAATGCCGAACTGAATAGTTTACACCTGAATCAGACTGCGCGGAATAACACTCCATACACCATAGGTGTCGTGACTCGTCACATAATACAGTTTAATTTTAAGGTTTTCATAGTGTACGTATTTTATTAATAATGTTGTCCTATTAGGCATATGGCATATACAATAATACAGTTTCAATCTCGCTTGCGTCTATGCCGTTTTTCTTACTGAGAATATTACATATTTGAGCAAGTCTATAAGATAGATTACTAGGAGAATCAGTCATCGATAAGCAAGACAGTGGACCAAATAGACCAAATGGACCAAATAGAAGGTACTACATCAAAATATACTGCAAATACCAAAATATACAGGAGATATCAGACAATACATTACCAAAATGTAAAATGATAATATTACAGCCATCGAACAACGGAATACGAACATCTCAAAAAACACGACAGTTCAAAGAAATGATAACGACTTAGAACAGTAAGTTGGTAAAATAACACACTGCTGGGATAATATACTTTACAAGGCGTCATGCGCCCCAGTTTACCGTGCCGTCCGAGACATATGAGATAAACCGAAACAACTGTGCACTATACAGTGGGGTCAGCGTGTAAGTGCACACACGAACAAACACGATAGGTTTGAACCAACCTGTCGTGTTCGTTCGTGTGTGTACTTACACGCTGACCCCACTGTACGCATAATACACCAAACAAAAATCTATACCACATTCATAAAGAAAGTGAAGCTTACATGCGCACTGAATCAATACAAAGCACATATAGGAAACCAGACAAATCAGACATAATATAATCATATATGAATGACCCAAAATGTTTTAATGTAATAATGTAGCCGAATCACCCGATAGCATATTACATGACATGCGTACAACTAGTTTGATAGACAGAAGCTGCACATAGGGTATTAATAATTTAAGCCAGAAAGATAAAAAAACACGATCATCACCGAAATTGACACAACCACTCCAGCACTGAAATGAGCGAAAGACAATGTATGAAAGTACAGGTACATAGTATTTAGTGTTTGACAGTCATGCTTAATGGCAGTATAAATCATGCAAGATATATTACACGAATGGCGCGACGGAGAGCAATGTTCTAGCGACATATAGCGACACGCTTATTCAAAAGGACAATTATTTACGATCATGTAAGCAATCCGTGATGCGAAACCTTTATGCATACAAACGTTTAACTTAACTGTAAAGTATGTTTGGAAGGTTGCAAATGTACACAACTGGAATGGCAGTCGGACAGATGCGCGGTAACACAATGCATGCAGACACACGGTACAGAACGCCATTTTAACCCTTTGAACCCGAAAGCCCGCTATATCGGTTTATGCAAACAGTGCAGATCAGATGAGCCGGCTCGTAACGAGCCGTCTCATCAGGATCTGCACTGTTTGAAAGTAATTTTCATATTTTTGAGAAAAACAAATTCCCTCTTTTTATAAATGGAATAGTCTGAAAATCATTTTGCGATGATTGGATTGGTTGCAAAATTAACATATCGCAGCCCATTCAGTTACTTAGCGGTGAAAGGGTTAAATATAACAGCTGACAAAGCTGCAATATCTTAGTTTCGTAATGATACTGTAATACAAGGGAACAGTGCACTATGGTGTTGCTGCTGCGTTACAAGTGTAGTAGGAGAGGAATGTGTATAAAGTGAAAACTATCTTGTCGGCAGCTGGGGTTGAACCCAGGCCGCCTGCGTGAGAGACGAACACTCTAC
Organism: Conchocele bisecta; assembly: GCA_029237695.1. NCBI lineage: Eukaryota > Metazoa > Mollusca > Bivalvia > Lucinida > Thyasiridae > Conchocele > Conchocele bisecta. Next base: position 3,056,407 of record CM055265.1, on the reverse strand, counting down.
CACGTCGCTATAAAAAGTCGGCTTTTATAGCGACGTGGTAGAGTGTTCGTCTGTCACGCAGGTGGCATTGGTTCGACCCCAGCTGCCGACAAGATATTTTTAACTTTATACACATTCCTCTCCTACTACACAAGCTAAGCATGTCATAGCAGGCAGCAAAGACAATACATGTGAGATAATGAACCTGTTGTGAACAACACTTACATGCCGCGACGTAACGTTTTTAAAGCTATTAAAAGCTAGAATTAATTATAATACAACACGTGGTTAAATATAAGTAATAACTATGTCACCCAACACCAGATCCCTTGTTACCAGTTCATACCACTGTGCTATTATAGACGTAGTGAATTACCCTTTATGTTAAATGAAATACCAGAATGTATTACTACATAATCCTGAATATATATATGAAAGTGGTAAATACATGTTAACCTAGGGGATATAGATGGGTGACAATAAACGTAAGTTTGGCGCAAAGTATCGAATGCCGAAAACATGTATTTTAAAGTACAATAGTTAGCACTCTACACAATTGAATTAATGCGTTTATAAAACATTTATTACCTATTATTCCTTAACGTCTTTTTTAACATGAAACATCTAAGAAATAATAAATAAAACATACTAAATAATGTACAATATCTCCGAAATGTAGCAGTACATATGAGACAAGCCATGCTTTGGTACCTGGGAACATGGCAATTTTTCATGAAACATATTTACATTTTTTTATTTTTTTTTATCGTTTTGTAATTTATTCCAAAGCTGTCATTTACAGAAAATATCACAGTAATGTTTCCGTAAATATTTTTCAAGAAAAAGCGCACATCTTCGTAGATAAAATCACGCGGTGTGCCTCATAGCCTACATGTATTGGTTACATATGAAAATTACAATTTTCGAAAAAAAAATCAAAAAAAAAAAATCTTTTTGATTTTTTGATTTTTTTCTCGAAAATTGGGTCATTCTGTCTATTGAATGCAATAAAAGTATAAATCATGACATCAACATGTGCTGTTATCATGACCATGTTATACGTGGCATCAATCTTCTATTTCAGTTTTCTATTGTCAACTATAATATAGATCAAACCATGTACATGAAACACAGCTTGGTATTTCATTAGAATTGTCTCCTTGGAGACAATTCTAATGAAATACCAAGATGTGTTTTCATGTGAATGCATCATGAGTGTACAATTTACCATGCATCACACACTGCTGCTGAAAGGATCCGTGCTAAGTAATTTAATCAATTTAGTACTAGAAGTAATACATATTCTCATTGTGCAATGCATTTAAATACATTTCAATTAAAATGGCAGCCCACTATGTGTATACTAGACGTATGCTAAATGAAGGTACATTATTCATAGCAATACATGCGGATACACAGAGAAAAGAGAGTAACACACATTAACGACAAGGGCTTCTTTGGTGGACCTTTTATTTGTGCAATGGAAAGTTGTGTATAACTAATGCAAAATATCGTATGTAGTTGTGCGTGTTGGTGCCATGCTATTTAAAGTGAATCTTCGAGGAAGCAAATGTATGCGTTTAACAGGCCGCTTATCAACAAAGCTATCCACATAGTGGAAGGAGAAGGCTATGTGATTTACTAGCACGACACTATTTGTCTGCTGTCAGTTGGAATGTATATGCGTTATAATGTTTCCAACAAATAAATAAGAATTACATGATAATCGCAGAAAATGAGTACCAAAACATAAAACCAAACTTCGGTTTTATTTCAGGTAATGCCTATACATCAGAAATGTAATATGGCTGTACAGTGGAAGACTACTGTCTGTTTGACTAAAGCTGCCCAAATTTTACGGATATATAAACAACTCAAAACAATATGCTTTTTGATAATATTAAATTAAAGGAAAATTTAAGGATGAGCCTTATTTTATTTCGTGAAATTTTGTCAAATATTGATTTTATTGCGAGAAAACAAGTTCCCCATGTTAAATCCCCATAGACATATGCACAGTCCATAGGGATTTAACATGGGAAAATGTTCATAATTTCAGAAATAGTGGATTTTCAAAATGTAACTTTTGTGTTCTTAGCTAGATCATTTCCAAGCTATCTAGCTAGGTTTCAGAATCAATTTCCAAAATATTTCGTTTTTCGACTCCTCCTCCAGGTTCTCCATCTCTTTTTTCACATAGCGAACTAATTTTTCGTAATAAAATCAATATTTGACAAAATTTCCTGAAGTATAAAGAAGGCTCATTCTTAAATTTTGAAGAAAGTTAATATTATGGAAAAAAATATTTTTCGTTGTTTATATGGGCGTAAAATTTGGGCAGGTTTCGTGAAATAGACAATAGATGTTGTCTTGTCTGGACTTGATGATATGGAAACAATTAATACATGCATTTCCTGTGTATGCACGGTGTTTAACATACATCACAATGCAAGATCACATGATAACAACACTAGCTTGCAAGTTATTTACTGTCACTAGTCATATACATATATACAGGTACACACACATACATACATATATCATAATGGCAATAACATGCCACCGAGAGCTACTGTAACAGTAAACAAAGAGAGACAATAGCAGACATCAACAACAGATCATACAATAAATAAATGTAGCTAGTTTAGGATACCATGTCTATTATTTATCCCGTCAACACAGTGCGTATGTGCTGTGAAACAATGTGTCGTGAAACATTTTTGGTATCACTGCGTATGAATATGTGCGGTGGCTGGGGTTATTGTTTTTGCATTTTAAAGCCATTTGTAGGTGTTGACGGGATAAACAAAATAGTAGGTTAGTGCCGTGAATGAGAAAACATATATGGCGCGGCACGGAAATGGGGTGTGCTCGGCAGAGCCTCGCCCATCCCGTTTCCTAAGCCTTGCCAGATATTTCACGGCACTGACCTACTATTCTCTATATATGATACACGTCATGTGATTGTGTACCTAAGAACATGTGTGATATTCATGACAACTATTTACAGAATATATGATACGTTTTGTAAAATTCGGAATATTTGCTTAGAAATTTCGTCAACATTCCGACGTCATTTATAAAACATATCACCGTAAGAATTTTTCATGAAAAATCTCACATGTTCATGGGTACAAACTCACATGGCGTGTCTCATATTATGTAATGTAATAATGTAAATGACTATACATGAACTTACTTCTCCTTGATGGAGTTGGTGGACACCTGCATTCTGTCTCTAACGGCCATGAAGAACACCTCCTCTCGGGTGGAGAAGAAGTAATCCAGCAGCGATTTCTGACAAACGGTCACATAATTGAGACACGCCATGGGTTTTTGTACCTTCGGACATTTGCGTAATTTCATTGAATACGTTGACAAAATCAACATTATTTTTCATAAATAAAGGCAAAAGTTGACAAAAGTTTCTGAAAATTTTGTCAACTTCTGACGTCATTTACTATGATATTTTCTGTAAATATATTTCATGAAATTACGCAGATCTTCGAAGGTACAAAGTGACAAGACGTGTCTCAATTAAGGTATCACGCATGTACATATGAACTATTGGCTGAGGACATGTCTGATTAGAGCCTATGTTGTTCGCCATCCAGTAAATGCAGTAGGCCAACTACCATCAGCGAACAGATTATATCCTAACCTTACTGAGTGAGTGTACAAGCTAGGCCCGGTTGCTCAAAACCTCTGTTAGCTTAACAGACTGTTAAATCCTTAGCAATGCTAAGGATTTAGCAGTCTGTTAAGCTAACAGAAGGTTTGAGCAACCGGGCCCTGGTCGCTATCAACACTAATTGCATATGTGATATGGTACGTTTTCTCAGCTAGTAATCCATACACGGGACAATCAGCCCCTCTCACATTGCATTAATGTTGCATACTAACGGTTCAAGACGACTCTATAGATAACAATGTGTCATTTGGTGAAAGAAATCAGAAACAGCATATATACACATTGACAATGGTCGGATGAGTAGGCTCATTTATATCTACATGGCTGTTATGCACTATGGTGATGAATCCTGCCATCTCATCAGGATCTATATCGAGCATGGTTATAAATAGTTTGTAAATTATTACACGTCAATTAAACTTACTATTTTCTCAGATATAAAATAGGATGCACATCGTTTTAAAGTCACCTTTTTATTAAATTTCCGACCACATGGTCTTTATCAAAATAGTGTGAAACTGTATTGGCAGTCCTATGTGACGTCATATTGTAGCAATATTGTGAAACTGTATTGGCAGTCCTATGTGACGTCCATATTGTAGCTACAATATGAACGTCACATAGGACTGCTAATACAGTTTCAGACGACTATTTTGATAAACATAGGACTGCCAAGACAGTTTCACACTATGTTGATAAAGACCATGTGGTCGAAAACTTAATAAAAAGAGTGACTTTAAAACAATGTGTATTAAATGTGCTTGCCTTTGGAGGTTATTGAAAATTACTAACATAGGATGCTTTTAACAATACATTATGTTTTGTGTCATCGATTACAGTATAATCAGCAGAATACGTGTGTACATGTCAACATATCCTATATAGGATACACCATAAAATATACATGCATAGTAGTTTCGATCGATCATATACACTCACGGACAAACGTCTCATTTACTGGTGTTGATTGAGGGCAATGTATTTAAGATAGGTAGCTGTGAGATTTCTTGTTGCATGTAAACAATCTGATCAAAAAAGTTAAGCCTCGCAACATCAAGCATGCCAGATTTGCACGTCAAAACGTCACAGGGGTTTACATTCGCATACTATGTAAGTATCTGTTATTATTTAAAACAAATCTGATTGTGACGTTAGTTTTCAGCTATGCATACACCATGTACTTAAATTCATGCCTTAGAATTGTAGTACAAGGCATCAGGTCAGTGAAATTAGTTTATAGTTAATGACGTCAAAGTCATTTGTGTCATTTTTGTTGCTTCAGTGTTTGATGGTAACGTCCGAATCATATGAATATATTTACAACAATACGAGCAACATTGGTAAGCATAATAACCATGGTCATTCACCCCCAGTGGGACGTTTCGGAACTTGACTTAATTTTCTGACAGTTTCTCACAAATGTGACTTGCCGTTGTAGACGTCATGCTGACGTCATGTTTGATTGTGTGTTTTTATCCATCCGGTTCATGTGCTTAGAACGTTTACTGCACGAGTATGTGGAAGTGAAAACGTATTATGGGCCATGTGTCTAATTGTCCATTTTACATTTTACGCATCGTGTGAATCCACGCTTTAATAAACAATGCAACTATTGTATTTATTTCGGACTGTTTGATTAGGAAATGAGTACTTACCTGGACTTCTCAATTTGTATTGCGACCAGTGTAGATCTATATTAGCCTGTGCATCCGCACATTCTGACCAGGAGCTGCATTGTTAATCATTCCATCAATGAAACGCCAATGATGATGAGTACTGACCTGGACCTCTCTGTTTGCATTGAACAACATTGAGCTGATGAAGGCGAGCACCTCCCGTGCAATGGCGTCACTCCTCCGCGCCAGGTGGGGCAGCACCTTGTTGACGACGTCGTGGGAATTGATGGCGTTCTGGATTTCACGGATGTGCGTTAGCTGTCTGAATATAGAACGAGTATTTACTGTACAGTAAAGCTCACATAGAACATAAATTTGTTTTATTTTGATAGGTTTCATTGTACTTTATATAGACTGATAATGCCTCTTCATGTTAGTTATTAACACAAGCATGCATTGGCACATAGAGAAGAGTAGGTTAGTGCCGTGAATGGGAAAACATATCTGGCAAGGCTCAGGAAACGGGATGGGCGAGGCTCTGCCGAGCACATCCCGTTTCCGTGCCGCGCCAGATATTTTTTCCCATTCACGGCACTAACCTACTATTCTATTTATCCCGTCAACACCTTCAAATGGCTGTAAAATGCAAATATTGTATTGACTGGATATCAAAAATGTTTCACGGCACCATGTTTCACGGCACATACGCACTGTGTTGACGGGATAAACTCATATACCCGGATTACAGTGGAGCATTTACAGAGGTTCTACTGTATGAACGACTCAGAAATATATGATACGAGTATCATAAACATGAGTGTTACACTATCCAGTACATGTTGCAATAATTCCAGCACAAAAATATTTACACAATTCCCTAACATTTGATTGGTCCGTAGCAAGTCTCTGTCCAGAATTTATATCCCAGTAAACTGCATGCCGAACTACTTTCCGTAACCGTCAGGCGCAGTTAAAATAATTCTTAAGAAAACGGAAAATAAACACATTTTCTTGATGAATTTATTTCGAATGCTGGAATTATAAGGAATGAATGGCCTTTTTGTGGAATTTATCGGGGATATAAACTTGGAAAAGTCGCGGGAATCCTGGACGAGGCCTTCCGGCCTTCGTCCAGTATTCCCGCGACTTTTCCAAGTTTATACCCCGATAAATTCCACAAAAAGGCCATTCATTCCTATATTAATTTCTGTGCATTAATCCATATGATTCACGAGCGTCAGTACAGTTACATGTATATCCGTCTATGTAATGAGGAGCAAACCACTCTAGAATTAGTCATTCTAAACTAAAGAGTACGTTTGCACATATGAACTATAGCGAAGATTGGTTGAAGGGTCCCAAACAAAACAAAACAAAACGAATAACAAACGAAGTGAAAACAATCGTGTTGTACAAAATTCCCGGCTCGTAACGCCTGTCGTTTCTTTCAACGCATGTGGTGTCGTTTTTCTCAACGCGTGTCGTATCATTTTCACATCGTTTTCATTTTTTCTTTAGTTAGAAAACGATGTCTTCTTTGGTTTAAACCAACGAAAACATCGGTTTCTAATTAAAACTGGAAACGAAATGTAAACGATAGACATGCGTTCATCAAAAAAAAAAAAAAAATATTTTCCAAGTTGATACCCCGATAAATTCCACAAAAAGGCCATTCATTCCTATATTACATTCGTCAAATTGAAATGCATGTACTCTCAAAGTTCTGGGGGCACGTTTCACTAAATTTCGTACGACTAAGATGTTCGTAAGTGCAAATTTAGGATCATCTGGAAATCTGAATTGATGGAGTTACATTAATTGAGCATATGCAGCTTATGCTCAATAAATGTAAATCCAATAATTGTTTACAAGAAAACAATTATATTTCTAACGATTGCCAATGTAAACCTACCATGACGGTAGGGTAGCACGAACCATGTAATAGTACTGTATTGTGTGGGAACATCAGCATGATCATATGCATATGAAATCGGTGACACAATACAACGCGAATGGTGTCCCGATACGACAGACATTACCATCAGAGATCAATGGCAGTGAGCCCCGTCAATAGTCTATACACAAAGAGGTTCTGGATGTCCGAGTTAAAGAGGTAATGTCTAATTATGGAAACAAAATTCTGTGCTGTGATTTGTTTATCATTACTTTTCATGCACACAATGAGAAAGTGAATTAGGCGCTGTTGACCTCTATATGGGTATGAATACATAGATGATATTCCATAGTACATGTTTGAATAGCGTGGAATAATACACGAGTGTACGTCGGCTTCCGCGTAAACAGCGAGTAAGCGAAGCGAACGAGTTATTTACGCGGAAGCCGACATACACGAGCGAATTATTTCAAGCTATTCACACATGTACGATGGAATGTCCTATTTAATACATTTCTGAATGACATTGTTGAACCAGTACGCATTTCATCTTGTTTCGGGGGAGCTTGAAATGTAATAAAGCTGTATTGTATTTGCTTCGTTTCAATAAATGTCAAACGTGTGCATTGTATAACAATTGAAGAGGTCAGTGGAAAAACAGGCGAGAAAGCCCAGTGTTTCCACTGACCCATTACCTCTTAATGTAATGTAGTATAAACTTGATGGCAGTACTTCTGCAAAAATCCCGTACCGTCCGTAGCAACTGCTAAGAACGGTACGGGGCTTTGTAGGGTTACTTCCCGTACCTATGTAGTGTAGTGTATATTGTATTGTCTGTAGTTACTTTTTCACTTTGGCGTCGGAGGCGTCGCTGTACCAGTCGTCGCCCAGTTTACGTTCCTCGTTATGGATAAGAGAGCGGAGAATCTGCAGACACTTCACGTCCAGTTCCTCTTGGGCCCGCGTCGATCCCACAGCCTGCCGGATCTTCTTGGACGATATGCTAGAAACATACCGGGATAATAATGCCATGTATTATATACCTACCCATGACATTGACAGATATACTCATGGACAAAAGTTCTCTCCCCAACCGAAATCAATATTGTCAGTATATATGCGTGCCACACAAACCCATGACCCAACCAATGGTCAAAAGTACCAGGAATTGCGGGTTTACACAGAAATAATGTATGTTTGGTTGATTTGTGTTCATTGGCCTTTCATGAATCTCTATCACATTAAGGGCAGTGAGTAAGAACGTTACAGTACAGACAATAGATATCACATAAAACAGTGATGTTTGCGACTTTAAATTGTAATCTATACTCTGATGTGTTCTTCAACTTTTGACGCCATTTACTGAAAATATTGTAAATTTTGTAAACGTATTTCATGAAATTATGCAGATGTCCGAAGGTACAAAATCAATATGTAACATTACTATTTAAATTATACTGCAAACTAATGGAATGACGATCAGCACGACGCTAACACAAGATATAGCATGCTACAAACTAACATTACACTGTATGTTATTCGCATAGCATGATAAACAGGTTTAGATATACATGTATACTAGTAAATGTACATAAAATAATAAGTTTTGAATGCTAAACGGTTGAAATATAGACAGGATGTATGTATTTGCATGTTTTGCCAGTATGCACCTGGTGCATACTGGCAAAACATGCAAATACATACATAGTAACTGTTAGTAATAGTTGTAAATCTAATGAATGATATTCATAAACCGACGAAATCAACGTGGCTACATTTAAATTGGGTTTTTAAATTTAACACACTACAGAGGAGCATAAACTATCATCTCGCTTGAAACTATCATTTTGAAAATGTAAAGCAATCCAGATAAATATTCTATTCATATTTGTGGCACACGCATATAAATTACGGAGCCCCGCAGAGGACAACCATTTTCTTTTATTAATTCGTTCCCACGAAATAACAATTCGTTCCCTCAATTTAACAATTTGTTCCCTCGAATTAACAATTCGTTCCAACAAAAAAGCATTCGTTTCAACGATATAACAATTCGTTTAACAAATCGTTATTTGTTATTTCGTGGGAACCAATTGTTAAATTAAGGGAACGAATTGTTAATTCGTCGGAACGAATTGTTAAATTGAGGGAACGAATTATTATTTCGTCGGAACGAATTGTTTTTTCATGGGAACGAATTAATAATCCGTAGTAACTCGGTATTTGTTTGAGTGATTATTTAAATGTTTGTTTAAGATAAAGATGCATGTATGTGGCTGTGACTGAAAAAATGGGCATATGGGTTTTACGAATAGTGTACATCCATATTAGTCTGTGAATCAGCACAGTTTGATCAGAATCTGCACTGTTCGCTGTTCCATCAATGAAACACCCGTCATGCGTCTAACAAGCAATATAGATCGTTATCAGGCTACAACATACATACATGTGTCATTTAATCAGGATCTACACTGGTCACAAATCCCAAAAGCCCAATTTCTCTTGTGGCAGTCACATATTATATTCTGATTATGCAGCAATCATCATATTAGTTTGGGTAAAATAAATATAGATAAATATAGATGTATACAGTACATATATATATGTTAGTAGGCACTGCAGATACGGTGTATGACGACCATATGATGAAATGCGCAATGCATAGAACAGTTCGTGAATGGCAAGGCAGAGTCGTCACAAACTGAGGAACTACTACTCTCTGTTTCACGAAAACTGCCCAAATTTTATAAAAAAAATGCAAAAACAATATTTATTTCGATAATGTTTAATTTTATCAACATATAAGAATGAGCCTTATTTTTATTTCGTGACATTTGGTCCAATATTGATTGTATTGATTTCTCCATGGGAATTTAAATGTACATGCGCACTCAGGAGGCGCATATCAGAGACATAATCTGAGACATTTTCTGGCAAAGTAAACATTCATTCACCATTACCCCACGTACTGATTGTCATTATTATTACATTTTATATCGGACCTAAATTTCCGGACCACACTGATAACCGCGTTTCCTTAAAATATTAACGGACATGAATATTTAGTATCTGCATTTTATTTTGATTTGCAATGGTTATACTTTATAATCTGTCGAAAATATATTATTTTTCAGGTGACGCATTTAATTAGTATAAATAATTAAACAAGAGGGCCATGATGGCCCTAATTCGCTCACCTGACTCCATGAACACCAGAGGAGAATGTGACATTGAGTTCATGTGTTTTAAAAAAATTGTGATATTTTTAGATGGCGGTCATCATGGATTAAGCGATGACTCTCATTTTACAAAATCTGAAAATGCTTCACCCAGCATCGGCCATGTGGTTCCTGAGAAAAAGACGTTAAACATCTTGAATAAATGAACCGTTTGATGCCATCATGGATGACATAATCATCCGATTCCGACAAATATTGCACCAGAGTGATCGCCTCATTGATGCCTTCAATTTGATATATGACATGACCATATTCAGTCAAAAATATTTGACCCCAATGACCCCACGCCAATTTAGCCCAGCCCATTTTTGACCCCGGGGTCACCATTTTAACAACTTTCAAAGAGCAATGTACATCGATCATTCCTACCAAGTTTCGTCGAAATCCGGCAAGCGGTTCATGAGAAGAAGATTTTTCAAGAATTTATGCTATTTTTAGACGGCGGCCATCTTGGATTAGCAATGACCTCCATTTTAACAAATCTGAAAAGGCTTCACGCATGGACCATAAATTTTAAGTTTGTCTACCATGGGCCAAGCGGTTCATGTGAAGAAGAATTTTGAAATCTCTAATAAAAGAACGACCTTTTCACCTTTCGGCGGCCATCTTGGATGACATAGCAATCCGATTTCGACAGAAAATGCACCAGTGTGATCGCCTCATTGATATCTTCAATTTGATATATGACATGACCATATTCGGTCAAAAATTCGGACCCCAATTTGACCCCACGGGCCACGCCCATTTTTGACCCCGGGGTCACCATTTTAACAACTTTGAAAGAGCAATGTACATCGATCATTCCTACCAAGTTTCGTCGAAATCCGGCAAGCGGTTCATGAGAAGAAGATTTTTTAAGAATTTATGCTATTTTTAGACGGCGGCCATCTTGGATTAGCGATGACCTCAATTTCAGAAAATTTGAAAAGGCTTCAGCCATGGACCATAACTTTTAAGTTTGGCTACCATGGGCCAAGCGGTTCATGTGAAGAAGAATTTTGAAATCTCTAATAAAAGAACGAACTTTTGACCTTTCGGCGGCCATCTTGGATGACATAACAATCCGATTTCGACCCCAGGGTCACCATTTTAACAACTTTGAAAGAGCAATGTACATCGATCATTCCTTCCAAGTTTTGTCGAAATCCGGTTGGCGGTTCTTGAGAAGAAGATTTTTTAAGAATTTGTGCTATTTTTCGACGGCGGCAATCTTGGATTACGTAATGACGTCATTTTAACAATTTTGTAATCCCCCTACCTAAGGACCATGACCATGAAGTTTGGTGACTATAGACCCAATGGTTACCGAGGAGAAGACGTTTGAAAATGTTCACGGACGACGGACGACGACGGACGACGACGACGGACGACGGACACATTGCGGTAACAATAGCTCACATGAGCTTCGCTCAGGTGAGCTAAAAATAGCATGTGAAAATAGCCTGAAGCCACCGCGAGTCACTATCAGTAAAATATATATTACTAAATGATTATATCTGTATAGCGGGCACTCGTAAATTTTAATACTGGTGGAATAGTGACACAATTGTACACATATTTAATTCCTATAAAAAAACATGTTGTGCCTACTGAGTTGGCATGTACCTTTAACATGGGCATGATGGGGGAAACGCAAATGGAACATCTGGAGTAGGAGAAAAAAAAACAAGAAAATTGGAAATTGACTCCGAAACCTGACTAAATAGCTTGGAAATGATCTAATTAAGAAAACAAAAGTTCAATTTTGAAAATCGGCCCACTATTTTGAAATTAGAAAACATTCCCCACGATTTAACATAGGGAAATTATGTTGTTCGCAATAAAATAAATATTGGACTAAATTTCAAGAAATAAAAAGAAGGCTCACTCTTCAATTTTGTTTAAAACGTTGTTGGTATATCTGTAAACTTTGGGCAAGTCTCGTGAAACAGACAGTAGGAAGAAACATGTCTTGGAAATTAGAAAATGCACACATATCTCCTGTTTTGCAGTGTAATCCACATAAATAACATCTGTCAAAATATGGGAAACAGGACAGTGTGCTATTTCAACCGGTTCTAACATAATAGTTGTTATAATGATATATGGGGAAAAATATGTCATATGAAGGCATTGTATCGCATTCCACGACATACCTATATCCTCGTTGTGGCTTCGTTCCTATCCTAAACAATGAAAACAACATGCAGCACACACACGACAAATAATGGACCAACATGGATGGTGTGATGTATTATATACAAATGGACTATATTTGATTGATAAGAAACTATTCCTAATAATGTAGATCTATGGCTTTTGGAACATTTGTCATTTTAGTACGACATGTTTGCACTTGATTTAAGTTTGTATTTGCCATAATGCAAAGTCAATATACACATGTACACCCACGTTAAATGAGAAACGTGGCATATGATTCATCAGACATGTTGTTTGTTTGTTTGTTTGTTTATTGGAGTTTAACGGCCTATCAACAGCTACGGTTATTTAAGGCCGGACCAACGTGTTCGATTCCGCATTTAACCTGCTGCATTGGGGGAAAATTCCAAAATCAGAACGGTACATTTACATCGAACAATATATATATATAGCCCTGAAATTAGAATGACCTGACCTGGTGCCAGGTCCAAACCAAGAATACCAACGACGCACGTGAGAGCCAACCAGGTCTCCGTCGGGATTAACCCCGAACGTTAAATTACCCATCGTATGCTCCCACCTGCCACCTAACCAGACATGTTGTATTTGTGTAATTGAAGCAGTTAATGGATGAACTTCTTATTCAACTGACCCCTTCAATGGATAGATATACTTAGGTATACAATTACACTATTTGCAAATACCAATGTATGTGTTTGCGCAAGGCATACGTTTGTGCTACGTAATAAGTCAGTTAAATGGATCATAGGAAAAGGGGGCTAATATCATGAGGGAGTTAGCCCCCTTATTGCAATGGCGTAAAAATGAACTTTATTTATTTTACAGAGATTACAAACAAGGGCGGGAGCACTTATACAAATGCTTTTGTTGGCACAGATGTGGACGTAAGGATGTCCTTCATGCTGGAGGAAACCCGAGCACCCGGAGAAACCGACCTATCCGGTGTGGGGACCATCACACCGGACAAGTGGGTTGCCTCCAATTACTTACTGTAGCTGGTCCAGTAGTTTGCAGGAGAGCACGTATCGTTTATTGGCCTTCTTCTCCTGTGCGTAGACGAAGCACTTTGTCAGGCTCTGGAACTCGTCTCCCAGCGGTAGTTCTTCGTTACTGCCGATCTCCGTGTACTCTGGAAACGTTGGTAGGCGAACTAAATACAGACCTATGTAACTGCCATGTGAGGCTGTGCCTGGGGAAATAGGGATTAAGGGTTTTGCGAACATTGAATATGCAGATAAGCCTGTGCATCCGCACAGTTTGATCAGCATCTGCACTGCTATTCCATTAATTAAACACCTGTTATGCTACTAACAAGCAATACAGAGCGTTATCTAGCTACATGAGTCTTCAAAGCGCTATAAAGTTACGAAATCGCCGTTTTTCATGTTTGCGAATGAAACCCTTTTTTATGACCAAAAGTAAAACATATGACGCGCCGCCTTAAGCGATCATATACTATATCAATATGAACAAATATTCACTCAGTCCGCATCGAAAGTGACAGATTAGTGTGATCACACGAATGCATGAATAAGCACGCCCTCTAATATCTGAGTACCTCGTTTAGACTTGTATTTCAGCTGCTGTTGCACGGTGTTTATCCCGACGTGGACGTGGCTGCAATTCTGGCCGAATGTGTGGAACTTCGCGTTCAGCTCCAGCTCGGCCGCATAGTACTCCATATTGCCCTGTAATGGTAGCACAGTGCAACGAATGTGTAGTTCATGCCCGTGTACGATTAACCCTTAGACTGCTGGAAACGAAAATTGGAAATGATTCTAAAGTGAGCTCAAACCATGTTTTATTGAGAAACAAGATAATATACAGAACAACTTGAACAACATATGACAAAATCAAATTCAGCATGGTAATGCTTGAGGCCAGAATACAAGTTTTCATTTGAAACTACATGTATATGAATTACAATGCAATGACACGTTATTCACTACACTCGCCGGAAATTACAACCATTATTATCTCTCTTCATGCTAGCGGTGAAAATAACATCCAACACATTACGAGTCATTTCTTATTTCCCTCGGGAAATATGTCTTGCAATTTCATTATAATCGAGTCGATTCTAATGAAATTCCAAGACATATTCATAATATTTTTAGGGAGAAATAAAACTAAATACAATGAATTGTCGTCTCCTATTTTTGAACTATTTATAGACTACAACTTCCCCAGAGTGCAAAGAGTTACGTTAGATAATATGCATGCTCAATGTATTGTATCAGTTCATAATCAGCAATGTTGGTGGTTACGTTACCCGTCTGACTGCACTCTTGGTGTCGCCAACCTTCATCTCGGAAGTCAGTTTCTCCAGCACACTGACGAGTACCTGCGAATGGAATCACACATATATTCAGTAACTGGGGTCATACGCAGGCAATGTCACGAACACGCATTAACTCAGTATAAGATAGATCACGGTTCGTCCGCATATATGAGGAAATAATCCGTCAGCTTTAGCGAGCGGATTATCGCTCATACTTGCGGACAAATGTGATCTAACTTATTTATCACATCCTCATGCACATACCATCCACACGAGCTGTGTTCATACAGAAACAACAACCGGAAATGTGTCAAAGATGTGATTATTATGAAATACAACACTAGCTTATTTAATAGTTAATGACAATCCGGGATAATAATATAATATACAATTATTATAAGTAATACGCATTATATTACATGTATTGTGTGCAGCATCGTGATGTATAATTATATATGTGGATATTTACCTCAAATATGTATGTACGTTCTATTAATATATGTATATGTGGAACACACACATTTCTGAATGGCATTTCAAGACCAATATCGGTCGCCATTCATTCAGAGAGATAGTTTTGATATCGCTACAAAACATTCATGTATATGTACTAGTATGTCACACTAAAGCAGTGCCATTTTTACGAATGTTGCACTCCTCGCCAGACAGTTCTACGTACAGCTACATGTACCGCATAAACACATTTTGTCTAGTAACCAGCACAAATTTTCGCTAGTTACTAGACAAAATGTGTTTATGCAGTATCTTTTGCATCTAGCTGAATGGAAATTCGACAAGAATCTGGCACCTGAGTCTACGTAAAGCATTTTCCGCAGGCGTGGAGTGCAACCCCAGTAATTATGATATTGAATACACAGTGGTATGCGCCCATATGAATTGATTACCGGCTTGGGCGTTGTGGATACTGAGACAGCGGCAGTTAGTGACGTCACGATATTCTTCATGTGGATCGGATTCGACAACATGGCCCCGGTAACGTCAGCAAACGCCTACAAAACGAACAAAATAGCATAAGTACCCAGCAATACGCTGAACGTATTCTCAATCTCGAAGTCGTGAAATTGATTGGTCGATGCTAAGCTCCAGTATGGGCGATTAACCTTTCTCAGTTTCTGACTTCAAGTACAATGTCGAGAACGTGCTCAGATAATCACATGTTCTTATAAACGTCCATTACAGTATATACTGATTGCTGAAGAAGACTATACGAGGCAAGCAATGTGACTATGCACCTTACTATTTAAGATGTGCAAGTTTTCATTAAACATCTGATTTTTTGGTAAATTCCATCAAGACTTAACGAAATTTCCATAGAAAATGCGGAATTCTATGCTGCGATTGCTCTGAACATTTCGCAAACTTTCGAAGTCTTTACGGAAAGTATCGTAATTTTGTAAATATTTTCACGAAATATTGCAGATCCTCTTAAGTAAGAAATCACACGTCTCGTCTCATATGAAATAGTGCAATTTGTGTTAGACATCTATTCCACTCGAGTATTTGTGTTATGAACTCTCCAGGGGGCCGTTTCACTAAACTTCGTAAGACTAAAATGTTTGTAAGTGCACAATTATGATAGTCTGTAAATACACATTATCAATATTTTCTTGTAAACGATTATTAGATTTACATTTATTGAGCATAGGCTGCATATGCAGCCTATGCTCAATAAATGTAAATCCATCAATTAAAATTTCCGGACGATCATAACTTTGCACTTACGAACATTTTAGTCGTACGAAGTTTCGTGAAACGGCCCCCAGTACTCTCAGGTGTCATGACACAAACGTGTCCAAACATCGCACAGCATATACGTGAAAATACAGTACTGTAAACGAGCACATAAGGGATAAGCACACTCCCATTCACCTCCTGTGCGTATGATTATATTAAACATATCAACAATCATTTAATTTCTGTAATTCAAGAAACACGGAACATATGTAATAGGAACAACTCAAATAAGTTTCATTTTGTAAGCTCAGCTACCGCAGATACGGATACATATTGTTAGATTGATATAAACATAGCAGTATATTTAGGTTTCCCGTCGAAATAAGCAACAACATACCACAAGAGCATTGGCGAGACTGTCTGTTTGAAAGCTTTCATCCGGGTACAGCGCCTTGTCCGCCGTGTAAAACGATGTGTAGAATACCTGGATTTATTGAAATGCATTTAATTGTTTGTATATAGAGAATAGTAGGTTAGTGCCGTGAATGGGTAAACATATCTGGCAAGGCTCAGGCTCTGCCGAGCACATCCCGTTTCCGTGCCGCGCCATATATGTTTTCCCATTCATGGCACTTACCTACTATTCTATTTATCCGGTCAACACCTACAAATGGCTGTAAAATGCAAAAATATAACCCCAGCCACGGCACATATTCATACGCAGTGATTAGGTCGTATTGACAGGATATCAAAAATGTTTCACGGCACCGTGTTTCACGGCACATACGCACTGTGTTGACTGGATAATATTGGCGGAGGGAGTCGGTTTGACGTCATACTGCTTAGTGAATACATGTACTAGACAAACATAGCGAGCCGTCTCTCCAGGATCTGCAGCATTCGTCAGTAGTATTCACTTCTCAGCA
Organism: Conchocele bisecta; assembly: GCA_029237695.1. Lineage (NCBI taxonomy): Eukaryota > Metazoa > Mollusca > Bivalvia > Lucinida > Thyasiridae > Conchocele > Conchocele bisecta. Next base: position 3,038,926 of record CM055265.1, on the reverse strand, counting down.
TTTTCTGAGTAATGAAATAGGAATTAGCATGGACAATCCAATGTTGGATATTTAGGGGTTGAAGGGTTAACCTTTTAGCTAAAATGCTGTTTACATGAATCCGCTATACGGCTAGTATAGGAATGAATGGCCTTTTTGTGGAATTTATCGGGGTATACCTCGTCCAGTATTCCCGCGACTTTTCCAAGTTTATATCCCCGATAAATTCCACAAAAAGGCCATTCATTCCTTATAATTCCAGCATTTGAAATAAATTCATCAAGAAAATGTGTTTATTTTCCGTTTTCTTAAGAATTATTTTAACTGCACGGTTACGGAAAGTAGTTCGGCATGGGAGTTTACTGGGATATAAATTTTGGACAGAGACTTGCTACGGACCAATCAAATGTTAGGGAAATGTGTAAATATTTTTGTGCTGGAATTATTAGGCAGTTGAATATTAAAGAAGTACTGCTAATCAAAGGCTTATATTTCAGTACACATACCTCTAGGAACGGCATAACTCCTTCCAGTATGTAAAACATTCCACTGTGTACCAATGATTTTGTATCGTGTTCATCCGCTACCGCACTGAAATACATATTCCATGATTAATAGTTGATATGGGGACGCTTAGAAAGTAGATAACAGTGGCGTGAATGTAGAACTGGTACACGTAATGGTGGCTTCTAGGTAATTTAATCTTTTCAATGGCTTTTGTCCACAACAAAATAGGACATGGAGACCGTTTCTCTGTATATGTTGGTTTGTTGTGTCGCATTATAATGTACGTGTACTCGACACCATCTATGTCGTGCTGGCCGTAGCAGACAATAAGATGTGGTATTCAACATTATATTACAGCTATTGCAGCAATACAGCCGTTACTAAGTTACTGTTTTCAACTTACATGTATACGGTATATAGCCTAAATCCAATTTCTGACATTCACGAACTACGCCACAAACGATTCTTAATATAAGTTTAACCCTTTGAACCCGAAAGCCCGCTATATCGGCATTTGCAAACAGTGCATATCCAGATGAGCCGAGCCCAGGATCTGCACTTTTTGCATGTAATTTTCATATTTTTGAGAGAAAAAACACTCCGTTTTCATAAATGGACTAGTCTGAAAAGCATTTTGTGACTATTGGATTGGTTGCAATTTTAACATATCAAACTCCATTGCAGTTACTTAGAGGTGAAAAGGTTGGGGCGATAGTTAGTGTTAAAGAAAAACACAAATAACACGGGAATAGGCAAACTATGCATTTTCAGGCTAACACTATAATTGCAACACTTCCTCCAGCAAGGAGAGCATACCTGAATGGCTTCATACCTTTTCGAGGGAGACAGCTTAAGCAGCTCAGACGTTTTGGATGGAAACAGCTTCACCGACTCCGTCAGCTGATTTATGTCGCCAATCACCGACCCAATGAAATCCCACATTTGCCTGTAACAGTAATTATGATACATGTATTTACATTATTGAAATATATACATTCTAGCTAGATGCAAAATAACGTACCAGGGTCACGGTTAGCGTCAATGGTCTCATGACCAGCCGTATGGACATTATTGTTTCTAGTATGTCACATTATTTATATTTTATGAAAGAGCGATGTTGGGAACATATTGGTACAGCGTACCTTGATGTTCCTGCATACCTCAAATATTACTACTCTTTGGCACCAGTGGTTCTACAATCTTACATATTCGATCCATGCATATGAGTTGTATTGAGTACATGTAATTGTGTACTTATTTACGCATACATGCAGTTAATGACGAAATTATCACGTGTATAAATATGCACAAACATACGTACTTGTGGTGCTGAAGGTCAGCTGCACCGCTCTCCACTAGGTTTTCTGCTGGCTTCATGTATACCCACATCATGAACTTGATGAATGGTCGCTTGATATTGCAGTCAATTGTCGGGTGGTTGATCACCCACATAATCTCCTCCACGGGCAGGATAGTTTGGCACAACGACTCTATGAATTTGTTTTCACCCTAAACAACATAATATATTTAACAGTTAATATACATGTTTACATATAATGATTTAATAGTTATTATTTCAAATGATTTATAGCTAGTTGAAACTATTCCTCCTGGTCGTACTCAGACTATGTATTGTAGATGCAGAGATACGGGACATTCGGTGACCCCAGATATTAACGGATCGACACAAGAAAATACTTGACAAACATCTTGGGAAAAGGATACCACTACTTATCACGTCGATCCTGGAAATGGTGATCTAATATGTTGGCTGTCGAAGGAGAAATTCCAGCCAACGAGACTTACGTTCGCGGATGTATGCAAATGTACACAATGGAAGTACGAACACAGTTTATAAAGCATGTTAAATCCGAATTATGCATATACTTATTTAATACAAATACAGTATTTTTCAGTTACTGAATGTCAAATAATAGTTCTTATTCAATAGTTACATCCACACGTAAAATATACACCCGACATCTAGTACATATTTTAAAAATATGACTAAACCGAGTAATGGAAAGTAATGGATGCCGGAAAGCTTTGCAAACACGTGTGAAGCCGCGAGCAATGTGAACTATATTGTGCATTGTCTTCGATTCTCACTCGGTGTCGTTAGTTACCCGTGTCATCGGTTTCTTTATGTGAACAGTGTTTATAAAAGTGAAATAAATAGAGAATAGACGGTTAGTGCCGTGAATGGGAAAAAATATCTGGCAAGGCTCAGGAAACGGGATGGGCGAGGCTCTGCCGAGCACATCCCGTTTCCGTGCCGCGCCAGATATTTTTTCCCATTCACGGCACTAACCTACTATTCTATTTATCCCGTCAACACGTACAAATGGCTGTAAAATGCAAAAATTGTATTGACTGGATATCAAAAATGTTTCACGGCATCGTGTTTCACGGCACATACGCACTGTGTTGACGGGATAATATGTGAACAGTGTTTATAAAAGTGAAATAAACAATGTTTCGTACCTCAGCACACGTAGCAAGGAGATCAACCAGGTGGGCGAAGAAAGCCAGATGACCGTCTTCTGTTTGGTTTGTGAGTATCATCTCCCTGAACAATGAATACAACATTGATCAGCCATGTACATGTACATAGAGAATGTCAATACCTACAAATTCGCTTCATCGTGTAAGGTTATAGTGCAACAAGGCACCAAACGGAATTCCTACCGTTTCTAAACCGAGTCTGATCTTGAAATCAATATATACTATCACGGAATTGTATTAATCATTACGATACATGATGGGCAAATGCATGGTGGTGACCATTGAATGTACGGTGGCTTACACTGACATGTCATGTGGTGGCGTCGCGTGACATCTATCGACCAATAAAAGGTCAGCGATGGTATTATTGAATCTATTATCATCAGATTACATGCGTATCTAGTTAATGCAAGATAAAGCAATGTTATCAGTCAATATGTAGTTGGCCAATGCAAAGCTGGTTACCAACATCCAACTACATATGTGAATATAGACGACTATATAGTTAACTCGTGTGGGTATTACTTTCATCACACACAATATAATACGTTATACATGTATAAAACTCTGAAAAACATACGAGGTACAGTATATGCCTGTCAACTCTGCGTGTATAATGGACAACGAAATACGTCTGGGTCACGAAGTGTGTATGGCATTGACGCTGCAGAATACATCACCTCCTGTGCTAATCTTGCCAATATTGGGTAAAGGTGTTTATTACAAAATATTTAAATATTACGATTGACAGTAAGCGGCTTGATTGACTGAGAGTGATCTGTGCTACAGCTCAGGCAAAGCCAATCAAACTGCTTGATTACGAGTTGATATTACCAATATATGTTCAGAAACGTTGACGTCTTGACAAGAGCAACGTAGGCGGTGATGTACCTTGACTCCCGCGGTTGGTCCAAAACGTAGGCTGCCTTTTTGAAGTTCTGCATGATGTACTTCATGACGAGCGCCTGGTTGCGCTTGATAGTCAGGTCCAGGCCTTCGACCTTGACGAGTACGTTCAGGAGGTCGAGGAACTCCGGGGCGCCGTGCTGGTGCTCCGCCGCCAGCAACACGATCTTCTTAACCTGCTGGGCGTGCACCTTTAGACACGTCGCCTGGTTCGCAATGAACACCTGCATTGCATTTATATTTATATATTAATTAATTTAATCGATTTATTAATTAATGCAAATAGTTAAAACCATGTAACACTTGTATTCGCATAACGGCAAAAATGTATTCAGCAGACAAGGACATTGGTACATGTTTCAAACGTGAAGGCATAACTACCAGCTAGCATGACCAGTTTACATGATGTCGTCAACATTCCGTACGAAAACAATGTTACCAACTGTTAGATGGCGATACTATATCAATGTATCATATTTAAACATTTTCCAATGGCGATGTAAAATATATAGATAAATAGAAAGTAAGAAAGGTTACAAGAAAAAGTCAATTGGAAGATCTATAATAATTTTCAAACAAGACTACGAAATTATTGATCATACATGTTTTATATTCATGTCTGTGTAGCAATTGTAAATATTATCACAATCCACAGCGCAAAACGCAAACCCATCGAGGCACCGGCGTAAGCGAATGTCAACGTAAATGAAACAATTTCAGCGCCAAGAAATCAGAAATGACAGTCGCCAACAGCTTGAGAGTGAGGTCGAAGGGAACGACGGATAACAAAAGTTAAAATGGGTACCGATTACAAAAGTCATATTGCATCGCGAGGACAGAGGGAACGACGGATTACAAATGTTTACTGCATTATAATACTATTACGAACCTCCTTGAGGGCGAGTGCGAGGTCAGACGGCACGACCTGCACGTCTAGGAGCGTGTCGAGGTTGTGGAAGATGCGGAACTGGACGTTGTCGTTCTCCCGTGTCAGCAGCTCCAGCAGGTAGAGCGTCTTCTTGAAGACGACCTTCATCCCGCTGTACTGCTCCTCCTATATAGAAAATACCAGGCTTGTATCTTTTGATATCAAGTTCATCAGCAAGGCTGGGATACGCGTACAAATGTATATACATGTAAAAAAATCAAGATTATTGATGAGCAAAATTTAAGAATGAACTTTCTTTCTTGGGATATCTGGCCAAATATCTAATAAGTATCTTCATTGCGAATAAGAAGCTGTAGAGTAAGAAAGAGGGTCGAAAGATCTACAGGAAACCTACTTGAATCGACAAATGACAATGGAAATGTAATGATAGTCATTGTATAGTGATTTTCTTGCGGGTTCAGTTACGATGAGGCGTATGTTGCTTTTGTGCTATATTTTGTGAACACTGGATTCATTGAGAACTGCAAACCACTGGTTGCGGTGAATAAAGCATGTGCTAGTGTATTACCGACATCGCTACTGACATGTTTTATATACATGCGATAAAATAAACGGATACCATAAACTATATACGTACCAATAGTTTGGCATCAATTTCTTGCGACAGGATGTCCAATACAATGTCAAGTATGCCTGAAACAATTTATTAGGGATGTAAGATTTGTATAAGTGGCAAACACTACTTAGTTATTAAAAATTACATGACCATGGCTAGTGGTAATTCGTGTATCTCCCTTTACTGTATCACGGTATTCTGACTTACGTAAAAATAAAGTAGAATAATTATGGCATACCTGGGATACAGGGATCAAGATCCCTAGATATCTTTGATACTGGAAAATCACATTAATGCCTGGGAAATATATGTGTCATTTACAGACAAGCACCACACATTGATACAGCCGAGTAAGGAACAAGGAGCCAAACGACATGTTCAGCTGTTTTGGACATACAAATAAGTATAACTTGTATATTAAATTTCCGGATCACTAATTCATCATGAATGCACATTATAGACTAAAAGTGTTATATTTGATTGATAACTAACCATGACTGATCATGATGTTCTGGTTCATGAAATGTGGCTCGTGTGGATGTTTTGGCAAATGGCAGAACCTGAAAATAAAATAAACGCTAACTACATATCGTTATGGTACCATAAAGACAAACAGTGCATGCAACTAAACGAGAAGAAGCAATGCTGTATAGTTATGTAAGGTGTCTCATTAGTTCCAAGCGCGTGGTACTGTTATTAATGTAATATAGTTAACTTAATGCAAGTGTTTCGCATTTATTTCAATACGTAAATCCAAATTGTAGCACAAACAAGCATTATGTATATAAACGCATTGTGCTTAAGACAAACAGTAAATTGAACTTGTATAACTCGAATTGAGATCAAGGGGTACACAATGTACGCCTTGATCCCAATGTTATACTATTCAGTTGACTAAACAATTTTGATGACCGTGTGATTAGGCTGTATGTGTATGCTTATCGAATTGGCGAAACTGATCAGTATTCAGTAAAGAAGCCAAATTGTATCGTGTCGGGACACAGCTATACGCACTCTCCGAGTTCGTCGAGTATCTCGCTCATGAGGAGCACTTGCTGGTCATTGAGCTTCTGTTTAGCGAGTCGCCGCAGCACGGGCAGACTCCGCTGTACCTCCCGGTGGACACGGGCAGAGTCTTGTGACAGAAGGATCTGGAAACACACAACTGGGGTTCACTGCATTCAGTCAGTCAATGATAGTTTGAATATACGAATTAGTTATTTCTAAAACTGATCGTGTGGTTTCTACCATTAAATATCAATACGTAACAATTAAACTATTTCCATATATTTGTGGGATGCACATATAATAACATAATACCGATAGTCTAATAGTCTACTGCTAAACACGTGACGAAATGAACAGTGAAATGGTTGCTATTATCAAGACTTGGTTAATGAAATACAATGAAACATCCCAAAACCGATTTCCCTGGGAAAGCAATGTAATAAACACTATGTGATCCTCTGTGTGTTCGGTTTAGATGGGTTATACTACTGTACTCACCTGGGCCTCTGCTGACAACTTGAACATGTCGCTCTGAGATGAGTAGAGTTTATTGAGGATGTCTAACGACTTCATCACCATTATGTCATATTTGTACTCCGATAGATCCTGAAAATGACAGGAATATGTACCAGGTGTATATATAATTGAATCATGAACACCGACACATCTTACACTCACGTATTCCAGGTTATCTGTTGCAAAGTTGTTAAAACTTAAACGTCTCCAAAATATACTGACACAAAGAGCAGTTACTGCACAGTCAGGAACCGGCTGATATGGATGTATTATGCTATGAACTACGCAAGTGACCAAGTTGCAGTCACTGTGACGATTGCATTGCCAAGTAAGTGCATTTATGTACGTAGCATCATTAAAATTACAGAATTCGATAACGTCGCATCATTAGTGTTGTCCGACTAATGAGATATCAGCAAATGTAGTTTCAAATTTGGATGGACTGTGATTTATTGTATCAGCGTAAATGCTTGCTACAGTAGTGCATTATCGTTCAACGTGTATCAGGTGATTACATAGGGAGTTACGTGGTACACAATGATACACGACACACAGTCTTAGTTCGTAACGGTCAAACGTATGCCCAGACATATATGAAAGTTTTCCCAGCCTGACCATGTATACAGCAACCGACATATATTGATTTGTCAATGAGATTATGCAATATGAACAACATGCTTAGTAGCCTTAGTGGTCATTACGCAAGAATGTAATTGCGGCAGGTGTATACAATGCAGACATCGCTTTCCACTAACTGGATTACATTTACAACACGTTTCCCATTGTATGCTCATGGATCACTTGACTTTGTCAATGCATTTTATTCACATTGGGATAAATGTTAACCATACCATCAGCACTGTTGTGGTACTGTCAATTTCAAATATGGACGATCCGTTGAACATGTCCCTCAGATCGCGTAGTACCTCCTTCTGCTTTTTTAACCCTTTCCTGAATCACATGATATACCGGAATTGTAATACATCTCAATATCAATAATCATCAGCAAGCAGCTAGCTTCGGAGCTGAAGTCACTGAATGTATTCATAAGGTCCACATAAGTATTCATAATATGGAGCATCTCCACCATACAATAAATGCTACATACATGTAGCATGAGCAATTGATACTAATACATTGCGAGGACATTATTTCAGCAATAACAAACTACACTTCAATTCAATATACTTTATTTGTTCTAGCCAATTTAATATTGAAGACACAGTGTTGTCCTGGCAGAATATATACGATCTTTTTGAGTTAATTGAAACATCACAATATGTACAATGTACGCTATGTGAATATTTCCCACAATAAGTCGTTTAGGATATGCATTTCATGTTTATGTTTGACTTGTTGCCCGCAAAACAATGCCTACTACATGTAGTTAGACATACGTTACTACGTTATTATAACATACTTTGACACATCCTGTGGGTTGAATGTCTCGTACAGTAAAGGCTCCATGATGCTCTGGTTGCGTCGTTTCAGGGCGCCTTGTTCAGCCACTTTGAACTTTTCAACAAATGTCTGAAAATCAGCTCACATAATAAGTATCAATGAAATTGACACGGATCATGTCATGTGGCGTTCTAACGTATCGACAGTCTCTGATGATCAGCACAAGCAGTAAAACTAGTTAGATATATTAAATTACTTACTCTCTACAAAAATATGTAAAATCTACTTTAAACATACTTTGTATTGTATTTTTCAATGTGTTTCTGGACATTGTAGAAATATTTATATTTTACATCATAGAACAGTGCGCATGTGATATAGGTAACACGAGCGTTTAAATTAGCATACTAGTAATCGATCCGTTAAGTGCATACTGAGAATGTGTTGTTGGTGATATCATATCAGATAGATATATAATATGAATCCATGTCCGCTGTTTATTTAGTTACTTACTCTGAGGCGTAGATTTCTCTGGAACGTTAGAAGTAAGTCTAACACCTCCATCGCCCTAGGGAAATATACAATACAAACTGTGTAGCATGAGCAGGGACTATTTCCATATCTCACCTCGCCTGAGATATTTGCCAATTCGAAATCATTACACACAAAACAAGTAGATTTGATATAAACATTATCGCTATAGCCAGCCATACTTAATATTACTGAAAACAATAGGAGTAGACGAAATGTGCAGATCCTGACCAGAACGCGCTGATACATCTACACAGGGTTGTTTTCGTTTATCACAAATGACATACGTCCAGTTTTGCCAGATTGTGATCCATTTATTAATGAAGAGGCTAATGCATATATGATATTGGTTGACAATAAAACACGTTGGTTTATGAACATACCACATTATACGACATATGAATTAATACTTAATCAGAAATAAACGTAGTACTGTATTACGCACTGGAATTTAGCTTTTACGATTGCTTCTGTCTCTCGGCATGGCTCAAACCTCCCAGTTTCTCGGTACTTCGTGACGCTTTTAGTGCCTTCCTTTGAATAACCTGGTAAATAAGATTCGGTTTTATTGAATGTAAACTAATTAATTAATTAACTGCCGTATATTTTATGCATATTTAATATCACAAATATTTGCAATATCAACAAACAGCCAATGAAACTACGTACACTAGCAACATCGCAAAAACATGCAAATCTAACTTAAATGTTATTATCACAATAACCTATGCATACACCACATACCACACTACGTACATATATGTGCCAACGCAAGTATTTATAGATGTGATCACGCCCTGGTAATCCTTGCAAAATTATACAATGCTTAACTACACCCAATAGTGGCAGGTCCAAGGTCATTTAGTGCTACCACCTCATCTGGTAATACTCTCGAAAGAGGCTTATTAACCCTTAGAATGCCGGAAATAGTCGTCTTCTGAGTTTGTCTTTTTTTTCTTTCAATAAACATGGTTTGACAGCACATCTGATTCAATTCCAACGGAAATGGGTCTAACGTGTCGTTAATCCATGTTTAAGGTGAGAGAAATGGAAAATAAAAAAATAAACATCAGACGACAAACTTTATTTAAGGATAGTAAGAGTTAACTAATGTAGCATATTTGACCACAGCAGCAGACGGTCAGAAATGAAGTTATCACGTCACTAGATCAGTGTTTAAGTATAACACCTTTGCCTTTATCCTTGGGGAAAGGTATGTCGTGTCTGCCGTCGAGCAGACTGAGCAGTGGTATGAGCAGATGGCGCACGTCGTCTACATCACTATAGTAGCCGAACTTCACCAGGTGCTGCAGTAGTCGCAGAACCTGCAAAGACACAACAATGGGCAGTCAGAAAAGAAGCAGAATTTATTTTACAATGTTTACATTTGAAAGCAACAAAGCCAACTACATGTAATAAATTAACCACAACTTCACAAGCTGCTGCAGTCGTCGCAGGACCTGCACGCATGCAACAGCGGACAGTCAGACGGATGCATCATTTATTGTAGAAATCATAAAACAATGAGCATCAATTCCAAACAACAGTTAACTCGAATAATAAATGTAAATGTGAGTATTAGTTGAAACATTCAATATATACTCTATGACATGCACTGGAAACAAAAATGTTTTACATTTTCAAGTCGTATTATGATACTTGTATTCTCTATGTACATTTGTATATATACTTTCAGTTTATTCAACTATAGTATCACAATTTGTCATATCTACGTATAAGCGCAACAATTCACGATAATTGTAGTCCAGCTATACACATATATTGTACATGTAATACGATAGTATGAGCCTACTACACAACTTAGATATTTCAAATAATTGGAACATTGACAACATGTAGTTGAAAGCGGGAATCGAATATAGTCATCGGCTATTTTTAAGGACGTCATACTTCTCAATAAAGTATGTTTCTAATCATTTATAAGGATCACGTCCCCGTCCCGATGCATGTGTGTACTGAAGAATAGTGGTTTGTAGAGAAAGACATAGAATTAAAAATATTTTCTAAATGAATGTCTAAAACGGACTTTCAAACTTAAATCTATTTATTTCAATATATATATATATATATATTAAAGTATAGAATGCCTAAGTACAAGTATAATATATATATATATATATATATAAAGTAATAACTCTAAGTTGTAGGTTTCATGACTTATTAAATAAACAAGTCATGAAACCTGCAGCTTATAAATATTACATTCGTTATATATTTGTAGTACCTGCTCAATAAGAAGATTGTGTCCGATTGCTGTGGCAGTCATGATGCAGTTTGTCTTCAGGAAATCCGCCAGCCAATCACGTAACACTGGGAATATCGTCACCAAGTCTTTCACAACCTGCAGATAAAAGAGGTGGTCAGATACCTTAGTTGACATACAGCTATTGTATGATGCTACCGGTTTTTGGCCACAGCAAGTAGTAATTTATTGTACTCTTAATCATCGATTATCATGGATGACTTGGCAGTGCCTTCTAATATTCATTAATTTTCATGCAATTATATAAATATAATAGAGTTATTAATTAACATATATGTAATATGCCACCTCCACAAAAAGAAAATATGTAAGTAAGTACATGTAAATACATGTATTATATAACGAGAGTGACGCATTTAACTAAGATATCATTTTGATTATTGTGACCGTCAATCGGTGTTTGATACCATATTCCATTCACGATGTGTTTCAAAAACATTTACACATTATTGTATTAACATCTTGATGCATGTGTTCGTGCAGATATAGTGTAGTAAATTTGGTGCACGACTGTATCGAATGATATATTTTAATCCTCTCGTCTCATATAGAATATGGGATAACACAAACATGCAGTTAGATACACGGAGTATACAACACAAGACAAGTACAACACTAATGTGGTAAATCACATTGACGACGTAAACACGTCTAATAAACTGACAGTGTGAATGTTTACTAATTGAATTTCGAACGTCAACGTGGACTCTACATAAGCTCATTAGTCTTCAGTCGATATACTGTCCGATCGTTGTGTGTCGTTGTATATGAATAAGGTAAATGTTTATAACAAAACACTGACTATAACGATATAAGTCGTTATTATATAAACATGCAATATACATGTAACGCTTACCGAAATGACCAATTGCAGATCCATTATAGTTTAGGATATTTTTATTATAGGAATGAATGGCCTTTTTGTGGAATTTATCGTGGTATAATCTTGGAAAAGTCGCGGGAATACTGGACGAAGCGATAAAAAATTACAATTTTCGAAAAAAAAATATATATTTTTTTTTTTTTCGAAAATTGTAATTTTTTAAGGCCTCGTCCAGTATTCCCGCGACTTTTCCAAGTTTATATCCCCGATAAATTCAACAAACAGGCCATTCATTCCTTATAATTCCAGCATTTGAAATAAATTTATCAAGAAAATGTGTTTATTTTACGTTTTCTTAAGAATTATTTTAACTGCGCCTCACGGTTACGGAAAGTAGTTCGGCGTGGGAGTTTACTGGGATATAAATTTTGGACAGAGACTTTCTACGGGGCAATCAAATGTTAGGGAATTGTGTAAATATGTTTGTGCTGGAATTATGAGTTATTGCTTGCAACTAATAAGTTAAGCTTTCTATGTGTATATGTGCATTCCCCTAAAAAAACCAAAGCATCAGCGGTCTTCGTCGAATGTACAATAAATTTGCATTTCTATCTATGTGCATGCAGATCACTTGTCAGTATTAGGGAATCACTTATATATTTACATAAGTTAAATATTACGAAAACATTTGACGTTTTATAGCAGCATTTAACCCTTTGAACCCGAAATCGCGCTATAGCGGTTTTTGCAAAAAATGCAGATCCAGATGAGCCGACTCGTAACGAGCCGTCTCATCAGGATCTGCACATTTTGAAAGTAATTTTAATGTTTCTTAGAACAAAAACACCCCCTTTTCATAAATGGACGTATCTGAAAATCATTTTGTGACCACTGGATTGGTCGGAACATTAGCATATCACAGTCCATTCCAGTTCCTTAGGGTTGAAATGGTTAAATGCAGTTTAGTAAGAATGAGGAGAGCATAACATATATTTTCATTTGAGACTAAGCGTGAACAAAAACAAAACATGACTATGCGTTACAAAAACACAAACTACATGTAATGCATGACGACTAGTACTAGGAAATAATTAGAATAGACAATCAATACACAATAACAATTTATCAATGAAGTCGATATCATGTACCTGAGACGACTCCGGGGAGCCAGAAGACAGCTGGTGAAACCAACAGGTGCATATATAAGATATGGTTAGTAAAACATAACACTAGTGAAGCGAAAACATTCTATGTAATTGATTATAATTTGAATAACACAAGCATATACATATACATATCAAACACTAATTAGTGAACGAAAGAACTGCATTTGAAGAATATTAGATATCATTAGTGAAATATTATTATCTATGTTTGTGACGTATTATATAGCTATTACCAACTCATATCGAGAGTTTAATACACATATACCATGAAACATGTGCACATTATGTACGTACTTGTTTACTTTGTAGTATAACATCATGGGACACGTACATGTAACATATATTATCCCGTCGACACAGTGCGTATGTGCCGTGAAACACGGGGCCGTGAAACATTTTTGATATCCAGTCAATACAATTTTTGAATTTTACAGCCATTTGCAGGTGTTGACGGGATAAATGAAATAGTAGGTTAGTGCCGTGAATGGGAAAAAATATCTGGCGCGGCACGGAAACGGGATGTGCTCGGCAGAGCCTCGCCCATCCCGTTTCCTGAGCCTTGCCAGATATGTTTTCCCATTCACGGCACTAACCTACAATTCTCTATTTATATTCAGTATATGCAATATATTTGACATAAAGGTCGTCATGTCATTACATAATAAGTATATGATTCGACGGCCTCTATGGTGAAGTTGCGTTTCATATGCTCAGTGTAGTCCTTGACAATCTAACAAGACTGATGAAAACCGCATGCAAATATTCAATAGGTGTCACAAGTTATAGAGGTTAGTTAGTTATCTTATATTAAGGGTTATAATTGGTTAAAAGAACCTTCAATACCCGGTTACAAAGGTTTTCATGTCTGCATAGTTTATGCAAATGAGCTATGACAAAGTAGGAAGTTATTTAAATAATGCAAATGGCGATATTTGTTTCTCCATTAAAATCAAAATTATTGTGAAAGAAAATGTATGTTCTTCTTTGAAATGTGTATTTCTGTACACATTATCAATTTATGCACAGAATGTCAAAAATAAAATGAGTATAAATAAAACTACATGTATGACGTCAGATGTAAGTCGTTCATAAATCCAAGATAATTTAAAATTAAAACGTACATAACTTGTGACAGAGATGGAATATTTGCATGTGGTTTTCACCAGTCTTGTAGGATTGTTAAGGATTGTAAAATGCATATTAACAACATAAGACTTATGCTAGAAACTGAAAAACAATTGTTTGCATAAAATATAGTTACATCTTCAAGCCATCATACGGAGCTATTCTAACTCAAGGGAGGTAATCGGCAGGAAGCTTGAGTTTTGAAACTACGATTCATAAATAGCGTCGCTACATGTAAGTGTCGGACTGATACATGGTGCAAGATATGTGTTAGTAAAAGCCCACTACATATAAAGGAAATAACAAATATACACTTACGAACTGGCTCTGTTCCCGTTCTGAGTCTTTGGACCCCACATATTCGTATACAAAACATATATTTGGGTTGTCGAGAACAGAGTAGTTGTTTCCAACGTCAACAAACAATCCTGAAAAATAAACAGAAATATACATTATGATACATTCGACGTGTTTAGCTAATACAGTTGCATATGAGCATGCATGCCTTCGAATGGATTTTAACACCAGATGGCCGCGGCCCGCATGTCGAGCCCGCCGAGGCATTTCATGGTATTTTTAAAAACTTTAACCCATATTTCGGACGGACGGACGGACGGACGGAAGCACTGACGCACGGTGATGGACGCACGGATGGACGCACGGACGCACGGACACCCGGACGTCATTGCGATCACTATGTCTCGCTTTCCGCAAGCGAGATCGACAAAAACCACATACATGTACATATACTTTGATTTTAGCATTTAGGTCAGTTATGTATGATATATGTATGTCGCCATGTATACGGGGTTTAAACTGCTGGTGGCCGGTTTTGCTCATTGGCCGTTAAACGTCGATTTCTCAAAGTTACTTTTGCCTTTTATGATGCATTAGTTGCATTTACTGTATGTTATCAATGTATGTGTGTTACATTAGTTGGGTATTGTATACTGATATAGAGAATAAATAGCAGGTTAGTGCCGTGAATGGGAAAACATATCTGGCAAGGCTCAGGAAACGGGATGGGCGAGGCTCTGCCGAGCACATCCCGTTTCCGAGCCACGCCAGATAGTTTCCCCATTCACGGCACTAACCTACTATTATATTTATCCCGTCAACACCTACAAATGGCTTTAAAATGTAAAAAAATAACCCCAGTCACTGCACATATTCATACGCAGTGATTAGATCGTATGTGTATTTACATTAGTTGGGTATTGTATACTGCTAGACTATTTCGCACTCAATGAGATGCACCCCATCTACGACTAGCGGTGTGCGGTCCCGCTAGAAAATGAACTCACACAATCGATAAATCAATACAACGAATATACATAGAATAGTAACGCTTACAATGCTGAAATAAAATTGTCGTCTATATTTTCCTTTTTTTCTCGTTTTCATCACTTTAGAATCATTTCCAATGGAAATGCTCCTAAAATGGTGTCAAACCTTCATTGAGAAAGAAGACGCAGTATACAACAACAGCAGGCGACTATTTTCGTTTGCCGCATTATACGGTTTAATAAACAATCACAACCCCAAAAAAGTCCCGTGAGCTAACAATAAATACATAAATAAACAAACGTGGTAAATGTATATTAAAACTTAAATGCAATTGTCGGAATAGAGATTTACTTACATGTAACATGCAATCAGTTTTAAAGACAATTGTAGTTAATATATCATACCTATTATAAGCTCACAGTACTTCGCTCGTATGGCATCCGGCAACAGATCTGACGTAATGCACAAGAACGCGTCCTCCCATGTTAAGTACCCAAACTCACGAGTAATCACGTGGATCGCGAAGTCATTTCGCCCCTGAAAGAAACATGATTTAGTATAATGTAAACACGAGTATAAATGACATGTATCTTGTAATCAAAATAAAAGCTAAAACGCAATGCGGATGTGTCATGTACTTTGCAACGGTCGTTTAAATTGATTTTTCTGGAGAATGTTTTTATATATCTATCCGCACATGTGAAGTTACCTGTACACGTAATACATTGTATTTCTGATTATCGTTTCAGTCATGACTAACGACTTTATAAACTTACGTAACTCAGAGCTTTGAAGAGTTCGAGTTGGTGCATCAGGAAGTCGTACTTATCCTCATTGAACTCCATGCTCTCCGGCTGAAAATACAATTGTAATGGGCAATGAAGAAATTAAATGAATACAAAAATAATCAAAATCTTCGATACTCTTTACTTAACGATGTTCATGCTAAAGATGCACAATTATTCTGAATGAAAAGTTTAAACATTTGTCTTTCTTCTGAGTGGTAACAATATATACTTTCATTGCGAAGTAAAGAAAATGGAAAACGGTGTTTGTATCTTTTGGAACCTGTGAATGAGTGTCTGGCAGGAATAGGTGAAATAGTCGACCTTGAGTATTCTATTGAACATAGACGTACTATGTAACTGAAATGTTAACCCTTACACCGCTACTCACAACAATTGTCGTCTCCTGTTGCTTTTATCTATTGCCTTATTTCTCAATAAAAACATGGTTTGACAGCACTTCAGAATCATTTCCAATAGAAATGATTCTGAAGTGCTGTCAAAGCATGTTGTAAATTATTCTAAAGTGCTGTCAAAGCATGTTTTTGATGATACAAATGGAAAATAGAAAATAAACAGCAGACGACAAAAAACATAAGATAGCGGTCTAAGGGTTAAACCAAAGTTTCATATTAAGAACTTTGCTACCTTATAGGTCAGAACAGTTTAATGCAAGTCCTCACTTCAATAATGTGTTTTGTGTGATGTATGTTAAGTGTGAATGTAACTGATAACGCAAAGCACGTGACGCAAAGAAATCACAACCATCCCTTCCAACGTGTCATTATAGAGTATGCAGGGCGGCCTTACATCGACAAATTCATGAAGCGGTGTCCACGACTGTGCGTTGTTCGTCGAAACATAAACAATATTTGGTCGCTTGTTTATGTTCTGGCCTCTGTCCGTTAAGTGCACGCTGTCCTGAAACATTAAGCACCACCTATGAAAAGACACATAAAATGTAGTACGTGTATTCGTACAGAAGAGTGTGTATCAAACGTCGATGATTTCAGAATAAGACTTTAAATTACGTTGAAATTAGATGTAATCTTTGCGCTGCTGCCCACACCGACGGTAGACAATAAGTAAGTATTCCCAATGTCCAATAAAGATGGAAAAGATCACGTGACACCTCAACGTGTGCATATAGGAATAATATAAATTTACGAATACAGTGTCAGCGACTTTCTGAGCCTGACTAATCTGTCCCTTAATGTATATGTAAATATATATTTTAAAATGTGTAAATATGGTTGGTGATCATTACAGTGCGTAAAGAAAAGTAGTATAATGTAATTTCAAGTAATATGTATTTATTGATGATACATTATATGTGGCTGTGACGTTAGGCATGGAGTATATGGTATTTGCTACCAGTGTTGATCAAGATCAGCCTGTGCATCCGCGCAGTCTAATCAAGATCTGCACTGTTCGCCATTACATCAATGAAACACCCGACATGCTTCTAACAAGCCATATAGAACATAGAACAGTTATCCGGCTACGGGAGTTGTATTTGAGCTAACTATTCACATTTGAGACACGCCATCTGATTGTGCACCTTCTGACAAAATGTACACTATCTTTCATAAATAAACTCAAAAGTTAACGAAATGTTCAGAGTACATGCGGGATATAATTCCGCATGTACTCTGAACATTGTGTCAACTTTTTACGCCATTTACGGAAAATATTGTAAATTTTGTAAACATATTTCATGAAATTACGCGGCTATCCGAAGGTACAAAATCACATGGCGTGTATCATATGCCATACGCTCTATTTCTGCAGTGCGACCACACGTGATACTATTCGATCGTTTATGCTGCACGTCAGTTGTGGTCACTTGCCTTATAAGACCGCAGCCATCTTTCTGTGATGTAAGTTTGGTTATTTGGAATGGCAACACCATCACACACACAGAGCACATTTAGCAGGTCGAGATATCGAAAATTCTGAAATGAAACACACATGCATATTATGGAATTAAAGTTAATGGTGTTTACAGAAAATAATAATTTTACAAATGTAGACATGTAAACATACATAAACTATTCACGTTGAACTGTCACGTACACCGCCATGACATGTAATATATGGATGTGACTGGAGAACTTGGGCTTATAGGTTTTGCGACAAGTGTAGATCCAGATCAACCTGTGTGTTCGCCATTGTTCGCCCATCATACTTCTAATAAGCACTATAGATCAATATCAATATCTTTGCAATGTTGGTGAAATATGCTACTGATGTATAGGGAATAGTCAGTATCGAGTAGCAAACACGCACGTCACATCCAGGATAGTCCATGTGTGTGTTACTCGCCAATGTCTTCTAGAATACATACCCGATGACTGCGTAGCAGGTCGATATAGATATCTAGATGGTTCTTTGTTATGCGATCCACGATCTTTCTCTTGTCTCTTATCAGTTCTACGATCATCTGTGCCACATTCAACCCAATACCACCCTGAAAGTAATGACATATAAATGAAACAAAATAATATAATAAGCAAACAGAACACTGTTATACTATTCCCGTTGCTTCCTTACATGTATACACAGTTGATCATTAGTTACTTGTATATACTGCATATAGGTAGACATAAACATATACAATATACCACTAGTGTCGCTGTTTCAAGTACATTGTGAACTTTATTGCATCGTCTACACGAACGATTATCGTGTGCACATTGTTTTGACATCGAGTCGGGTTTTTAATGACGACTGGATAGGGTGGTATCGTGTAAAATGGTATCCTTATGTCGTGTTACTCGGAGATTGGTGTCGTGTTCAACCGAGGAAATGTGACGCGAACATGGATTATCTCTGCAGTTATTTCATGTTAGATACTTGCTCAACACTTTCATGTTCAGTATACGAACATGCTATCGTGGTATCGATGCCTCATTCGTGAGATGATAAACGTGTATGTGATCGTGCGTTTTGTAAATATATTTCATGAGATATTTCACATGTTCCTAGGTACACACGGCTTGTCCCAATTATTTATTAGGTCCGTGAAGTGTCGTGACTGTATGCTGGTTGCATGTATACGTGGGTCACCAAATCGTACGCTTACCTTTTGCGTGAATTGTGTTTGGAAGAAGTCGATGTATTTGGCAAAGTATAGCGCGTTCTTTCTGCTTTTCCCAATCATGTAAGCATGAAGAACGTCGTATGCCTCCTTGAATATCTGTATCATGTGGGGCTCCTCATCACCTTCCTTCAGTGGACACTGCAGCAGCTTCACCAGTAGATCGATCACCTGAATGGGAAGTGCCAGTAGCTAATTAATCACAAGGGTGCTGAAAGTCACGAGATATGCCCGTTGAGATATGGACAGTAAACAAAGGAGATAACTGACCGGAAAACATGAAAACCAATACGATTATTCCGATTGTCGTGATCAAAATTCATAGCGAATTTGGTTAAGATCCGTAAAGTAGACCTTACTTGACCAATGACACAGAATGCGAGAATTAACAATGGCCGCCACGATTCGTCAATTTATTTTCTGAAATGACCGGAATTTTCAACTTGTAGTCATAAGTAAATATAGATGCAGTACCAGATTGTTTGAAAACAAACACACATTGTGTGGCAGAATGTTTCCTTACCCTGAGGTTCCGCATCAGTTTCTGTCTATCTTTATCCGGCTGTCCATCAACAGTCATGAACACTTTCAGCTCCTTCAGTGCCTAAAATGGAATTCATAAAGACACTTATCCGCTCCTTAACACATTTAATATTTAGATTTTACAACTAGGAGGTATTGATATATTTAATACCAAACTGTCTGGTTTACTGAAAATAATACTGGAGTGATACATGTATTTAACACATTGAAAAAATGTTAATAACAATACTAATGATATAGCAAATCACGCAAGTACAATTCGTAAAATGACTTGGGTAGCGAGATAGCTCAATAAAGCAGTTATTTCTTCATATTCCATACGAATAGCATAATAATGTAACATTTAGCAATATATGCAATTACAATATCGGTACACGTGACTGTATGTATTTGACGAATATTCTCAAGACAAAACTATGACACCGGCTTCAGCGATGCTCAATGTAATTGGGACACAATAAATATGTACAATGTGCAGAATTGCTCAAAGATCATCTAAAACAAATATCACTAGACGACAGCATGTGCTATTTTCGACATATGAAGACATCGCATATTCGTATAAGGAGATGGAACGCAGTACCTACCACAATTATTCCGTGCGTTTTCTTTGCTGTAAGGAGTAGGCCTACTTCACTCTGAAACTGTACAATGAAATCAGATGGTCAATTATGTTCAATTAAGGAATAAAACCATGGGCTGTTGCGCTTACTGGGGTGACAATACATTTGGTATGTTTAAAGTAAAAACAGACCACATGTATTGTTTTACCCCAGTAAATGCAACAGCCCATGATTTTATTACTTATATTTACACTGCATTTTCTGATATTTTCAAAACTGTAAATAATCAAATATGGCGTTAACATTAACAATAATCTTGCTTTACATCATTTTGTCGCAATTCCTGGAACAGCGACGTTGCGAACTTTAACCAATCAACAACATCGCGCGACGTCACGTGTGTCTAATGTATTGTATTGGGATGTAAACGCAATAGGTCGAATATAAGGTTTCATCATGTCCAGCCGTGTGCAAACGTTTGCTGTGGCCCGAGGGAACTGTTTGAATCCCAAGGCCGCAGGCCGCGGGTTCAAACAGTTCCCGAGGGCCACAGCAAAAGTTTGCACACGGCTGGACATGATCAAACGTTATTGTTACATTTCCAACAAAAAACTGATGTAATTTGAGCGTTATATTCAGTATTTTCAGTACTTTTATAAAATCGTCCCATTCACGTAGATAATTTTCGGTATGCATATTCCGGGGCCGCGTCATGAACGTCATGAACGTCATGAACGTCATGAAGTAGTGACGTCATGAAGGCACTTCCGCGTAGTGACGTCATGAAGGCACTTTCATTACGCGCGGCCCCGGAATGAGCATTGCCTAAAGCCATGTGCAAACAGCACGCGCTATTTGTTTGCATATGTGCAAACAAAGGAAACCATGTAACAATGGGCGTTTGCATTATGAATTTATAGAAGTTGTAATATTGTCGTTAAATTCATGTAAAATTAGAAGGAAGTCGATGGCGCGCCATCGCAATTTACACGTTCTTAATGTTTTAAATACTCCATGGGAAACAAATGACCCATCTGAACACTATAGGAATTAATGGCCTTTTTTGTGGAATTTATCGGGGTATAAACTTGGAAAAGTCGCGGGAATACTGGACGAAGGCCGGAAGGCCTCGTCCAGTATTCCCGCGACTTTTCCAAGTTTATATCCCCGATAAATTCAACAAAAAGGCCATTCATTCCTTATAATTGCAGCATTTGAAATAAATTCATCCAGAAAATGTGTTTATTTTCCGTTTTATTAAGAATTATTTTAACTGCGCCTCACGGTTACGGAAAGTAGTTTGGCATGGGAGTTTACTGGGATATACATTTTGGACAGAGACTTGCTACGGGCCAATCAAATGTTCGGGAATTGTGTAAATATTTTTATTAAGGTTACTACTTGAGGCATATGCAGCATATGCTCAATAAATGTAAATCAGATAATTGTTTATATGATACTATTGTTAATGTGACATTTACAGACTATGACAATTTTGAACATTTTAGTCGTACGAAGTTTAGTGAAACGGCCCCTGGAAGACACGGGTGGAAGACTTGGACCTAGCAGCCAGTAAATAACCCAATCGAAAAGCATTACCTCGCCCACCCATTTCTGTTAGATTACATGCATGTATACAGTTTTATTGAGGTATTAAATAGCGTGGAAAATGTGACCTAGTTTCGGGCTCGCTTAAACACCACACATTTCAATTTTCGGCTAACATGTCTCTGGCAATAGACAAATGTATTAACTTCCGGCATCTGAGTTTAGTATTTCGTTCGTTACAGGCAAATTAGCTTAGCTACCAAAGACAAGGCGAAAATGCTATGTACGAATAAATCCCACACAATCATCTTTGTTGGGCCATTTACTGGGTCCTGTGTGCGAGTCTTCCGTCTGTGCCGGAAGTTGGCGGGATGATGGCCGTATACAGTGGAACATCTCTAAACGCCCTCCCAGGGTGTCCGGTTTAGAGAGATTTCACTGTAATTAAGCACTCAATGGCAAATTATAGTGATTTTCTGTTATTAAGTGACAGGACAATGACACAACTTACATTGACACCCATCTAAATTAGACATAATGGTGTCCCTATGGTGTCCGGTGTTGAGAGATTCCACTGTAATTAAACACTAAATGGCAATTTTGTTGGTCATTTTCTGTTATGAACACGAAATACGTTGACACCCATCTAAATTAGACGCAATATGGTGCCAGGGTGTCCGGTTTAGAGGGGTTTTATTGTACATACATCCTGTATGAGGCTGAAGAGGAAGGGGACCATGCCGGCGACGAAGTTGAAGTTGCCGACATCGTGTCTCTCCACGAGCTGTATGGTGTAGGCGTCGTCATACATGCTCTCCCCGCTAGCCGACACCTACAACGTAACATGACAGGTATGGGACATTTCATTTGATTTTCTACCGTAATGGCGTATGAAAATTGAAAGGGTAGGTTGTAGACGGAGGGTAACTGTTAGCCGTCTTCTTACGAGTATATGGATTTATCTGTGAGAGAAAACTCGTAATTGTCAACTTACAAATAATACACCGTGAAGAGAACACCCGTAATCTCCCGCGTGCACTCTTCCGCAGTCGTTATAAAATAAACACTGCCGACAAAGAAAATCGTACGCCCCCGAAACATTATAAAATGCATTTTTGTTCGAAAATGATGTTCATAAATGTAAGAAACAGGATATTCCATCGTAAAAGTTTGAATAGCTTATACATATAAATAATACATTCGTGTACATTCTGGTCGCCATTTGTTTCTATAAAGCTTAACATAGGGACCCTGTAAATCCGGAACGATGGACGAAAGCCGGAACAAGGGCTCCGTGAAACAGAATGTATATGACTAAGTATTTCAGTCATTCTCATTGGCCGAAACACGGCCATGTGATTATCTACACATTGAATGTAGACCTCCGAACGGTTTGTTTACACGAATAAGCATTCTCGGAACGCGAGACCGGTCAGAGATGTGTTTATTCATGTAGACAAACCTATTGTTGACCTCATAAGAGCGCATGCGTAAATCTGACACCGACCAAATGTTTATAACTAAATATAAAGTGTATTCAACTGTTGTTTTGTTTGTTTGTTTGTTTGTTTGTTTGTTGGGGTTTAACGGCCTATCAACAGCTAATGTCATTTAAGGCCGGGTCAATGGGTTTAGTACTAAATCTCATATATTACCTGTACAAGTACATGTACATGTTCAAGTACATGTACACATGAGGGGGGGGGGGACAAATGAGGGGGGATCCCAAAATCAGAACTGAATATTTACAATAACAAAACTATATATTCAGCCCTGAAATCAGAATAATCCTGATCTGATGCCAGGTCCTCGCCACACCAGAATAACTTGGCCCCTCTCAAAAGCAGTAGGATCAGTAATAATCTTACTACTTTTATAATGGGCAATAACCCAAAACTGTTGTTTTAAAACACACGATTTATTTCTGGAGAAGTTTGTAAACATTTGTTTTAGTGGGAGGGAAATCGTGGTAAGGGTCATATAATAAAACAAGTATAGTCTTTTGAGTCGGTGTACATGAGATTTACGGACCATCGACATGTAGGTATTTAGATGTAACGAGCAAACCACAAGCATACACGTCATACAACTTTATGTGTGGTTTTCACTGGAGAAATGGGGCTTATTGGTTTTGCGACCAGTGTAGATCCAGATCAGCCTGTGCATCAGCACAGTCTGATCAGGATCTGCACTGTTCGCAATTCCATCAATGAAACACCCATAGTGCTTCTAACAATACAAGAAATACATATGGATATCAGGCTGTAGGAGTATGCTATTTGATCAGGAGGTACACAAGCAAGCCACATACACACAATGTATATGCCATATGCCGTGATATACAGTGTACCTGGCGGGTGGAGGCACCGTCCCACTGAAGGCCGTACATGGACATCTCCTCCTGGCCCGTGCTGCGGAACTCGCGCTTCTCGTAATCTTCATCTACAATACAGTACAACACAAGGCGTCACATAATATACAGTATACGCCTATGAAAATGGGAACGTGTTCGACACAATCTAGTAGCATCATTTACATGGCATCCGTGGCTTATATATTCATACTTCTGTGTTGCCGATTCGTCAACCTGGAGCAATTTAGACAAATGTAGCTACTAGCTCCCAGGCGAAAGCTGCTAAAGCCCAATTGTCATTGCCGCCAATGTCATTTTGAAATAATTATGTAAAATGCAATATCTAGTTAATGACATAAGCAATACATACAACCTACAGATACAACCTCACCAAGTATATTAATTAGGATTTCATGGAAATTACCATATTTATCGTATATTGGAATCTCTCTAAACCGGACAGCTCAATGACACCCTGTTTTAGTTCTGTTTTATATCTTTCATTGCCATTTAATATGTTGATAACACCTGTTTGTGATCGCAAATTGGACACATATTGCTATATAGAGTGCTTCCAAATGACAGACACACTACTAGTATCGTTGTGTATATGTGACTGTGACTGGAGAAATGTGGCTTATGGGTTTTCCGACCATTGCATGTCCAGATCAGCCTGTGCCTCCGCAATTTCCAGACGATCCTAAATTTCCACTTACGAACATTTTAGTCGTATGTAGTTTAGTGAAACGGCCCCCATGTCCTCAACAAATTAACAAATTAACAAATCGAATAAAAAATGCATCTGGTAAGGCAGACAAACAACCGCCTTGTAAATATAAGCTAAAACACAGATTGGATAACATAATTATACCCACGTTTTGTAGACTAGATGGCCGTGGCCTGCATGTCGCGCCTTGGGGCGAGGCATGGACACTAAAAAAATAGATATAGTAGATGGAAGAACTTTAACCAAAAATCTTTAACCAGACACACGGACGTACGGACATACGGACGGACGTATGCCAAAATGCCGACGATATCGCGCTGACAATCATGATAAACACCCATGTGAAGTATCAAGGTAATGGGTAAAGCAGTTGCAGAGATATAGTACACGAACAAACTTTAACGAAACAAATCAAAGTAATTTGACCTTGACATTGGGCATAGGGGCCGCACGGTTGGCGGAATGAAAATATGGATAATGATAAACACCCATGTGAAGTTTCAAGGTAATGGGCGAAGCAGTTGCAGAGATATAGTGTAACGAAAAACTTTTGACCAAAACACTTTAACCAGACGTACGTTAACTAGTTAACATTGAAAATGGTTAAGTCGATTGCGCGGAAAAAATGGGTCAAGTTCAAAAAAAGGTAACATGTTGGATAGTGATATGTGGTGTGCACCCCTTGATTATGAGGCTGTGAAAGTTTGGTGGTCCTATGTGGTACAGTAACAAAGAAATGGACTAAAACTTAACATTGATTGTGGACGCCGCCCGCCGCCCGCCGCCCGCCGCCCGCCGCCTGTCGCCCGCCTCCCGCCGACCGCCGCCCGCCGCCCGCCGCCCGCTACCCGCCGACCGCTCGCACGCACGCCCGCCCCCGCCAGGCTTTCGCCAATCCAATAGCCTGGATTTTTTTTTAAAAAACCTGGCTAAAAACGTTTATTAGTATGGTAATATGTCTACTGACTCAATGTACTACACATGTTTTGACAATAATCAGTGCACGGGTACTGCAAACATCACATACATAGTTTGAAGAATATATCCGGTGCTATAATGTTATTGTTTTATTAATTTATAATGATATGTTTACCTTTCAGTGCGTGCAGCCAACACCCAGTCAGCACGTGTTCTATTCGTGCATAGCTTTCAAATTGAATTTCGTCTTGTTCCTACAATAACAAAAGCACACATACATCAAACTGAATGGAACAACAAGCCCCGTGCCAAATACATGGCAATACATACATGTACACGTATTTTGTTTTAATCCAGGATTCCAATATACCAGTAAGTTGGGTGTGAACTCACATATCTGGCAAGTCTTAGGAAACGGGATGGGCGAGGCTCGCCCATCCCGTTTCCTAAGCCTTGCCAGATATTTTTGTTTTCAATCCACGGCACTAACCTACTATTCTATTTGTCCTGTCAACACTAAAAATATCTTTAAAATGCAAAACAAATAAACACAGCCGCATCCTCAAAATCGGAGAAACGATTAGTATGACAATCGCACATATTCATATGCAGTGAATTATAAGTCGTATTGACAGGATATCAAAAATGTTTCACGAACCGTGTTTCACGGCACATACGCACCGTGTTGACGGGATAAATATGAAAGACTATACAACCGGTCAGGTCGTGCATTTTCCCAATAGCTGCCATATATGTGGCTGTGACTGGAGAAATGGGGATTATGGTATGTGTGGCCAGTTTAGCTCCTGATCAAATAGCACACTCATGTAGCCTGATAACGATCTATATTGCGAGCTTGTTAAACGCGGGTGTTTCATTGATGGAATGGCAGAACAGAGCAGATCCTGGGCAGATTGTGCGAATGCACATGCTGATCTGGATCTACAATGGTCACAAAACCCGTAATCCACGTTTCTCCAGTTACAGCCATATATGAGATCAACATAGCTATTTGTCATACCGCAGATAAGTTTCTCGGCTTTTGATTGGCTAGTTTGCCTGGTCATATATATTATATGACCTGCCAAGGCCGTCGGACATAGAGTAATTGCGATTCCCCTCCGGCACCTCGTGTCCAATGAAGACACATATTGCAAGCGTCTAGCGATTGCGAATTGTATTCCTCACTAAACACAATAAAACCCCGAATTGATCAATAAAAGTAACAAATTGTACACTCAAAACCAGTCTTTATTGTTTATTTTTCCATAAATATTCTTCGCTCATCAAAATATGAGCGAAGAATTAGCCAAAATAACGAAAATTGCAAATCAAATCTCAACACACTTGGCTTCGTGACACGGCTATATTTAGGTCACAAACTATGGGTTCCACGCACGAAACGCGGCGTAGCAATGACAGCGAATGTTTGGGAACCAGTCGCATTATTCTAGAGGCGCCAAAGGGAGAACACGATATAAAAAAAACAGTCATAAAGTCGTTTTCGATGGATTTCGTACTCCATATTTAGTTTGTTTTCGTTTAATAAAAAAATAAAATGTTCATTTACGCCTTTATATTAAGACTGACGGTAGAAAATCGAATCTCGGATTATTTTTCTTCCTGAAAAAACGCAAAGATCAAAAGAAGAGATATGTTTATACGGCCAAATAAAGGATCTGTGGTATTTCAAATACGTTATTGTGATTCTACACAGGCTATATGGTGTAATATTGCCCGTCTGGAGGTATGTTCACACGAGGCGATACATAGGCTATATGGTGTAATATTGCACCATATAGCTTGTGTAGAATCACAATAACTTATTGTATTGCATTGCTACAGTACGCACAATGGCCACCATTGACGCACCTTTAGCACGGAGTGGAGCCTGAAGACGGTGCGGGGATCGGACGGGTCCTGGATGAGGGAGACCTCGGTGCGCGAGTCGATGCACAGGTACTGGCGGGTGAGCATGTGGCGGAGCCGGATCTGTTGCTCCCATCGCAACACCTCACCTGTGTAACAAGGAATGGGCCGTCGACCGAGTAGTATTATATCGATGGTCTAGTAACATAAGGTCGTAAGTGCTATGATAAAGCATAGCACTTACTACCTTATGTTACTAGATCATCGATATATTAAACGAGTTTACTGAGCTTAGGAAATACGCATAATATGTTGATTTAATATGATGTTTATTGAAATCGTTGCCAGATTCGATAAGAAACTTGTGATATTAAATTAACACATTCGATTATTGAAGTATCATTTCAGTATTGACGCAGTAATGATCACCTAACGTGAAACCTGTTACAATAGTGTATTATATTGTTGTTGTTGTTGTTGTTGCTCGACTTAAGGTAAGGGTCCCAATGGGCTCTTAATCATTGAGTACCCGCGGATCAAGCCGATATATGGCACGCCTGGGTAGAACCAGCTGGTAGAATTGGAAATACATTTGTAGTTCATAAACTCCAGTGCCCGGATCGAGGTCCTGTCTGTTCCACGTTTTGCTGCCGACCAACATTTGGCCATTAAACACATTAAATGTAAAAAATATTGAAAAGTAAGTACTTTTTCATCAATAACAAAAAAGTCACCCTACCCCAAAAACGTTATTTGATGAAATTCCATTAAACATTGATTTTTTTGCGAAGAAACGATTTTCCTGGGATTTAACATGGGAATTCAATTTCCAAAACTTTTCGTTTTTTGATCCTGAAGGATTGAATGGCGACTAGTGTAGACCCCGATGAGTATTGGGTTACACTGGTGGCAATATCCGACTTTTCATCTCCCTCAGCCGGGACCCAAGTGCAGGGGATCAACTGAGCTACTGTCTGTATCACGAAACCTGCCAATATATTATGGTCATATAAACAATGCAAAAATAATATTGTTCCATAATTGTTCCGAAAAAATTATGTGTCTATGGTAATTTAACATAGGGGAAAAGGAGGTGGAGGAGCTGTGGGGGGGGGGGGGGAGTCAAAAAACGAAAAAAATGGAAATGTACTCCGAAACCTAGCTAGATAGCTTACACATGATCTAATTAAGAAAACAAAAGTTTTATTTTGAAAATCGGTCCAGTATTTCTGAAATTCGAAAAAATATCGCCATGTTAAATCCCCATAGACGGTGAAGATGTCTATGGGGATTTAACATAGTGAATTGTATTTTCGCCATAAAATCAATATAGGACCAAATTTCACTAAATAAAAAGAAGGCTCATTCTTAAGTTTTGCTTTAATTTAATATTAACGAAAACAATATTGTTTTTGCATTGTTTATATAGCCGTGACATTGGAGCAGAGTGATGGTGATTTAGAAGGAACTATTTTGCGATGTGAAACGTAGTTACGGCACTAATTATTATGAGACGTCAGTATGGAAAACTATTGACGGCTTGCGCTCCATTATAGGAATGAATAACCTTTTTGTGGAATTTATCGGGGGTATAAACTTGGAAAAGTCGCGGGAATACTGGACGAAGGCTGGAAGGCCTCGTCCAGTATTCCCGCGACTTTTCCAAGTTTATATCCCCGATAAATTCCACAAAAAGGCCATTCATTCCTTATAATTCCAGCATTTGAAAAAAAATCATCAAGAAAATGTGTTTATTTTCCGTTTTATTAAGAATTATTTTAACTGCGCCTGACGGTTACGGAAAGTAGTTCGGCATGGTAGTTTACTGGGATATAAATTTTGGACAGAGACTTGCTACGGACCAATCAAATGTTAGGGAATTGTGTAAATATTTTTGTGCTTGAATTATTGTGTTTTAATGGGAAACGAAAGTATGTATATAATAAGGACTAAATATAATGTAACCCAATAATTGTAACTAACGGCGGGATTAAATTAGTTTCAAAGGTAAGACATCTGACTTAAAACGATTGAAAATTATCTGATATTCAGTCAAAATAATTTGTAATATCGGTGATGCTGATTTTATCATATTAAATCGTCAGAAGATTTTCTCGTGTGGTTTGAGTATGCGAGGTAACATCAGACGAGCTGATGAAAACCGTCTAATGGACCGCTCCAGTATTCAACGGGGAACCACGCGGAGGGACTGGTGAGCGAATTACGATATGTCTAGATAGATCCAATCCGGCATAGAGTCATAATTCATCAACTGAGAAAACATTCCATTGAAGCTTGATTTTCCAGCAACGACACAAATGTTCTTCTGGCATATTGATCCAGTGTTGCTTCGCGGTCATATCAGTATGGCACATAGAGAATAGTAGGTTAGTGCCGTGAATGGGACAAAATAGCTGGCAAGGAAACGGGATGGGCGAGGCTCTGCCGAGCACATCCCGTTTCCGTGCCGCGCCAGATATGTTTTCCCATTCACGGCACTAACCTACTATTCTATTTATCAACATCTACAAATAGCTTGAAAATGCATACGCAGTGATTAGGTCGTATTGCCGGGATATCAAAAATGTTTCACGGCACCGTGTTTCACGGCACATACGCACTGTGTTGACGGGATAAATGTCAATGTTCGTTAATGGCACGAACCGGCTTTCCTGACTGAGTGTGGAACAAAGCTTGTGATCTCACATCGCGCAACTACATGGATATGAACTTATCAAACACGACCTGGTTTCAAACACAGGCATTCGGCGTCTTTCGCCTTTCATCGGCATAACTCTATATGTATGAACAAGGCTTCTAACTTTGGTCGGACACGACCTCGTATCACCACAAATTCCGCGATTTTATTAACGCTAATGTGAATATTTTGGCAGAAAATGCACATGTTCATTTGACAATTATTGTTATCTTGCTAAAATATCATAGTTAGAACATAATTATGCAAAGAATATGGAATTACAGATGCTTTTCCTAGATGGGACACAACCTCGTATCATAACAAATGAAATAATGTGTTTCAGGCTCTAACGTCAATATTGCAGTGGCAAGTTCACATGATCATTTGAGAATTATCGTTATTTTGTTATGATCGAGGTCGTGTCCGACCAAAGTTAGAAGCCTAGTTCTTATATATAGAGTTATACCGATGAAAGCCGAAATACGCAGAATGCCTGTGATTTCAAACATCATACTGTCAGTCAGAAACACAATTTTTAATAACGCTTAACCCTTACAATGCTGAATAACAGTTTGTCGTCTGCCGTTTATTTTTATTTCCCATTTTCCGTTGGAAATGATTCTAAATTGCTGTCAAACAACATTTTTGTTGAGACAGAATGCAAAATATATAACAACAGCAGACGACAATTTTCGTTTCATTCCCAGAATGCTAAGCCGTACGGTTTGGTACAGCAGGTTATTGTAATCTACACCGTATCTCTTGTTTCAATCGTAATTATAAATCGACAGGTGGTTTAAGTCGATTAATTCGCCTTGATGAACCGCATTTTCCGCCGTCTCTGGTGAGTTGAACCTGTAATACCCCTGGTGATATGTAACAATGATTGATCACCTGTAGGATCATAGAAGCGGAAGTAGCTGTTTATTTGAAGATCGTTTGATGCAAGCTAAGCGCAAAAACGCGATGCCGCAGCTTGGACGAAAACGAACATCCTGTCAATACGACCTAATCACTGCGTATGAATATGTGCGGTGTTTTTGCATTTTAAAGCCATTTGTATGTGTTGACGGGATAAATAGAATAGTAGGCTAGTGCCGTGAATGGAAAACATATCTGGCGTGGCACGGAAACGGGATGTGCTCGACAGAGCCTCGCCCGTCCCATTTCCTAAGCCTTGCCAGATATGTTCCCATTCACGGCACTAACCTGCTATTCTCTATACATGCCACTGCAACAGAACATCAGCAAGACTGGCAATCACAGATGAAAGACTCGGACCTGTGACATAAAACAATGTACATTGGAACAAAGAATAGCACATTACCCCACCAATCGGCTTTAGTACTGTACGTTGCATTGCTAAATCACATTACCCCACCCACCTATTGTCGTACGGTGTGATACGTTTCTATGTGTTCATTACCCACATCCACCTGTTGTCGTACTGTACGTTACGTTTCTAAATATATTTAGAATCGTAACGTAACAGGTGGGTGGGGTAACTGAAGTTTTCATGGACATTGTTTAAGTCACAAATTATTTCACCTGTGATCACAACCGTGTAACAACCTACCGTCGAGGATACTGTGTTCCGCCTCGATCTGCCAGTACGTGATACCGGAAGTCGACGGTGACAGGGACTTTGGGCGGTGCTGGTCAATCACTCGGATACGGAAGTGGACTGAAGATACAAGGCAAATTATAGTTGGTAGTAATATTACATGATTATACTCGCAGAAATGGGGGTTCCTGAGTTGCACCCCCCCCCCCCCCCCTCCCCCGTTCAGCCACGGAGTTTACATAGATCACGGTTTACCACCAGTGGCCGTAAAGCACAGGAAAGTGCATTTCGAAGAGCTCTAAAATAGGACAACCCCCTAGTTGCGAACGGTAACTCTTGCAATTACTCCCGTGCTATCTACGGACGGTACGGGAGTAGATTGCAAGAGCTACCTTCGCAACTAGACAACCCCCCGTTCCCCAAATACTGGATCCGCCCCTGGAAACTGATCCCAATGACTGCACTGGAGTCTAGATATGTGTTGTGTAGTTTAAAAGTAAGCAACGGGACATCAAACCGACACGTGTCACTTATTATAATGGCAAGGATTTCCCGGAAGTAGTTGTAATGGAAAGTACTCATTAGTTTCCAGTTCGGTAGCTGATTTATCAGACGGGCCTACAGTTATCTGACGTGAAAACACGTGACTTATTAATGTATATTTAGAGAGTAAATTTACCGTCTTCAGTGACGACGTCGTCAAACAGTCCCTCGGCCACGAGGTAGGCCTCCAGCTCCTTGTGGAACAACCGGATCACGGAACCGCCCTGTAAGACGACACGTGTCAACTATATACTAGTCTTATATGTGGCGGTGACTGAAGAAATGGGTATTATGGGTTTTACGACCAGTGTAGATCCAAATCAGCCTGTGTATCCGCACAGTCTGATTAGGATCTTCACTGGTCACCATTCCGTCAATGAAACACCGGTCATGCTTCTAACAAACAGTACATATCGTTATCAAGCTACAGGCATGTGCTATTGGATCAGGAGGTACACTGATCATAAAACCCATAACAGGCGCGGATACAGGGGGGGGGGGGGGAGGGGTCCAGGGGGTCCGGACCCCCCACCCCCCCCTGCTCCCGACAAAACAAGAAAAAAATAAATCTACAATCATGACTCAAATAGTTGGATGACTTTTTTCGTGGCCTAGGTGTCAGGAAATCGCATCTGCGGCGATCTGGCATTTAAACATTTCCTGGGGGAGGACCCCCAGACCCCTCAACTTTACGATTTCGCGCTCGCGGAGGTCGGCTATGCCGAATTGTAATTACAGACCCACCCCCTGCAATTATTTCTGTATCCGCCCCTGCATAAGCTCCATTTCTCCAGTCACAGCCACATATATAGGTCACCGAACGAGGACAAAGACGATTAACTTACATTAGAACACGTTATGATCGGTGTTAACATTGGCGGAATGTGTTGGTTTGCTTAGTTTAAACTAAGCAACTGGCCGTTAAACCGACGATTTCCATCAATTCGAACACCGACGGTGCCCCAGACTTAGTTCTAAGGGAAGTTACTCATGAGATTCAACGTTCGGTAACAATTCATACGACTGATCTACGTGACATTATCGTGGCTTTAGCGCCAACCATGGCGGCACATGCCAGCCATTGTGATATTTTAACCGTGCTCCCCAAACTATAATACTGAATTTAAATGTTTACATTTGCGCAATTTTGACTTTCAGAAAACAAACGAAACTACGAGAATCATATTCAGGCTATGTCGACGACTGGCGGATCGTGAAGACCACGATTAGACTACAGACATGATGGCGTGTATGACATTTGATTGACTAAACTAATTGTATTCCAAACATGGTACCAGTACCGGCCGTGCGAATATAGGCGTGGTGTATGCGAGCGAGCAGCGTAGTCCAGTATTACCGTACAGATATCAGGCACACCATGAGCAGGACATACAATGTTCGTCGATCAGAACAAGGAGCCGTATTCCAAAAGTCAAACATTGCCAAAACGTTTACAATATTTTCAAAAAAAAATACAATATTTTCCGTAAATGGCGTCATAAGGACGCCATTTACGGAAAATATTGTAAATTTTGTAAGCGTATTTCATGAAGTTACGCATATGTTCGAAGGTACAAACTCGCATGGCGTGTCTCATCTGTACTCTACTCTATATTACAATTGTTTGTTATTGTTTACATGTCAGTATATGGTAAATTATCCACGCTGTCCATTTCATCGACCATCAACTTGAGTTGTTACCCACCCTGACGTATCTCTCATGTCCGAGCTGCTCCCTGTAGCTGCCAATCAGAGTGAAAGTGGATCTCTCTACCCCGAGGTTCAACTCCGACCTGAAACCAGGGGGAATATGGTAATTGGGTAAACAATATGTCACGTGCAAGTGAGGGGTCATAGGGAAATGGGAATGTTTCCGCTACCAGAGTAGACCCTGATCAGTATGTGTATCGTGATTATGGTCTACTCTGATGGCGATTTAGTCAGGAGAAAATGTCGCAAATGAACATCTTACACTATGCATTCTAGTCAGGAGTGCGTTATCTAATATAGTCGCATTTATTCATTAAGTTACATTTATCCGTGACGAACACATTATAACTATAAAAACAAGTACTTACTGTGTTTGTAAATAATATTAAATGGTATATAAATACGTGTACGGACAATATCACCGAAATTCACAAACAAACAGTGGCGGATACTTGAAGTAAGTGACGTGAATGTATATCGTCTTTCAACACCACATGCCTGTATAGTGGTATTGAAAAAAACGTGTAGATCCAGATGAGCCGGCTCTGACGAGCCGTCTCATCAGGATCTACACTTTTTACTAGTAATTTTCATGTTTTTGAACAAAAACACCCCTTATCATAAATTTACTAGTCTGAAAACTAACATATCAAAGTCCATTCCAGTTAATGAGGGGTGAAATGGTTAATACGGCACACATTCTCATGGATTGGCACCGTACATGTGTTACCATGCAGTCACGGTGGTGTAGCAATTGTAGGCAACCTCGTATCTGCACGGAAGCGAATTTCTGGAATATTCATATTTTCAAAACTGGCAACGTCAATACAATGCAGTTGAATCTTTGTTACCGGTGGAAAAACAACCAATGCTAACATGCATGTTTGGCGTTAACCCATACATGATTATCTAGTTATAGTATTTTTAAAGAGACGGCTCATTTAATGAGCAGCTATACTTACATTTCAGCATATACATGAAAGACAAAAAGCAATAAACCATTGCAGTTGCCGTTGCCACCGCGCTTATCCTGGTTAAAACTATCGGTGTCAACGATAACCGCTGTTGGTTTATACTTTTTGCTGCGTCCCACGTTGCATTACATGTACTATGGAAATACTACGGTCGATTACAATACTATGTTAATTATCTTGGATGCCTCTGATACATACAGTATACAGAGTATCAACATTGAACTGGTCAGTGGGGTTAGTTCTATTATTCCACTGACATCTTCAGTTGTTGTAGATTTGATATACATGTTTATGATTCAAATCACAATGCCCAACATTATACTTCACGAATTGACCAGGGGCCCGTTTCACTAAACTTCGTACGACTAAAATGTTCGTAAGTGAACATTTAGGATCGTCTGGAAATTTCAATTGATGGATTTACATTTATTGCAGCGTATGCTCAATAAATGTAAATCCAATGATTGTTTAAAAGAAAACGTTGTTAATGTGGAATTTACAGACTGTCATAATTTTGCACTTACGAACATTTTAGTCGTAGGAGGTTTAGTGAAACGGCCCCAGGACCGGTACAGCTGCCGGGTAACCCACTGGCCATACAGCAGAACCGGCCAGCACGCGTGTACCACAAACTTACATCTACAGTGGAACCTCTCTAAACCGGACACCAATAAAACACATGTGATCTGATTTTTACGAGTTTCTTGGTCATTTATCTAATGTCTGTTTGCAATCGCATAGCAGACAACTATCGATCAGAATTACAAAATGCCTGATTGACAGTGAAGCCTCTCTAAGCCGTACACCCTGGGGACCTCCCACACTGTACTGGGGACCTCCCAGGGACCTCCCAGGGTGTCCGGTTTAGAGAGGTGTCACTGTAATAATGTTTCATGTTTTCATTGCCGTGCTTCTTGTGAAAAAATAGTTTCAATATACTTTGAAGCGTACTTGCTAGTGCCCGGATAGGATGATAGATGAAACAGAATTACGTCTAATTTGCTGACTGGTGTGTGCTTTTATCTCCTGATGTCGTGGATTAAAGTGGATATCAGCACGGCTTTATCGACATTAACCTCATATTAAATATACATTAATCACCTGGTATATTATGATACACGTCTCAGTGGTGATGTCGGGAATGATCACGAAATGTAACAGTTGCAGACTGATCGATTGTGTGGATATTGTTTGCTCGGTTTCTGTGGTACCTGTTGTACTTACCCAACCAGTCAGCTGGGAATCCTCTGATATGTCGATCAGTATTGCGAAAGTGCAGCGACTGTAAAATGTATATATTACAGTCTCTGGACCTTTCGCAATACTGATCGGCATATTAGAAGTTGTATAGCTGATTGGTTGGTTAACTACCATTTGTTCGTCATGATGTAATACATGAATACACGATTTTGAGTTCATATGTTCACCGTGACACAGAGCGGTTATGTTCTAGTTAGCACAGCATACGGTATAATGGAAAGATCTATACTCGATGAATGAAATCATGTACTAACCTGTGGTGGTTGCGAGGCAATGTGTGGTTTTACAATCGTTATTATGTCATGAACTAACTGATGATGAAATTAACACTCTAACAATCTGTATATACTGTCGACACTGGTTATTAACTTCAACGTAACTTTCGCCTCAATTGAGACACGCCATGTGATTTTGTACCTTCGGACATCTGCGTATTTTCATTAAATACGTTTACAAAATTTAGAATATTTTTCATAAATGGCGTCAAAAGTTGACAAATATTTCAGAGTGCCTGCGGACTTATATTCCACATGTACTCTGAAAACTTTGTCAACTTTTGACTATTTATGAAAAATATTGTAAATTTTGTAAACGTATTTAATGAAATTGCGCAGATGTCCGAAGGTAAAAAAACACATGTCGTGTCTCGTATGTGGCGTCGTGATTTCGACAAGTGACTTACCCGTACGACTTGTAGTCGATCTGGTGCGGGGCGCTGGCGTGGAAGTAATGGCCGGGCGACTTGACGCTCTCAAACACAATCTGGTCAAACAGCTGGACCTGGTGTACAGAACATCCAATATGATGCTTAATGTTCTGTAGTATACTACAGTGGAACCTCTCTAAACCCAACACAAGAAAACATATGTGATCTTATTTGCATGAGTTTCTTGCACATTTATCTCGGGTGATAATGTCTGTTCATGACCGCATAGCACACAACTATGGCTCAGAATGATAAAATTCCGGATTTACAGTGAAGCCTCTCTAAGCCGGACATCCTGGGGACCTCCCAGGGTGTCCGGTTTAGAGAGGTTTCACTGTATTCAGATTCATTTCGTTATTTATATCAGTGTTGTCTAGCACACGTTCTCGTTCTTGATTGAAACGATATTTCCATTCGTAGTGAAAATGTTACATAACTACAAGTAAATTGTAATATCATTATGGAACAAGCTTTTTAAAACGCGCATATGTACTTATGTATCATAACTGTACAACGTGTATCGCATTTTGAACTGGTACTTAGCTTAAGTTTCTAAGAATGAAAGTGTGGACATGCGATTAACAATTAGCCAATAGCCGTAAACAATGGTTCCCATTAACTATATAGATGCTTGATTAACGTCGTACGTCATATAAATATTGCATTGCATAAGAACAGTAATAAAAGCATACCGCTAACAAGTGGTGTATCATGTGCCGTATATTAAATTGACATGCGCATATCATGCTATGTAAATAATGGTGAACCTGTATCAGCATCGACAGCGTAATTTCTACCTGTTTGAAGAATGCAAACATGTTACCCGCCATGACAAAATGGAGTTGTTTGATCTTCGACCAACATAGAATGATACTCATTTATTCCTTGTAGTCTAATGATGCAATATTTTTTTATTAAAAAAGAATTATTATCTTTATTTCTCAATAAAAGTATATGATGTTACCACTCATTTGAACCGTATCGCCGAGACGGTTCAAATGAGTGGTAACAACACATACTTTCCAGAAAAAATAAAGAAAATAGGATTGGATTTTTTGTAAAGGTTTCATATTATTTTAACTGTATCCCGACTGCAATGTAACAACTTTTCTTTATTAGACATACCATGCCTGCTTCACTGACATAATACACAACGATCAGCGTGGACGCTGATTGGACTGCATAGATGCGAAACGAAAGCATGCTGAAATACATGTAGAATTACAGCAGACCCCGCATCCTCATACCGCCCTACATACCAGAATAATTCACTTAATTACTTACATCATTTCAAAGATGTTATCATTAACATATACCCGTGCATGAACACAGAACATGTAATGACCGTAAAAACAGGTTTCCGAGGGGAAATATTTGGGAAATTGCTATAATATGGAGTGAAAGAAGTGCAGTATGTATCTGACAGGGATGTCAAAATTACCGCATCTGTAACTCATCGCAATCAATTAACTTACGGAAATAGACGCCGGATATATGTATAATAATTGAATCCGTGCGCATGCAAAGAATTCGGAGGATTCAAGTTGATGGGTATCAGAATTAATTTCTAAGGACCTGTGAGACTCTCGTCTAGGTGGAAACAGATATTCTTACACAACCACTCTGTCTGATTACACAAGACATACATTTCCATTGGTTTGGCGTCCTACACTGTAAATCTCCAGAACGCGTGACGTGCTTTACACATGTTATATATCCAAACATTGCCGTTTTACATGAAAACATCAGTGTTTTAACAGTGTTCTGACATGTTTTCTTGGTAAATGCAGGTGTTTTGTTAATCAGGAAAAACATATAACTGTTGATGTAAAAGGGGCAAAAGTATTGTTTCAGGGCATAGGGAACAGCATAGACTGCAACTCACTTGATAGAATGAATGACGGTGCATTTTGTTTTAAGACGCATGTGCAGTTGCCTCAAAAGTAAACAGCACTTTTTTAATGGCGTAACGTCTGAAAACACTATAGTGTTCTACATTGAACACGTCGAAAACATATCAGGTGGGATAGCGTAGTGGGGTGGGGAGGGACAGTGGGATTATCAACTCCTTCACCACTGTTCCCCCTTTCCCACCTGTGGGGGCACGGGTTAATGGTACGGCACGTTCAGCGGTACAGAGCCAGTACTGCACTCGTTCACTTCACTTGTGAACATTATGGCAGGTGGTGGCAAAAATAAAATGTAGACAAAATTGAAAACCCAGGCCCCTTCCCTCCCCCAGTTTATACTGAATGAAAAAAAAAATATATATATACAAGCATCAACGCCAGATGCTGTGGTTAGCAAGCTCTGACTGGCATAGGCTAGTGGCACAAACTTGTTGACATAAGCCAAACCCAAACCTAGTATCGCTGTTGACTGATGACCTAACCCTAGTGCTATAAATCCCCTACGACTGATGACTGATGACCTAACCCTAGTGCTATAAATCCCCTACGACTGTTGACTGATGACCTAACCCTAGTGCTATAAATCCCCTACGACTGATGACTGATGACCTAACCCTAGTGCTATAAATCCCCTACGACTGTTGACTGATGACATAACCCTAGTGCTATAAATCCCCTACGACTTACACCAACCTATGTTACTAGACACAGACCATGTTATAAATTATTTTTGCAGCTAACAGCTACACCACCCAAACATGCAAAATGCAATACACCAAGTTACAGTTCCGCTGCCATCTTTCAACCGGGTTACACTGTACATGTAAACAAACCGCAATTTCCGATATTTCCATGCTGTCACAGCTGTCAGATGAAGATAGTTTTTGCCCTGGTTCTCCACACACAACGTATAATCTGGTGTGTTTTGATTACATTTAATTTTTTTAATGACTACCGGGTATGTTACATTATCTAAATGGAAATACTTGTCACAGATACGCTAAACTGGTTCACGAGATGTTTGAAGTGAACACACTATTGACCGGTTCACGTTTAGTACCAGTGGCCGACACCCACATATTCTGCTTATCCTATTGAATATGTAAAATATGATGTATAAAATTGATTGCTGAATGTAATATTTCGTTCAGCAAACAATTATTTCCATTGAGTTATTCCGTTTTTATGTTCAATTAGCTACCAAAAAACATTGGTAAACACTAGGCTTAGTCCTAAGACAGAATTTGAGGTACAGTGGAATTAAATTCCTCAGGTGTACAGTACCAATGTGTACTGAAGAAGCGAATCAGATCTTATTCACACTTTATCTCTTGATTATGCTACATTTTCTATACGTATTTCACATAAACGAATGTCAGTATTATGAAATGAACATTATTGTATACCTCTGAAAATTTACTAAATCCTACTAAAATGACAAAATGTATTTCAGAACTACTATTATTTTTTTTACAATACTGACATTTCTTTCAATTGAAAAATACAGAAAACATGTCACAATTAACAGCTAAATTATGAATGAGATGTGATTTCATACTCGGCAAGAGAAACCTATGGAGGGCACCGTAACTCTGGGTACGAACGATTCAAGAGTATCCTTCAGTAGCCGATGTTACCAACATTGCATACTTTGAGGGAGAAATTTTCAATTTTATGATAATGTAATAAATTGAGTATAATAATTCTGCATACTTTTAGCCATCAAATATATGCAGTTGTTAGTTTTATATGAAATAATGCATTTCATGAAAAATAAATGATTACTCCCTCAAAGTATACTTTGCAATGTTGATGAACTCGGCTACAGAGTTACTTCCTGCAACTAAATGTATACAATTGTGGATATACTGTCATCTTTATTTTTGACTTTCTTGTTACTCGGGAGTTGAATTTGGTTACTCCCATTATAAAAGTAGTATGATTAGTAATAATTATAATTAATTTTAGGCTAATTGTATTTTTTTAACTAGGTCAAAATTTGTGTCAAATACCCAACAGTGTATTTACAAGAAACTAAATTTAAGTCATTCAAGTGCTTTCTCGGTGTAATACATATAAATAAAGGCATAACATACAGTAATTGATATTCTCAGATAAGTTAAGTTTTTAAAATGTGTTTTCTCGGTTTAAAAATAAAATGCAATTTTGTTCATTTTCAATGAGGGCGTATGTTGGGCAAGTATTTAAGGGCGTTGTCCCGGCTCATTTAATTTCAATAAAGGTGTAAATTTAAAGATGTTGTCTCGGTAAATAATAATTATATAGCATTGAATTTAAATGATAGCGTGTACAGGGATGTTCCTGATTATCGGACAAAAATGGAGGGTTTTCAATGAAAACACCTTGGCACCTAAACATGTTTCAAGTGCTTACAAAGTGTAACCTCCCTGTAAACGTGTCCACGTGTTTTAAATTAAAACACGTTCACATGTTTTGAACCAAAACACATAGTGTTTTAATCATGTTTACTTTGATGTTTACCTTGATGTTTTCTTCAAAACACTGGTGTTTAGATACAGCACATCCTAGAAACGTCTGACATTTAGAAATAGAACACATTGTAAACACCTAAACGTGTTAAAAAAGTGTAACCTAAAACGTGTTTCCAGCGTGTATCTCTAAACACTCACATTTACAGTGTAGCCGCTCGTCTCAGAGTGCCCTCGGTTGAAGACTGTAATTACTGCATGGTTGG
This sequence comes from Conchocele bisecta, assembly GCA_029237695.1. Taxonomy (NCBI): domain Eukaryota; kingdom Metazoa; phylum Mollusca; class Bivalvia; order Lucinida; family Thyasiridae; genus Conchocele; species Conchocele bisecta. The sequence goes on along the minus strand of CM055265.1, from coordinate 2,996,896 downwards.
CAGCGCATGAGAATCGTCTCCACAGGAGACGATTCTCATGCGCTGTCAAATAAGTGTTATTGAGAAATAACTCACATGTAAAAACAGTAGACGACACACTTTAACTCTTCATTTCATCTCTTAGCCAGTAAATTCAAGGTATTGGCTTCATCGATTTTTCCAACCAGGGCGAAACGTTTCAACATAAATACAATGAGCCTGAGCTCGTTGGACTCTTTCTTCGGTCTTCAGCTATTTCCCATTACAAGGATGTTGTATCTGCCTATACTTACCACTTCTCCCTCGGACTTCACCTTGTACCTCGGCAATATCCGGAATTGGGCGTTCTTCGCGTTGAACTCGTGCAAAGACACCTGTCAATGAAAATCAACTGTAGTTGGGAAATATGATGTTGATTATTAATGAAGCAATACGTTATGTTACGAGTATAATGGTAAATGCTGCCACGTGGGTTGAATGTGAATACTGAATGGTTGTCTGATTAGCGCAATTGGAACGAGTACGCTTCTCGCCCGTGTGGCCCGGGTTCAATTCTCGATCGTGAGATGGTGTGGAGGACGCCAGATCCGACACGTGGGTTTACTCTGGGTACTCCGGTTTCCTTCCACAATGCTGATCGCTCTAAAGACATTTTCGTATGGTGTTTCTGACATTAACTACCGACCCACCGCTCCACCCACCTTCATATAGTTTTTGTCAATCTGGCTCGTCTGTGTAGTGCTCATGTGCACAAACTTGCCCGTCAGCACGTGCTTCAGCTGAAATAGATTACAACGGCACATTGACCTTGGGTGAACAGCACGGTGCATTAACATACATAGAACACGTTTCGTCAGTCTGTTGTTCATGGGTCAGATTTGGTAGGATAACAGTTGCCGCACAGATCTACCACGTACCACATGGCTTACGTTTTCTAGGTGTATGATCACGTGGTACTAACAACAACAAAAAGTACTGAAATTTCCTGAATCCATCTGATTCAAAGTACGTATTCTTGTATAGTGTCCTTATTACGTAACGGATTTTGATGACATATGGCGTATCGAACAAGTCTTGTTAAGCTGCATTTGGTGGTCTCTGTATTTTCGCACAAACGTCTGCTGTCATTTTTGCGAAGAATCGATTTCCGTGTCTCCAACACGGAAATCGATTCTTCGCAAAAACAGAAAAGTCTGTGCCAAACACCCTGGACCACCAAATGCAGCTCATGAAGACGCGTTTGCTGTGCCACATATCATCAAAATCCGTTGCATATTAAGGAAAATATCAAATAATACTTACTTTGAAGTGGTCGACGTTGTTGTTGTTATAACCACATGATCATGAACTTTGGTTTTATCTTATAATCAGAAAATCATGAATACGGGTTTGCGATTTTTACGCGGTAATGCGTGTCATTATAATTCTGAAGAATATATGGTGTGTCGTTAATGAATACATTAATGCGCAGCAATTTCTCTTGGCGTCGTCGAATATTCCTACCTATGAAGATACATAGCCACTAGAACTATACTTACAATTAAAATCACCATAAGGTTTTCCGCCAATATTGCGTTTTAAAGCAATCTTTCCTAAATATGCATTACATCGAAAGTAGACAGAAAGACTAGTAATGTATGTCATCTCAGAAAATATTGCCGTTTTTCGAATTCCATAATTACAAAATACGTCAACACGGAGTGGTTGCGGAAACGAAACACTTCAAATACACCCGTACCGTATGGGGGTATTTGAAGTGTTGTTACGTTAGATAATTGATGTCAGATGTGGTTCATACCTGCACGACCTCGCCATATCGGACACGTTTGCCGTGCTGTCGCTTCTGTTCCAGCTCATTATCGTTGTTTTCTGCGCTGGCCGCCACCTGCAACGATTTAACAAACATACTCATGGGCGTCACTAGAATTTCTGAAGAGGGGGTTCGACTTTCAGCTGCGAAGGAACCGAAATATGTAAAGTTACAGATTCCGGTTGCTTCACAGTCCCGGAATGGCATATTACAATACGTTTGGCGACGCTTCACTGTGTTTTGTTAGTAGGGCATTTGAATACTGTAATGCTCATTCGTGCACTGAAAATGTCTATATCGGACCTCATTTATATAAAATAATCATGCTGGCTCCAAAACAAGAGGTTCGATCGAACCCACCGAACCTCCCCTGACGACGACAGTTGTTCATTTCTGTCGCAGACCATGTCAGTAATGTCAGACAATGATGCCACCAGTACCACCAGTTACTGGTGGTACTGGTGGCATCATTGTCTGAAATTACTGACATGGTCTGCCATCGGCGTTGGAGTCATTCATTGTCTAACATTACTGACATGGTCTGCGACAGAACTGTAATAACAAAGCACATATAATGTACATGTATACTGTTTAAGTAATCGTGTTCGGCGATTATTGTAGATGTCTTACCTTTGTCGTGTAACGTTTTACCCGGATTGTAGAACAAATCATTGAAACCAACCCATTGGAGTTATAGTCTGCATGTATGTTATACGAAGAGATGACACGTTTATTCCGCACACAGCTGTAACTCGTTGTTTTTGCACAATTTCAAAAATGTTATCATGTTTCACAGGTCTACCAAACATGTTTTATTACGAAATGTGAAAAACGAAAATCAACAGACGACATTAGTCACAATACTCGTTTCCCGCCTGTTAATGCTAAGATGACGTCCTACCTTAGCATGCGCGACAATGGCGGCGAGGGCGGTGTCGGGGTCATCCGGCTGCAGCGTGTTCACCCATTTTCTATACTTCTTGTTGAGCTTGTAGCGGTTCTGTATGCACACTTGTAGTACAACGACTGTAACATACAGCATGTGTAATTACTGAATACGTGTACACCATTAGTATATAGCGAGTATGTATGTACACGTGATTGACGTACGGTACCAGAACTGCAACAGAAAATGCATGTATTACATTAATGAATATACATGTACGTATATATTGTATTATATCATTTAGCGGTTCTGCAGTACTACGACTGCAATATAAAATACATGTATTACTATCAATACAAATAACTCGTGAATGCAGCTGTTCTGCAATATATCCAACTGTCTTCAGCGCCAGTGATTACAAAACGAACGAAAGGGGTGACGACTCTTGCCATACAAAGCTGATTTTTTAAATATATATATACCAAGTGCATAAACTGATGCTGGACACAACTAATTTAGATCTGCGAGTAGGCGATGGTTGACGGAATCACACGTACTCCACCACCACACGCGATGCCATAGTAAGCTCATAGCATTATGCATAATGTAGAGCCATGCAAGTGTCAAATAATGGCCGCTGACCATATAGATGCATATATATGAACTACCACGATATTCAAGAAAAGAACACATAAAGTATTATGAATTTAGTCCATGTAATGTGATGTATGAATGCACTTTGTGACTTTGATACCATTACCGGGGTTGGTGCGGGTTATATGTGATACGAGGCCGTCAGGGGAAGGTATGACATTGTGTAAAGTGGCAGGAAACGGAAATAATACGATTTCTACCTCAGTTTCTACCTCAGCGTTAATATGTTTGTAACGAACGGACAGACGGAATCGCGAACGAATAGACAGCCTGACTCAAGTATACTCTAACACCTACAACTGAAAACAACGGCACTTCTCCCACAGTGCATCTGATAGACACGGGCGGCTGTGACACTTGATAACGACAAAGGCCACCATTGTTGGTTTCAGTAAATCGTTTCCATGCCGTGTAATAGTTTCCTCTGGCATTTACTTGTAAACGTTGCCGTTACTATGGAACTCGGGTTTATGTCATAGGTGGCCAGTTTAGCGTCTCTTCCGTTATCGTCCTCGTCCACTGATCTGTACTGACGGAGAATTAAGGATGGTTCACTCACTGAATGTCGAACAGTGTAGACCCAGATCGGACTGCGCGGAAGCGCAGTCCGATCTGGGTCTACACTGATCGCAAATGGAATACACCCCATTTTCATAATAATAGACACAACTATATGTTGTACTCAATTTCATATTAAACATGAAACACGTTGCATAACAGTTTAAATAGCAATCGTTGATACGCTCTTGAAAAGCTGGAAAGTAATAAAGGCAGTCGTTGAAAGCCATTACTACATGATATAGGATATAACGCTTCGATAATTTGCTAATTTCCTGTCTACTTCTGCAGCACAAACGGCAGGTATGATGTTTTAAACAGGTAGCATTTCAAAAGAAATACGTATATTAAATCAGAAATGTCACGGACATGCACAAAACAAGAAGCATGTAGCCTACATGTTTTTAACATGAAACTGCTTCGTCTTGATATCTTTGACGGGTTGGGTGTATTTACCAGTGCAGTCCCTGATCGGATGACACAAGGCAGCATAATGACACGGTTCGGTACGTTTTCCTAGACACACTGAGCATTTTATTGACCGAGGAACGAACTATATAGGGGCTATAGTTGCGCTAGTTATAATGGTATATCAAATTAAAGACACATTTCCATAATCTCAGGAAATAAATTTGCGGCTGTGACTGGAGAAATAGGGTGTAAGTGTGTAGATCCAGATCAGCCTGTGCATCCGCAGATACTGCGCATCTGATCAGAACCTGCACTGCTCGTTCCATCTATAAAATGTCGTTTTGCTTCTAATACGCAATACAGATCGGTACCAGGCTACACGAGTGTGATATTTGATCAGGAGCTGCATTAATTAATAGCTTAGTCTATGAATTCGGTTTAGTACGGACTGTGACGTTTCTTTGCAATGAGACATGACAATTCATACATAAATACGAACGAATCGATGATTGGCAGCCTTGTGTTCAATCTACGTCCCAAACAAGCGAACTGCTAACAGTTGTTTCACATGTGTATTCGAACACGTGGTCATCAGATATATTTGTGACGTATCCCTGACTAGTTGCCATATTGTACAACAGGGGGTCGTTTCACTAAACTTCGTACGATTAAACTGTTCGTAAGTGCAAAGTTAGGATCGTCTGGATATTTCAATTGATGGATTTATATTTATTGAGCATAGGCTGCATATGCAGCCTATGCTCAATAAATGTAAATCCAATAATTGTTTAGAATAAAACATTGTTAATGTGAAATATACAGACAATCATAATTTTGCACTTACGAACATTTGCCGTTTACACCAACTGATATAGGTATACATTTACACCCGTTTCAACCTTTAATGGACTCAACTGTGGCTTATGACTGGAGACATTGGGCTTACGGGATTTGTGACCAGCGTAGCTCCTGTCAAATAGCCCCCTCCTGATAACAATCTATATTGCTTGTTAGACGCATGCCGGGTGGTTCATTAATGGAATGGCGAACAGTGCAGATCCTGATCAGCCTGTGCGGATGCACAGGCTGATCTGAATGTACACTGTTCGCAAAACTTATAAGCCCCCAGTTCTCCAGCCACAGCCACAATTACGTAACATAAACGCGATGCAATTATGAATTGTATGCATACGGGAATTCCATTCCATTGTATCGACTCAATAGGACAGCATGAAAAGTGATCACTGAATGCTATAGTTGTATCATAAAGATGTTGTCATCATGCTATCTCTATTCCAAGACCGCGTTGTATCGTCTAATTGAGTGCCGTACCCCGTAGTAAGTATACACATTGTATGTTCAGTTGTACGGTTGATTTGATCCCGTATTTAATCACCGTTGCACTGTAGTCCCCTTTGTGTACTGCAGGCAAATAACTAAGGCATGGAACGATTCCGGTAACACAAATCAATCATCTGCAACCACTTGATGACGACATTTGACACTTGCAGTGATGGTGGTCTAAAGTGAACAACCTTAGATTTATCTTCATTTATTGTTAACCGCCATTTGTTGCACCATGAACCTACAGCCCTTAGTGTTAAGCAGTTTAAAAAGTCGATGAAGTTCTTAAAACGTCAAGAAAGTTAATCGAGCCTGCATTGTCGGCTGCTTTTCACACGTGGACACTAATCGTTGATGTCAACCCCTAGTGGTCATCAGTTTAAAAAGTCTATGAACTTTTCTAAATTCTTCTGAGACCAACGGTACTGGTAACAAAACGTCCAGAAATGACGAAGATATCTGAGCCTGCATTGCGGGCTTCTGTTCATATGTGAACACTAAGCGTTGATGAACAATAGGCGGTTCTACAAACCACCATACAAGGTAAAGTATGATCCCAGTACGGATTGTATCGTTTTGCCGTACGTATGCACAACTGGCTGTTTTACTAAACACGCCCACATTTTACGGTCATATAAACGATGCGAAAACAATATTTCTTTCATAATATTAAATTTCATCAAACTTTAAGAATGGGCCTTCTTTTTAATTCATAAGGTTTGATCAAATATTGCTTCTATTACGAAAAAGGATTTCTCTATAGGAGCTTAACATGTGGGCAAAGAGATGGAGGACGTGGAAGAGGAGTCGAAACACGAACAGTTTTGGAAACCTGGCTAGATAGCTTGTAAATGATCTAACAAAGAAAACGAAAGTTACATTTTGAAAATCTGAAATTAGATAAATGTTCCCATGTTAAATCCCCATAGACATATTCACTCAATAAAATCAATATTGGACCAACTGTCACGAAATAAAAAGACGGCCAACAGGTTTTGTGGAGATAACATATTTCAGTACTTTCAGTACTTTGATTATTTTAGTGTCCCAGTTGTATTACTGAAACTATTGAGTTGAAACTGTTGGATTAAATAGTGAATATCATGACATGATATGTTAAGAAAGTATAGTAAGTTATAATGCCATGTTTTTGGGTCATTTGTTATGCACTCGATGTATGCAATCAATAATTATGAGGCCTCATTACCATAATCAAGCTATACGATTGTGTTCGTGTACCGAATTAAATGTAAGGAGTATTCATAAACACTACACTATACACATGTACATATATGAATTGCACACTATATGACATGAACGTATGTTCGTAGTGTCGACAGCTATTGATGGAACGTACCATTCAGAGTGCTACCTATATACGGAACGCCGCAGGGGACATAGAATTCTTTTTTATTAATTCGTTCCCACGAAATAGCAATTCGTTCCCACGAAATAACAATTCGTTCCCTCAATTTAATAATGCGTTCCCACGAAAAAACAATTTGTTCTCACGATATAACAATTTATTCCCTCGAATTAACAATTCGTTCCCACGACATATCGTGGGAACGAATTGTTAATTCGAGGGAACGAATTGTTAATTCGAGGGAACGAATTTTTAATTCGTGGGAACGAATTGCTATATCGTGGGAACGAATTGTTATTTCATGGGGACGAATTAATAAATTGAGGGAACGAATTGTTATTTCGTGGGAACGAATTAATGATAAAAAAGAATCCATGTCCCCTGCGTGGGTCCGTAGCTACCAGGTCAACGATAGACGTGAGATGAACTTACCATGCTGATTGGGTATGTTTGTCGGTCGATTTCTGTCCTGTGTCGAGTAGATACACACCCCATTGTGGCTTGCGCTGTAACATTAAATAATCATCTGGAGCCCGTTTCACTAAACTTCTTACGAATACAATATTCGTAACTGCATATTTATGATAGGCTGTAAATTTCACATTAACACTGTTTTCTTGTAAGCAATTACTGGATTTACATTTATTGAGCATATGCAGCCTATGATCAATACATGTAAATATATCAATTGAAATTTCCAGACGATCGTAAATTTGCACTTACGAACATTTCAGTCGTACGAGTTTAGTGAAACGGCCCCCAGTACAGTGAAGATTTGTTCAAGGTTCAAAAAGGAAACAAACGAAAACGAATAGAAAACGAAATGAAAACAACCGCTTTGTACAACGATATGCATATTAACGAATATCGTTTCAGCTAAAACGCACGCGAAAATCATATGTTCACTTAAAGGTACATGCCCACTCAGTAAGCGAATAGAAAACGAAATGAAAACAACCGCTTTGTACAACGATATGCATATTAACGAATATCGTTTCAGCTAAAACGCACGCGAAAATCATATGTTCGCTTAAAGGTACATGCCCACTCAGTAAGCACAAAATGTTCTTAATATCAGAGACATCAGTGGAGACATTTCCTGGCAAAACAGACACTAATTCACCATTTCCCCACGTAGTGATTGGCATTATTATGCATTTCATAGCAGATGTAAATTTCCACACTGATATCAGGGGCGATAAGCGTGTTTCCTTAAAATGTTAACGGACATTACTATTTTTTGTCTGTATTTATGTTTTGATGTGCAATGATCATACTTTATAATCTGTCGAAAATATTATTTCTTCAGGTGACGCATTTAATTTGTATCAATAATTAAATAATATCATGCTTCATTTGCATATGAAAATAGCCTGATACCTGAATATTACTAATTGATTATATCTGTATAGCGGGCACTCGTAACTGAACTGGTGGAATAGAGACACAATTATACACTCCTTTAATTCCTATACAGTACATTCTGTGCCTACTAAGTGGGCATGTACCTTTAAATACTCGTCTGCTAATTATTGTTTGCATGTATGTCATATTTTTTACACATTAAACAAAGTTATCTAATTAAAAAAACGATAGCGATGTGAAAACGATTTGTAAACGATAGACAATCGTTCGTATGTGGAACCATGGACACATCCGGGTTGTAGCTGTGTGAATACATTAGTTTATGCATCATAGCTAAATATATGATTCATCATCTGAGTATGACGTTGTACGCTTGTTATACACACAATGGGATCACATATGATCATGCGTCATTTATATGGAACGCAAACTATACATATACTCAAAGTATCAATATCAAGGTGCATGATCACGTGGTTAAAAACAACAACAACAAGTACTGAAACTTCCAGAAGCCCTCCGATTCAAAGTACGTATTCTTTTATTTTGTCCTTATTATGTAACAGATTTTGATGAAATAAGGCGCATCAAACGCGTCTTGTTAAGCTGCATTGGTAGTCTCTGTATTTTTGCCCAAACCTCTGTCATTTTTTCGAAGAATCGGTTTCCCTGTCTACCGACACGGAAATCGATTCTCGCAAAAACGACATAAGTATGTGCCGAACTCCCGGGACCACCAACTGCAGCTCATGAAGACGCGTTTGCTGAGCCATATTTCATCAAAATCCGTTGCCTATTAAGGGAAATATCAAATAATACTTACTTTGGAGTGGGCGCGCTTTCAACACTTTGAGCAATTGTTGTTGTTGTTGTAACCACGTGATCTTGCACCTTGAATATTAGCCAAAACATAATTAGAGCTAGCTTCAAATATTTAGAGCAAGCTAGAATTGATGTAAAGCTCGATATACATTTGGAGCCAGATCCAATTCATTTGGTGAACTCTCTTATTCATTTAAACGGTATGTTTGGTTAGCGGACGAACTAAACAAAAGCATTTGTTGTTGTTGTTGTGTTGTTGCTGTTGCATGTCTGGAGCATTTTTAGACTACAGGGTCACGACAACATTCAAGCGGCTGGCAACACATCGAAGTACTCTATTATATGAATAGTATTCATTGCCTTGTAATGCTATTCATTTACGATAACAGATCTCCGGAAACATATTTATCATCTCATTTCAGGTGTGTTTGTAAATATTTATTGCACCAAAATGAACCGTCAAGTAAGAAACCGCACAATAATGTTTACCAGCCGAAGTGGACGGCCGGTTGGGAAAACAGACGTTGCCTCGTGCGCGACCAGCGTAAATCCTGATAAGCCTGCGCATCCGCGCAGTCTGATCAGGATCTATGTTGGTCGACATTCAAACGTTGAATAAAGCTTAATGCTGTTAGATAAATGTTCAGATCACATTTCAATGACATGTTTGTGTCAGATGTTCAGGATCTACAGTCGTTGCCGCTGCTGTTAGGTCCCGTTTCTCGGCCGATGGCCCGAGTTGCAGCCAGTGTAGCACATGCTCAGTCAGCGGACGGAGTGGTGGGTCCTGATCAGTGATCGGGAACACCAATACTGAAGGTCGACGAGACTACACGAATATGTCAGTCACTTGGCTGATTTGCGTATAAACCTATCACAAAGATGCACTTGGTCGTGGATAGTTTTTTACAATAATAAAAGGTATGTCAATGACCGAATTCCATGAATTAGAATGCGCAGATGCGCTGACTGACTGATCCGCGTCTGCAGTGATCGCAAATGCAATACACTCTGTTTCTCCAGCCACAACCGCATATTTGTACGTGTTCTCATTGCTGTTAGTTTTTACTTTCAATTTTTTAATTTCTGAAAATGTGACGTATACACGTATACACTGATGATGCACTAGACGCCGGCATAAAATGTTTCATGTCGAAAAATGCACCGGTTTCTTGACGAAATACAACTTCGCTATACTTAGAGCTTTTGCATACTGTAAACATGTTTCGTCTAGTAGCCGGTACACATTGATTGCGCCGGTTCATAGACGAAATTGTGTTAATGCAGTATTGATTAATGGGAATTCGTCAGGAATCCGGCGTCTATTTCGACGTGAAACATTTTACTCCGGCGCGGAGTGCAGCACCAGTTGTACACTACCGACTGCGCTATTATTTCCAACACTATTCCATGTCTTTCCATACGTATTGTGTGTGTGCTTGAAATCAAGCAGATTGATTGGCTGAGCATGAGCTGTGATATAGCTCAGGCTCAGACAATCAAATTGCTTGATTGCGAATTTGCATTGTCAATAGATGTTGAGAAAGTCGATAATCTCGGCAAGATTAACGCAGGCGGTTCAGGGGGCCGTTTCACAAAACTTCGTACGACTAAAATGTTTGTAAGTGCGAATTCAGGATCGTCTGGAAATTTCAATTGATGGATTTACATTTATTGAGCATAGGCTGCATATGCAGCCTATGCTCAATAAATGTAAATCCAATAATTGTTTTCAAGAAAACATTGCTAATGTGAAATTTACAGACTATCATAATGTTGAACTTACGAACATTGGAGTCGTACGAAGTTTAGTGAACCGCCCCCCTGTATACTAGTATTCCGACAAGTAACCGACGTCACTGTAATCGTCATGGTATGCGATGTAGTTTATGAACTATGTCAGTCAGGCTCGCCATGTGAGACTGACAATAAACACACGCCGGGAAACCAGCGGTAAATGCAAACATGATTTAATCGCCGATAAACCGATTAACCGCATCTATTGCCCCTAACGAGTTGAGGAATTTATACGCCATATCTCGGTGGGACTCTATAAAAACATATCCAGGATTCGTGTCGGTGGTTCTATGATAAAGAAGCAATGGATACATGCAATACATGTATCGGGGGAGGTATCTTTGTATGTGCATTTGTTATGAGATCATGATCTGGTATGGTATGACATCAATACTGTATTTCTGACTAGTGAAGACCCAGATCAGACTGCGCATTCGCGCAGTCTGATCTGGGTCTGCACAAGTCACAATTCGTTGAGTGACATCAATCATTTGCAAGTAACACAGAGGATAGCTGAAGGACAGTGTGTGCAATATGCCTTTTACACTGGGTGTATATGAAATAAGCCCGGTGTTTTAGATCGTGGATCAAATATCAGGAAATTCTGCCACGTGACCCGGTTAATGCCAATTGACACCCCTACACAGATATGGGCATCTATTTGAGGATGAAACAGCAAGGTTATTGGGTTTGATCCCTCCCAAGGGCGGTATGCATTGCCAATGGTCTTGTATTCCAGATAAGGACACTATTTTTTTACATTTTTATTCTCTTTTTAAGACTAAAATGAGAAACTACTTTAAAAATAGCGTACAATGTATGAATGCTGTACATCATATAAGAAGATACACCGGACACCCTGGTACCTAGCTGGAACCGCTGTTACTAAGCACGCAATGAACATATTTGGCTAATTTTTACTCCTGACAACGAATTACAATGAACCCCCTCTTAAGTAAACAAAATGGCGCCCGAGGGTGTCCAGTTTTAAGACGTTCTACTGTCGTTTATTGCAATAAAATTGGTTTTCAGAGTGTATAACACAGTGCATTAACATCATAATGCACTAGAGTAATTAAATATGTAAATGAGACAGCCAAAGAGGGCACCATTTGATAGTACTACAGTTTCAATGTATGAGCATCAGTGCAGTGTTTATGGCTTGCAATAATGATAATAATAACTCGTTGACTGGTTTCATAAGAAACTTACGGAGCCCCGCAGGGGACGTTGGATTTTTTTTATTAATTCGTTCTCACGAAATAACAATTCGTTCCCTTAACAATTCGTTCCCACGATATAACAGTTTGTTCCCGCGAATTAACAAATCATTCCCACGATAAAACAATTCGTTCCCGTGGGAACGAATTGTTATTTTGTGGGAACGAATTGTTAATTCGTGGGAACGAATTGTTAAATTGAGGGAACGAATTGTTATTTCGTGGGAACGAATTAATAAAAAAAAAGGAATTCTACGTCCCCTGCGGGGCTCCGTAGAAACTCGACTATTTACGAGTCATTCCCAGTCATGATTACAACTTACTTCTCAAATTGTAGCAGTTCATCAACCTCTGTAATGAAATTCATCACACTGCGGTTTATATTGCCATGTGAATCGTCCCAGGTGTCATAGAATAGGTTTCTCAATCAAGAGTTCCAGGCGCTGAGTGCAGCAATCATATTTGCCCTCAAAATATCTCCACAATCCGTATATTGGTCGTTGTTTATTTTGGCAGGTATAACAAAGAGTTATTGCGTTGCTCAAAAAACACTGTCAAAATAGAACAAGCAATCTATCACCAACCTGGTAAAGCTACACTATCTACTTGTGAAACCGATAACACGGCCGATGCAGCCGGGAAACAAGTTGAGTTAAACACTTTCACCCCCGAATATCTGACATCGATAGTCCCATGCTCATTTCTGGATTGTTTCATTAATCAGGTAAGGGGTATTTTTTTAAAACATCTATAGCCTATTTCACCAACATTGCAAAGTATACTTTGAGGGAGAAATTTTCAATTTAAGGACAAATTTATTATTTTTTATTACACTGAATTTATTACATTATCACAGCCATTTTGGCTGTGATAATGTAATAAATTCAGTATAATAATTCTGCCTACTTTAATCATCTATGCAGTCTTTAGGTCTATATGAAATGATGCATTTTGGGGAAAATAAATGATTACTCCCTCAGAGTATACTTTGCTAGATCAGCATCAACTGCTTGCATATCTCTAGCGTATTCTATCATAGCTGTTACACTGACCAAGAAACATTTCTTTTTCGGCATGTTCACCTATTGCAGCTTGTAGTCGAAGGGTACCAACTTTAAACATACTGCCCTGATGAAATTGACTGGTCCTTGTAGATTGACTATAAAACATACAATCATTGTCAGATATAAATGTCACATTTGAGCGCATATCTCGGGTTGTGGGATGTGAATCGTCAAAAGATTTTCTATTGCTGGAAGCTATGTAATAACTATAGTTGCTTCGGCAATCCTTATGTACAATCTGGCCCGGCACATGTTATCGCCTCGTTCCTTGCTTGCATTATTCACGCTACTGAAACCTTTCACTTTCAAGATCACAGTTTTTTTCATCGTCTGAAATTGTCTTACTGCATACAACGTCTCCATATTGCGATATAAACGTCTGCACACCGCGTATGTCTATATGTACTGTAGAATCACGTTATGCACGACCAGCAGGGAAATTCGGTACCTGAAAACATGAAGCGTGCAGAATTCAAATCATACTCGATTTTTTAGACAGAGTGCATCAAAGAGTGATACAAATGTTATTTTATTATAAGTTGGCAATGCCATCACGTGTCGGTATCTACAATTTTCGGACTGTTTCAAGTACTGGTTCTACCAAGGAAATAGTATATAATTGTATTTCTATATAGATCATGTGATCTCTACATCAATCGCTAACCTGATCGCAGTCGGAAAAATAGACATTTCATGTTAAGCCACTGCCCAAACTATGTCGAGTGAAAAATCACATTGTAAAAAAGTGGGTGGGGTAACATTAGCGGCAATTAATAATAAAGATCACGCGTTTTGTCTTCAAAATACTATTTTCTGTTTGAATCTCTTTCTAATCATGTATCTGTACATGTGGAATTATTAAACCACTGCACCAACTTCATTTACGGGTTCAAACAGGATTATTGTACTGAGGGTCAAAATATTTTTTTCATAAAACCACCGCCATTAAATATCGGAAAAAGCTTTCATATCTTCCGATTTTTCTCGACTTTTAGTATGTCAAATAGTAGTTATCAAAGCGTCAATAAACACTGAGATACCTTCTGTTGCAATTAGTGGTGGGTGTTGATAGGATCTTACAACAATTATTGTTTATTACGATACGTATTGAACGACTTTCCTGCTTCATATGAAACGAGGCTATGCCGAGTATCTTAGGACACGATTCACTGAGTCAACGAGTTAAATACATACTATTGAATGAACATACATGTTAGTTTATATGTATCGCATACGTACACATATCGAATGGTCACATGCATTTGTGGCTGTCACTGTGGCTGTGGAGAAATGGGGCTTATGGGTTTTGCGACCAGTGTAGATCCAGATCAGCCTGTGCATCCGCACAGTCTGATCAGGATCTGCACTGTTCGCCAGTACATCAATGACACAGTAATCACGCTTCTAACAAGCACTACAGTACATGTGTAGATCGTCATCAGGCTACATAAGTGTTATTTGATCAGGAGCTACGCTACTCACAAATCCCATAAGCCCAATGTCTCCAGTCACACACACATTTCAGTAAGTAAATTGTTTACAGAGTTCAATTCCGCATGACCTTCCATTTTCGACGTAATTTACTGAAGATATGACTGATTTTCGAAATCATTATCGGCCAAATTCGGCGGTTGATCAAGGGAGATAAATGTAAATGGGAGACAAGCTGATTCCATCTCGCCTGGCTGGGGTTCATAATGTGAAGTGAAGCATTTGACATACATGTAATGTGGCTGTGACTGGAGAAATAGGGCGTATGTGATTTGTGATTTCTCGGTGTTTCATTGATGGAATCGCGAACAGCGCAGATCCTGATCAGCCTGTGCGTATGTACAGGCTGATCTGGATCTTCACTGGTCGCAAAACCGATAAGCCCCATTTATCCAGTCACGGCCACATATCATCTGACATTGACTGGAGAAATGGGGCTTACGGTTTGTGTGACAACCCTTCCTGTTCTACTAGCAGGCTCTTGCAGCCAGATAAATAAGCCATGTTCATCGTTAGACACATGGCTCGTATTTCACTTATTGAATTGCCAACAGTGCAGACCCTGATCAGACTGCTCATCCACTGGTCGCAGATGTCATAAGCCCCACTTCTCCAGTCACTGCCACTTATAAAGACTTATTTTGTTTATAAACGTTGATGCGTTAAAAATGCAACTGATAGAGCGCCAACATCATACGATGAAATTCAAAGCATTCACGTAATGACAGGCGTTCGCTTGATTCTGTGTATGGGGAATGTGCGCCTGTGACTGGCAAATGGGGACTCAAAGCATGTGTGATCGGGGTAGCGTCTGATCCGCTGGGGCATTGCTGTAGCATGATACCGATGTAGGTGGGCCACCACCATTAATGTTTCCCATATAACCTAACCACATCCCACATCCCACACAATTTGCTAGTCTCTGCTTCTTTCATATTTTGTATGGATGTTGTGGGACCTATTGTCCCATAACATGCAGCCGTTGTGCTCTGGATATTCACTACTTAAAATGTAGGTTTAATTATTGTTAAGAAAGATAAATTCAATCATCTGTGACCACCCTGGTGGTGGCGCAAAACGTCAACGGCTGGAATTTTAACCGCCTCATGACAAACATGTTCCCACTTACAAAATAATCCCCAAACATATCTGCGTGAAAATAATACATTAACATGCCCGTGAAGTACATTAGTACAGCAATTGACCGGTTTCTGCAAGCAAAGATTGTCTAGGGGCATACAACATCAGGATTATTTTCTTTCACGTACGACACCGCGCATGAATATCTGATGAGTTAGTGTGGTTACACTTTATATCACTTGTTTCTATAAATCGGTATACGCAAAGGAGGTCGAGGAACTAGGTAATCTATAATGCATATAAAACAGAAACAAGTGCGGGAGATCATGATACAACTCATAATACCTGTACGCTTACGTTTTATAGATTCGCTGCGATACGGTAAATAGAGAATAGTAGGTTAGTGCCGTGAATGGGAAAAATATCTGGCAAGGCTCAGGAAACGGGATGGGCGAGGCTCTACCGAGCACATCCCGTTTCCGTGCCGCGCCAGATATGTGTTCCCATTCACGGCACTAACATACTATTCTATTTATCCTGTCAACACCTACACTGTAAAACCAGCGGACGCTTGACGCGTCCAGACGCGTTCATATATAGGCAATTTTAACGCAGTAGTGTTCAAATTGGCCTTCAGGAATCCAGTAAATGCATCTTTACTGAACCGATGTGTTCAAATGGTGTTCAGCACATTAACGTCTCCGTTCAAGCACTCTGCGGTCAATTTTTGATCAGCTTTCAATTGTGGTAGATACAATGAGTTTACCTTAACAATGTATTAATAACACCATTTACGATACATTTTAAATATTTTTTGCATAAAGTATGGTGTATGAAGCTGCAATTCATAATTCGTTACGGCATTTAAACACTGCCGTTCACATAGCATCCATTGATGAACGCTCAAAGCGTACGGTGACGTAATTCTATTTTTATCGGAGTATTTTTAGTTCCACGCGGTTCCGTCATGACCATGGAATTCTGGGAACTGGGAGCAATTTTTTATCTCTTTCCGGCATTGCTGCTAAAGGATATTGAGGACATTTAAATGTAAACCGTACATTTAATTTACTTATTTAGGTGATTTTAACATGTAAACTAATGGTAATAGCATCTCTTCATACTCGCCAATGTTTGTGGCAGCTCTTTGTGGTAGGGGTTGCTTGATAAACATGCAAAATGAGACAGAGTCCGAATTTGCCTCCAACATGTGTTGTTTCTTTGCAGACTCTATGCAATCATTTCAAAATCATACCATAAGGTATCACAAAGATGATCCAAGCTTCTCGGTTGCATGCAGTATAGGTTCTTGCTCCTTCACATCAAGCAAATGGTCCATTTTTAGATCGCATGTAAGCCGTAAACACGATAACCGAAATCAAAATGTAGACTTACCCCACCCACCCATGTTATTCAATGATGATGGAGAAAATGATGTTATTCCGTTCAACGATACAGAAGCTCTGCAGATATGTATGCATGTAATGCTATATACTAATGTACAATGTAATGTTATATACTAATGTACAATGTAATGCTATATACTAATGTACAATGTAATGCTATATACTAATGTACAATGTAATGCTATATACTAATGTACAATGTAATTCTACATACTAATGTACAATGTAATGCTATATACTAATGTACAATGTAATGCTATATACTAATGTACAATGTAATGCTATATACTAATGTACAATGTAATGCTATATACTAATGTACAATGTAATGCTATATACTAATGTACAATGCAATGCTATATACAAAGTACAATGTAATCTCTAATTACTAATGTACAAAGTAATGCTATATCTAATGTACAATGTAATGTATACTAATGTACAATGTAATGCTAATTAACTAATGACAAGTAATGCTATAATACTAATGTACAATGTAATGCTATAATACTATGTACAATGTAATGCTATATAACTAATGTACATGTAATGCCATTATATTGAATGATTCAAAATAAAATGTGTAAATGAATTGCTTTTAATACCATTCTGTTCAAATTAGAACATTTCCATGATTAAATTAGAACACTTCCCTGTTCAAATATGAACACCTTTCTGTTTATATTAGAGCACCACAATATGTGTGCTCAAAATTGCATACCTACATGTTCATGTGGTGTTCCAAAGCTGAACACTTGTAACTTGAACATGTTCTGGGTGTTCAATATATGTTGCATCGTATTTGAACGCGTCAAGCGTTAATAATTGGAACACTTGAAATGTTCAATCTTGAACACACAACGTTCATGTTTTGAACGGTAGTGTTCACGGTTTGAACACATAAATGTCCAATGTCTCACACTAGTGTTCAAAGGGTGTTGAGATTAGAACACTGTGCGTTAATGCTTTGAACATTAGCGTTAAGAAATCGAATGCTCGTTGAACGCGTCATTGCGTTCTTGATATGTTCAATAGCTGTTGCAGTTTGGTGTTCAAAGTGCATTCTAAAGTTGAACGTTTGGGTTTACAGTGTACAAATGGCTGTAAAATGCAAAAATTGTATTGACTGGATATCAAAAATGTTTCACGGCACCGTGTTCCACGGCACATACAGTACGCACTGTGTTGACGGGATAAATAACGGTATAACGCTGAACCACAATGCATCAATTGTGACTAGTTTTATTAAACTGTATTCGATACCTATTATTAAATTAAACAATTAAATTGTCCACGGAATTTTATTTTTATAAAAGAAAACACATTCATGGTTGTTTATAAGACCCCTACCTCGATTCAAGATAATAACGCTTACATCGACTGTCGTCGTGTAAAACAACAACGCACTTGTTACAATGCTAAATTAAATTGTGTCGTCTGCTGTTTATTTTATATCTTCCATTTTTATCAACAAAAACATGATTTGACAGCTCTTTAGAATCATTTCCGTTGGAAATGATTCTAAAGAGTTGTCAAACCATGGTTTTATGGAGAAATAAGACAAAATATAAAACAACAGTAGACGATAATTTACGTTTCATGCATGCTAAGGGTTAATGTCGTTTAAGGACTGACTATATAAAATATGACCTTTTGTTTCAAATGTAGTGGAACCATACATGGGACTCGATATATATATATAAAGTATATCTGACCCTGTTCTTCTTAGAGTATATTATACACAGCATTGAGTTGCCATCTCCGCCATTTTAGTTTGTACATGCTATCTGACGGTTTCACCACTTGGAGCGTTTGACACGTACAGTAAATAATATGGCAGCAAATCTAATAAAATTTGGTGCAATACATTCCATATATATAGGAAGACAAGGTCCTATAACTATTATTTCAGCAGACTACACAAAAGCTAGATATCTGAGCTTGTCTACCATCACTCACAAAATATGCAATGGACAGTTCTTCAATGTGTAAAATGTCAAACTGATGCACTGTCTATTATTAGAAGTACACCTGCTACAGGTAAAATCCGTATTTACTCGCATAGCTGGCAAGTAGACCGTAGTGACAATACTTTCAGATAACTGCTTACAAGCCACTGAATTCGATACAGTATGTATGGTGATACATGTATATATCTACAGCGCTGTGTATTGTTCGTACTGTTACACTGTCTTTACTAAATTCTCAAACATTTTAACAAAGGGTCAACAATCCTTCAGATATCAGACTTTGTATACACATTTGATGAAAACAAAGCATAGCACACTGTAGTCTGATCCCCATCATGTCACACCACATTTTATTCACGTGTCATATTATTAGCGGTATGTGTCAAACGCAGTAAGAGGTAAAACTGCTCGATGGCTTATACACACTAAGATGGCCGACATGGCAACTCCATGCACTGTGTAGGATATAGTAAGAAGAGAATGTTCACATGTATGTAATGCTTATCCCATCACATTTACGAAGCAATTATGCATGAATCATTGGATGATCAGTAGCTTATTTCATCAACATTGCAAAGTATACTTTACTAGCAAAGTATACTTTGAGGGAGTAATCATTTATTTTTCCTGAAATGCATTATTTCATATAGAACTAACAAAAGCATATATTACATGATTAAAAGTATGCAGAATTATTATACTGAATTTATTACATTATCACAGCCATTAAATGGCTGTGATAATGTAATAAATTCAGTATAAAAAAAATTAATAAATTAAAAAAAAAAAAATAATTCTCCCTCAAAGTATACTTTGGTACTAAAGTATACTTTGCAATGTTGATAAAATAGGCTACAGGGGCCCCACGGATCCTTACGTGTACGCCCGTGTAACACAGGACCACTCCGAACCACCGGGATTAGAACTGGCACGGGTCATTGTTCATTCTCAGGTTGAATTCACTAATATCGGTTTCACCTGTCTAAAACAGCGTATTATACCATTGTAACACCTGCCTGAAACAGCGTATTATACCATTCTATCCCCTACCTGAAACAGCGTATTATACCATTATATCATCTGTCAAAAACAGCGTATTATACATGTACCATCCTATTACCAAGCCGACCGCCTGTGGTCTCGGTGCCATCATATGTTAAAGTCGTTGATGCAACCAACACTGGACAAGGATGATGTGTTTGTCGGATTGGAACATTTTCACTTTATCCAAGAGTACAGAGGCTGGAAATAGGTTAATTAAGTATTCCACTTACTGAGACTCTCCCCCGCCTCAAGGCTGATATGTGGCCATGACTGGATAAATGGGGCTTATGGGAGTAATGACCAGCGTAGCTCCTGATAAAATAGCACACTCTCAGAGCCTGGTAACGATATATATGGCGTGTTAGAACTTTGTCGGGTGTTCATTGACTGAGTGGCGAACTTTGCAGGCCCTGATCAGACTGCGCGGATGCGCAGGCTGATCTGGGCCTAAGCTGGTCGCATAAATCATACGCCCCATTTCTCCAGTCACAGTCAAAGCCACGTATGCTCCATGTAGCTGAGGATGCTTGAATAATTGGGTCATGGCGGGAAATAGGGCTCAAACTACCAAAACAGCACGTATTTGTGGAAGGACACCGTTTCAGAGATAGTGGTTACAAGCACGTGTAAACATGTATATAAGACTCCTCAAAACCCCCGTACCGTCTGTAGTTACAAACATGAAATGCAGTGCACAGTAATAAGTAGTAAGTAATTATTTTAGGTTAGAGATTCCAAATATGCGGGAAATAGACAACGGCGTATGCAAACGTAGTCCGGTATAAAAAAAGTAGTGCCGGCGTTTTGAGGTTACAGACAGAGTTTTCTTGCAAATCTTGATCCATTACTATCCAGTCTCTTGTGGAATATGTTGGGGTGCTGTTAACACCAGTTTTCAGCATATATGTAGCATTTAAAAGAAAACACTGAACCTGTTGGTCACGTGATGTAAACCGTGTTTCCGTGGCCAAAAAATGTATACAATATTGGGGGACATGACGAGGTTGGATTTTTCTTTCTTAGGAGTAAGTGAACCTATTATTTAATTCATGCATAACCAGTACAGACTGGCTGCAGGTCATGTACAAGTAGGTCCCATCCATACGTGAAAGTAGGTTGAATACTGACGGAAACACCAAGCCCTATGGACCTATATGTACGGAGCCCCGGAGGGGACATGGCTTTTTTTTATTAATTCGTTCCCACGAAATAACAATTCGTTCTCTCAAATAAAAAATTCGTTCCTTCAATTTAACAATTCGTTGCCACAATTAACAATTCGTTCCCTCAATTTAACAATTCGTTCCATCTAACTAACAATTCGTTCCCACGACATAACAATTCGTTCCCACGAATTAACAATTCGTTCCCGTGGGAACGAATTGTTATTTCGTGGGAACGAATTGTTAAATTGAGAGAACGAATTGTTAATTCGCGGGAACGAATTGTTAAATAGAGGGAACGAATTGTTATTTCGTGGGAAAATATCGAAAATGCTATGATGCGTCTTGCAAGTGTATATGGTGTGTGAATGTAGTGTAACTAGCACGGTGCTAAAGTGTTTAATACAATCAGAATTACCAATAATAAAGAGGAATATGTTGATCAGACTGTGTTGATGAGTGGCGTTTTTTCCCGGTTCATTTCTTCATGGTTGATCAGTGTTTTGACATGTCTATATGGACTGTATGATAGAGACATTGCCTGTTCAGACAAACTAAAGACGGCTCTTTTTTGCCATGTGAAAATAGCAAGGCGTTTTTGCAACCACATATTATGTCTAGAGAGTGGCTGGGAGAATTGACTATGCTATACAAAGGAAGGTATCCGTCTGAAATGTGTATCAAAGGTTTTCTACTCAATTATTTTTACGTTCAGATGTACACGCTCCAATATACTCAACAACTCTATGTGCGTATATGCGGCTGTGACTGGAGAAATGAGGTTTATGGGTTGTGCGACATGTGTAGATCCTGATCAGACTGTGCATCCGCACAGTCTGATCAGGATCTGCACTTTTCGACAGTCCATTCAGGAAACGCATGTCATGCTTCTACCAAGCAATATAGATCGCTATCTGGCTACATGAGTGCATGGCTACATGAGTGAACTGTTTCATCAGGATCGACACTGGTCACACATCCCATAAGCATAATACATTTTGCATTGTCAATTCATGTATAAGCCAGTGATTGGTCAACTATGTGTATAATATACGCTTAGGAGGCTGTGGTGTGTTTACTTTATTGTATTGCATACAATTTACTTTATCAGTATACTAACACAGTGTATTAACATCATAATACACTAAATGAGACTGCTACAGAAGACATAATATTTGATATGTACAGCTTCAATGTATGATGTAGTGCTTATGCAATAAATATAATCTAAAGTTCGTGATGGTTTATTATGATATTTATTAGACAAGTTTACTGATTTCACAAGAAACTCGCCAGAGCCTCCTTTCTTCAGAAATCAGCAAGTCGTGTAATAAATATCATAATAAATCCCCACTCGTAATATCTTCTAGGTATCAATGTGTTGTGTTGCCTGGTTCCAAAATTTCACATGGATAATTGTACCTATGCTACCATATCGTCTAGCTATACTGGGCTTATAGCAACGTAATGCGTGTGTTTCCTGGTGAATGCTTCCACTTCATGTGTTTACTTTACGGTGCACGTGCCAGTTTGAATGGCTCTTGAAGTCGGGCATTTAATAATAATTCCTCCGACATGGTAACGCCCCGACAAACTCGTGTACACGTCACGGGCGATTACGTATGGCGTATCTCAGAATGTACCATCGATGCCTAATGTGCAGGATTCACAGTTTCGCGAATACGCTAAGAATTGAATGCAAGCATATCATGTCGTAGAATAACGAAATAGATGCAAACTGTTAGCTAGTTGCGGGCAAGTATCGTTCAACTCCTGTGATAACACAGCTACAGGTACTCATAATGATTCTAAATATCCACTTAGGTCTACTTTACTTAAATACGTCGGAGACATACCATTGACGCCCAGGTATTTTGGACGGACACTGGCCGTAAGTACGTGTTGGTTTTATTGCGCCACCAACCAACTTTATATTATGTGGCTGTGACTGGAGAAATGGTACTGATGGGTTTTGCGATCAGTGTAGATCAGACTCTGAAAATACTTGAAAATTGTGCTTGAAATCAATCAGCTGCGCAGACAATTAAATTACTTACCCTACCGCCTGTGCTGATCTTGTTAATATTGCCAATCTCTTTATTTAAAAATACTTGAATATTGCGCTTGAAATCAATCAACTTGATTGTCTGAGCCTGAGCTACAGCTCACGCTCAGGCTCAGACAATCAAATTGCTTGATTGCGAGTTGGCATTGACACTAAATGCTCAGAAACGTTTATAAACCTGGCAAGATTAACGCAGGCGGTTGCGTATACCAGTAAAATAGTGTATGTTCCCATCTTGCTGAATTATAACCCAGCATATTAAATTGTGGGTATGTAGGTAACGAAATACTTATGTACATTTCAAAATAAATACAAATGTACATGTATGTGCATTTATTCCTGATTATGGATTGAAACCATTTTATAACATGTGTGATTTCTACTATGAAACATTGATATTTGAAATATCATCTTTGGAAATAACATAAATGGTACAACATAATAATAGCTAGCTTTGAAACGTTAACATCAAAAGCTATATATAGTTACTCACACATCTAAGGCCGACATGTGGCCGCGGGACGGGAAATACGGTCGGCTTAAGCCCCGTTTTTCATGATCTATCCTAACTGCACATAGTTCTTAATGGTCGTCCTGATTCCAACACGTGCCAGACCACCCGAAAAACAAAACCAGATTTGAAAATGTGGCCCAAGGCTAATTGAGTTACTGAATAAGTGTTTCTGCCAAATAGATCATAAGTGGCTGAAAAGTCAGTTGAGTTTCTGGAACCAACGAGTGGCTGTTGGAATTCACTTGCCATGTATATCAGACACGCCATGCGATTTTGTACCTTCGGAGATCTCTGTAATTTAATTAAATACATTTACAAAATTTAGAATATTTTTCATAAATAAAGTCAAAAGTTGACAAAATCTTCAGAGTACATGCGGAATATAATTTTGACGCCATTTGCGTAAAATAATGTAAATTTGGTAAACGTATTTAATGAAATTACGCAGATGTCCGAAGGTACAAAACCACATGGCGTGTCTCATATTTGCTTTCTTTCTCTGTGTTTAACATGCAGAGTGGTGAGTGCTGATTTCGGAATATTTCACTTCTGTGTCGCCAATAGACTGGGGTGCATGAATTGGCGCCCGCCTAATTCTTTGTGTATACCCACATGGTAGGAATGATACGAACGGTTATATCGTGGACCTTCTCCTTCTCCTTCTCCTTCTCCAAGCGGCCATGTAACGGGTATACATGTTACACCATGTGGTATTGTGTACGCAAGCACGTGCACTGGAGCCAATATGTTTAATTGAGCGTTGGTCATCTGTATTATCATTGGACCAGTGCTGACCACAATAAACATTTATGTGGGAATTGGAACCGGTCTGGCTGACGTAATCAGATTGGAACCATTCAGACAAACGTTATAACCGTCTACGAAAGTGGGAACCACCATGCCAAGCGTAATTAAGCGTCTATACAGAGAATAGTAGGTTAGTGCCGTGAATGGGAACAAATATCTGGCAAGGCTTAGGAAACGGGATGGGCGAGGCTCTACCGAGCACATCCCGTTTCCGTGCCGCGCCAGATATTTTTCCCATTCACGGCACTAACTTACTATTCTATTTATGCCGTCAACACCTACAAATGGCTTTAAAATGCAAAAGAAATAGCCTCAGCCACCGCACATATTCATACGCAGTGACTAGGTCGTATTGACAGGATATAAAAAATGTTTCACGGCACCGTGTTTCACGGCACATACACACTGTGTTGAGGGGATAAAAGGAAATTATAACCATTCTGACCAACATAATCAGCATGGAACCTGGCACCATTCTGACAGAGGCAAATATCATGGAACCATCATAGCAAACGTAATTAGCGTCTATGAGGAAATTGGAGCCATCATGGCAAAGGCAAATAATATGGAACCATCCTGACAAACATAATAAGGCATCACGGGACGGTTGAACATAGCCAAAATTGACTGCTTTTCTGAGGACGGAGGGTGACTTATAAAAATCACCGCCTCTCACAATCATTTAAGGAGGCTCTCGCGACAAGTATTGAAAACTACTCGCAAATGAAGTACAAATCGCGCGCCACAATAAAAATTCAGTAACCGCATCAGATGTGTTCAAATAATTTTTTACAAAGTTACCCCACCCACATATTTTTGGCCAGAAATTTCAACACGACTGAATTTATCGGAATTGTTTTCATGAAAATATGAGGCACAGATACTTTGTTATGTCTTGTTCTATCACTTGTAACACCACACCATTTTCTGAAAATGATTTCAAAGCGGGGTCATAACCAGCTCAAATTTTCGCTACAAATGCCCGAAAAATACCTTAAATTCTGACGCGAAACCGTACCGGCGAGACAGCATAGCAGGCGACATTTTCCAAGATGTCAAAATCAACCGGAGCTAACATTCAGTTTCGTAGAATTATGAAATACTCTTAAAAATACACCTAGTCAAGCCTCCCAAAGTCAAGAAATATTCATAAACCTATTTTTCTAGACACACTGGTGTAGCTTACAGGGTCGGTAGTGAAGTATATAGAAAATCGTCCACCCCCTTTTTAAAGCTAGCTGCCCACTGTCCCGTGAGACCTAAGCTTTATGAGGAAATTGGAGCCATCGTGACAAGCATCGATGATGAAATTGGAACCACGTGCAAGGCAACGCCATACAATTTTTCCAGGTCAAAACTAGTGATCTTACTCTAAATGGAAGGTATCCCGTGACTTCTGGGGTCAGTGTAGCTCTAGATTAGCTGATACATTGCATGTTATTCATTTACTGACATCATTTTTGCCGCTAAAATACTGATCACCACGATCTCAAATATATGGCAAAGGTTTTAATAGGGTATGTCCATAACTAAAGTTGTGAGAACCTGTAACCCAGGCACATTGTCAGCCACCGTTCGATCACGGTTCGTCCGCATGTACGAGGCTATAACGAGTGGATTATCTCTCGTACATGCGGAAAAACGTGATCTAACTGTGTTATCCCATCCTCATGTCCATACATTTTCCATGTGCTGTGTAAACGCATAAACAAAACTCGAAAATGTAGCAAAGATATGATAAGTATATGTAATACACTCTGTTAAAACTAGAATATCAACGCAATTTGTGTTAATAAGTAAGATGATGTACGTGCGTGTCGGATCTGTATTCGTGACTTTAGGAGCGCTCGCCAGTTGGCACCGCGAATCAGATGATAATTGGGTCAGTTTGTGAGATTGAATGTCTACGTTTTCTAATATGAGAATTCACCCAAAGATAAGTCGAATGTCGTCGACGTGCAAAGTTGACGGGAATTTCAGACACCGCGTGTGTTCTGAAATGTCCGTCAACTTCCGGCATTTACGGAGATTTTCCCGAATTTATTACACGGAAGAAAGCATCCTACACCGGCTCATACATGTAAACATGTGGTCGGCCGGTCAGTCAAGAATACTGACCATTGTAATATTATAAACAATCAGGAATGATAATACTAACAATTTGCGGCAGCCAATATTACGGTAAATATGATGTATATAGTTTATAACAATTGCTCATCTGTAACATCGACCGTTACCGAGTAATAATCATGATAATGCGTATGTATTGACCGCTAAAACACATCGATATCGTTTACGGAGAGTCGTCGTTATTATTTCAGCCAAGTTTCTCTCTTCGCTTGATTCTAAATGTCACTAATATACGTGTAATATACACGTGTAATCTCAAGTGGGTTTCTCCGAGGGTAATAAAGACGCCATTGTAGTGCGGGCAACTAGATTTAACATTACAAGTATATTGGAATCCGCTAGTCTGGTACTCTGCAGGCCGTTTCACTAAACTTTGTACGACTAAAATGTTCGTAAGCGCTAATTTACGATCGTCGGAAAATTTCAATTGATGAATTTACAGTTATTGAACATAGGCTGCATATGCTCAATAAATGTAAATCCATTAATTGTTTACAAGATAACTGTGTTAATGTGAAATTTACATAATTTTGCACTTACGAACAACTTCGCACGATAAAGAAATGTTCGTACGAAGATTTGTATTAATGTGGTTCTCACATTAATGTGATTAACAAATGTTACCATTTTGCACATCCATGCACACATCATTAAATGTGAAAATATCCACTAAAGATTTTCCAACATCGGTTGTCCGTGTAAATTTTATTCTAAAATTAAGTTTTGCACTTACGAACTTCTTATTCTTACTACGTTTAGTGAAACGGACCCCTGGGGGCCGTTTCACTAAACTTTGTACGACTAAAATGTTCGTAAGTGGCAAAATTATGATAGTTATATGCAGTCTATGCTCAATAAATGTAAATCCATCAATTGGAATTTCTCGGATGATCCTAAATGTGCACTTACGAACATTTTAGTCGTACGAAGTTTAGTAAAACGGGCTCCTGATCTGGTAATATTCGTAATGCTGGTCTACTACATGTATATCAAGTTAGGTGTGATAGATGTTGGGATATCGAGGCGAATCATAATAACTGTTATCATATTAGAGCTTAACCCTTTCAACCCTAAGGAACTGGAATGGACTGTGATATGTTAATGTTCCGACCAATCCAATGGTCACACAATGATTTTCAGATTCGTCCATTTATGAAAAGGGGGTGTTTTTTGTTCTAAGAAATATGAAAATTACTTACAAAAAGTGCAGATCCTGATGAGACGGCTCGTTACGAGCCGGCTCATCTGGATCTGCACTGTTTGCATAGACCGCTATAGAGGGCTTTCGGTTTCAAAGGGTTAACACAGGGCAGTAACACAAGTGATCGCTTGTCCACATTGTATGATGTTGCATACGCTGGTTATTAAGACGTGTATGTCTTCTTTTCACCATCGTCCTATGATGTAATGTATGAAGATTGTGTAGCCGTCTTGACGAAAACAACCGATCGAGATAGGTAAAAAAAAAACATCATACAGGTATAGCCAAAGGAAGATTGCAATATAAGTAATTACAGAAATTTACTTTTATTGCAACCTTACTTAGTCTGACTGTTTCCATGGCGACGATGGAGGCTTTGCCCAATACAACTAGTGGCGACATGGAGTTGTAGGTCTCGCATATCTGTAAAATCTATCGTAGCACAATTGTCGATTTCTCCATCATGACTCCAAAAGTGTCCATAAAATAGTTTTATTATAATTTACTCCTGATTTGCTTATTTTAGAACACGAATTATAATGTAGCAGGCATTTTCCTCGAATACATGGCTGTGGCTGGAGAAAGAGGGCTTAAGTGATTTGTGACTCAATGAAATAGCACGCCCCTGTAGTCGTATAACGATTTATATTACGTGTTAAACATTGCAGTTGCTTCATTGATTGAATGACGAACAGTGCGGATCCTGATAAGATCCCATTTCTCCAATCACTATTAGCAACGTGCGCCAATGATCTACTAAAGTACGAACATATTAAATATGCATTGTTTTAAAGTCACTCTTTTTATTAAATTTTCGACCACATGCTCTTTATCAAAATAGTGTGAAAATGTATTGGCAGTCCTATGTGACGTCCATAGTGTAGCAGTAAACAGGATGTTATGAGCCGGACATCATGACGTCACGCGAGCCCAGGCCATACGTCAAACCACGAAACCCCGATACACCACTTATGCATCATGATCCCGCGATCCGACGCACAGCCTAGGCCCGTACGACGTCAAACCCATCCCATGATGCATTTAATAAAAAGAGTGACTTTAAAACAATGTGTATTAAATGTGCTTCCCTTTGGAGGTTATTGGAAATTACTATATTAAATATGTTTTCTCCGAGTTTTTATACTAGTTGCATGTGTAATAGCGTAATTCCATTAACACTTTCAACACAACAAGCCTGTATAGTGGCAAAAAGTGTAGATCCAGATGAGCCGGCTCGTGACGAGCCGTCTCATCAGGATCTGCACTTTTTGTAAGTAATATCCATATTTTTATGAACAAAAACACACCCTTTTCATAAATGGACTAGTCTGAAAATCATTGTGTGACGATTGGATTGGTTGCAAAATCAACATATCAAAATCCTTTCCAGTTGCTTAGGGGCGAAAGGGTTGAATTGCTTATTACAATAGGAGTTCTGCCTCGCAGAGACACGACTGCATGAATATGCCACTTGGCTATCAGACACCATAATCAGACTTGTAGATCGCTCCCCATTGTGTTCCAGGGTAATACAGGTGTAAGGTTGTGATATGTGGCTGCGACTGGAGAAATTGGGCTTATGAAATTTGTGACCAGTGTATCTCCTCAAATACCACACTCGTGTGCAGCGTGATAGCGATATGTATTGATTGTTAGAAGCATGATTGGTGTTTCATTGGTTGAATGGCGAACATTGAAGATCCTGACAGACCGTGCGGATGCGCAGACTGCTCTGGACTTACACTGGTTGCAAAACCCATAAACCCATTTCTCGAGTCAAGGCCACACATGAGACACGCCATGTGATGTTGTACCTTCGGACATCTGCGTAATTTCATTAAATACGTTCAAAAATTTCATTAAATACGTTTACAAAATTTACAATATTTTACATAAATAAAGTCAAAAGTTGACAAAATACGCATGTACATGTACTTTGTCAACTTTTGACGCCATTTACGGAAAATACTGCACATTTTGTAACCGTATTTCGTGAAACTACGCAGATGTCCGAAGGTAGAAAATCACATGGCGCGTCTCATATTTGGCGCGTTATCAGCAATAATCATTACAAGACAGCAACATCGTTATGAGAGTCAGTGGATTGTAATAATGCATTGTGTATGGCGGTCGCTGTCTATCAGATAGTCTTTCTGATCCTATAACTGATAGTAACGCATGCTTGATTGGGTGTCAGATGGCGGGACGCGATAGCAAGTACATACATGTACGAGAAACACAAATGCATTTGAATCAATGTGCTTAAGTGTTATATAATGGAACATCTCTAAACCGGACACCCTGGGAGACCCCAGGGTGTCCGGTTTAGATATGTTCCACTGTAATTCAGGTATTGTGTGTATGTACTGATATGTGTGTGGCTTTGAGATCATCTGCGAGATAATGTATTTGAAATACGAGCGTACATGATAATTGTGAGTGAAACATCAACATTTAGCACACTGAGGCCGTTGTTTACTTCGCGACCGGTTTAGCGAGGTGCTGCTACATGTGACAAGCCATGTGATTTTGTATTAACAATTTCACCCCTAAGAAACTGGAATATATTTTGATATGTTTATTTTACAACCAATCCAATCGTGACAAAATCAGTTTCAAACTAGTCCATTTATGAAAAGGGGGTGCTTTTGTTTTGCAAAAAAAGGAAATTACTTGTAACAAGTGCAGATCCTCCTCACGAGCCCTTATCTGTATCTACGTGTTTTGTCAATACCACTTTACAGGTCTGTGATGTTGAAAAGGTTAGGAAGATGTGCGATTTTTTCATGAATTTGTTTAACTGTAAATGACGTCGAAAGTTGGCGAAATTTCATAACCATTGGCGTATTCAGACGTATTTCGGCCAAACAAAATTGATCTATTTAGACATTAACTGAAAGCCATTGTCGTTTGTGGACGTTATCTGGAAAACAGTCATTTGTGTATTTAGGCGTTATCTCGACAAGTCATTCGTGTATTTAGACGTTATCTAGATACAATCCACAGGTGTAGTTAAACGTTACATGGACAAAATTAATTGGTGTATTTAGACGTTACATGGACAAAATTAATTGGTATAGACCTTATCTGACCAAAATCTATTACTCTATTTAGACGGCATATGAACAAAAGCCGTTGGTGTATTTAAGTGTTAGCGAGTCACATGTCATGCACAAGGTATGGAAGGTACCCTTAAATATAAGCCGATACGAAACATATGATGCTGTATACGACCTTACCTGGACTGGTCACTGTGGACATATCCCTCCGTCTCCTCACAGTACAGGCATATGTTGTCCCCGATACACAGGTATTCCCCCATACCCGGGTCTTGGTTGAAGTCATTCAGCTGAAACATATCCAGGGGTACAGCGGATAAATGATGTTGTCCCACAGACAGGTGTTCTGTCATACCCGGAATCAGATTGGACTCATTCCGCTGAATATGGGACAACGATCTATATGTCGTGTTAGAAGTATGACGGGTGGTTCATTGATGGAATGGTGAACAGTGCAGATCCTGATCAGACTGTGCGGATGCACAGGTTGTATGTCGTGTTAGAAGTATGACGGGTGGTTCATTGATGGAATGGTGAACAGTGCAGATCCTGATCAGACTGTGCGGATGCACAAGCTGATCTGGATCTACACTGATCCCCATTCTCCAGTTACAGTCACATATGTCAAATTCTTTGCACAAATATGTTTTTTATTTATTTACCCCACCAAGTAAATTAGTCCATTTTTTTGTTAAACTGTATGCTGTAAGAAACCTATTTTGGCAGGTGCGCATATGAATGTAGATACCGGAAATTGTAGTATCTCACCATAAGTTGTTTATTTCATCTATGAAAACATATGACTTTTATTTACATGGCATAGCTATGTATGTCATGGGTAGGTACATACTAAATGCATGTATCCACGTAAACACGCTAGGCATCATATTACAATATGCAAAAAAAACAGGTTCTATCATCAAGGGGCGAAAACAAAAAAAAATGCGTAATTATACTGATACTGCAATTACCATTTATCATAATATTCAACTTGTGATGCGACTTGACAAGCGTATACAGATGTAAACTATTAGCTGAAATGCGAAGGTAATACGATTTGCACGTGTCGCTATTTGTGAACATTCCCTGAATTCTTATATTCTTATATTCCGCATTGCTGCAGGTGGTTCCATCAGCTGCATATGTGAGACCAGCCATGAGATTTTTTACTTAAGAATATGTGCAATATGTCATGAAAACTATTTACAGAAATTGTTATATTTTCTACAAATTACATCGAAAGTTGACGAAATGTTCATAGCATTTGCTCTGAACATTTCGTCATCTTTCGACATCATTTACAAATTTGCAAATATTTCCCATGAGATATCGCACATCTCCTAAGGTACTAAATCGCATGGCTTGCTTCCAATGTGCTATTTGTTACTAACATCTGACAAAAATAACAGTTTGATCGCATTCCACCACATCGGTAAAGGTTTTGCTCAGAGATGGTGTTTTTTTATATCAATGCGCGGCTATGAAACGCGTAGGAATTCCGAGGTTTACGGAGGATATCAAGGCGCGGCTATGAAACGTGTACGAATTCCTAGATTTACGGAGTAATTCCTACAGTTTCCTAACCGCGCCCGATATATGTAATATCACAATATACTAGTCTGGTATTATATTTATCAGGTAACGTTTAATATAATGCGAACTTGTTTAAGCGTCATTACACCGGTGTAATTTGGAAACTTGAACCAAAGAACCGTCAGGGTAAGCAGCTTTCGAATACTGATTGACCGTGGTATATTGTATACACGTATTCGTCAATGCCTGATGCAACACGTAGTTGTTATCAGTCAGCGTGTATTTGCTCCATGTACAGCCAAGTACCTGATAAATAATAATATCAGGTACATATGAGACATGTCACGTGTGTTTTTGTACCTCATAAGATGTGCAATTTTCCTGAAAAATATTTACAGAAACTGTGATTTTATTTTGTAAATGAGGTCGACAGTTGACGAAATTGTCATAGCAAATGTGGAATTCGATTTCGCAGTTGCTCTGGTAATTGTGCAAACTTTTGACGTCAATTATGGAAAATATCATAATGTTTTAAATATTTTTTATGAAAACTCGCTCTTCGTATTCGGTAAAAATACCCATGGCTTGTCTCACCACGGTTACCTGTGTAGAACGCCCATGGAAGTATACGCTGTACACAACCGCCTGTGTTTATCAACACTGATCTATTGGCTATGCCAACTCCCAGCTGTAGCCCAGCTCATGCTCATCAATCAAGCTGTTTGATTTCAACCATAAAATTCAAGTATTTTTAAATAAATTGACAAATATTTGCGAGATTACCGCAGGTGGTCGATTGTAGCTATATGCTATATCAGGGGGCCGTTTTAATAAACTTCTTACGACTAAAATGTTCGTAAGTGCAAAATTATAATAGTCTGTGAATTTCACATTAACAATGTTTTCTTGCAAATAATTATTGGATTTACATTGATTGAGTATAGGCTGCATCTGCAGCCTATGCTCAATAAATGTAAATCCATAAATTGAAATTTACAGACGATCTTAAATTTGCACTTACGAACATTTTAGTCGTAGGAAGTTTAGTGAAACGGGCCCCTGGTTCCTACACTACTAACTCGGGTATGGAATTTGCCTGAGACATACATATAATAAATATGTTTTGGATCGTTTCCCGTTGTGCGCGTTTCCGAAGGTTGTCCATAATAATGTGACATACGTGTACGTGGCCCTGCTTGGAGAAACGAAGCTATAGACAGTGCATCCTCGCAATCTCACCAGGATCTGCACTGATCATCATTTAGTCAGTGAAGCGCCTGCAGATTACAGTCAAACAGTGGCGCTCCTTGTCATGAAACAAGAGTGCGTTAGAAGATCTGTAGCCGATTTCACCAAAAGTGCTAAGCATACGTATCTAGCTAAGAATACTTTGAGGGAGTAATCGTTTATTTTGCCCGAAATGCATTATTTCAGTTAGAACTAAATACTGCATATATTTGATGATTAAAATATTGCAGAATTATTTTACTGAATGTATTACATTATCACAGCCAAAGAGCTGTGCTAATGTAATAAATTCAGTATAATACTACGGTCATAAGATATATTATTTAAATATAAATTAATAAATGTATCCTTAAATTGAAAACTTCTCCCTCAAAATATACATATATGTACTTAGCAAGATAAGTAAACTTGTGCAATTGTGGTTCAATGGAAATGCTCAAAATGTGTAAAATTAGGAATTTAATTATATAGAGGATATTCATATCTTTGCAACGAATATGACGTATATGTTCACCGCGTGGTGTGACATGTCCATATGACATATATGTTCACCGCGTGGTGTGAAATGTCCATCGGACATATATGTTCGTCACGTGGTGTGACAGTCCATATGACATATATGTTCACCGCGTGGGGTAACATGTCCATATGACATATATGTTCACCGAGTGGTGTGACAGTCCATATGACATGTCCATACGACATATGTTCACCGCGTGGTGTGAAATGTCCATCGGACATATATGTTCGTCACGTGGTGTGACAGTCAATATGACATATATGTTCACCGCGTGGGGTAACATGTCCATATGACATATATGTTCGTCGCGTGGTGTGACAGTCAATATGACATATATGTTCACCGCGTGGGGTAACATGTCCATATGACATATATGTTCGTCGCGTGGTGTGACAGTCCATATGATATATATGTTCGTCGCGTGGTGTGACAGTCCATATGATATATATGTTCGTCGCGTGGTGTGACAGTCCATATGACATATATGTTCGTCGCGTGGTGTGACATTCCATATTACATATATGTTCGTCGCGTGGTGTGACAGTCCATATGACATATATGTTCGTCGCGTGGTGTGACAGTCCATATGACATATATGTTCGTCGCGTGGTGTGACAGTCCATATGACGTATATGTTCACCACGTGGTGTAACATGTCCATATTTACCCCAAACAAGCAAATTAGTCAGTTTTAGACTGTATATGGTAAGACATGTCAACGATGATTTTAAATCTCTCTATGTCTGGAAATGTGTATTGAAATGTATTTTGACATTAGGATTTTGGCAGGTGTGTATAATTATGAATATAGATACATGAAGTACTGATATTTAACCGGAAGCTGTTTATTTCATCGATGAGAGGATATGACGTTTATTTATATCGTATAAATATGTACTTCATGGGATGGTGTATAATATATAAATGTAATTACGGTTATGCAATTGATTGTGGATATTCTACAGGCTGCATGATGCCGCTTGCATCTGTAATAATTGCGTAATTACAGTCAATTCTGACATGCAAACCTCCCACGGATTCAAAGTTGAACATACGTTTTATCTGCAACTAGTGACGTTGGTACTATATTAATGATTGACAGTTCCAATCGCCTTCGACACTTATATGTGCTGTGACGGGAGAAATTGGGCTTATGGGTTTTGCGACCAGTGTAGATCCCGGCCAGCATGTGCAGCGCACAGTCTGATCAAGGTCTACATTGTATATCGTTATCAGGCTCAATCAGTGTTCTGTTTGAGCAGGAGCTACACTGGTCACAAATGCCATAAACCCCCTTTCTCTAGTCCCTTCTCCGTCATCGCGTTACATATGCCATTTTTTTGGACTACAATTAATTTTCAACTTAAGAATATAATGACTGTTCGCAGAATGCCGCTTCCAAAACATAAGATACACTGACGTAGTACAGTGCAACCTCTGTCAACCGTATATCCCCATAGTATCTGGTATAGGTATGTTCCACTGCAAACCAGGCATATGGTCCATCCAAATCATGTTTCAGTGTTATGCGATCAAGAACAGACAATGCCATTGACGATAAATAACTGAATCCCATCATAATTGCCCACACATAGGTGCAAATAATGTCCGGTTAGGAGAGGTTCCATTGTACCACGCAGCTAAGAGTTATAACAAAAATCAACGTATTTCTGGATAAGAAAATATAAACAAGAGTTGTCAGAAGACAACGAAGCTCGCCTGTTGGCAGCCTTCATTCAAACTTGTCACAGTTGTATAAAAAACATGAATATTATATAACTTGACCTTGGGATAAGGGGTGTGCGGTGTACCATGACATTGAGGTCAGTGGTGGAAGGTGGGTCGTGGATTTGATATAGCATGATATAGCATATTAAGATGAATGCATGTATGAAATATCAATGCGCTCCCTGAAAAGAGAAGGAAAACAAAATTTAACCCAGCTTAAGTTTATGAACACACTAAGTTGGTGATTTTCTATAGCATGATAGCTATTCACATAAGGAATGCATGTATAAATGTGCTAAGTTTGTGACCTTGGCCTTGGCGAAAGGGGTGGGGGTGGGTCATGGAGTTGCTGTAGCACAATTGAGCATCATCAGATGAATGCATGTATGAAATATGAAGGTGTTCCCTGTAAAGAAACAGAAGTTATAAAAAGACATTTACTCCAACGTTAAGTTTATGATGTTGATCTTGGGGAAAGGGGTGGAGTGGGTCATGGATTTGCTGTAGCACAATAGAGGATCATCAGATGAATGCATGTATGAAATATCAAAGCGTTCAAAGTGTAAAGAAACGGATGTTACACAACATTTACCCCAATGTAAAGTTTATGAACATGCTAAGTTTGTGACCTTGACCTTGGGGTAAGGGTTAGGTGGTGGATTGTAGATTTGCTACAGCATGATAGAGGGTCATCTGAGGAATGTATGTATGAAATATCAAGGCGTTCCATCAAAGGAAACAGTTGTTATCAGACATTTACCCCAACGTTAAGTTTATGAATGTGTCAAGTTTGTGACCTTGACCTTGGGGTAAGGGGTGGGCGGTGGGTCATGGAATTGCTATAGCACGATAGAGTATCATCATATGAATGCATGTATGTTTGTTTGTTTGTTTATTAGTGTTTAACGGCCTATCAACAGCTAAGGTCATGTAAGGCCGGGCAAACGGGTTCGATCCCATTTTAACCTGCTGAATTGGGGGAAATCCCAAAATCAGGACGGAATATTTACATCGAGAACAAATATATTCAGCCCTGAAATTAGAATAACCTGACCTGGTGCCAGGTCCATACCACACCAAAGGAATGCATGTATGAAATATCAAGGCGTTCCATGAAAGGAAACAGATGTTATAAGACATTTACCCCAACGTTAAGTTTATGAATGTGCTAAGTTTGTGACCGTGACCTTGGGGAAAGGGGTGGGGGTTGATCATAGATTTGCTATAGCACGATTTAGTATCATCAGATGAATGCATGTATGACATATCAAGGTGTTCAAAGTGTAAATAAACAGAAGTTACACAACATTTACCCCAACGTTAACTTTATGAACATGCTAAGTTTGCGACCTTGACTTTTGGGTAAGGGTTGGGTGGTGGGTTGTGGATTTTCTACAGCATGACAGAGGGTCATCCGAGGAATGTATGAAATAGCAAGGCGGTCCATGAAAGGAAACAGACATTTACCCCAACGTTAAGTTTATGAATGTACTAAGTTTGTGACCTTGACCTTGGGGTAAGGGATGGGCGGTGGGTCATGTATTTGCTATAGCGTGATAAGAGTATCATCAGATGAATACATATTTGAAATATCAAGGCGTTCCATGAAAGGAAACAGATGTTATAATTATTTTACCCCAACATTAAGTTTATGAATGTGCTAAGATTGTGACCTTGACCTTGGGGAAAGGGGTGGGCGGTGAGTCATGAATTTGCTATAGCACGATAGAGTATCATCAGATGAATGCATGTATGAAATATGAAGGCGTTCCCTGTAAATAAACAGAAGTGACACAACATTTATCCCAACTTTAAGTTTATGAACATGCTAAGTTTGTGACCTTGACCTTGGGGTAACGATTGGGTGGGCGGTGGGTCATGGATTTGCTATAGCACGATAGAG
The DNA here is from genome assembly GCA_029237695.1 of Conchocele bisecta. Lineage (NCBI taxonomy): Eukaryota > Metazoa > Mollusca > Bivalvia > Lucinida > Thyasiridae > Conchocele > Conchocele bisecta. Next base: position 2,958,758 of record CM055265.1, on the reverse strand, counting down.
TATCATCAGATGAATGCATGTATGAAATATCAATGCGTTCCATGACATGAAACAAATGTTATCAGACATTTACCCAACGTTAAGTTTATGAATGTGCCAAGTTTGTGACCTTGACCTTGGGGTAAGGGCTGGGTGGTGGGTCATGGATTTGCTACAGCATGATAGAGGGTCATCTGAGGAATGCATTATGAAATAACAAGGTGTTCCATGAAAGGAAACAGAAGTTATCAGACATTTACCCAACGTTAAGTTTATGAATGTGCCAAGTTTGTGACCTTGACCTTGGGGTAAGGGCTGGGTGGTGGGTCATGGATTTGCTACAGCATGATAGAGGGTCATCTGAGGAATGCATGTATGAAATAACAAGGTGTTCGATGAAAGGAAACAGAAGTTATAAGACATTAAGTTTGTGGACGACGCCGACGCCGACGCCGACGCCGACGCCGACGCCGACGCCGACGCCGACGCCGACTACGCCGTGGGCATGCCATAAGCTCTTCTGCACTTCGTGCAGGCGAGCTAAAAAGAGGAAAAATCACGAGATACATGTAAACTCGACGTGGTACGTTTGCAGGCGTACAGTGCGACTTTGCTACAGACATTCAACCCACCGTCTGCAAAACTGCACCTGCATATCATCCGAGAATTGCTCCCATGGCTTCCAATTCGTTTTGAGATCAATGCAAATTATAAAACCACAGAAGTTAGCGTGAAGTAGTAAACGTTTAATCATTATTTAGATACTGAAAATTAAAATAAAAAGAAGCTTAGTTTGCCGGCGCGAAAAACACTCCTTGTGTATTTAGTTTAAACATTAGGATTGAACGGGTCCATGGAAAAAGCGACTCCCTTATGGAGTTAGCCCGCTTCTTCCACGGATCCCTTCAATTTCGTTGTGTTTGTCTGCGTTTCATATTCACACGACTTACAGGCATCCAGTTGTTAGTAGTCCAGGCGGGAGAATTTTGTGAAATCACACTGGCCGAACAACGGCGATATCCGATAAATCCGCGCACGATATAGGTCCAACAAACAATTGTCTGGCAATGACCGGAGCGATAAGTACGCGCATGCTGGGCGCGGCACTGCGGCCAATTGATGCATGAGAAATTGATAATGGGCTGGAACTGACCATCACGATAGCAGGTGATTTGGCACGGCTCCTGTCTACATACAAGACGAGCCAGTTTGTACCTTAGAAGATGTGCGGGTTTTCGTGAAAACTATTTACAGAAACTCTGGTATCTTCTGTGAATGACGCAGCAAGTTGATGAAATGTTCAAAGCAAATGCGAAATTTTATTTCGAATTTGCTCTGAACATTTCATCAACTTTCGACATCATTTGCGGAAAATATGATAACTTTTGTAAATAGTTTTCGTGAGAAATCGCACATATTTTCAGGTACACAATCACATGGCTTCTCTAATGTTACTCCGCCACGCTGGTTGTATTACTGCCATGTTCAACATTGCCATGCATTTCCGCAACATTCATTGACAAACTGTCTTAAAGGCTGGGCTCGATTAAAGACTCGGAGCCATGTCCAACTCAACCGATTCGTGCTCATACTCAGCACGGTTGTGAGGGGAGGAATAAGTTTTACAACATCGGAATCAGGATTTGTGCAAGCTTAACATCGTGCTCGCGTAAATAAACGTGTCCACGTTTTACTGTTAAACATTGCAAATATAATATGTTTGCAATACTATTACTTTTTAGCAAAATTAAGAATGAGCCTATTTTCATTTCGTGAAATTTGGTCAACTATTAATTTGATTATGAAGAAAACATTTTCCCAATGTTGTATCCCCATATACAGCTTAGTACGCATTAACGCATACATGTACAATACAATACGGTCAATTCGTATTCAAAACTATTTTTACTGACGGTTCATTAGTCAAACGACGTCACGTGACGTTAACGAATGACGTCAACATAAATAATTCCACAGTCCTGTCAATACATTAAGTGTATACGTTTTCGTCTCGAAGCATACACAGGTTACCTGACAATTAGAATACCAGGCTATCCGTATTTTGATTGGTCAGTTGGTCAGACTCGGCTTGGACACGACAGGAATTCCGCTACGAGAACCAGGGGCCCGTTTTACTAAACTTCGTACGACTAAAATGTTCGTAAGTGCAAATTTAGGATCGTTTGGAAATATCAATACGTGGATTTACATTTCTTGAGCAGAGGCTGCATATGCATCCTATGCTCAATACATTTAAATCCAATAATTGTTTACAAGAAGACGTTGTAAATGTGCAATTTACATACTATCATAAGTTTGCACTTACGAATATTTTAGTCGTACGAAGCTTAGTGAAACGGCCCCATTGCTCTCTATACGTTCCCTATAGGAAACACTGTTTGATAAACTTGGTATCCAATGACGCTGGCCGGGTATTCTCCGTATGCTCAATAAATTTAAATCCAATAATTGTTTACAAGAAGACGTTGTAAATGTGCAATTTACATACTATCATAAGTTTGCACTTACGAATATTTTAGTCGTACGAAGCTTAGTGAAACGGCCCCATTGCTCTCTATACGTTCCCTATAGGAAACACTGTTTGATAAACTTGGTATCCAATGACGCTGGCCGGGTATTCTCCGTATGCTCAATAAATTTAAATCCAATAATTGTTTACAAGAAGACGTTGTAAATGTGGAATTTACATACTATCATAAGTTTGCACTTACGAATATTTTAGTCGTACGAAGCTTATTGAAACGGCCCCATTGCTCTCTATACGTTCCCTGTAGGAAACACTGTTTGATAAACTTGGTATCCAATGACGCTGGCCGGGTATTCTCCGTGTATTCAACATGCCATGTGCATACAATGATTAATGTGTTTGTTGCGTGGTTCGTGTTTATTACAACTGCTGCAAGTGTTTATGTAACATTTGTAATGATTACCTTCACACAATATAATTATACGCTGTACATGCACGATGTTAGCTTGATTAACAAGTTCGCTTTTGTGATATGATGGTGGTGTTCTATGTCGGGCAAGTTCATCACACCACGAGTAGCAGACACTACTGGGGCCCGTTTCACTAAACTTAGCACAACTAAAATGTTCGTAAGGGCAAACATTTGATAGTCTGTAAATTTCATGTCAACAATGTTTTCTTGTAAATAATTTGTGGATTTACATTTATTGAGCATAGGCAGCATATACGAAGCTTAGTGAAACGGCTCCCTGGTACCTAGTCTGGGATACTTAGTCTCTTCGTTCATTCATATATACGCTGCGTAGGACAGAACATGTAGCATATTACATTTCTTTCCTCGATCCAATGCCGTGTTGAAGCGAAACGTAAACACATTCATGTTCTCGCCTTCGCTTCTACGCCAAGTTATTCATTCGGCTCATATTAAGGTTCTCAATGTTCACCTCTACGCGACGTAGATACGAATGAACGAAATGTTCCAATGAACCACCATACATTCGGCAATTTAGAATGATATACACATGCAATGTAGCACGATGCCAATAATTGGCTGCTTTCTTTATTTCTTTGTCATTGATTGTGGCGATACAATCACCGATAATTATCTATTACCGTCACACTACCCAAGATCAGACGGATAATATACCGACTATGTAATGTACATATGTGCACGCAACAGCCGGCGTTATCCATGCCCAGATCTAGTTGCGAACAGTAACTCTCGCAATCTATTCCCGTACCGTCCGAGTTACTGTTCGCAACTAGCCCAGATTATCAATATTTCTTATCATGTATGTTCAATTCCAGCTCGCAATCAAGCAGATTGGTTGTCTGAGCCTGAGCTGTAGCACAGCTCAGGCACAGACAATCAAACTGCTTGATTTCAAGCACAATATTTAAGTATGTTCAAATCCAGACAATATTGGCAAGATTAGCGCAGGCGGTAGTGTATGCCAATATATTCCTTTATCAGGTAAATCGCTACGCATTGACCGAATACGCGCTGGCTGATAACAAATCGGTGTAACAGGTAGTGGCGCTGATACAACGTATCACGGTCAATCCGTATTCTAAAACTACTGATGCTGAGGTTTCATTTCTCGATCTCGCACTATTGGATTGACTTGGGTTTCGATGGCAGGATGGCGAAGAGTGTGGACTTTGAAGACAGCGCAATGAGCAGACTTGTCTGTGGCAGCGCTGGTCGGTGTATGTCCAGATCGGACAATACAGTTTGGTCTGGGTCAGCACTGGTTATCAAGGTAATATATCTGATTTCGTCAGATCGCGACTCATATACTTATGCAATGATACAGTACTTGAGTTCGCATTGTGTTGGAATACCATGCTATTTATCTGACGCAAAATGGTATAATCTCTATTCAAATATTACAAAATTAAATTTTCATGAGAGAGCGATGAAATATTTCAAATTCCAAAACGCTACATAGCAGAGCAACGCCTACATTTGAACTGTCATTTGAGACAAGCATGTGGTTTTGTATTGTATTGTATTCTACCGAGGACGATGTGTGATCTCTCATAACTATGGAGCCCCGCAGGGGACATGGATTTATTTTATTAATTCGTTCCCACGACATAACAATTCGTTCCCTCGATTTAACAATTCGTTCCCACGAATTAACAATTCGTTCCCTCGAATTAACAATTCGTTCCCTCGAATTAACAATTCGTTCCCACGATATAACAATTCGTTCCCACGATATAACAATACGTTCCCTTGGGAACGAATTGTTATATGAGGGAACAATTGATAATTCGTGGGAACAAATTGTTAAATTGAAGGAACGAATTGTTAATTCGTGGGAACGAATTGTTAATTCGTGGGAACGAATTGTTATTTTGTGCGAACGAATTGTTAATTCGTGGGAACGCATTAATAATAAAAAAGAAGTATACGTCACCTGCGGGGCTCCTTACATAAACTACACAATTCTGTTCTGTAAATTGCATCGCAAGTTGACGAAATTCCTACCGCAACTGTGGAATCCTATTCTATTCTTACTAAATCATTTACAAAACATCACAGTTTCTGTATCAATAATTGCATGAACAATCGCTCATCTTTATATGCAGCAAGGCACATGGCTTGTCTCAATGAGTATTCCTATACCTGGCACGTTATCTGGCAATTGTTACATTAACTCCGTGACCAATACAGACTCCATCATAGATGATTAGATCATCACCTACCCGTGTCAAATGTGATTGGAGAAATTGTGCAGTCTCGGCTCGGAAACGGTAGGAATTCCTCGGCGAACCTCGGAATTCCTGCGCGTTTCCTAGCCTTGCTTGATAAACTTGATGCCACAATACTCTAGCCCAGTATGCTATATTTACACGTGTATCTCATATAAAATAAAACGTACATTCCAGAGGGGAGTTTCACTAAACTTCGTGCGATTAAAATCTTCGTAAGTGCAGATTTAGAATTTGTACAATTTCAATTATTGGATTTACATTTATTGAGCATAGGCTGCATATGTAAATCCAATAATTATTTACAAGAACACATTGTTAATGTGCAATTTACAGACTATCATAACTTTGCACTTACGAACATTTTAGTCGTACGTAGTTTAGTGAAACGGTCCCCAAAATGCGGTGAACTTGTTTACAGGTGTCATGGGCAGTTCCAGATAGGTCGATGACACAAACGCCTTGCAGAAACGTTTTAAGCGACACATCATGAGAAAGAAAGGTGAAATTAATCGGATTGGGCAGCCATGCGCAACGACAGATAAGAATCGAGAGAAGACAAAAACATCAATGAAAGACAGCATATCACTACAAAATGTGTGGCATATGAATTTCATATGTTTTTCATATGAAAATGTCATATACAAATGATATAAAGAGAGCCGATATGCAATTCATATGCAAAATCTTCATATGCTTTTCATATGCAAATCATAAGAATTTCATATGAAGACCCATGTACAATGCTTTTAAATATATAAAATGTTCATATGACTTGCGTATGTGGGACATTTTGTTGTGTATGATGACATTTTACAACCGCCACACTTGCCATAGCTTCGCATTGTAAGGCTACGTTTTGAAAACGCTGTTGTATTCATTGTAAGTAATATCATGGTGTGACTGTTTGTTTGTTTGTTTGTTTATTAGTGTTTAACGGCAAACGGGTTCGATCCCATTGTAACCTGCTGCACTGGGGGGAAAATCCCAAAATCAGAGTTGGAATACAGTGGAACCTCTCTAAACCGAACACAAGACGACATCTGTGATCTTATTTTTGATTAGTTTCGTGGTTATTTATCTCGGGGGATAATGTCTGTTCATGATCGCATAGCACACAACTATGGCTCAGAATGATCAAATGCATGAATTACAGTCAAACCTATCTAAGCCGGACACATGGGGGACCTCCCGGGGTGTCCGTTTTAGAGAGGTTTCACTGTATTTACATCGAGAACAAATATATTCAGCCCTGAAATTAGAATATCCTGACCTGGTGCCAGGTCAATACCACACCAAAGTCACTTGGCCCCTTCCCCTAAAATAGGATTACGAATATCGTAATACATGTACTCACATAAGGGCTATAACCAGATTCACCTGTCACATACAAAATGCCAAAGACGTATGTGAGGGCCAAACCTGGGGGCCGTTTCACTAAACTTATTACGACTAAAATGTTCGTAAGTGCAAATTTAGAATCGTCTGTAAATTTCAATTGATGGATTTACATTTATTGAGCATAGGCTGCATATGCAGCCTATGCTCAATAAATGTAAATCCAACAATTATTTACAAGAAAACATTGTTAATGTGAAATTTACAGACTATCATAATTTGGCGCTTACGAACATTTTAGTCGTAGGAAGTTTAGTGAAACGGCCCCCAGGTCTCCAATCGGGAATCCGGTAAGGATGAACCCCGATCGTTAAATTACCCATCGCGTGCTCCCACCTGCCACTCACCATGGTGTGACTGACCTTCTCCGGATTATGCATATTCCTGCAGTGCGTCGACTCGGGTTCACACGCCATCTGGATCACTCGCGTAATACGCAGGCGCGAATAAATAATCTCGAATCCATCTGACCATGTGCTGTAGAAACTCTCTAAACCGGACACCCAGAAAACCTCACAGTTTCATTATGGCGGGTTTTATGTAATTTACTTGTTGTTTTAATGTATATTCGTGTCTGAAAGTCGGAACATATGTCTGGCAGTGCTCATAGACTTTACTTACAACGGAATCTCTTTAAATCGGACACCCTGTGAGGTTCTCAGGGTGTCCGGTTTACAGAGGATCCATTTCACAAGTTTAAATTCCCACAACTTATATTAACTGTGCATGTGTGGAGCACATTAAACATTAGAATGCGGTAAACGTCAATTGTCGTCTGCTGTTGTTTTATATGTTGACCTCTTTCGCAATAAAACATGGTTTGATAACACTTTAGTACTATTTCCATCGGAAATGATTCTAAACTGTTGTCAAACCATGTTTTCTATGAGACAAATTGAAAATATATAATCCATAGCAGACGACACAGTATACTTCAGCATTATAAGAGTTAATTATATAATTGATCTGTCACTTTGTGTAATCGTTTAATCGATAGGTAATAATCCATCACTGTAGTTCGTTCCAGTAGGGTTTGTAACTATGCTGATATTAACTCTTTGCATGCTGGGAAATTTGTGGGCTATAAATAGTTAAAAAAATTGCAGATGACAATTCATTATATTTTCTTTTATTTCTTCTTATAAATGTCATGAATATGTCTTGGAATTTCATTAGAATTGTGTCCGGAGGACACAATTCTAATGAAATTTCAAGACATATTTACAGAGAGAAATAAAACATATACTCCTAATTCGTTTGGCGGATATTTTCGCCGCTAGCATGCAGAGTTAATGCATCCGTCGTGCGGTTTTATTTTCTTTTGTATCGTACTACAAAACACATTATTTCCATAAATAACAGCGATGTGGTTCGAACGCACTGCCTGTTTATCGTTTTGCATATACTACAAAGAGTTCAAGGGCGCAAGTATTAATATTATGCTTATTGAACGGTGACGGCAAATTAACCTATGACATTAGAGTCAGAATATTTCCAAACAACAGTTTCCTCGGTGCCATAAGGTTGCTCGTCAGGGATATTCCTCTTTACGTTCCTTCACCGAGCAAAAGAAAAAAGAGTAACGACATTAAAGGTACATGCCCACTCAGTAGGCACACAGGGGTCTGAAGTTGTGCTGGGAAAAGTGTACCGAGTCCGAATCGGTGCCGGTGGGCGTCTTAGTCGGTGGGCGTCTTATAAAAAGAGAAGGGATGACACTGTGTATAGCCAACATAGTCGGTTCGCCGTTTTCGAGACATTTTGCAATAAAAACATGTACATATTACCTAATATGTATTATATATTGTTCTCGTCGGTTTTCTTCATACGTTTCAGCTCTAAGTTTCAATTAAAACTGTTTTTTTTACAGCTGAGTCTAGCGAGGACAAGATTGTCAACAGATGATTTCCGGCATACGAGGGCGAACTTTTACGGCGCTATCTGATTGGTTGATATTAATATTGTCAACATTGCGCCATTATTTGAATCGTGGTTTGACGAAGCCAACATGGCAAAAAGTAAACTGAATGAACCGATTGTAACATGGTGATGTTGAAATAAATATTTTAAAGATCACGATATTGTTATTGTAAATCAAAGTACGAAAAGTACTGCAGCATATTTAGATAAATGAATATCATGTCAGATATTATGTTTTGGTCATAACGTACCCAATATCTTGTCAAAACGTACCAACTTTTTTATACGCCCGTTTGAAATACGTCCCGTATTATGTAATGGCGATGTCTGTCCGTCCATCCGTCTGTCCGTCCGTCCGTCCGTTAACTTGTTGAGACCACTAAGTTTGTGTAATCAAATCCTCCCACAGTTTTAAACCAATCCTTCTGAAACTTGACATATGCATTCTAAATATATTGAAGATGTGCACCTCCCCTTTTCATGCCGAAAATATTTTTTTTTACAAAAATATCGTGCTTTTCAAAGTCATTTTTCACACTTTTCAAATACTAAATTAACTGTTGACGTTGTAAACAACTTGTGGACAGAGTTGGGAAATGTTTTCAACAAATCTTACTAAAATGTTCACCTTGGCAATATATTCTTCACACTGGCATGGAAACAGCAAGAACCTGCGTGCCTTAGTTGTATTCGCTGCAAAATCAGATCAAAAGAATGCGTTTAGTTAGGCCTAACAGGTATTTTCATTTGTCCGATAAACTGATTGTCAGGATAAATGGTATGACTCCTGTATGTCCTAGAGTTCTTGAAAACGCATCTGCACATTTTGCGCTTCCAAAATATGAAAAGCAAACAATATCCCAGGCAAGAATAAAACTCGTCGATATGTTTAAACAATAGAAAACAGGGTGAACTGTTCGTCATTTCGATACATTAATGATTTGGAAACTGATGATTGTAACTTACATTTATATCGTTCGGAGCTAGTTTTCCTGTTTGGTTGATACAAGGTCATTGGTGGGGGATTACGTGGATTCCGAACGGCATAACGTCATGTTTTTTAAATCTGTTTACAGTATATTTTATTTAAAATCTTGCTAATCATGCTAATGGAAGGACATATTTTCGTGAATTATACCTTAGCAAATGCGGTACACGTTGCCGGTTATTGTATAGGCGGATTTAATCTCATAATTGTGTCGTTTTGACGAAGAATCGGGTACCGTAAATGTAAATAAAAATTAGAGCACATGAATGTAAGAAATAAACGGTACACGATTATTTGTGAAGTTATTGTAAATAACTTTCAGAGCACCCATAAAACACATATGCCATCGTATTTGGTGCGCTACATATCATCAAAATCCGTCCGTTTGTTATATTTTAATGAAAATCTCCTGTAACAATGACGTCACAGATTACGTCACGTCGGAAAATCGGGTTCGGAAACCACATGATCACACACCTTGTGATAGCATCCGACAATGTGAGGTCTTAACTGCACATGCGCAATGGTAATCCTTCATTCATACAAATCCCGCCCCCATGAAAATATCCTACAAAATAAGGACTTGACACATGCGCAGTGGTATGACACGACAGTATCCGAATGACCCCTCTTGTACACTTTTCAAGGCCACGAGACGAATAAATATGTGCGTAGCATGTGTGTACGTGTCTTGTCGAGCCGTCAACTTGAGGACCATGCGATGTTTGTGAAAAATGACGTAGGTCCTCACAACGAACGTAAAGTGACAAAATCATTTCGAGGACTCGAATGTAAGGCCTCACAATGTAGATGCGTCCTCACATTGTTGGTGTGCATTCAAGTTCGAGCATGCAATACACACACACACATACACATGCACACGCGCGCACACACACACACACACACACACACACACCACACACACACACACACACACACACACACACATACACACACACACACACCGGCCGTTCCAAAGCGGCACCCTTGCTGTCATGTATTTGTGTAATGTACATTATTTTGATTTTTTTTCATGTTGGGACTTTTTTTCTCGGTAGTTTATTGGGGAGTAGTTGTTGTGGGGCTTTCGTTGCATTTGTTTTAGTTTTATGTAATACATGTACCGTTGTTTTCCTTTTGGGATCGCACACCGCTGTTTATTTTATTGTTTGCACTACAATTATTGATCCTGCCCGAGCGTACGGGGGTATGCCACGCTATGACACTCACTCCCATGTTCCGATGATGGTGTGTGACGGTGGTTATTATTACATGTGTACATTATAAGTCTCCGTCGCATCCCATGTGTACAGCGTTGTATACAATAAAGGTACATAGATATAGGTTTAACATGGTGCTAATCTTTGTAATACCTTAATATATAATCAATGTCATTGTCACATGTAAATAGGAAAAGCCTTTCTGTAAATATTTCGTAAAAGTGCCGATCAGTGGGTACGAATTGAGCCTGAAATTACCAACCAATCGCAGAGTACCAAAATATTCACCCCGTTCCAACCGGTAGTAGGCTGTTGATAAACATGTCTCCGGAATGAAAGAGATGAAAATAGCTATAAAGTCATTATTTCACCCATATCGACGTTCAATATTGATTGTCATAGGATCGATTAGTATTGAAATAGGTTCATATATACATGTGTACATGTTTTTATTGCAAAGTGTCTCGAAAACGGCGAACCGACTATGTTGACTATACACAGTGTCATCCCTTCTCTTTTTATAAGACGCCCACCGACTAAGACGCCCACCGATTCGGAATCAGTACACTTTTCCCAGCACAACTTCGGACACCTGTGAGTAGGCACAAAATGTTATTTATGCCGTCCACGCAGTGCCTATGTGCCGTGAAACACGGTGCCATGAAACATATTTGATATCCTGTCAATACGACCTCATCACAATTCATACGCGTCATTCGTGTTGGTGACTACTTTTGCCATTATATTTCTTGAGTTGACTGAATTGACTGGATTGAGTTGACTGAATAGGCATAGGCACTGCGTTGACGGGATAAAAATAGACTGAACGGGATAAAAATAGAATAAATATCTCGGCACGGAAACAAGAATCTAGAAACAAGATCAAGAACATAAATATCTCGGCACGGCACGGAAACAAGATTGGTTCGGTAGAGCCTCGCCCATCCAGTTTCCTAAGCCTCGCTAGATATGTGTTCCCATTCATGGCACTAACCTACTATTCTTTATTTATATCAGAGACATCATCTGAGACATTTCCTGGCAAAATAAACATTCATCCACCATTACCCCACGTATAGATTGACATTATGATTTCATTATTAGTACATTTCCACACTGATATCAGGGGCGATAACTGTGTGACCTTAACATGTTAACGGACATTACTATTTATTCTCTGTATTTATTTTTTGATGTGCAATGATCATACATTATAATCTGTTAAAAATGTTTGTTTTTTTCAGGTGACGCATTTAATTAGTATAAATAATTAAAACATATCATGCCTCATTTGCATATGAAAATAGCCTGATATCACCGCGAGTCACTGTCTGTAAAATAAATATTACTAAATGATTATATATGTATAGCGGATATTCGTAAGTTTTAGAACTGGTGGAATAGTGACACAATTATACACTTATTTAATTCGTATAAAGAACATTGTGTGCCTACTGAGTGGGCATGTACCTTTAAAGTTCGCACCTTCATGTATACGCCGCGTAGCGATTATCAACGTTCGTATATACCCGACATAAGAATATAAATATGAAGGAAAGAAATGTATGTTGGTCTCTATGTCCATAACGACCCACCATACTGTAACCTATGACAAGTCAAATACGCGCACACGGGTACATACTATGTAATATGAGACACGCCATTCGGACATCTGCGTAATTTCATTAAATACGTTTACAAAATTTACGATATTTTTCATACATAAAGTCAAAAGTTAACACAATGTTCAGAGTACATGCGGAATATAATTCCGCATGTACTCTGAAATTTGCGTCAACTTTGGCCGCCATTTACGGAAAATATTGTAACTTTCATAAACGTATTTCATGAAATTACGCAGATGTCCGAAGGTACAAAATCGCATGGCGTGTCTCATATGTGTGCACCGTATATTCTCAGTTTCTATGTTTGAAATAATAACTTATTTGAATTACAGTGGGGTCAGCGTGTAAGTGCACACCCGAACGAACACGACAGGTTGCAACTGTACGTACAATTGAGCGGCCACTACGTATATTTACATGTACATGCATTAATGACTCTGTATCTCAGTTATACACTATGTGGTTCAGACTTTATGAACCGCAAATGGCCAACACGTATAGCTATAGCTACATGTATCAAATATTCCATTTTATTATATACCTATCCATGAAATACATAGTTATACGATGTAAATAAAAGTCATATGTTCTCATCGATGAAATAAACAACTTCCGGTTAAAATACGACTACTTCCGCTATCTATATTCATAACGCGGATCTGCACAAAACAGCGCAAATAGGCTGCAAATACACATTCATTACCGTATACAGTCTAAAAAACTGCAAATTTCCATGGAGCGGTATATAATAAATAGGATATTCATATGTTTACAACGGATATGACATATATGTTCATCTCGTGGTGTGACATGTGAAATATGGACATTTCACACCACTCGATGAACATATTTTTATATTCGTTGCAAAAATATGAATATCCTCTATATATTTCATTAAAATCAACGAGTCTGTGCTGTACTCAATAACATACATTCGCATATGGCATTTCGCATTTGCTATGAAAAACAAATCGTCAACTTTCGATGTCAATAATACTTTAAGTCACATGGCCCTTGAAGATAACAAGTACAGACAGACGCAATACAACAAGACAAAGATGACATACATTGGACAGTGTAATACACGGAATGAATGAATAAATAAATAAATAAATACAGAGCTCCAGATAAGGTGCGTATTAAATACCCAATTAAAATTGCCAAAATCCCAATTTAAATCAGAAGTAGTGAGGATCAAAAAGCAATGAAAAAGGTGTGGTACCTTTATCATGCTGCAGAAAACAATACACAGACTATAGCATATTTTTCTTACTTTTCCATGAAAATATATCTTGGTATTTCGTTAGAATAGTCTCCAAGGAGACAATTCTAATGAAATGCCAATACATGTTTTCATTTAGAAGCAAACTATTCAATAACTGCTGTCTGCTGATGTGTAAACAGTATAGTGTGATTTTATTTTACCCAATTAAAATTTTGCAATACCCAATTGCTTCAGAATGATGGAGTGACAATACCCAATTCCTTATCTGGGGCCCGTTTCACTAAACTTCATACGTCTACGATACATTTCGTACGAACTTCTTGCGAACTTCTTACGTGCGTTTCACTAACATGTTCGTGCGAAATTTCTTAAGTTACGAACTTCAGTATTGGAAATCCATCAAGCTCTTTGAATGTAAAGTTCCGGTCCGACTTTGACTACCAGACGACAGCTGTCAAATCAACTTCCTTAGTCCAGCATGCTGCAAATCAGGAATGTAAATTGGACTGACACTGAGTGTCCCATCCACAGCGCCCAGGGTGTTCGGAATCCTGGCCACACAGTAAAAGGCATTTTTACAGTTGGCCGGGTCTTGTTCCTCGGTGGGAAAACTGATGTTGTCCAGTCGATTATTGATGGCTGAGTAAACAACATCATTAATACACAGAGAAAGCGAACTCCTAGAGACACTGTGGATGTCGCCAGCCTCGGAGTAGAACTCACCCTTCGCCAGGTAGCGTAGGGTAACCAATGTCTGCAAAGTTTCAAGTGCTTGAGTCTTTGACGATCTCAAATGTGATTTGTACTTGCTTTAGCTTGTTACTGTATACTATACGGGGCATGGAGTTGCTATTTTGGCCATCTTAGTACATGCAATACATGAGTAACGTTTACCTCTTGTGGCGTTTGACACATACCACAAACAATTTGACATACCCATAAATACAAGTGTGTGCAACGTCCTATTGGTTGTCTTCATCACACTTATACACAAAGTCTGATTTCCTATTACATTTAGGGGAAGGGGCCAAGTGGCTTTGGTGTGGTATGGACCTGGAACCAGTCGGGTTATTCTAATTTCAGGGCTGAATATATATTTTTTTCGATGTAAATATTCCGTTCTGATTTTGGGATCCCCCTTCCCCAATGCAGCAGGATGAATACGGGATCGAACCAGTTGGCCATGCCTTACATGACCTTAACCTGTTGTTTGTATAGCTTTCTGGCATAATATTTATAGCACGATGGTGTCATATCTGTCTATAATGTATTGCACCACATTGTAATACTTTTTCTGTCATATTATTTGCTGCATGTGTCAAACGGTCGAAATTGTAAGATGGCTGTACATACAAAGATGGCGGAGATGGCAACTCGATGTACCGTATAGTATACATTAACAAAATAAAATGTTGTTTTCTGAAAATGTTCTGGAAATGGCTGCGAACATTAGACGGACATGGGTAATATTCCTAATATGACAACAATTACATATATATTACTTTTTAAAGTTATTTGATTTGTGTTTTCATCCATTTCACCCCTACACCCCACTACAATTATAGTGAATCACTCCTCCTTAAACCACATTATATCAGGCTGAATTTGCTGGCTAACTGATCAGAAGGTAAAATCATAGTGAGTAACTACTCCATAAGCCACGTTATATGAGGCTGCATTTGTTGGGATAACTTATAAGCATCTACAATTATAAGTCACGTTATATCAGGCTGCATTTGTTGGGCTAACTGATCAACAGATACAATTATAGTGAGTAACTACTCCATAAACCACGTTATATATCAGGCTGCATTTGTTGGGATAACTTATAAGCATCTACAATTATAAGCCATGTTATATCAGGCTGCATTGTTGGGCTAACTGATCAGAAGGTAAAATCATAGTGAGTAACTACTCCATAAGCCACGTTATATATCAGGCTGCATTTGTTGGGATAACTTATAAGCATCTACAATTATAAGCCATGTTATATCGGGCTGCATTTGTTGGGCTAACTGATCACAAGGTAAAATCATAGTGAGTAACTACTCCATAAGCCACGTTATATGAGGCTGCATTTGTTGGGATAACTTATAAGCATCTACAATTATAAGTCACGTTATATCAGGCTGCATTTGTTGGGCTAACTGATCAACAGATACAATTATAGTGAGTAACTACTCCATAAGCCACGTTATATATCAGGCTGCATTTGTTGGGCTAACTGATTAATAGCTATAAGTATAGAAAGTATTGAAATCACATGAAAACAAATACATTAAACAAATATACAGGCTCCGATAGGCGATAGAAAGTGTTTAATGTGTACATGTAGTTGTCTTGAAGATGAATACCATTTTAAACTAAAATGTACTATGTATTCTGATATTAGAACTGATTACGTTAGGGAAAACTACTGGCGGAGACCAAACATGATGACATTTATTGACTTGATTAAGTCAGAAAATACAAATATTGTACGAAATTTAGGAATATACATACACAAAGCATTCCAAGTCAGAAACGAACATTTTTACATGTATATCCGTTGATCACCTTCTCCCTTACCCCCGCCGTCCTTACCACCTTCGTGAACTTCAATATCCGTTCATTATTTACCATGGTTTTACCAAACATCCAAGCGATCACTTAGTGTGATTCTGGGGCCCGTTTCACTAAACTTCTTACGATAAGAAATTATCGTACGAACTTCTTAGGGGCATTTTACCGTTTCACTAACGTCAATTTCGTGCGAACTTTCTTGCGAAGTTCGTAATTTTCCTCGTAAGTCTGCGATAGGTATTGGGCTGTCGTACGAAGATTTTTTAGCGCAACTGTCACGGCCGCCATACATGTATTCCATGAATAACATCGCCATCAAATCGGCGGTGCATATTTCGCCCTATATATTTCGACCTGCATTACTTATTAATACATTACCCTCAATACTGTTCGTCTGTTTATTTTATTTTAAGTTTTGGTCTTTCCGTCTGTCTGTTCGTGTGTTTATTTTTTTGAAGTTTTAGTAAGTTTATCAAATCACTTATCGGGGCGCTAAGTGCGTAGACATACCGGATTATCTAGCTTTAGCTGCTTATCAGTTAGCCAGCAAATGCAACCCAGATATAACGTGGCTTATAGAGTAGTGACTCATTATACTTGTAGCTGTTGATCAGTTAGTGCAGCAAATACAGCCTGATATAACCACAGGTGCAAGACTCGGACCTATGACACCAAATAAATGCCTATTAAAAAAATCCCATTACCCCACCCACTTGGTCTCGTACATTACCATCTTCTATTTATAGAAAGGTGGGTATGAATATGGCTATTATAGAAAGAGCCCTCTCTTTTCCGATTCGCACAAACACAATAAACATCGATTAAATGTATGAAATATTTCTCTGGCAATCGATAAAGGTATTAGGTGTGTGAATATACTCACTTCAAATCGCTGTTTCAAGTATGTATTGAGTTATTCGCGTTTTGATTACCCCATCCAAATCGAAAGTTGCGTGTACGAAAGAATCTCACACAGAATCGGAGGCCGTCCGGCGTGGATTATCGGTCATATTTGGCCGATAGCTGATCGCCAGCTCAAACTAATGACGTGCACCATGACCATATGCATTAGAAACTCCAACCATACAAAGTTCGTCCAATTGTGATCGTTCACCGATCTAAAAAACACTTTTTTGTCTAATTTCGTTCCTTATCTGGCACAGGGTCAATGCACCATCTTCCATAATACAACCGGAAGCCTCTATGTAAAGAACATCTCTGATTGGCTAAATATAAAGTGTAATGACGTCATTCAACCTATTTCGGGATTCCGGAAGACATAATCTGATAGTATGCGAATCATGAATGAAAGTAGAAAAAAATGTGTTTTTTAGATCGGTGAAGGTGGGCTATCTCCACCGTAGGATTTAGCACGCTTCTTCCACGAACCAGGGGAGGGGGTGGGGGCGTTTCACTAAACTTCGTACGACTAGAATGTTCGCAAGTGCAAAATTATGAATATGAATTATAAATTTCACATTAATTGTTCTTGTAAACAATTATGCATATGCAGCCTATGCTCAATAAATGTAAATCCATGAATTGAAATTTACAGACTATTCTAAATCTGCACTTGCGAACATTTTATTCGTACGGAGTTTAGTGAAAGGGCCACCGTTCCTTAGTGCACCATTATCAGTTATACTTGTAATTACAATTTTACTATTACCGAATATATTCATGAATTACAAAAGATAAACTAAATTTATCCCGTCAACACAGTGCGTGTGTGCCGTGAAACATGGTGCCGTGAAACATTTTTGATATCCTGTCAATACGACCCAATCACTGCGTATGAATATGTGGAGGTGGCTGGGGTTATTTTTATTGCATTTTAAAGCTATTTGTAGGTGTTGACGGGATAAATACAATAGTAGGTTAGTGCCGTAAATGGGAAAACATATCTGGCGCGGCACGGAAACGGGATGGGCGAGGCTCTGCCTTGCCTTGTCATTCACGGCACTAACCTACTATTCTCTATCAGGGGCGGATCCAGCATTTTGGGAACGGGCGGGGGTGGGAGTTGTTCTATTTTCGAGCTCCACGGAGCGAAGCGAGTATGCTAGGGGGGGTCCGAGGGCATGACCCCCAGGACAAATTTTGAAATCTATATTTCCAGAAATGCACTTTCCTGTGTTTTACGGCATTTAAATTCAGACTCCAACTGGTGGTAAACTGTGATCTATGTAAACTCCGTGGCTGAACGGGAGGGGGGGGGGTGGTGGTTGCAACCCCGGAACCCCCCCCCCCCCCCTCCCCCCCCCCCCCCCCTCCAGATCCGCCCCTGTCTATATTCTATATACACCGTTTGAAAACAGAGCCATGCGAACCACTCCTCGTTATGCTTTTTTGCATGGCAGTCGAAACATGAACGAAACGAGACACGCATGAGAGCATTTGCATTTTGCTGAACTAATTGTTCGTGTGCAAGGAGCCTATGTTGAATTTTCGAGCACATTTTAAGTCTGAAAATAAACATACACGTACCCAACCATTAATTAGAAAGCGCATGCGTCTGTCAACAATGTATGGTTTAGTCGCAAAACGAATTACACATACAACAATTTGTATTCAGTTCTCAAATGTTTTCAGACAGCAGTTCAGTAGCCGATTTCACCAACATTGCAAAGTATACTTTTCTAGCAAAGTATACTTTGAGGGAGAAATCATTTATTTTTCCCGAAATGCATTTTGTCATATAGAACTAACAACTGCATATATTTGATGATTACAAGCATGCAGAATTATTATACTGAATTTATTACATTATCACAGCCATTTTGGCTGTGATAATGTAATAAATTCAGTATAATAAAAATTTATAAAATTATCCTAAAATTGAAAATTTCTCCCTCAAAGTATACTTTGCTAGAAAAGTATACTTTGCAATGTTGGTGAAATAGGCTACTGAAATCTCAATTATGAGAAACATCTGCGCAAAGACTATAGTCTGTTTCACGAAAACTGCCCAAATTTTACGGCTATATAGACAATTCAAAAACAATATTATTTTCGATAATATTAAATTGAAGGAAAATTTAAGAATGAGCCTTCTTTTTATTTCGTGAAATTCGGTCAAATATTGATTTTATTACGAAAAATTGATTTGTCTATGGGAATTTAACATGGGGAAAAAGTGGTAAGGAAGTGTGGGAGGAGTCAAAAAACGAAATATTTTGGAAATTGACTCCGAAACCTGATTTTGGAAATTGACTCCGAAACCTGACTAGATAGCTTGGATATGATCTAACTAAGAAAACAAAATGTTAAATTTTAAAAATCGGTCCAGTATTTCTAAAATTCAAAAACATTTCCCACATGTTAAATCCCCGGCCATATGTCTATGGGGAGTTAACACATGGGGAAATTGTTTTTTCGCAATAAAATCAATATTTGACCAAATTTCACGAAATGAAAAGAAGGCTCATTTTTTATGTTTCCTTTAATTTAATATTATCAAAAGAAATCTTGTTTTTGAATTGTTTATATGGTCGCAAAATTTGGGCAGCTTTCGCGAAACAGACTATAGTCTTATACATAGGTTGCCGGATTTGGAAAATCACGAGTGACTGCCCTTAGAACTACTTCGAGCGCAAATTGACGTGATAATTTGTGAAATGTGTCCGTTTGACGTCATGTTGAGTACATGACGTCAAACAGACACACTCTAGCAATTGCAACGCAGATGATGCCTCGGCAGTTGTTCTAAAGGAAGTTATTCATGGCTTTCAAAGTTCGATAATCTATTTATAGCACTTGCTTGTTCGCAGTCACAATGACAGTTGGATAGCAGTACTATTTCGGCCAAACAGTCTGATTAGGATCTGCACTGTTCGCCATTCCATTGATACAACAACCGCCATGCGTCAAACAAGCACACTACTGTCTGTTCCACGTTTTGGCTATTAAACACATTAAATCTAAAACATATTTAAAAGTAAGTACTTTTTTATCAATAACAAAAAAGTCACCCTCCCCAAAAAATTCCATCAAATATTGATTTTATTGATTTAACATGAGGGCTGAAAATAGATTTTTTTTAAATATTTTTTTTTTTGTGGGCCGATTTTCAAAATCTAACTTGTTTTCTTAGTTACATCATTTTCAAGCTATCTCGCCAGGTTTCGGAGTCAATTTCCAAAAATTTTCGTTTTTTGATCCTTCAGGATAAAAAAAATATAAGTTTTGGAAATTGAATCCCCATGTTACATTCCCATAGGAAAATTGTTTTTCGCAACAATATTAATATTTGATGGAATTTAATCAAATAAATACTTTTGGGGAGGGTGACTTTTTTGTTATTGTTGAAAAAGTACTTACTTTTAAATATTTATTAGATTTAATGTTTGTAATGGCCAAATGTTCGTCGGCAGCAAAACGTGGAACAGACAGTAGATCACTATCAGGCTACAGGAGTGTGATGTTTGATCAAGAAGTAAACTGATCACACATCCCATAGGCCCAATTTCTTCATTCACGACCACATATTCTGGTAAGTAGGCCAACTGAGTATATATTGTCATTGCAGGCATACCATGCAGCCAAGATCAACAGCCGATCACGGGAGGAATGTCCTACAAATGCCGGAACACAACTCCCCGTACTCATTAAAGTGGGTGGGGTGTACCGGGCGACCCAGTAACACACTCATAAATACATATCACTTTGCGGAATTGAATTATGCCGCAAATGAGGGAAAGTGTCAGTGAGTAGTTAGTTCAAGACCTGATTTTGCTCGGAGGCAATCCGTTTTCAGCACAGCAGGGGGCCGTTTCACTAAACGTCGTACGACTAAAATGTTCGTAAGTGCAAAATTATGATAGGCTGTAAATTTCACATTAACATTGTTTTCTTGTAAACAATTATTGGATTAACATTTATTGAGCATAGGCTGCATCAATTGAAATTTCCAGACGATCCTAAATTTGCACTTACGAACATTTTAGTCGTACGATGTTTAGTGAAACGGGCCCCAGATGGCCGCGGCCTGCATGTCGAGACCGCCGAGACAACTGGGGCCCGTTTCACTAAACTTCTTAACACTAAAATGTTCGTAAGTGCAAATTTAAGATAATCTGCAAATCTTAGTTTATGGATTTACATTTATTAAGCATAGGCTGCATATGCTCAATAAATGTAAATCCAATAATTACGTACAGGAAAACGTTGTTAATGTGAAATTTACAGACTATCATAATTTTTCACTTACGAACATTTTAGTCGTAAGAAGTTTAGTGAAACGGCCCCAGGTGATCTCAGGGTAAGATATATATAATGTAGTAACAGATACATCGAACAACAAGAACGCGTATAATTACATTTCTTAAACGCAGAAGTTTTGCAACCCTTTGCCTACCAATGTGAATATCATGTACATACTTATGTAGTGTGACACAAACATCGAACTCATTTGACCTTGGCCTTGTGACATGGGCCGCATGAGTGGGACACAGAATGAAAATATGGATGATGAATAATAAGCATACAAAGTTTCAAGTCGATTCAAGTTACGGTTACAGAGAAAGTAGGTACCTGAAAACATTATTACAATTTTGACAAAAACTTTAATGCAAACTTCTAAGTCCTTTACCCTTGACCTTGGGCACAGTGGCCGGATGAGTGGGACACAGGATGAATATATGGATGATGACCAATAAGCATGCGAAGTTTCAAGCAATTCTGACTTACGGTTACAGAGATAATAGGTATCAGAAAACTTTAACGCAAATTTGGACACAAACTTTAACTCAAACTTCTAAGTCCGTTGAGCTTGACCTTAGGACTGCAGATATATAAGGTGTAAAAACTTTAACGCAAATTTCGGACGGACGTTTGCACGGACGGACGCACGCACGGACATCCGGATCACTATGTCTCCCTTTCCGCAAGCGGGCTCGACAAAAACAATGTATGGATACGTAGTCTGATCTAAATCTCTGTTAACGGAGTGCCATAATAAAACACGACTACGATCTCACACAATATACATGCAGCTGATACTATACCCAACTAGCGCAACATTAATAACTGGCATCACGCTTCATACAAACGATAAATTCGTACGAGGATACATCTGGGGCCGTTTCACTAAACTTCGTACGACTAAAATGTGCAAATTTAGGATAGTCTGGAAATTCCAATTATTGGATTTACATGTATTGAGCATAGGCTACATGCAGCAAATTTAGGTTAGTCTGGAAATTTCAATTATTTACAAGAAAACAATGTTAATGTGAAATGTACAGACTATCATAATTTTGCACTTACGAACATTTAAGTCGTACGAAGTTTAGTGAAACGAGCCCCTGTACGCTATCTGATCAAACGCTATAGTTGCCGGAAATCAATGAGCCTTGTATCCCTAGTCAACAACATATCAAGAGCTAGATTGACCACGTACAGTAGCGCTTTTCTGCAGGTCAACTATACGTACTATACCAATAATATACGCATACTATACCAATACGATATATTTTCTATACGATACGCATATAGTATAGACGTACGGTATGTTTGTACCGTACATACCAACCAATATCGTATAGATATACCATTCAAATCGTACGTTTATACGATTTGTATACATGTGTATAATTCTGGTACGTTTGTATCGTACACACATACCAGATTTGTGTACGGTATAAATGTACCATACTACCGTATATTAACGGTGTTGCCGTGTACTATTTGCCCTAATATTTGGTCCCTAATATTTGGTCCGCCTCGGCAGTTTTTTTTTTCATAGTATTCAGAAATGCGTAATATTACTAATCTATCTCTGTGTTTCAAAAAACATATTTAATGATATGTTCTGTAAATGACGTCGATATATATCCACAAAACGAGAAACAAAATCCAATTAAATAATGAAAAACTTGTGATTGTTTACGAGATACGATTCGATATGCCTAGCTAGAGTTTAATCTCTCATCCGGTGTTGTTACATGACACTACTAGCAACAATAAACCGGCGTCAATAAATAAAACAACAGCACAAACGTATCCGTGTTCCAATCCAAAATGTTATACCATCTATTTAATTCAAAGTGACTAGAAAGTCAGCGGTATTGGTGATCTGTTTTTTTGGTGCACAAATATAAATCGGCGGGTTATTGCGAGACAAACAGTGAAACCTTGACCTTGACAATTTCTTGGACAAAAAAAAATGTCACTACCGTTCCGAATATCAAGAACAAATTAATAGACACACCACCATGCTCACAATATATTTATTTTCATATAAAATCAAATTATAATGTGTGGTCTACGGTATAATATGGCAAGACTAAGCATCAATTTTGCGTTTTGTTTCCTTTTTCGTCGGTATCAAATTACGTTTTCCTATTCTGTTAACATTATTTCGACGCGATCCTATAGTCGACATGACAATTTCTGAGATCAACACAACTTTTCATAATGTCTTTCAATTTCAAGCTGCAAGGAGACTGTGGATTGCATATTAACCATAATAACATGGTGAACATATTGATAATAATTTTAAAAGAAAAGCATATTTTAATTTTCGAAACCTGATCATTAAAAAAAATTAAAATTTTATTTTCGAATTAGATTTCTATTACTGCAAACGTTCTATTCTGGCTGTTGATTTCTATTGGCCCGAATCAAATTGTGTGAAGATAATATTTATTCCGGTGATAGCCATTTCTTTAAAATAAAACGGTTTGCTTGTGTCACAGAGTGAGAAAGATAAATAACGGCCCGGAATCGAATCAGGAACCTCATGTTTACCGTACCATGCCCATGGCTCTACCGAGCAAGCTAACAAGACACAGATCATACACACTTCATCCCCATAGTCAGTTGCGTACTATGACATTCTTCTCCGCCAAATTGAAATTCGTCCTCGAATTCCATGTTTAATTTTGTCTCCGAATTCCATATGTTTGGGTACAATTTTGGGAGTATTTATCAGTCGCGGTCCTTCGCTGGGCAACAATGATTGTCACTGGGCAGAAATATGTCCACCCTGAATTCCATATTTGTGGAACATTTGTTCATCAGTCACGACTCCACGTTGGGAGTAGTTGCGGCAAGTAACTGCAGAATACTCGATTATCGTCCGTACCCAGAGTTACGATGCTCCATAGGTTTTTCCTGCCGAGTACCGAATCGGATCTCATTCGCGCTTTAGCTGTTAATTGTGACATATTTTTCTGTACTTATTACACAGAAATGAATGTAAGTATAATACAGACATTTCTTTCAATTGAAAAATACAGAAAATAAGTCGCAATTAACAGTTGAAGTGCAAATCAAATGTGATTTGGTACTTTACAGGGGAAACCTACGGAGAGCACCATAACTCTCGATACGGACGATACGGGAGTATTCTGCAGAGTAACTTCCCGCAACTACGTTGGGTGCTAAATGTGACAGGGTGAGAATGATGCGCACAAGCCCGGAATCGAACCGGGGATCTCTGGTTTACCACACCATCGCTCTACCTACTGAGCAAACCCTGCACAAATACACACTTATTCACCATAGTGATCACTTCATTCAACCAAAAATTCACAAGCTAGAAATTATGCCAAATTATTACAGTCAACGTCACAGATTATGCTCTTGGCGACATTAGCGGACACAAATTTGTCCATCAATTTGATCAAATAAACAACGGAATCTGACAGATAACACTACGACGGCGCATGGAAACATCATTATTCTGGTACTTGGAATCAAAATGGTGGATATTAAGATCAAAATGTGAGGGGCTGACAGAACCTTTAACATTTTGTATCACGATAGCAGCTACAGGGATTGTTGGACGCATTTATTTAGAGAAACAAGAGATTACAACCCGCATTGGATAATATACTAAGTGACATTGTGTTCTAACATACACCAACATAGAGGATTAAATTTGCGGCAATGTTGGATTCTGGATTTTGTGGACAGGTGACAGAAATCGGGGCTGGATAAGAACCGACAGATTTGATACTGAATATGCGTGGTTGGTCTGTGGTTATTCTTAACATAATGAATAACTTTAATATTAAACACCAGAATTAAAGTTCATTCATCGTCTGATGTGTAACTGATGAATTAAGGTAAGTTACTTGTATATGACAACTTTTGCCTCACTAATTTTTATGCCCCACACGAAAGTGGAGGGGGCATTTAGTGTTACCCTTGTCCGTTCTTCCGTCCGTCACCGACCTAGTAACTCGTAAAACTTTTAAACCGTAATAGCTACAGACCTGAAACTTGGTACATGTAGTTTGATTCGACCCCATGGTCGTGGATTATCTCCCCCTTTTCAAATTAGAATTTTCCAATTTTGGCTTGTAGCTCGTAAAACATTTAAACCCTAATAGCTACACACCTGCAACTTGGTATGTAGCTTCCTTATGACGAGTAGATTTGCAAAGTTTATTTTGATTCGACCCCCCCCCCCGAGTAATGGATTATCTCCCCCTTTTTTAATTAGAATTTGAAAATTTTGCCGTGTAGCTCGTAAAACTTTTGTAATGGCTACATCACTGAAATTTGATATGTAGCTTCCTTATGATGAGTAGATGCGGAAAGTTTATTTCGATTTTTGATTCGAACCCCGTGTCATGGATTATCTCTCCCTTTTGGACACTGGAATTTTGCCTTGTTTACTATCAAAGCGATATGTGGGGTATCCGTGTTCTATGAACACATTTTCTAGTTTAGTTATCTCCCTATGTTTTTTTCGCGCACTGATTTGTCCGGAGCATAACGCGAACACCCTTTGCAATATTTTTATGAAACTTAACACATGCATAGGTCTCACGGGACAGTGCGGAGCTAGCGTTAAAGGTACATGCCCACTCAGTAGGCACAAAATGTTCTTTATGTCACAGATATCATCGGAGACATTTTCTGGCCAGATAAACAATCATTTACCATTACCCACGTAATGTTTGGCATTATTATACATTTTATATCAGACGCAAATTTCCCCACTGATATCAGGGGCGATAACCGTGTTTCCTTAGAATGTTAACGGACATTACTATTTATTCTCTGTATTTATTTTTTGATGTGCAATGATCATACTTCATAATCTGTCAATTTGTTGTTAAGTTGATGCATTTAATTAGTATAAATAATTATAAAATATCGTGCCCCATTTGCACATGAAAATACCGATACGTCCGCGCGTCACTATCAGTAAAATAAATATTACCAACTGATTATATCTGTATAGTGGGCAATCTTAATGTTTATAACTAGTGGAATAGTGACAATTATACACTTATTTAATTCCCATAAAGAGCATTTTTAACCTATTGAGTGGGCATGCATCTTTAAAAAGGGGTTGGACAATTTTTGTCACGACCGCCTGCGGTCAGTGCGATATAGTCTGCGCATTGACGTCCATCCATAGTTTTTTTGCCGAGCCTGCTTGCGGAAAGCGAGACTTAGTGATCACAATGACGTCTGTGCGTCAGTCCCTGCGTCAGTCCGTCCGAAATCGGGGTATGTTTTTAAATACCATATCCTAAGTCACATTGACTTGAAACATCAAATGCTTATTAGTCATCATCCATATATTCATTCTGTGTCCCACTCATGCGGCCCCTGTGCCCAAGATCAAGGTCAAATGACTTTCAAATTTGCGTTAGAGCTTCTATATACCTTAATTCAAACTTCAAATAAATATACTCTGATACCATCAAATGCCTCGGTGGGCTCGACATGCGGGCCACGGCCATTTGGTTTTTATTTACCGTAGGTTAAAGTTTTTAAGAAAACTATATCTCAGAAACAGCTTCGCCAATTCACTCGAAGCTTCACATGTGTGTTTATCATCATCCATATTTTCATTCTATGCTCAACCCCTGCAACCCCTGTATCAAGGTCAAATTACTTTGAAATTTACCTCAAAGTTTTTGACATGCCTGCATGTGGACGGTGCGATATAGTTGTCACATTGGCCTACATATGTACGTACATCCATATGTACGTCACTTCGTGCGTCCGGTTAAAGTTTTTTTTATTTAAGGTTAAAGTCTTTTTAAAGGTACATGCCCACTCAGTAGGCACAAACTGTTCTTTATAGCAATTATATAGCAAGTGTATAATTGTGTCATTTCCACCAGTTCTAAAAATTACGTGTGCCCGCTATCCATATATAATCATTTACTAATATTTATTTTACTGATAATGACTAGCGGTGGTATCAAGCTATTTTCATATTCAAATGAGACATGATATTTTTTAATTATTTAAGCTAATTAAAGGTATATACCCACTCAGTTATTTGTAGGAATTAAATAAGTGTATAATTTTGTCACTATTCCACCAGTTCTAAACATTACGAGTGCCCGTTATATGGATATAATCATTCAGTAATGTTTATTTCACTGATAGTGACACGCGGTGATATCAGGCTATTTTCATAGGCAAATGGGGCATGATATTTTTTAATTACTTATACTAATTAAATGTGATCCCCTGAAAAAATAATGTTTTCGACAGATTATAAAGTATGACCATTGCACATCAAAAAATAAATAGTAATGTCTTGGTAACATTTTAAGGAAACACGGTTATCGACCCTGATAGCAGTGTGGAAATTTACGTCTGATATAAAATGTATAATAATGCCAATAAATATGTGTATTAATGGTGAATTAATGTTTATTTTGCCCGAAAATGTCTCAGATGATGTCTGATATAAAGAACATTTTGTGCCTACTGAGTGGGCATGTACCTTTAAGAACACTATACCTATGCAACCGCTTCACCAATTCACTCGAAACTTCACATACTGTGTATTTGTCACCCACATTTTCATTATTATTTATATGTGCCCAATGTCACGGTCAAATTACTTTGAAATTTCCCTTAAAGTTGTTGTTGGGCCCGCTTGCAGACAGAGCGATATAGTCGGCACATTGGTGTGCATTCAGGATAAAGTTTTTGGTTAAAGTTTTTTTTAGTTAAGGTTTTTGGGTATAATGTCAAAGCCTCGGCGGGTGCGGCTTGTTTTTATGTCAACGGGCTAAAGCTTTGTTGCAATAAACAAATTGTTTGTACTTTCAAATGCCTCGGCGAGCACGACATGCAGGCCATGGCCATCTAGTTATTATGGCATGCGATTTGATCAGTCGACCATCGCACCATGACTAGTTTAGCACTTGATCAGTCGGCCATCGCACCAGGACTAGTTAGCACTTGATCAGTCGGCCATCGCACCAGGACTAGTTAACACTTGATCAGTAGGCCATCGCACCAGGACTAGTTAGCACTTGGTCAGTCGGCCGTCGCACCATGACTAGCTATATTTTGATCTCGGCCATCGCTCCAGGATAGTTTTAGACCAACTTGATCAGTCGGCCATCTAACCATGACTTGGTTTATTAATTTGATCAGTTCGGCCATCGCTCCAGGACTAGTTTAGCCATTGATCAGTCGGCCATCGCACCAGGACTAGTTTAGCCCTTGATCAGTCGGCCATCGCACCAGGACTAGTATATAACTTTATCAGTCGGCCATCGCACCATGACTAGTTTAGTCCTTGATCAGTCGGCCATCGCTCCAGGACTAGTAGAGCACTTGATCAGTCGGCCATCACACCAGGACTAGTATAGCACTCGATCAGTTGGCCATCGCACCAGGACAAGTTTAGAACTCGATCAGTCGGCCATTACACCAGGACTACTTTAGCACTTGATCAGTCGGCCATCTCACCGGAACTAGTTTAGCCATTGATCAGTCGGCCATCGCACCAGGACAAGTTTAGAACTTGATCAGTCGGCCATCACACCGGGACTACTTTAGCACTTGATCAGTCGGCCATCGCACCAGGACTAGTATAGCACTCGATCAGTCGGCCATCGCACCTGGATTAGTTTAGAACTTGATCAGTCGGCCATCGCACCAGGACAAGTTTAGAACTTGATCAGTCGACCATCGCACCAGGAATAGTTTAGCCCTTGATCAGTCGGCCATCGCACCGTGACTAGTTTAGCCCTTGATCAGTCGGCCATCGCACCAGGACTAGTATAGTACTCGATCAGTCGGCCATCGCACCAGGACTAGTTTAGAACTTGATCAGTCGACCATCGCACCAGGAATAGTTTAGCCCTTGATCAGTCGGCCATCGCACCGGGACTAGTTTAGCCCTTGATCAGTCGGCCATCGCACCAGGACTAGTATAGTACTCGATCAGTCGGCCATCGCACCAGGACTAGTTTAGAACTTGATTAGTCGACCATCGCACGAGGAATAGTTTAGCCCTTGATCAGTCGGCCATCGCACCGGGACTAGTTTAGCAGTTGATCAGTCGGCCATCGCACCAGGACTAGTTTAGCACTTGATCAGTCGGCCATCGCACCAGGAATAGTTTATAACTTGATCAGTCGGCCATCGCACCAGGACTAGTATAGCACTTGATCAGTCGACCATCGCACCAGGAATAGTTTAGCCCTTGATCAGTCGGCCATCGCACCAGGACTAGTATAGTACTCGATCAGTCGGCCACCGCACCAAGACTAGTTTAGAACTTGATCAGTCGACCATTGCACCAGGAATAGTTTAGCCCTTGATCAGTCGGCCATCACACCGGGACTAGTTTAGCACTTGATCAGTCGGCCATCGGACCAGGACTAGTTTAGCACTTGATCAGTCGGCCATCGCACCAGGACTAGTTTATAGCTTGATCAGTCGGCCATCGCACCAGGACTAGTATAGCACTTGATCAGTCGGCCATCGCACCAGGACTAGTTTAGCACTTGATCAGTCGGCCATCGCACCAGGACTAGTTTAGAACTTGATCAGTCGGCCATCGCACCGGGACTAGTTTAGCCATTGATCAGTCGGCCATCGCACCAGGACTAGTATAGCACTCGATCAGTCGGCCATCGCACCAGGACTAATTTAGAACTTGATCAGTCGGCCATCGCACCAGGACAAGTTTAGAACTTGATCAGTCGACCATCGCACCAGGAATAGTTTAGCCCTGGATCAGTCGGCCATCGCACCGGGACTAGTTTAGCCCTTGATCAGTCGGCCATCGCACCAGGACTAGTTTAGAACTTGATCAGTCGGCCATCGCACCACGACTAGTTTAGAACTTGATCAGTCGGCCATCGCACCAATACTAGTATGCACTTGATCAGTCGGCCATCGCACCAGGACTAGTTTAGCACTTGATCAGTCAGCCACGTCATCCTGCGTTACAGACAGAAGTGGTGGTCGGGTGGGGGGGGGGTGGGTGTGGGGGTGTAGTGTAGTCATAGACACAAACTCTTGGTGGTGGTGATACACATTGTTCCCACTGTGGTATATAGACCGGAACTTTTAGGACGCCAAATGTAGATGGCTGGTGAGTGTGGGTGATCATTGTTGTGTGTCCCCGGCGGTGGTGCGGAGTACAATGATGAATTATTTATGAATTACTGTATTGAACACACATGTATAAGATGCACTGTGATACCGTACTTCACAATCCACAGTTTCAAATTGATTCTGTATCGTAAAACTGAAAATGTATACATTTTGAAAAACTTAAAATTGTGGCAGATAATCGAAATGAAAACCGGATGTTTACATGCGAAATGAACCGGTGCATCTGTATATTTTAACCGCACGATGACTTCACTGTATATTCATACCATATCCGTACGGATATATCGTATATACGAACGGATATCTATGTTTGTATAATATTCGTATAGTACGT
This sequence comes from Conchocele bisecta, assembly GCA_029237695.1. Taxonomy (NCBI): domain Eukaryota; kingdom Metazoa; phylum Mollusca; class Bivalvia; order Lucinida; family Thyasiridae; genus Conchocele; species Conchocele bisecta. The sequence goes on along the minus strand of CM055265.1, from coordinate 2,927,952 downwards.
TTGTATAATGTAAACAAACTGTACTATACGATGATACGGTACAAACATACCAATATTATATGATCATACGATATGCTCATTAAATATACCAATACTATTCGACGATTACGATAACTATACGATATTAGTATATACAAATAGGTAAGGAGCAGAAAAGCGCTACTGTATGCTATAAGCCCCATTTCTCCAGCCACACACACACACACACCTCTGGGAATAGGACAAAAAACCACCAGCAGTTGTACCTTGAAATGCCACGTTTTATTTCGCTGCCTTCATCTTTTGACAGTTATAAAGTGGAAATGTCAAGTTTGCCAGGTTTCTCAGGTGCGCTTCTCACCTCATTTACTTTTACGATGGCATAATTCAGACTTTATATATACTCACTCTTCGGAAGCACGTTGTGCCAACCAGTTGCGTTTTCCCCGCATTCTGCAGACACACGGGTGCAGCTGCAATGTTTGGTTTCCAGCTCAAAAGGAACCTTACGCCGGTTGCGAACAGTGTATGCCTTGATCAGCCTGCGCTACTACGTTCTTTTTTAGAAAATAAGGTAGGCCTGCAGAATATGACCACTAATACTTTTGCAATGACTTGTTGAAGCCTGTCTACATTGCATATATGAATTTAATTTATACACGTAAATGTAGCCTTAATAAACAACCAATGCGTGCAACAGTTCTAAATCTGCAATTGAAATTGTCCGTGGAAGAAGTGGGCTTGACAGGACCCAGGGGTCCGTTTCACTAAACTTCGTACTACTAAAATGTTCGTAAGTGCAAATTTAGGATCGTCTGGAAATTTAAATTGGTGAATTTACATTTATTGAGCATAGGCTGCGTATGCAGCCTATGTTCAATATATGTAAATCCAATAATTGTTTACAAGAAAACATTGTTAATTTACAGACTATCATAATTTTGCACTTACGAACATTTTAGTCGTACGATGTTTAGTGAAACGGCCCCCAGGTATTACGTGATGAGTCGTCATCCAACGACTTTCGATATGTAAAACGTACGTTGGCATTTTTAGTGAAGCTGTAATTCTGACTCCGAGTGTGGTGTCATATTTAGGCCAGTTTGACCATTGAATATACGATAATGTAAATATTAATAAAATGATGTGGGAGACGCCGTCACGTTTGTTCAATGTAAATCATGCGGTGTGTGGATGCAACTGTCCTGAATAGCACAACATCCGTTGATCTACTGTCTGTTTCACGAAACCTGTCCAATTTTTACGACTATGTAAACAATACAAAAACAATATGATTTACGATAATATCAAATGTCATAAAAATATAGAATGAGCCTTCTTTTTATTTGTATTGTGTCGAATACCTACAGCATGTAGACAGAGCCCGGTATATACATGTAACACAAATGTCAAATCACGTGATCGAGACGCCGAGTCCAATTGGTTGATGCCGAGCGATACTCAGTAACTTATTTGAATTCGAGAACAAATTTGAAGAATGATCTTGAAAGGTTTTATCATTTTCGGCACCGACTGCTCATAAAATAATGCCAGACATAGATCCAGTTATTGTCATCATGAATGATTATATATGTAGTGAATTTGGTACAGCACGTTGTGATACTTAATTCGGACATCTAAACATAGCCCATGGCCACAAGGCCGCTTTACGCACACTAACACAATCCACCTGGTTACCTGGCGAATGTTGCATGTGTATCAAATTCATTTATAAATGCATTTCATCGCAATTTCCAGAGAACATTGTGTTTCATTTCATTTGCCAGCATGACTGCACGCATAGTTTCCACTTGACAGCATGCTCTAAATTGATTCCAATAGATGCTGGTCGACGATATTAACAAAACTATGTCCTAGTATAGTTTACACCAGTGTAGCACGTGGTCTGTAAAAGTTCTGGGGGCCGTTTCACTACACTTGATACGACTAACATGTTTGTAAGTGCAACATTATGATAGTCTATAAATTTCACATTAACAATGTTTTCTTAAAAACAATTATTGGATTTACATTTATTGAGCATAGGCTGCATATGCAGCCTATGCTCAATAAATGTAAATCCAATAATTGAAATTTACACACGATCCTAAATTTGCACTTACGAACATTTTCGCCGTACGAAGTGTAGTGAAACGGCCCCAGATCTGATCAGGGCCGAACTTGTTTTCATGATAAAGCACCATGAATTCCAAATGACGAACCATACGTTGGGCTGCGTGTCGTGATGTGTTCCGGCGCTATTTTATCATACAGTGTCATATGTACGCCATGCTGACAGGCCATTGTCCGCTAGAAGTAAAACTTGGAACACGCATAAAATGTTTCACGTCACACGCTTCTGCAACTAGTTGCGGCGAGTACATGTAACCTCTGCACGACTCCACATCGTCCGTATATGTTATCTACCAATGGTGGTACCACGGATATTTGAACAGATGGTCAGTGTGTTGGTGTCATATATGGGTGGATTTTTGGTAGATTTGGGTGGATTTCGTTGGTTTTTGGTAATTTACATAGCTTTGTGCAACTACTAATGCTCAATCATTACACACGATAGAAATCGTCAATTATCTACATATTCACCGTTCCTAACTTTCGGGCCCCTTTCTTCAAAATACCAAATTACCGTACTTATACGAGTAATTCACGGGAGCTGACGTAAATTGTATGTTGGTAACAATGCACCCAAACAACCAGAGATACCAAAATAACCCATAAAACACCGAAATATGAACCGTTCTTCAAGAACCTGTGGACGGTACGGGAGTTCTGCAGAGCTAGTCTCTGCAACTCTTCTGAAACATGATCAATTGTGAACTGATCCGTGGAATCCTCTCTAACCAAACAACTATCGTCTCAACAATAGTTCATTCTGTACATGTACCAGAAACATGCTGCCTGTTAACACAATGATGTATCACGCTGATACCGGGTATCACGGTCAATCCAAATTAGAAAACTAAATCGCTGATGTTTCCTTGGTAGAATGACGTCAATGTGATGACCCCCAAAAAACACACCGGTGTATTATCGTCTTTCAACAAAAAACGCAATATTTATTCTCATTTTCTTAGCAAGGAAGCATATTGCCCGATACATATAACGGGCTAGTGTCATTTGATGGCAAGTTTATTAGATTCACTTGGAAATGAAAGAAATTCCTCGGCGGGCCTAGGTCATTTGATATCAAGTTTATCGGAATCGACTCTCGGAAACGGCAGGAATTTCGAAGTTCGCCTCGGAATTCCTACCGTTTCTGAGAGTCGATTCCGATCAAGCACGGGGTATTCGCTATGTAGTCGGTGGTTTCCTGTCGTACCTAGACTACCCATTCAGTATACAGGTAGCAGTATACCACATGCCGTCATAGTAATTGCATGGTTATTGGTTTACTACGCAACTATTTGATGTATACATCTCATATTCAATGGCCAATTTAAAGGACTGTATTTCTTTTCATAACCTAAAAGTTGATGTATACATAGCATATTCAATGGAAACTAAACTGTAATTTCAAGGAAAGTATTTCTTTTCAGGCTCTACATGAAGTGATGACGTTTAGATTGGGCCTAATTCTTTGAAGTAATTCTTAAAGAATTCTGTAAATGTAGAATCATTATTAAATGAAATTGCATTCCGTTATTAGGTAAGTCTGACAATGGCCATGTTCTATGCTTGACCGCTTCATTTAACATGTTACATTCGCAATCACGCTGTCACATGTATACGAAACAGGGCCGAGAATTACTAAACTTAGAATAAAACATTCAATCTGCGACGAGTGTACATTTTGTACGCTCCTGTACCAATTAATATTGCCACACTATACAGAATAGTGTGCTGATACAGGTAATTATCCCATCGCCGATAAGGCAAGAAGGGATATAGCGTTAGTCCATGTACATACGTGCGTTCGTACGTACGTACGTTAGTAACACCGTTCAAGTTTCAATTACTCATGGACCTCTTCAATATTTGGCCACACTGTGTGTCTAGGGATGCTGCTTTGTTTTGCATACGACCCATGTCCGACCGCCCAAGGTCAACGTCACAGAGGACTTGATTTATATTTAGGCTGCCAGCGATGGGATTAGCTTCGTTTAACGATGCCAGTTGTTGTTGGAGATTTATTTTACTCTGTGATTAGTATAACCTTGCTTACTCTGCAGACAAGTTGTTTTTGTGTTTGTTTCTTCATAGAAATGAGTAATTTCGCAGTCATTGATGACGAAAATTAGAACAACATTATAGCTGTTGTGTTATTAACGCTAAAACATTGGTAACACTACATTTCACACCAATCATGCGATCAGGTTACCCCTTGTACATATATTATATTACCGCGCTGTTACCGGAATTCCCATGGTAACACCATCAGGTCACAGTAGCTCGTGGAATCCTTTGATGTTTCCGTCTCAATAATGAGGCGCAACACGCTGGATATCCCGATGGGGTATACAAAACAAACATTAAACACACACCATGATTCGAAAAGGTGCGTGTATGTTACCGAAAATGTGCTCACATATCAGTCTGCGCATCTGCGCAGACTGATATGTGATTACATTGTTCGCTATATCAATCAATTACTGAACGTACTGAAATATGTTGTCTACAGACTAGAGACAAAAAGTTGCAATCAATATCCAGAGGCAAAGGTACTGTGATGGTGTAAACCCATTCCCATCCGTACGTTGGAAACTCCCAGAAAATAAATTATACGAAAGAGAGGCTAACTGGTCACTGCTACCTACCTGTGAGAACTAAAGATACTACAGCGATCCTGTAGATTATCGGACAAAAATGGGAGTTATTTTACGATATTTTTCTTAAAATAGCAACTACGGGCATAAACCTTTCACATAATAATCTTCGGTTCATGCTTTCTCAACGCATGTAAACGATTTAGCGAAATTTGCCATATTTCTCACTTAAAATTGGGCCCGACCATCAGTCGTAAGATTGCCCCAAAATTAACATCGACAATCAGTTATCCGGACAAACATATACTCGTCTTATAACTTGTATTCTCAACATGAAATCATAATTGTATCACCTGTAAACCAGTGTAAACAGCGTTGTGTAGTTCTGCAGAAAAATCAGTCACCCTTCGCTTCTTGGAAAACAACGTATTTATAGATTGTTTTTGTATTTATAGAACAACTCTGAAATGAACTAATGGGCGCACTTGATTGCAAGCCCCGCGATACTTTTGACGTTGTTGACAACTTGTGGACAGAGTTGAGAAATATTTTCAGCAAATCTTACTAAAATGTTTACCTTGGCAATATATTCTTCATACTGGCATGGAAACAGCAAGCACCTGCGTGACTTAGATGTATTTGTTGCAAATTATGATCAAACGAATGCGCTCAATTAAAAGGTACTTTCATGTGTCCGATAAACTGATTGTCCGGATAATTGGTTTAGTTTAAACATAGTTTATTGCCAAATAATTACAATGGGCTTGGGCCACAAGTTCTACCAACATTAGTTACGGCCCTTACCCTAATCAGCATAACAAGTTATATAAACAACAATGGCGATATATTTCAATGCATTTACAGGTGAGCGTAATCTAGAGTAGCCATGCCCAATGAGCAGTTGAGCCTAATCTAATAAGAATGTATTCCAAATGTACCGACAAAGCTTGCGTCGAGTGCATCAGTCAACCGTTAATCAAATCATTTCGCAGTTTTAATGTACTCATGTACTGATTTAAAAATAACAATATTAATTTCTTGATTTCCATCAGTAGCCTATTTCATCAACATTGCAAAGTATACTTTACTAGCAAAGTATACTTTGAGGGAGCAATCATTGATTTTTCCGAAATGCATTATTTCATGCAGAACTAACGATTGTGTATATTTGATGATTAACACTATGCAGAATTATTATACTGAATTTATTACATTATCACAGCCATTAAATGGCTGTGATAATGTAATAAATTCAGTATAATAAAAATTAATAAATTTTTAAAAAAAATTAAAATTTCTCCCTCAAAGTATACTTTGCTACTAAAGTATACTTTGCAATGTTGATGAAATAGGCTACAGGTGTACCTTTTAATAGCATGACCGTATTTAAAGGATAAAGCTGCAGCAATGATTGGCGCAAAACTATACGCTGTGCACAGTATGTTGGACACTGAAATAAATAGTGTTCTGCATCTTCTACTACTTCACTACAATCGCAATAGGGAGTGTCTTTAATATGGTTATTACGAAGATCATCATTTAGACTACTACATTTATTACGAATTATCGCATGCATTACGGATAAAAATCGATTTCCTTCCAAATAACAGGGAGGAACATCGTACTGTGCATATAAATATTCAGTGCATACTGTTTTGAATTGTCTAAGGCTGTCAGCATTTCTGAGCATAGGATCAGTATCATTCCAAAGGCGTACAGAAGATGGTATGAAAGAACGTTTTTATTCCTCTAGTCGTGTGTTGGAAATATTAATATCATTTTGGTTTCTAAGATTATAACTAGTTATGTTATTAACGGGAGGAGGTATAAGATTAGAAACATAACTAGGTAATTGATTGTTGTTGGCTTTGTACATAATTGACAATTTGTGTGCACTTCGTCGAACTGATAATAATTGCCTGCCTACTTCTTGTTTTAGGTTTTCTAGCGATACTGATCGTGTTAAGCCAGTTACTATACTAGCGGCTTCGTTTTTAATTTTTTCCAATGAATCCTTTTCATATTATTCACAACCATCCCAAACTAATGAAGCATACTCTAGAATAGGTCGCATGTAAGAAACATATATTTGGTTAAGCGCTTTCCTACTTATTTTAAATTTTAGTTTGCGCATAATGCCTATTACTCTCAATGTCGACTTAATAATGTTATTTATATGTGTATGCCTTTCCCATTGTTGCTCAGTGTTAGACCAATATGTTTATGATTTTCCACGAATGCAATTGAAGTGTTTTCATAAATCAAATTTAGGGGTCGCTCAAGATGTCTTACAGTAAAAAGCATCGCTTCAGTTTTATTTGGACTAAAATTTACCAGCCACTGTTTAGCCCAATCAGAAAGAATTTGCAGATCATGATTTAGTATACCTTCTATATCATCGGTATTGCTTGAAGAAAATGATAGAGAGCTGTCGTCGGCAAACAGTCGAACAATACTTAATAGATGGTCAGTTATATCGTTACGTATATTAAGAAAAGCAATGCGCCAAGCACCGAACCTTGCGGCACACCAGCGGTTATTGGTTTATTATCTGAAGATGTGCAACGTATAGATACATATTGAGTCCTGTTAGTTAAATAGTTTTCAATCCAGTTTAAAATATGATCATTTATTCCATTTTTGCTCAACTTAAATAATAATCCTTCGTGCCACACTCTGTCAAACGCCGTAGAAATATCACAGAATACCATACAAGTAGATTGGCGTGCATCAAGTGCCTGGCAGATTTGGTGGTAGATATATATAAGTTGATATACCGTTGAGTGGCCTGGCAAAAAACCAGATTGGCTATCATATATTAACTGTTCTGGATGCAAGTGATTGTAAATATGTTTGAACATTATTCTTTCCATTACTTTTCCTACACAGCTTAGTAGAGATATCGGAAGTAGACTATCGGACGATAATTTAAAGGAGTCTGTGTACAACCTTTCTTAAATTGGTATGCCCCCTGTAGCTGCTGTATTCATCCGCACGAAATGTCTTGATTCTTTTTTCCAGAATTTAACTGATAAACTGAGCCCAAAACTGTGAAAACTATAGAGAATAGTATATGTAGAGTTTTAGATACAAAGCAAGACAGACCAAAACGACATAGGATAAGTTGGCACACAGGGCACTATTTTCTTGGTCGTACTCGCCATTTAGGCGTAGCACGACAATATGGCTGCCCCCATAGAAACTTTCGTGACATAATATGCTATCTCAAGGGAGATAAAATATAAAAAAGAAATCCGTCATGAAATATCTAAGAAGAAATTCAGAACTGAGGGAACGTCAAATTGTCGTACTAGTATTTGTCATGGGGCGCATTATTATTGTTATGTCACCGAACTTATTATTTCTTCTTTTTGTATACAAATTAATCTCGATAATCCGCTACATGTACAGTAAACCCTCTCTAAACGGACACCCTGGCAGGTACCGAGATAAATGACCAAGAAACACATCAGGTGTTTTCGTTTTGTCCGGTTTAGAGAGGTTCCACTGTATTTACTTATTGGAAACGTAACAGTTGAAAACATTTAGGTGCGGAACGCGTCTTAATAGTTCTCAATGAACAGCGAACATGAATTATAAGGCTGTTTCTATTAGGTGCTGACTACACCATGTTTTCACTGTCTGTTACGACGTCAAACTATTTTTACGCTCCACACCATTTGTTTACCGCAATATTTCATTCAGCATGTTTTCCTGAGAGTGTTCGACAAGCTCCCTGCTATTGGATCATAACATCATGTATCGTAATACCACGATCATCAGTCAGTGCCAGTTTACTAACGCCGTCTTTATTATAGGCCCTCAATAACCAAAGCTCACGGAAAACTTATGCGTGATTGTCTGTGGCTGTGATTGGAGAAATGGGAGTTATGGGATTTGTGATCAGTGTAGTTCCTGGTCAAATAGCACACTCCTGTAGCATAATAAGAATCACGTTTCTTCGTTAGAATCATGACGGGTGTTCCACTGACTAAATGGCGGACAGCGGATGCGCAGGCTGGCCTGGGTCTGCACTGGTCGCATAACTCGTAAGCATGATAATGATCTATATTGTTTCTGAGAAGCGTGGCAGGTTTCTTTTGTGGACTGGCGACCAGTGTAGATCCTGATCAGACTGTGCGGATGTCACAAAGCCCATAACCGCCATGTCTCCAGACACAGCTACAAGTCTGTTCATGATCGCAATGCACACAAACATTGACTTTGGTTCACATCATATGCTTGAATTACAGCGAAGTAACGCTAATAATGTATCCTGTTTAGAGAGTTTCCACTCTATAACACATGTACATCGAGTACAATAGTCCCGGAATGCCGTTTTGATACCTCTCTAGAGACTATAGACTGTCGAAGGTCCTTATTGTGTCCTGTTCAGAGATTCTACTGTAAGTCGGATGTACATTGAATGGTCATTACGATATATGTTTGGTCTAGCTGTGTATAATGTTTTGTTTGGTGTTTTTTTTTAACTTCATTACGCCGTTTTACATTTTTGTTAGGACGATTTTATTATAAGATTTTTATTTTAAGAATTCGATGTTGTTTACACGTTGTCTGATTGCTCGTGTTGCTCTATCTTCCATATTGTAACGTTGGTTGGACCGTTCCCACGTTCACCGTGTATAAGCTGGTAACGTTGGTTGGACCGTTCCCAAGTTCACCGTGTATAAGCTGGTAACGTTGGTTGAGCCGTTCCCATGTTCACCGTGTATAAGCTGGTAACGTTGGTTGAGCCGTTCCCATGTTCACCGTGTATAAGCTGGTAACGTTGGTTGAGCCGTTCCCATAGTCACCGTGTATAAGGTGGTAACGTTGGTTGAGCCGTTCCAATGTTCACCGTGTATAAGCTGGTAACTTGGTTGAGCCTTCCCACTTCCGTTGGTAATAAGCTGGTAACGTTGGTTGGACGTTCCAATGTTCACCGTGTATAAGCTGGTAACGTTGGTTGGACCGTTCCCACGTTATTCCGTGTATAGCTGGTCACGTTGGTAGGACCGTTGCCACGTTCACCGTGTATAAGCTGGTAACGTTGGTTGAGCCGTTGCCACGTTCACCGTGTATAAGCTGGTAACGTTGGTTGAGCCGTTGCCATGTTCACCGTGTATAAGCTGTGTATAGAGTTCTATAGCGCGCCCTGTCTGAGGTTGCGTGCTCGTTATGTTTATACTTGTTTTATGCGAGTGTTGTCTTCTTTCATGTGGTATATTTGCTTTATGTGGTTTTGTTTACTGCTTTGTTTTGCAATATTTGTGTCTTAGTTTATGGAATGCGATGACACAATGTTTACTGGTTTACAATGTTACCTGACCAGTGGGCAGCTATCCTCACTGACCGGGTTACTTGTATCGTTTTCTTCTTTTTCTCTATGACACATCCGTCACATTCATTATATATTGTTTTTATTTCTGAGAACCGTATGCCGCTAGTCATAGAGTCACATAGAGATATATGCATATGTTTATGACTATTTATCCCGTCAACACAGTGCGTATGTGCCGTGAAACACGGTGCCGTGAAACAGTTTTGATATCCTGTCAATACGACCTAATCACTGCGTATGAATATGTGCGGTGGCTGGGGTTATATTTGTTTGCATTTTACATCCATTTGTAGGTGTTGACGGGATAAATAAAATAGTAGGTTAGTACCGTGAATGGGAAAAAATAGCTTGCGCGGCACGGAAACGGGATGTGCTCGGCAGAGCCTCGCCCATCCCGTTTTCTGAGCCTTGCCAAATAGTTTTTCCCATTCACGGCACTAACCTACTATTCTCTATAACTAGTTTGTTGATATGATTAAAGGCGAACAAACTTGATAGTGAGAAATGTAACGTAAAACTATGAGCATACACTCATAAAACATGTTGTTTGTTTGTGTCTAACATATAATTGATCATCACAAAGAAGTGCGTTGAATATACAGGCGCCTTGAAAAGGAAAGCGTATGCGTAATATCCAACCGAAGGTATGTAGTCAAGGCGACCATGGGTGTGCATATACTGAGTACCAACGGCACATTATGACAACCGCATGTCTTGTGTAATGAAAAGACAATAGTATCGTTGTTATTGGAACATGAAAATATTAATGACAATCAAACGGGCCAACACATATGGCCATTAAAATGGTAACTGTCAGGATCACTGACATGATTCATTATTCGGTACATCCTCTAATATGGGCACCCAGAAACCATCCGTGTGTTTTTTAAAATAATGATTGGTTACATTACTATTTATCTATGAAATAATTATGTTCCTGTTCGCAAGCATCTTTTGTGTGTGCTAACTTGCCGGAGTTACAGTGGAACCTCTCCAAACCGGACACCCTGGGTGATGTCCCTAGTGTTACAGTGGAACCTCTCCAAACCGGACACCCTGTAGAAGTCCCCAGGGTGTCCGGTTTGAAGAGGTTCCACTTTGCCATAGATCATCAACCGCTAGCTGCGATGATTGTCTCGCATATATTGTTATATACCGTTAATTAACCACCGGAACACATTAATCCAAGACATACGCCCGGAAATTACAAAATATGTATTCAACGAGGTAGAATAATTTATATCTTCCACATACACGGACCCCGAAACAAAATGGCACCTAGTTGATGTTTGGCAGCAATGCACACAGCATAGGATACACTACTCTCCAGGAGACGGACCGAGATTATTATAAAGATAACGAACACAAAGCTACGGAGTCCCACGATATAACAATTCGTTCCGAACGGTTCGTCCAATTAACAATTCGTTCCCACAAAATGACAATTCGTTCCCTCAATTTAACAAATGACAATTCGTTCCCTCAATTTAACAATTCGTTCCCTCGAATTCGCAATTCGTTCCCACGATATAACAATTCGTTCCCTCGAATTAACAATTCGTCCCCACAAAATTACAATTCGTTCCCTCAATTTAACAATTCGTTCCCACGATATAACAATTCGTTCCTACGATATAACAATTCGTTCCCACGAATTAACAATTTGTTCCCTTGGGAACGAATTGTTGATTCGCGGGAACGAATTGTTAAATTGAGGGAACGAATTGTTAATTCGTAGGAACGAATTGTTAATTCGTGGGAACGATTGTTAAATTGAGGAACGAATTATTATTTCGTGGGAACGAATTGTTATTTCGTGGGAACGAATATAATACGTGTACAAAGCAAACAGATAATTGCAAAATGGTTGCAACTGTATACATGAGTTACAAAGGAAGTCGGCGCTTATGTCGTAAGCGGTTGTAGGTCGTCTCTGGTACTGCTTGTATTGCAATTGCATTTACATCAGTATGGTAGACACCTGGTCATAAACATCAGTCTTACCTGCAATCACGGCACATAGCGGAACATTACATCATCAAACACGGATAACATCAAACGGCTACCGTGTTATACAATCAAATAGTTTACTCATCAGAATCTGACCAGACAAGGCACGTGTAATATTATGTGTACCACAAACAACTTACCCGACCATCGAATACCATCAGTGAACTAACTGCATCAACATACACGGTCGTGAATTTAACACTTTCAACCAAATAGACCACATACAACAGTTGCAAAAATTACCGACCCAGATGAGATGGATCCAGAGGATCTGCAATATTTGTAAATTATTTTCCGATTTTTCTTAATACCAGGTTTTATGATTAATGAAATTGTCCAAACATAGCATAGAACATTCCTTGACAGATATTTAGGGATGACAGGGATACAAATAGAGAACTATGATATGGTTACAGCGGTGGTTGCAATACAGTACACAACAAGGAGAGAGAAAAAACAACGCCGTCCAGATACAATCACTAAGAAAATCACGGTCCACCATGTCTTGTAATGTTCATACTGGATTACCATGGCGACTCTCTAAACCGGACACAATGGAGAGGTCACGTGACTTATACCGACCGCAATGTACATTAGCATGAACTTAACAATTCGTAATAAGTGTACTGCAATATGAAATTTCAAAATGCAATACATGTATATACATGGATGAGTAAATTTAATTCATTTCATAACCGATACCTGCCTGAATGTATTTCATTCAATCTTTGTACAAATATGTTTTGAAAGCAATATTCGAGATCACATACGGAATTAATCTCGGATTTTCTGCAATCTGTTACGGCAAAAATCGTCAATGCACTAAGCCATATTCTCCGATGGGCGGCCAACTATGGAAGTGTCTATTGGTAATGAAGACGAATCGGAAGCACGTGCTACTTGTTACGCACGCTAACCGGATTATTTTTTCCCTAATCAAAAACGCGCGGAAAGTGACGAAATTATTCACTTTAGTACATTAACACAAGTGTTGATGGTGGACACCCACGCACAGACGCATATACGGTGTAAAGTGTCCGTCTGTATGTATTTTTTTTTTATTAAATGTATTTTATTCTCTTTGCTACATGTACATGTACAAACACAAGATATACAAACAGTTCAATGAACAAAGTACATATATATGTCAGTTCATACACATGGCTACATTTCAATGAACAGTCTGAATAATAACGTATTGATGCTTGTCTACATGTAACATTGAGTTTTCTTTTAATAAATACTAGGGGTTTTATAGGGCGTTTGGGCTATGAGACTGTTATATGTCGTGTATTTTTTTTGAGAAAACAAAATTGCGTGAAAATAGGTTATCAAAATGTTATAACAAAATAAAATATAGGAATGGACGTCTATTACATTGTTCTGGGCACAGGTGGAAGACTCGGACCTATGACACCAAAAAAATGCATATTAAAAAAAAATTCCCATTACCCCACCCACTTGGTCTCGTACAGTACTATAAGTTAATTCAAGGTGAGTATAAATAGCGCTATTATAGAAAGAGCCCTCTTTTTTTCCGGCTCGCACAAACACAATAAACATCGATTAAATGTTTGAAATATGTCTCTGGCAATCGATAAAGGTATTAGGTGTGTGAATATACTCACTTAAAATCGCTGTTTCAAGTATTTATTGAGTTATTCGCGTTTTGATTACCCCATCCAAAGCGAAAGTTGCGTGTACGAAAGAATCTCACACAGAATCGGAGGCCGTCCGGCTGGATTATCGGTCATATTTGGCCGATAGCTGATCGCCAGCTCAAACTAAAGTCGTGCACCACCATGATCATATACATTAGAGACTCCAACCATACAAAGTTCGTCCAATTGTGATCATTCGCCGATCTAAAAAACACTTTTTTCTAATTTTATTGACTTTCTTTCATGATTCGCGTACTATCAGATTATGTCTTCCGGAAACCCTGAAAAGGGAAAGTCCTCGCGTCTATTTTTAGGTTTAACCAATCAGAGATGTTCTTACATAGACGCTTCGGTGGTTGTATTATGGAAGATAGTGCATTGACCCAGTTCCAGATAATGAACGAAATTATAGAAAAAAGTGTTTTTTAGATCGGCGAACGATCACAGTTACTTTGCCCAAAACTAAGAGGATTCATATTAATATTATTAATTTTAAAATGGGTTTAACCGGATTCATCTCTCACGTACCAGAAAGCCAAACATATACCTGAGGGTCAAACCTGTAGCCGATTTCATCAAAATTGCAAAGTATACTTATCTAGCAAAGTATACTTTGAGGGTGTAATCATTTATTTTTCCCGAAATGCATTATGTCATATAGAACTAACGACTGCATATATTTCATGATTAAAAGTATGCAGAATTATTATACTGAATTTATTACATTATCACAGCCAAAATGGCTGTGATAATGTAATAAATTCAGTATAATAACAAGAAACGAGGCAAAGCCACGAAGGCCAGGTTTTTTCCAAGCATGGACACTTGGATAACATAATGATACCCATGTAGACTAGATGGCCGTGGCCTGCATGTCGCGCCTTGTGGCGAGGCATGGACACTAAAAAAATAGATATAGTAGATGGAAAAACTTTACCAAAAAAACTTTAACCGGACACACGGACGTACGGACGGACGGACGGACGGACGTATGCCAAAATGCCGACGATATCGCGCTTTCCGCAAGCGGGTGCGACAATGATGATAAACACCCATGTGAAGTATCAATGTAATGGGTGAAGCAGTTGCGGAGATATAGTACAGGAAAAAACGTTAACAAATAAATTCAAAGTAATTTGACCTTGACATTGCGCACAGGGGCCGCACGGTTGGGGGTTAGAATGAAAATATGGGCGATGATAAACAACCATGTGAAGTTTCAAGGTAATGGGCAAAGCAGTTGCAGAGATATAGTATAACGAAAAAGTTTTAACCAAAAAATTTAACCAGACGTACATTAAAAAGTTAACGTTGAAAATGGCTAAGTCAATTACGTAGAAATAATAGGTGAAGGTAAAGAAATAGTCAAATGTTGGATAGTTGTATGTGGTAGGCACCCCTTGGTTATGAAGCTGTGAAAGTTTGGTGGTCCTAGGTGGTACAGTACCAAAGAAATGGACTTAAACACGAAAACTTAACATTGTAAACGCGAAAACTTAATCATTGAAAATAAAAAAAAAGGTCTAAGATCGATTCTGCGAAAAACCGGTAGGTAAAAAAAAAGGGTAAAAACTTATTGTTGGAAATAAAAAAAAGTGATATGGGTAAGGTTGGGCACCCCTGTTGGATATGATATGTGGTGGGCACCCCTTGATTATGAAGCTGTGAAACATTTGGTTGGTCCTAGGTGGTACAGTAGCAAAGAAATGGACTTAAACACGAAAACTTAACATTGAAAACGCGAAAACTTAACATTGAAAATGGCTAAGTCGACTGCGCGGAAAAAATGGGTCAGGTTAAAAAGAAAGTAACATGTTGGATAGTGATATGTGGTGGGCACCCCTTGATTATGAAGCTGTGAAAGTTTGGTGGTCCTAGGTGGTACAGTAACAAAGAAATGGACTCAAACACGAAAACTTAACATTGATTGTGGACGCCGCCCACCCACCCGCCGCCCGGCTTTCGCCAATCCAATAGCCTGGATTTTTTAAAAAAAAAACCTGGTTAAAAATTAATAAATTTATCCTTAAATTGAAAATTTCTCCCTCAAAGGATACTTTCCTAGATAAGTATACTTTGCAATGTTGGTGAAATAGGCTACAGGGATACCGGGATTCCGTTAACGACCCATCGTTAAATGTCAACGTTGCATGCTCCCAACCAACCGCCCAAACTTTCGAGTACGAGTTTGGAGAATGGGATCAAACAGTTGTTATAAGCACATGCCCAGCTTATTTAACCGTACTGTGATACATTGTGCGTGTTTGTTTTCGCATTTTTGATATAGACATGCGGAACTATAATGTTTACAGAGGTTTGTTTGCAAAGAAGCATTATTATACTAAAGCTATACCTTACGGTGGACACTTTCAATACCGCCTTCACTATTGTTACATGTTACATTCATGTACACATGTACATTGTTTAGAAAGTTATTTCATGTATGTACAAACAATTATTGACCATACAAGACGCTAAAACACATGTGGTTACATACGAAAACAGTGCTACGTGAATTGACGTCATAGATACAATGTACCCGAATATGGGCAAAAGGCATTAAGCGATGTTTTTCATGACGCGTCATGTATTGCATTACCACGGTCTGGCTCAATTATCGAGGTGCATGATCACGTGGTTACAACAACAACAACAATGGCTGCAAGTGTTGAAAGCGCGCCCACTCCAAAGTAAGTATTATTTAATGTTTTCTTTACAGGGAACGGATTTTAATGAAATATGGCGCAGCAAACGCGTCTTCATGAGCTGCATTTTGTGGTCCCGGGAGTTCGGCACATACATATGTCGACACGGAAATCTATTCTTCGCAAAAACGACAGAAGTTTGGGCCAAAGAACCGAGACCACCCCAAATGTAGCTTAAAAAGACGCGTTTGATGCGCCATATTTCATCAAAATCTGTTACATAATAAGGACAACATAAAAGAATACGTACTTTGAATCGGAGGGCTTCTGGAAGTTGCAGTACTTGTTGTTGTTGTTGTAACTATGGGATCATACACCTTGATAATGATGTCTGCGAATGAAATCGGAATGGCATTGACACAGAACACAGCTGCATGTGGTGCCAAGCAGGTAGACATGTGATCATATACAGCATAAATGGAACTATTGGCTGTTCGTGCAGTGTAGCTCTTGGCTTGTTATCATGTAGTCAGATACGTCGTGCATTGCTCAGTGCTTATACACCGTTTGAACACGTACGCTGCTGGAATCCGGGAATCTGTGCTCAGTCTCGACCAATCAAACTTCCTGATTCCGAGTAGAATATTCGCAAATGTGTTCGAAATAGTTTGAAGCCCGGAAATGTATGTATCAGATATCATGAATATTACAGATATCATGAATGCTTCTCCAACTCAATCGCGAAGAGTGTGGCCTTGGTCAGACTGTGCGAATGCGCAAGCTGATATCGGACCACATCGGTTGCAAACTGAGTAACCCAATTTTGTCATGGCGGCTCCCACATAATGGTACATATTTTGATGTACACCAGACTTATGCCAATTGAACTCTCCTACTCGCATGTTCTGGTGCATATACGGCTGAAGTGAAGTTTTATTTCCGACAGCTACTAAGGATCAGAAAAATAATATCACCGGCAGACTGCACGGGGCGGCAGACCTTTAATGTTACACTGTCCATGAAGTTAGAATGGAAACGCCTATTCAACGGACTGTCTTTATATCTCAATACAGTACATTAGCCGCCCGGCGTGACGCCGCGCGACGTTGTTGATTCGCTATTTGTTGCCGTTATCATTACAATGCATAGAGGATATTTGTTGTTTTCAGCGTACAGTGGGGTCAGCGTGTAAGTGCACACACGAACGAACACGACAGGTTGGGTTCCAACCTGTCGTGTTCGTTCGTGTGTGCACTTACACGCTGACCCCACTGTAAGACGAATTATTTCTCATCGAATGAACACCAACCGTAGTATTGTCATGAGTGGCGAAGCCACGAGTGAAAATATAACGTTTGGTGTTCACGAGATGAAAAATAATTCGATCTTACACTGAAAACAACAAACAAACAACAACCCATGGCGAAATAATATTCGTTATTTTCAACAGTGCACTGAACAAAAATGGTCGCCATGGTGATTCATTCCGTGTCGATCTGGATTTAAAATAACTGACGGGAGTAACACGATTTATCAACAGGAATCTACTCACTATCAATGTACTGCACCAAAGTTGATCGTTCGTAAGGCAATTCAAGAAGCTGACCAGAATTCCTACTGTCACGAGGGCTGAATTAAACAGGTTGTCAATGTTTGATCTTGCTACCGGCTGTTGGTACACACAATGATTGACAGTTGCCGCAAGATTAGACATTATTCACCTAGCACGTCATTTTCAATGGACGCTAGAATAGTCATGTTGCAGACCAAGAACAGAACATGTATTAACAATGGACTTGACAGCACCAGAATAGGTACATATTTTAAATATGAGCCCAGCTTTGGAATTGTCTTTCTTGTCGCCATGACATTTTCACTGATTTTTAAAAAGCAGTTCGGCTTGTAATGCCATTTTTCACAGTAACAAAGCCGTATTCCCACAGTTTTAAACACCGTTACTCATACAATAAATGACGTTCATCGTCGTTTTCAATAACTTCACACTATTGACTATTGTTACATGGTTTCCGTTGTTTGCACATATGTGCAAACAAATAGCGCGTGCTGTTTGCACATGGCTTTAGGCAATGCTTATTCCGGGGCCGCGAGTAATGGAAGTGCCTTCATGACGTCACTACTTCATGACGTGCATGACGTTCATGACGCGGCCCCGGAATATGCATACCGAAAATGATCTACGTGAATGGGACGATTTTATAAAAGTACTGAAAATACTGAATATAATGCTCAAATTACATCAGTTTTTTGTTGGAAATGTAACAATGACGTTTGACCTTGGGAACTGTTTGAACCCGCGGCCTGCGGTCTTGGGGTTCAAACAGTTCCCTCGGGCCACAGCAAACGTTTGCACACGGCTGGAGATGATCAAACCTTATATTGTTACATGGTTCCGTTGTTTGCAAACATATAGCGCGTGCTGTTTGCATATGGCTTTAGGCAATACCCATTCCGGGGCCGCGCGTAGACCAAGTGCCTTCATGACGTCACTACGCGGAAGTGCCTTCATGACGTCACTACTTCATGACTTTCATGACGCGGCCCCGGAATATGAATACCGAAAATTATCTACGTGAATTGGACGATTTATAAAAGTACTGAAAATACTGAATATAATGCTGAAATTACATCAGTTATTTGTTGGAAATGTAAAAATAACGTTTGATCATGTCCAGCCGTGTGCAAACGTTTGCTGTGGCCCGAGGGAACTGTTTGAACGGCAGCAGGCATTGGGTTCAAACAGTTTCCTCGGGCCACAGCAAACGTTTGCACACGGCTGGACATGATCAAACCTTATAGTAACGTCGCTGTTCTATTAATTGTGACAAAATGACGTAAAGCAATAAGATTGCTAATTTTTATGTTATTTGCATTTTTTTAAACTATCCGAAATGCAATGTAAATATTTAAACAGACAAAATTAATGTGTTTCATACTACAGTAAACGCAACGTCCCATGATTGTATTCCTTAATTACAGCCGCCGCTCTCCTGAACTGTGTCGACGTACGTGTTGACATATATATATGTAGTATGTCTGTTTGCAAATGAAAACTGGAAATATTTATAAGTCCACACTAACGCGGACACAAAGCAATTATGGAAACAACTGCTTGAATACAACCCATTGTTTTACATAGTGCCCGTGCAGATCCCCACAGAGACAATCCCAGTAATATTTATGGCGGGAAATATCGCGGGCGGATATGCCGTGAAATATGAGTATAACGCACGTAAATCGGCAGGGGCGGGTACACTGTTTGCGGGGGGTACAATCACTTGATAACTATAATAATAAGGTTATGCGCATTACAAACATTATATTATTATTTAAGCCCAGCATCTAAAACTATAACGTCACACGATGATGGTCGTTCCAACAGTTAGACAAATGATAGTAACGAACGGTAACTCTTGCAAGTTACTCCCGTACCGTCCGTAGCCTGGCTACGGACGGTACGGGAGTAGATTGCAAGAGTTACCGTTCGCAACTAGAGAAATGAGACAAGCCATTTGATGTTGTACCTAAGAAGATGTGCGATTTTTCATGAAAGTTATTTACAGAAACTGTGATATTTTCGGTAAATGACGGCGAAGGTTGACGAAATTTTCGTACAGAACGAAATTTTCGTCAGCTTTCGACGTCATTTATGGAATTTATCGTAAAGTTTGTAAATATTGCACATCTTCTAAGGTACGTAATCGTATGGCTTGTCTCCAGGTATCAGGCTATTTTTATATGCAAATGAGGCATGATATATTTTAATTATTTATACTAATTAAGTGTGTCACTTGAAAAAATCAAATTTTCGACAGTGTATAAATAAAGTACATGTATGATCATTTCACATCAAAAAATAAATACAGAAAAATCAACATAATAACTGTATTACCACGTGTGACTTTGAAGCATGGTGTAAAGTGAATCAATATCATTTTATATACAGAGTCAACTGTTGTAACACATGTATCACGAATCGTTCACTTTAATAACCTGGGGCCCGTTTCACTAAACTTCGTACGACTAAAATGTTCGTAAGTGCAAAATTATGATAGTCTGTAAATGCATATGCAGCCTATGCTCAATACATGTAAATCCATCAATTGAAATTTCCCGACGATCCTAAATTTGCACTTACGAACGTCGTACGAAATTTAGTGAAACAGGCCCCAGGTAATTGTATTTACGATCGGTGTAGGACCAGTTTACCATGCTTGTCATTCTGTCAACTGGTTAACACATTGCGTTCGGAATATATTGTTATGTGTATACAAATATTGAAATAGTTTCCGTTATTTGTGTTCATACTTCTCAAACAAAGTGTATGCTGTGACCACTCATTTGAACCGGCTCGATGAGACGGTTCAAATGGTGGTCACCACATATACTTCTGATGAGATATACAGACATGTTATCTCCGTCAAATAAGTTGTCAGAAAAGTTGTGTGTCTTCAGTCTCAGAATATAATGGGTTATATAATATATAGATAACACTGCGACATATTATCATATTATATACGTGTGCCAGGTTATCTTGGTCGATACGGATTAGATATTAAAGGTACATGGCCACTCAGTAGGCACAAAACGTTCTTTACAGGAATTAAATAAGTGTATAATTTTGTCACTATTCCACCAGTTCTAAAAATTACGAGTTCCCGCTATACAGACATAATCATTTAGTATTATTTATTTTGCTGATAGTGACACGCGGTGGTATCAGGCTATTTTCATATGCCAATGAGGCAAGATATTTTTTATTTATTTATACTAATTAAATACGTCACCTGAAAAAATAATATTTTCGACAGATTATAAAGAATGATCATTGCACATCAAAAAAACTATACAGATAATAAATAGTAATGTCAATTAACATTTTGAGGAAACACGGTTATCGCCCCTGATATCAGTGTAAACATTTACGTCCGATATAAAATGTATAATAGTGCCAATCCATACGTGGGGTAATGGTGAATGATTGTTTATTTTGCAAGAAAATGTCATATCTATAGAATATACAAAACTATCTGTCTCTCTATAGTATAACCTACTGAGTGGGCATGTACCTTTAAATACTACCGGTTGTGTCATTGTAGCATAATCATATAACAGGCTCAGTGGTCCGTTTCACTAAACATCGTACGACTAAAATGTTCGTAAGGGCAAATTTAGGATCATAGGGAAATTTCAATTGATGGATTTACATGTATTGAGCATAGGCTGCATAAGCAGCCTATGCTCAATAAATGTAAATCCAATAATCGTTTACAAGACCACAATGTTAATGTGAAATGTACAGACTATCATAAGTTTGCACTTACGAAGATTTTAGTCATACGAAGTTTAGTGAAACGGGCCCCTGTTCTTTTTTTATTATTCTATTATTCGTGTATTCACTCAGGTCACATAGTTATGACAACATGAGGTAAATACAATACAACATCATGAAATGACACAATGGCTACTCAAGATAAATTACTATTGAAATGTATAAATATAACGACTATAGCTGACCATGTAACGGTGACCTTAATTAAAATATCTGAAAACATAAACATTGGTTTGGAAATATATGTTTTATGTGTAATTACGATTTAATATCTTTGGGAGGACAACATTCTTAGATGGTTTTCTCAAGAACATGTTCGGCCCAGTGGACATCTATAGATATGTGTATTCAGGATGATATGTTGCTGGCAGTTTAAGCAGTACATTTATCAGTAGTCTACACACAGGCCATTTCGTTTCCACCTCTGACCTCGGTCGGAAATAGAGTTATGGCAGATGGTGTATAATGGGTGTAGATTCCGAATATGTTGTTACTCTCAGGATACGAAATCGAAAGCTAAGGGTATACAATTCGAATACTCTGCATCTAGATACAAGTTTTAAATACCGTCTTTGTTAAGCACATAATGATAATATTGCACGAGCAGGGTTATCCATACACGTGTTATGCATGGCATTAAATACATGAGACTGTAATGTCATTAAATTCATGTTGGCATCAATACAGTACATACAGATTATTTGAACTTAATATTCAAACATGTTTACATGTGGGTCGCCGGCCGCCAAAAGGGAGCACATAGCATTTAATATTGGGGAAATAATTCGTCCAGCACATTCACACCCTACAACTTAAATATGTAAATGGTGAACAGCGTATGCTCGCTGTGCATCTTAATATAACATCTACTGATGCGGAAAGAGGCTTCGCATAATTTGCTATGGCATTAGTAGCGAAGACAATTGGGATATTTGGCAGGTACATTAAAGGGAAAGATTATGTAAATGCTATTTTAGTGCCAACTAATGCAGAGGTAGAGTAATTATTATTTGACAAAACTAAACCAGTTCATGGTTCGGCCAGGGTAGATCCGGAACAGCTAGCTGATAGGGCAACAATGAACCGTCGAAACGCGAGTAGATCATGTGATGAATGTGTAGGAGGCGTTTTATTAGCAATTGAAATGTCAATTGTAAACGTAGATATGTGTGTGTGTGCATTTGCATATAGATTATATTTTCACTATGCCATTAGTCACACTGTATTGTCAATGTTTCTGTGTATATTGTAGAATATAATTTATTGACTTAAACTCATACAAGTTTCTCGTCATATAAACAAATACATGTATACACGAAATAGTAGATAGTATTCCAAGAGTGAACACATTTACATTAGAGAATGGCTGATTTTCTGTACTCGAATGCTTCTTTTAAATATTTACACAAATTTACGACCGTCCTTTTGTGATATGTAGCTAATAGCGACGTAAACTTGAATATGCTTGGTCTCAACCTGTAGAATGAACCAATATACTGCGATCTGATGTGTGTGAGAGAGGGACATATGATAATAAAATGATAGGCGTCTTCGATGTCTCCTGAATCGCACATAGTGCATACTCTTTGATTGCGCTCTATGCGATTCCTAACAAATATCACTGTCTCTATCCGCAGCCCATGTGAGCCCAAACGTATTCTAGTTAGGTACTTCCTTAGCTCATGATTGTACACAATACTTAAATAGTTCTCAAATTCAAAATTCACTTTTATACGTTTGTAGAACGTCATTACGTTATTGGCCTCAACATCTTCTCTCCACTTTTGTATGAAACAGTCTAGTATACGTTTGAATGCGCATACAAACGCACCATGGTCAATTGTTCACTGATTTCCAAAACCGAATCTATATAACAAGTCTTTTAACCTTGATACACAATTTGTTTTACCATCATCAGCTTCCCTCATAGTAGCAATGTACAAGTTGTGTAAGATACAATTGTCAGTCCTGGTCAGCTTGCCCCAATATTTTACAATTCGTATGCATCTTTGTATAGACAATGGGTAACGCGCAAGTTCCCCATAAATGCCTGCGTTGCTAGTTGACGCCTTGACACCCAGGACAGATTTGCATAATTTGAGCTGAATTCGTTCAAGCTCTTTTGATTTACTAAAACCCCAAACTTCACAAGCATAATTTAGCGTTGATGGGACAAAGGCGTCAAATAGCTGGCCCATGCATTTCGGAGGAATCTTGTGTTTTCGAACATTCATCAGTAACACATTCATAGCCTTCAGACCTTTTCCACTCAGTGCCTGGTTGTTCAATACAAATGATCCAGTTTAATTAAATACCACTCCTAAGTAACTGAAATAATTCACAACTTCAATGCCCCGACCATTATATGTCCATACTTCATTAACCTAGCAGGGCCTCTTTTTCTAAATACCATTATCTTTGTTTTGTCACAATTTACTTCTATGCCCCACTTGTCACAATAGTCATTTAACAAATTTAAGCTCTGCTGTAAATCATCAGGCGATTTACCAAGGATGACCATGTCATCTGCGAACAGTAGTAATATCAAAGACAATTCGTTAATCTCTAAACCGCTGCCCATTTGATCCTTTAAAAATAGTTCCAGATCTTCCAAGAAGATAGAAGACATCAGAGGAGACATGACCTCACCCTGTCTCAGTCGGATTGAGTATTCAAAAAACTCTGAGTATGTTCCGCAATGACGTAAACATGATTTAACGGTCAAATACATTGAACGAACAACGCGTAGCATTTTGGCACATATTCCGCATTTGTACATCTTAAACCACAGAGCATTTCTGTTTACAGAATCAAATGCTTTTTTTAGATCTACAAATGCGCAATAAAGTCTGTTTTTTTCGTTCAAGTTTTCTCGATCAACTCATGTAGCATGAAAATTGCATCCACCGTAGAGCGACCCTTGCGAAAACCAAATTGCGCATCCGTAATTATATTGTTCTACTCGGTCCATTCTGTCAATCATTTATTTAAAATGGTCGTGAACAACTTTGCCATACAACTTACGAGCGTGATTCCCCTGTAATTATTTGCCTCGCTTACACTATGATTTTTGTGCAATGGAATGATAATCCCCTTTGTCCACATATCTGGGAAATGACCCGTATTGTACACCATATTGAATATATCGACAATGTGACCGGCAATTATATCTCCTGTTTCTAAGAAATACTCGTTTAGTAGAAAGTCATCAGAATTTGCTTTTTTTCGTGAAAGTGAACGAATTGATTTTTGAACTTCATCGATTGAAATCGGCATGTCAAGCTCATCATGTGCCCTGTCAGATGAACCAAAATCACGTTCCGTGCAGAAACGGTCTGCTTCCTGGTTATTTACTGGGTGAAAAATTAATATACCGTAATATCATTACTTGCGATCGTTTTACGTGATTTAAACAGCTTCCAGAAGTCTTTAGGTTTGGAATGCCTCTACTTAATTTAGAATTTCATTCGCTTGCGTTTTACAGTCCGTGTATACATGCATTTACAGTCGTACAGCTCTGTCTTATGTGCATTAGTTTTGAGCCAATTGAAATCGTTCAATGCACGTATATATGTCCGCTTCAATAATACACATTAATTGTCAAACCAGGTACTCGTGTGATTGCTTGTATTGGAATATCGTGGCTGACAGTCAGTGCCGTGTCGGTTTAGAAAGAGCGTATCCGTTACCTCTCGAGAAGTATTTTTACAAACCAGTTCAATGACTGATTTACGCTTTCCACGTCACGTCACGTGTTACAGTTACTTGTCACTCGATTCAGCTCGGGTAATCGCGATATAATTCGTCTGCGCAATTCCGCTTTACAATTACCGTCCCATTTTAGATGATCGCTTACATTCGCCAGCGGCTGTGTTGCCCTCGATTTTAAGCAGAGCTTAAATTCCATTGGTGCATGGTAGGAAAATTGGTTAAATGGTTTTACAGCAAAATCGCTCACAATATGAAAAACTTTTTCATACAACAACAAATAATCAATTACAGTAATTGTTGTATATGTAAATTCACCAATCATGTGATCATGACCCAAACGACCATTTGCAATTCTCAGTCCCGTGCTTTTGCAAATATCAATGAGTTTTGTGCCCTGGCTATTGTGTGATTTGTCCTTAGATGACCGTAATAGTGGAGTATCCGGAATATAGTCTACATCATCAATGTCCACAATGTGTGTGTCAAATAGCACATCATCATGTTTTACCCCTACCCTCCCATTGCAATCACATGCAACACACAGTGATCCTAATTGGCTATAATTGTTTATATCGTTTTGTATATATCGAACAGATTATCGGTAAATTGTTGGTTTGCAGGCGAGTCATCGCCCCAGATAGAAACACCGCACAAATAAATATCATCTGATGTTTCAAAGAAACGACTGTCTAAATGTAACCATAGTAATGTATCGTGTCTGTTTTTCATTATTTTCACACCATTTGAAATGCTGTTTCTAATGTACACCATGGTACCCCCACTATTACGCTTTGCATGTCTATGCCTAAACTTTCTGTAGAAATTGTAAGTTTTATAATCCTCAAGCCGCACGTCCGTGTTGTCATCCGCCCACGATTACGAAAGAATGATGACGTCATGCATTGACATAATATTTACAAAGTCCACGTTCTGCTCATGGGCCAGTTGGCTTAATGCAAATAAACTTTCATTCCATTATATATTAGCAGAATCGTCAATGAAAAGTGAATACCATGTTAGTGTACACGTATGTTGATACTCGGCCAACTGCGTAAATTTTGCCCGGATTATCAATGTTTCCGAACATTTATTGACAATACCAACTATTCTGAAAAATGACTTCATACGGGAGAAGAGGTGTATGCATGCTAGACTTGGATTTTACCAATACAGGGGCCCGTTTCATTAAACTTCGTACGACTAAAATGTTCGTAAGTGTAAAATTATGATAGCCTGTGCATTTCACGTTAACACTGTTTTCTTGTAAACAATTAACGGATTTACATTTATTGAGCATAGGCTGCATATGCAGCCTATGCTCAATACATGTAAATCCATCAATTGAAATTTCCAGACGATCCTAAAGTTGCACTTATGAATGTTTTAGTCGTACGAAGCTTAGTGAAACGGGCACCTGATAGCTAAAGTCCATTCTACCACATGTCCAGGAATTATACAATCAATGTTACATGATGTGTAAATATTCACAATGCAATTTTAACCAAACTCGGGATACGCTAGTAATACAAATACGAAATACAAAAAAGCAAAATAATGTTATACATATACTACATAAAGGTACCATCTGACTGATCACGGTGACGATATAGTGATACGTTTAAAAGTTCAACCACACTGGCGGTTCCGTAAACTTTAACAACTTGAATAAACCGTAATACGTTTTTAAAAGTCCACACATGCTACATGTAGTTGAACGCCCGAAGGCCCGAAGGCCCGAAGGCCCGATGCCTTCAACTAGTATCGTTGGACTTATAAAGGTTTATACCATCATACATTCCCCCAAAGTGTCCTTTATTCATATATACAGTGAAGCCTCTCTAATTCGGACACCCATAAAACACATATGATCTTATTTTTTATGAGTTTCCTGGGCATTTATCTCAGGCGATAATGTCTGTTCGTGATCGCATAGCACCCAATTATGGCTGAGAA
The DNA here is from genome assembly GCA_029237695.1 of Conchocele bisecta. Lineage (NCBI taxonomy): Eukaryota > Metazoa > Mollusca > Bivalvia > Lucinida > Thyasiridae > Conchocele > Conchocele bisecta. The sequence continues at coordinate 2,900,578 of CM055265.1, read as the reverse complement.
TGATCAAATGCCTGATTTACAGTGAAACGTCTCTAAGCCGGACATCCTAGGGACCTCACAGGGTGTCCGGTTAGAGAGGTTTCAATGTAGTACAGTACGTTAGTGTATTGTTAGTACATGCACATGTATACAGGTTACGTAATGTATTACTTACTGTTAACCCAATCAATTATATCCTCCCACGTCCCCGCTTCAATAATCGCCTACTTAGTAGCAAACTTTAAACTACTTCATAAACCTTTAACATCTTCGTAGTTAACAGCTCCTTAGATTCCAAATTAAACGATATGTTGAACATTAATTATCGTCTAGCATTGCCAACTGCTGTTTGAAACATATGATAACATATAATGAGCGCATAATATTTTAACGTCATTAACACTGACATGCACTCGGCAGATAAGCACGATTTAATTTTAGCCATCTGTCTTGCACAGAACAGGTTCCTGGTGAATGTTTTACATGCAATTTGACATAATGTTCCGTCGAGGTCTGGCACACTTAACTGCACCATAAATAACAGTGGCAATTTGTGGCGGATTTGATTAATCCCGCGGGCAAGGATAAGTGGCGGCGAAGAAACGACATATCTAGAAGTTAGTGACAGCCATGTTCGTATTGGATAATTGTTTTGTCGATCTCAGCAATATATTCCATAGACCATTCTAGTATCTGTTTAGTGTCATAAAGACTTCGTCCCGGTACACTATTTAAGACGTACGTTTCATTGGTCCTTGAATCTTCACGATCGTTTTTGATTGGATGATGTATAATCTAATTGTGTGCACGTGGAATTATCGTAAACATGGCAAGACGTAACACTTGATGTAAGCACATGAATGATGAGTAAATATACAATCTGTGTTAATTATGAGAACATATTATTTTAATGTTCATCCCTACGTACAGCCTACTTAACCCTTATACCGCTACTCACAACAATTGTCGTCTGCTGTTGCTTTTTATATCTTGCCTTATTTCTCAATAAAACATGGTTTGACAGCACTTCAAAATCATTTCCTATGGAAATGATTCTGAAGTGCTGTCAAATAGGAAATGATTTTGAAGTGCTGTCAAAACATGTTGTAAATTATTGTAAAGTGCTGTTAAAGTATGTTTTTGATGATCAAAATGGAAAATAAAAAATAAACAGCAGACGAAAAAAAAATAAGATAGCGGTCTAAGGTTTAATACCATGGTTGGCGATTGATGTTACTCGTAATTCACGAGTGGTTGGTTTGGATGACAAAGGTGTTCCAGTTACTTTCAGTGATATTTGTCTATTTCACCGAAATACCATAGCAACATCACATGTAACTTTTGTACCATCGAACTGTATTTTCAGGAACAATATTTTGACGTTGATATCCGTAAACTATATCTTCGAACATGCTGAATTAGATTCCAATCAATATCTATATATTATTCCAAATCGACAAAAAGAGTTCCTTCACGGATGTGTAACACATGATTGTAAGGCATCCAATGTCTTACTGTGAATATAACCTGGTCGTATACTCAATAAGCTCTAATTGGGCTTTGACCTGCGAAAATGTACATTACCACGTATACAGTCAGCTTAGCCCCCAACTCAGCCTATATCCGCACATGATGATGATCAGGGCCGAGTTGTTCGTCAGTCAGGCACTGAACGAGCGTCACAAAAACAGTAGAATATAGAGTCAGTGACCATGCATTATGACGTACACCTGCTGCACCTTCCGTACAATCCTTTTCGAGGCTGGCAATGTCTTTAACGTTTACAATGTTGAATTACAATGTCGTCTGCTGTTTACATTTTAATTTCCATTTTCACAACAAAAACATGGTTTAGCAGCACTTTAGAATCATTTCGATTGCAAATGATTCTAAAGTGCTGCCAAACCATGGTTTAGTGACCAAACAATGACAAAATACGAAACAACAGCAGACGGCAATGTTCTGTTTCCGCATTCGGAGGAAACCAGGGCGGTCCGACACATGTATTATCGCGGGTTGTTTGTTTTCAATCTTACCATGCCGTGTACCTTACCGTGATATATATCTGCCTACGATCATCATGATCATAGAAGTTTGCGTAAAAGGATGGGCGGGCCCGGTAATTCCTGGTAATGTCCGTGTGTTTGATGCCGAAGGATGCCTTCTGACACTTATACAACCGTAGAGCGTAATAACTCGCGGCGTCTGTTTGTTTGTTTGTTTGTTTATTGGTGTTTAACGGCCTATCAACAGCTAATGTCATGTAAGGCCGGGCAAACAGGTTCGATCCCGTTTTAACCTGCTGCATTGGGGGGAAAATCCCAAAATCAGAACGGAATATTTACATCGAGATGCAACATATTCAGCCTTGAAATTAGAATAACCTGACCTGGTGCCAGGTCCATACCGCACCAAAGTCACTTGGCCCCTTCCCCTATTTAAAAGTAATACCGGTAGGATTACTCTTATAGGGGTATAACCAGATTCAACTGTCACATACAAAATGCCAAAGACGTATGTGAGGGCCAAACCAGGTCTCCAGTCGGGATTGCGGTAAGGATGAACCCCGATCGTTAAATTACCCATCGCATGCTCCCACCTGCCACCCACTCGCGGCGTCTGTAGTTACCCGTAGGCCGTAGCTTCATTATCAGATTATATAGTCGTTAGACTTTTTGTCGTAAACACATAAATTGGTACGGTTTATTAAATTGCATGCGCTGTTATAATTCATTATGATAACACAGTATTTAATTGAAATGGATAGAAACAATTCAACGATAACCGTGATGGAATAATGCACATACATGTACAGTGGAACCTCTATAAACCGGACACCATGGGAGGTCCCCTGTGAAACCTCTCTAAACCGGACACCCTGGGAGGTCCCCTGTGAAACCTCTCTAAACCGGACACCCTGGGAGGTCCCCAGTGAAACCTCTCTAAACCGGACAACCTGTGAGGTCCCCAGGGTGTCCGGTTAAGAGAGGTTTCACTGTTAATCAGGCATTTGATAATTCTGAGCCATATTTGTGGGCTATGAGATCACGAACAGACATTATCCCCTGAAATAAATGACCAAGAAACTCATTAAAAATAAGAGCACATGTGTATTCTTGGTGTCCGGTTTAGAGAGATTCCACTGTAAGTATATGCGGGAGTCGAACAAAAATATTTGAACACGACATTACAAGCAAAACGATGGAATCTGTGGAAGGATGTAACTTTCCCTTATAGCTACATGTACGTGTATCTGTTCCAGACACTTGAATTACATGAACATAAACAATTCAAACATTTCATAATGTACAATCATACACTACAATGTATATATTTTCTAAAATCCACAGACGTGGTAAAACGGAATATTCAACATAAGCCGTGTACTTTAGTCTTGCAAAAGAGATCACTAACAATTCATGTAATAAAAAATGAAAACATGTTATTGAGCCGCTCTGTATTAAAACTTCATCAAATGTTCATTAGAAACTTTGAAATAAGCATTACTGCTAGGAACTGTGTTAATTATCATCTAGACTATCAGACGCGTTACGTGTGTGCATGTACTATACACTTACACATCCTTTTTATGTTTTTATATGATGGCTTGTTAATGGCATATCGTCTATTCGTTTCTAAATCGCATGGAGACGACATTTAATAACGTTAAATTCATTCCTTCATTTCTGTCCCGCATAGAGACGAAACTTAAGAACCTTCAATTTCGTCTCTACGCGGTGTAGAAACAAAGGCATTTAATGTCAGGTTCTTAGGTTTCGTGTTCCTGTGGCGTATACATAGAGAATCAGTAGGTTAGTGCCGTGAATGGGAAAAAATATCTGGCAAGGCTTAGGAAACGGGATGGGCGAGGCTCTGCCGAGCACATCCCGTTTCCGTGCCGCGCCAGATATTTTTCCATTCACGGCACTAACCTACTATTCTATTTATCCCGTTCAATGCTACAAATAGGTTTAAAATGCCAAAAATAACCCGAGCCGCATCCTCAAAATCGGAGAATCGACTAGTATGACAACCGCGCATATTCATACGCAGTGATTAGGTCGTATTGACAGGATATCTAAAATGTTTCACGGCACCGTGTTTCACGGCACATACGCACTGTGTTGACGGGATAAATGACGAAGAACGTTTAAGTTAGTAATATTCGTCTATACGCCACGAAGGAACGACTATACGACATTCCATAGTTGCATAGTGGGTTAGCCACTCGTTTTGTATGAACTTATCTCCGTTTATAATGATAGCATGGGGATCATTGACGACATGGCATGTATATGTCACTGACTTTCATCACAGTGATAACAAAACAATGGGATGTGTCGCATTCTGGTTCTGGAGTCGCCGCCATTGTGTATTTAGAAATGGCACGTTGGCAATATTGAGCTGGCATTGTTCATCTTTAGTAGCGCGTCTGTAATGTGATGTAAAGCAACAATAGGCACGACGACTGGTGTAGTTCTCTTCAAGACATCGTATACATGGGACACTTGCGGATATAATCGACCTCACATCATTCGCAACAATTGTACACGTTAGTCGTCTTGCATAGCGCAGTCAGTTTAGGATCTGTAGCCGATTTCACCAACATTGCAAAGTATACTTATCAAGCAAAGTATACTTTGAGGGAGTAATCATTTATTTTTCCTGAAATGCATTTTTCATATAGAAATAACGACTGCATATATTTGAGGATTAAAAGTATGCATAATTATTATACTGAATTTATTACATTGTCACGGCCAAAATGGCTGTGATAATGTAATAAATTCAGTATAATAAAAATTGATAAATTCATCCTTAAATTGAAAATTTGCTAGAAAAATATACTTTGCAATTTTGATGAAATAGGGTACTGATAGTTTTGCTGAGGACAGCCAGAGCAGTAAACCATCGAAAATATTACTCGGCTAAATGCACTTGCCATAATAGGTGCCACATGCTGATACTTAATGTCGGTATTTGATCTTCACTATTGTATGTCTATTTAATTGGGCATTAATCGCTTATCATGTTATTCGAAAACGTACAGGCATACTTTTTGCAGCACATGTGAGAGTCATGTTCCCTGAAGCGCTGGCCAGATTCTACGTCATTTGCGGGAAATATGTCTGGTTTAAGCACACGTTATCGGCGATAAAAACATAGATTATTATTATCTTAACTCATGTATGGTTGGCGTGAATGAGTCGCAATAATATCCCAGGTTTAACGCTTGCACCCCTATGTAACTAGAATGGATTTTGATATGTTAATTTTACTCCAATCCAATCGTCACAAAACGGTTTTCAGACTAGTCTATTTATGAAAAGGGGGTATTTTTTTGTTCTCAAAAATATGGAAATTACTTTTAAAAAAATGTGCAGATCCTGATGAGACGGCTCGTTATGAGCCGGCTCATCTGGATCTGCACTGTTTCCATAAACCGCTATAGCAGGCTTTCGGGTTCAAATGTTTAACGGTTGATGATATAAAGTGAATTTCCAGATGATGTTGAAATGCATTGATACACATAACATGCACTTGATGACACAATTATCCTTCTCCACATTTGATAGTGCCAATGTGAAGCCGTAAACAACTATTGAGAGCGACCTAGTAAAGCTAATAAACAAGTTACTGTGGTATGTCGGCCCATATATTCCCCAGCTGGAAGCATGGAGAAACTCCGGTTAACTTCTTAACTTCTTAACTCAACCAAGGGACACAGACGGACGGACTGACGGACGAACGGATGTCCATACGTGGCGCCCCTTAGCTGGTACCTTCATTGTTTTCAAACAAAAGAATGACCACCTATATAAGTAATCTGCATTTATGGTTATGGAATAAGTTTCATTGATTTTGTTTCTGTTTTTGACAACACCTCAAACCATTCAAGACGCTCCCGGACGGACACAAGGACACAGTCCATAAACATATGTCTCTAGGTGTTACCAAACCCTGGGGCATATAAACTCTTGCAACAAGACCAGTGTCATATAAGCATGTGCTGGCTAGACAACAAATGGGATGTGCTAATTGATCTCTGGACAGCTTACCTTGGTACGACGTCCCATTTCGTTGAATTCTGCTATTTGTACGTTTGTAGTGTTAACCATCGTCAGGTGCACCTTCGTATGAAATCCATCTCTCACATTTATCGGAATGTATGCTTACTCCGAACTGATTTCCTCATTCATATTCAGACATAATGTATAGTTGCGGTGACTGGAGAAATGGGGATGGATATTGCGACCAGTGTATATCCTGATCAGACTGTGCGGACGCACAGTCTGATCAGGATCTGCACGGTTCGCCAATCCATCAAGGAAGCACCCGACATGCTTAAAACAAGCAATAAGATAGTTTCAGGCAACAGGAGGCTATTCTTGTAGGAGTTACACGGGTCACACATTCAGTAAGCGCCAGCCACAGCCACATATGTTAAGGTATTTTATAGCACACCAAACACAAATCGTCAGTAATTATAGAGACGTGTCTGTGGCTAGAGAAATGGGGCTTGTGGGATTTGTGACCAGTGTCGCTCCTGATAAATTAGCATATCATGTAGTCTGATAACGATGGCTTGCTTGAAACATGACGCGTGCTTATTTTAAACAATATTTATTTCAGATTAAATACATGTATACGTCAACATACATAGACATAAATTGTGAATAAGGAACAAGCACAATGTGAGCGTATGTGAATTCTTCTCCTTTATAAGACATCAGTAAATAGTAATGTGGCGGGAATACATACAGTGTATACATAGGCAAGTTTGGTTAATTATTGAATAAGAAAAAATGACGCGTGCTTCATTAATGGAATGAAAAGCGGTGCAGATCCTGATCGGACTGTGCGGATGCACAGGCCGATCTGGATCTACATTAGTTGCAGAATCAATAAGCCACATTCTCCAGTCACAGCCACATTTCGTACCATGTCTCTAAGTGTACATCATGTCGTATATTATTACATTCTAACCACATGCATTCGCAATATTCCCGTTTCATTTACTTCTACGTCATTCTGTTGAGCACACACTATGACCCACAATCCCGCTGGTCATTTCAGTATTTATACCCAATAAATATCTGGGCAAAAAGACTTGGCCATGAGACTAACTGTTTAGGCATAATTTCATTCCGTCAACAACTGTTATGGTTCACGTATATTATTTCAAAATTAGTGGGAAATTTCACAGCAAATACGCTGGTAAATAAATACATATACCGTACTTGCTTCGACATGTTCACCAATTCCTTTAGCAGAAAAAATCCAAAATTTGCAAAACATAATTTCAATACATACTGTTAATGCGATAACGGATTTATCTCGCGAGTGGCTTGCACACAAGACGAACCAGCGTCTGGGAATTCTACATTGTCCTATACGAGTATTGTCCAAACTTGATCACGAATGAGTAGGCTACCTTTTGTGAATGACGTCTAAAGTTGGCGAATATTTCAGAGCCCGCTGTGCTCTGAAATATTCGCCAAATTCCGACGTCATTTACGAAAATAATAATTGTTTCCGTAATCAAAGTCGGCAAAATCCGGAAATGCGATAAGGCAGAAATCCCGAGTATATGTTACAATGTTCCATCCAGACGCCGTGAATGCTCGTACATCTTAATAAAAAGTCATAGTTCTAATTACCCCAACTCCGTTGCTATCCACAACTATATTAATCACCAATCCAATAACTCACTGTTAACCCACGGCCGATTCCGATTGTCTAGTGTTGGTAGACACCAGACACAACACCTTAACACCACTTAAGGCCCGTAATCAGGATTGTGTTAACATTTAAATAGCTTACCAGAAAACAAATGCATTGAACGATGTAGTAATTCGTTTCCACCCGATCGCCATTAACATGTAAATCAGTATTGCATGCGAAGAACAATCAATGGCACAAGCTGATGTGGTTCCCGCATCCAACACTCGTGCTTTTAGTGTTGCCGCTGATAATGGTACTCACCCACAGCCACCACCTCCCCCCGCACGACAGACACTGATCTCGCGTTTATGTGGTGCGGGACAAAGTATCAATATAAACATCAACCCCACAATCCGGAACATTTTTTCTGTAAATGACGTCTACATTTGGCAAACAAAAAACAAATCAAGAGCTAATGCGGAATTGAATTCCGAATGAGCTCTGATTTTTTGTCAACTTCCGAAAGTATTCATGAAAATATTGCATTTGTGTTCGAAATCGATATCGGGGAAATCGTTGATGCGATAATGGAGGTATTGACAGCGCCGAGCTAACATGCTATATCGACTGTTTGTGGCGTAATGTCGGAGCCCATCAATAAATGAACCTCTTTAAGTTGGACAGCATCTGCAGTGCCGGGTACCAGTAGCCGATTTCACCAACATTGTAAAGTCTACTTTTCTAGCAAAGTATACTTTGAGGGAGTAATCATTTATTTTTCCTGAAATGCATTATTTCATATAGAACTAACGATTGCATATATTTGATGAATAAAAGTATGCAGAATTATTATATTGAATGTATTACATTATCACAGCCAAAATGGCTGTGATAATGTAATAAATTCAGTATAATAACAAGAAACGAGGCAAAGCCACGAAGGCCAGGTTTTTTCCAAGCATAGACACTTGGATAACATAATTATACCCACTTTTTGTAGACTAGATGGCCGTGGCCTGCATGTCGCGCCTTGAGGCGAGGCATGGACACTAAAAAAATAGATATAGTAGATGAAAAAATTTAACCAAAAAACTTTAACCAGACACACGGACGTACGGACGTACGGACGTACGGACGGACGTATGCCAAAATGCCGACGATATCGCGCTGACAATGATGATAAACACCCATGTGAAGTATCAAGGTAATGGGTGAAGCAGTTGCAGAGATATAGTACACAAACAACTTTAACAAAAAAATTCAAAGTAATTTGACCTTGACATTGGGCATAGGGGCCGCACGGTTGGGGGGTAGAATGAAAATATGGATGATGATAAACACCCATGTGAAGTTTCAAGGTAATGGGCGAAGCAGTTGCAGAGATATAGTATAACGGAAAACTTTTAACCAAAAAACTTTAACCAGACGTACGTTAAAAAGTCAATTACGTAGAAATAATAGTGAAGGTAAAAAAAATGGTCACATGTTGGATAGTTGTATGTGGTAGGCACCCCTTAGTTATGAAGCTGTGAAAGTTTGGTGGTCCTAGGTGGTACAGTACCAAAGAAATGGACTTAAACACGAAAAGTTAACATTGTAAACGCGAAAACGTAACATTGAAAATGGCTAAGTCGACTGCGCGGAAAAAATGGGTCAAGTTCACAAAAAGGTAACATGTTGGATAGTGATATGTGGTGGGCACCCCTTGATTATGAAGCTGTGAAAGTTTGGTGGTCCTAGGTGGTACAGTAACAAAGAAATGGACTCAAACACGAAAATTTAACATTGATTGTGGACGCCGTCCGCCCGCCCGCCCGCCCGGCTTTCGCCAATCCAATAGCCTGGAATTTTTTTAAAAAAACCTGGCTAAAAATTATTCAATTTATCCGAAAATTGAAAATTTCTCCCTCAAAGTATACTTTGTTAGAAAAGTATACTTTGTTATCTTGGTGAAATAGGCTCTTGTATAGAGGCGCTATACTGCGCTTCAGACATGTGCACGCGTAGAAATGTGTGTCCATCACAGCAGACGTTTACGATCACAGTGCTGAATTAAACGTTATTATATACGTACGTAATATCGTTTCCGATTTAAACAGAATGGAACCAAAGTCGTCAATACTTTTCCATATTGACGTGATGTGTGTTCATTTCACCTCGTAAAATAGTTCCTTCTAAATCATCCCTAATTTGTTTATTTTATGTATATTTTCTATATTTTCGGCGCATATATATTGTGAGTAATCTACTTATATAATAAAAAGGTTGTTTGATTTGTATGTGGATATATAGCACTCGTTTGTCGGCGTAACGATATTGCGGTCATACAGTCGCGCAATATCGCACGCCGCGGATATCGTGCATATATCCACTAACAAATCATATAAACTATAATTATGTTCTGCTGTTCATTTTCCATTTGTCTCATCAAAAAAACATGCTTCGACAACACTTTAGAATCATTTCCAATGGAAATGATTCTAAAGTGCTGTGGAATCATGTTTTTTATTTAAAAATAATACAAAATATAACCCAACAGCAGACGACAATATACGTTTCCTGCATTATCATGGTTATGCAGCTATATATGAAGCACGTGAACAATGTTCACAATGCTGATTACTGGGTGTCCGGTGTTGAGAGGTTCTACTGCAATAACATCCCTGCTCGTGCTCACACATCGTGCATTGCCGTAACCACTTCAGCAGTCCACACCCCAGCTGGCGCCGTCTACGGTTTGTAAACATACAGGGTTGCCATGGAAACAACCAAACGTTTGTTTTTGTGGCTACGCCGGTTGCTGGAGTCAAGAGGATGCGAGTTATTAAAATATATGATTGCCGCTGGTTGAAAACCTTCTTAGCTTATCTTATTTGCAATCACTGTAGATCCTGACAATCGGAGTTTGTGTAGGTTATTTTCTTTATATTTACGTATTTGACTGGCAAGAAGTATACATAGCTCTATGTCCGTTTCAAACAGCCCAAATTCGTACGCTGATATATCGATGTTATATGAGACACGCCATGTGATTTTTTACCTTCGGAAAATTGTGTAATTAAATACGTTTACAAAATTTACAATATTTTTATAAATATAGTCAAACGTTGACACAATTTTCAGAATTCCGCATGTACTCTGAAAATTTTGTCAACTTTTGACGTCATTTACGGAAAATGTTGTAAATTTTGTAAACGTATTTCATGAAATTACGCAGATGTCCGAAGGTACAAACTCACTTGGCGTGTCTCATGTATGATCAATTGTCGTATAATTAAACGACTATTTGTCCCCCAATGGCAACCTTGTGAAGAGTACTTGTATACAAGTTGCATGTTCTGTGGGTCGTTTCACTAAACTTCGTACGACTATAATATTTGTAAGTGCAAAATTATGATAGTCTGTAAATTACACATTAACAATATTTTCTTGTGAACAATTATTGGATTTACATTTATTGAGCATAGGCTGCATATGCAGCCTATGATCAATAAATGTAAATCCATCAATTGAAATTTCCAGACGATCCTAAATTTCCACTTACGAGCATTTTAGTCGTACAGAGTTTAGTGAAACGGGCCCCTGGGCCCCAAGTATGTATGTATTACATCGCTATGCTGGGTCACTTCCTACTAGATTGTGTGAGAACCGAAGGTGTACGTTTTAGCATGTGATGACCAAGCTGGATGCAACTTTACCAGACTCCCACGCACACGAGACCAGCAGGTTGCGGAAAAAGGCTAAATGAATTAAACGGAACCGCAGAGCATAATACGAGAAGTTCGTGTGGGAATTGAACTCAATAAATTAATTCATAATAGTGCATTTATCATTATGCTACCTACCGCTAATGCTGTTATTAATTGCGTAGTGTAGACAGCCTATGCGCCATGTTCAACGAGACACTTCTATAAGTTACAGCGTCCCGGCTCAGATGAAATTAGTCATTTTAGCTAGCAGCAGCTGAGCCTTTCTATTCTCCGTATGTTATAGGCTGTCAAATTACGATATTATTATGTGATTGGCGGTTTAACACCGAAGAGTGCATGCACATGTGGTAACAACACACGGCAACAAGGCGTGATCAATTGTCATAAATATAACGTTGTACTTATTGCGAAGAAATATATGATTACTTTAATAGATATATGTGAATGAGTCACAATATATATGCGATTGATTGAGATGAAATGCTTTGCTTTCATTGGTCAAGAAACTATGGCAAACAATAACCCTATTGTCCAGTTACGTTCTCTAAATCAAATGTACAGTGGAACCTCTCTAAACCCGACACCCTGGGGGTCCCCAGGGTGTTCGGTTTTGAGAGGTTCCACTGTAAATCAGACATATGACTATGCTAACGTATACGGGTGTGCTTTGCGAACTTGAACAGGCATTGTCATCAGAGACAGAAGGCAATGAAGCCCATAACATTAAACATACACAGACAGCCAGCGTGTCCGGTTTAGAGAGGTTTTACTGTAGTTGCAACCGATTATCGTAGGTAGTTCCATACAAAGGGATTAGTGGAAGAAGGGGGCTATGTCCCTTATGACCATTTTACACTGACCCAATTATTTTTGTTTGCTCTCGGCATAAACAATGACGGAATTCCTAAACACAATGCATAATTTGATGATTTGATAAATTCGGCAACCAACTCAAATCAAACGTATAGCCGGGGCATGGTAACTGTTATTTCATGCTCATGTAACAGCCCCCACACACAAACACAAACACAAACCACCACCACCGATAGACAATTTTACGAAATAAAGTGTTCACGTTTTGAATTTGACATGAATACCTCTAATACATGAAGAAAATAGATTTTTCAAAATACTTGTAGCAGAATCAAAGATTGTACGTAACATACATGTAACACAGATGTTGCAATAGAATTGTCGATAAACGTTTTCATTTGTTGAAATATACATTGTCATGGGCAGCCATTCATATACAAACACATGTACAAGGAAAATAATTAAATTAATGTAAACGTCTTACGTGTATTCCTGTGAATTCCTTCATGGTGCTTTAATCCGGAACGTTTTCCTTTAAATAATATGTTACATCTTCATGTCCATATCAAAGTTTATTTACACGCAAAGCCATAATGGCAAGTCATATTTGAAAAACAAATGTCATTGTCACATTTTAATATGAATATCTGTCCACTCTGTAATTACATAGTTAAAATACGCAAATAAATACGTAATGAAACTAGAGTTGCAGTTTCTGGGCAATCAGACAGTCGCTCAGCAAGCCGAACTCACTCTAAATGATCCCTGTGTTTATGTCATTATGATACAACAAGAGGCTATTCACGTGATCTTCCACCCTACCACATATCCGACCAATTGCAGAATTCATGGAAAAAAATCCGAAAGTCATTAAATATCAATAAAAATTGGTGATAATTTCAGAATAAATGCAGAATTTATTTTGCATCTATTCAGAAATTATCACCAAATTTCATCATGATTTACGGAAGAAAGTGTCAACGTTTCTTTTCATTTCGTTTCACCGATGAGATAACTATGGTTATATCAAGTTCATTGACCCAATTATGATAACTCATCCAGCAGAGTATAATCAGTATTCATTTCCTGCGCCGGGATATCACATCACGTGGACGCTACATTTACGTCATGGAGAAATATATGTTCAATTACTTGCAAGTAAAATGTTAGCCCAACCGTTATAGTTTGATTGCTGCCATTAACCAATAGTAATATTATCCGCGTTGTTCACAAGACATAAAGGAGAAAATCACATATTTCGCAATGAATGAAACTATAATCGCACCAAGGGTGGCCTTTGAATATCGCATTTTCATACACTACAGTCACCGCCAATATTGGTGTACTTAACGCGGTAATATAAAACGCAACACCGACCGAAACGAATAAAAGGAACGCGATTGATGACGTTAACTGTTAAATGAAGCGCTGATGAATTAATCCGCCATGTGACGCTGGAATCAAATATTTATCAACAATGCACTCGATCACTGAATGTCTTTGATGAGGTACCGCGTTGTTCGTCCATCGGAGAATATTTGGAGAGATATCTTCGTAGAGAGGAATCTAGAGCTGTGAGGAGTGTTCGAAAAGTAATGAATTTTTTTTGGTTGCGGTTGCCATTGCACGAATTTCATTACACCTTTGCAGATGATAGAGAAAAACTGGTTATAGAGAATAGTAGGTTAGTGCCGTGAATGGGAAAACATATCTGGCAAGGCGTAGGAAACGGGATGGGCGAGGTTCTGCCGAGCCACCCCGTTTCCGTGCCGCGCCGTAGAGCGTATAAAATGAGACTCACCAGCAGCCTATTTCATGAACATTGCAAAGTATACTTATCTTGCTAAGTACACGTTGAGGGAGAAATTTTCAAATTAAGAATACACTTATTAATTTTTATAATACTGAATTTATTACATTATCACAGCCATTTTGGCTGTGATAATGTAATAAATTCATTATAATAATTCTGCATACTTTTAATCATCAAATATATGCAGTCGTTAGTTATATATGAAATAATGCATTCCGGGAAAAATAAATGATTACTCCCTCAAAGTATACTTAGCAAGATAAGTATACTTTGCAATTTTGGTGAAATCGGCTACAGAACGGTATCAATGAAGCATCACACACGAGCACAGACTGCAACATAACAGGACTGCAACAAGACAGAGTTTCCCGGAATGACGTCCAAATTCCTCTTAAAGGTACATGCCCACTCAGTAGGCACAAACTGTTCTTTATATCAGAGACATCATCTGAGACATTTTCAGGCAAAATAAACATTCATTCACCATTACCCCACGTATTGATTGGCATTATCATACATATTCTATCAGATGTAAATTTCCACACTGATATCAGGGGCGATAATCGTGTTTCATTAAAATGTTAACTGACATTGCTATTTATTCTCTGTATTTATATTTTGATATGCAATGATCATATTTTATAATCTGTCGAAAATAATATGTTTCAGGAGATTCATTTAATTAGTATAAATAATGAAAAAAAAATATCATGCCTCATTTGCATATGAAATAGCCTGATACCACCGCGCGTTACTATTAATAAAATAAATATTACTAAATGATTGTATCTGTATATCGGGCACTCGTAATTTTTAGAACCGGTGGAATAGTCACACAAGTATACACTTATTTAATGCCTATAAAGAACATCATGTTGTGCCTACTGAGTGGGCATGTACCTTTAACCCTTTGAACCAGAAATCCCACTATAGCGGTTTATGCAAACAGTGCAGATCCAGATGAGCCGGCTCGTAACGAGCCGTCTCATCAGGATCTGCACTTTTTGAAAGTAATTTTCATATTTCTTAGAACAAAAACAGCCCCTTTTCATAAATGGACGAATCTGAAAATCATTGTGTGACCATTGGATTGGTCGGAACATTAGCATATCACAGTCCATTCCAGTTCCTTATGGTTGAAAGGGTTAATGGCATCATCTGGTTGAATATTCGACGGGCAAAATAAATCTCATGATGGCAACATCGGCTCAAAGCTTCTGTTAGCTTAACAGACTAAGGATTTGTCTGTCGGTGCTGTATCGTGTAGTCGCGAGTGGCGAACAGTGTAGACACCTATCAATCTGAGTCTGTATACAGGGTAATATGTGTCTACACTTGTCGCAGCGATCCAAAGTTGTATATAATACATACTTATACTCGGTAAAAATGTATTGGACCAGTAGCCTATTTCACCAACATTGCAAAGTATACTTTAGTAGCAAAGTATACTTTGAGAGAGAAATTTTCAATTTTATGATAAATTTATTAATTTTATTATACTGAATTTATTACATTATCACAGACAATTTGGCTGTGATAATGTAATAAATTTAGTATAATAATTCTGCATATTTTTAATCATGAAATATATGCAGTCGTTAGTTCTATATGAAATAATGCTTTTCGGGAAAAATAAATGATTACTCCCTCAAAGTATGCTTTGCTAGAAAAGTATACTTTGCAATGTTGGTGAAATAGGCTACAGATACGTTAACCATCAATATACATGCAAGTAGTATTACAAAACTCTAACATGTAAACTGGTATCAACGTTGCGGTTCGTAATTTCGTGTTCATATCCATTTATTTAAACTTTCTGTGACAATACGCGAACAGAACTTTAGCAGAATAGAAAACACACAAACAGTGTGAAAAAAAACAGAGTAAAACGTATACTTACATCATAGCTACATCACAAGTACACAATGGAAAAAATCCAATCACAAAATATCATAATTTATTATATACCTACCCATGAAATACATAGTTATACGATGTAAATAAAAGTCATGTTCTCATCGATGAAATAAACAACTTCCGGTGAAAATACGACTACTTCCGCTAACTATATTCATAACGCGCATCGACAGTAAAACAGCGCAAACAGGCTGCAAATACATATTCATTACCGTATACAGTCTAAAAAAACTGCTAATTTCCATGGAGCGGTATATAATAAATAGAATATTCATAATTGTGCAACTAATACAACATATCTGTTCATCGAGTGGTGTGAGATGTCCATATTTCACGAGTGCCGTTATATTCGTTACAAAAATATGAATATCCTCTATACTTTCCGCATGACTCGTTTTCAGTATAGTTGTCAGTACAGTGGAACCTCTCTAAACCCGACACCCTGGGACGTCCACAGGGTATCCGGCTTATATAGTTTTCACTGTAAATCAGGCATTAGATCATTCTGAGCCATAGTTGTGTGCTATGCGATCACGAACAGACATTATCACCGGAGATACATGACCAATAAACTCATCACAAATAAGATCACAGGTGTTCCCTTGGTGTCCGGTTTAGAGAGGTTCCACTGTACTTATAGCGTTCAACCAACTTCCTTATCATCATCACTTGTGCAGGGCTCAACGGTCCATACAAATGTTAAAACATGGTTTGACAGCACTTTAGAATCATTTCCGATGGAAATGATTCTAAAGTGTTGTCAAAGCATGTTGTTGTTTATGGATATACATGTAGCATGTTGTTGTTTATGGATATACATGTAGCATGTTGTTGTTTATGGATATACATGTAGCATGTTGTTGTTCATGGATATACATGTAGCATGTTGTTGTTTATGGATATACATGTAGCATGTTGTTGTTTATGGATATACATGTAGCATGTTGTTGTTTATGGATATACATGTAGCATGTTGTTGTTTATGGATATACATGTAGCATGTTGTTGTTCATGGATATACATGTAGCATGTTGTTTTGTTTATATATACATGTAGCATGTTGTTGTTTATGGATATACATGTAGCATGTTGTTGTTTATGGATATACATGTAGCATGTTGTTGTTCATGGATATACATGTAATCATACGGAGCCCCGCAGGGAATGTAGCATTTTTTTTATTCACTCTTTCCAACTCTTTCCCTCGAAATAACAATTCGTTCCCTCAGTTTAACAATTCGTTACCACAAATTCACAATTCGTTCCCACGAATTAACAATACGTTCCCTCAATTTAACAATTCGTTCCCACGAAATAACGATTCGTTCCCGTGGTATCGTGGGAACGAATTTTTAATTCGAATGAACGAATTGTTAAATTGAAGGAACGAATTATCATTTCGTGGTAACGAATTGTTAATTCGAGGGAACGAATCGTTATATCGTTGTAAGATACATAGAATTTAGGTTAAATGATTCTAAAGTGCTGACAAACCATTTTGTTATTGAGAATAAGGACAAAATATGAAATAACAACAGACGATAAGTTTCGTTTGCCGCGTTATATGTGTTAAGCACGGTTCTCTGACTAGAGTGCTGGTTCTGCACACGGAACCTCTAGAAGGTAAATACTTGCGTATGGAAACTCTTAAATGCAAGTCCGTCAATGAAATAGGTTTGGAAGTTGATGCATATAGACGAAAACATATTGTATATGCGATGGAAGTGGCTTGCCCAACGAATTGTTAAATTGAAGGAACGAATTGTTTTTTAGGGGAACTAATTAATAAAAAATAAAGTATACGTCCCCTGCGGGGCTCCGTAACATCAATATGCATGTAGGGATGTCGCTCTTTATTTTGCACAGCAAAATGTGCCACATATGAAATTCATATGAAAGAACATTCATATGATGCTCATATGTAGGACATATGAAAACATTTAAATTACATATCAGCTTCATACGAAATTTGTATTGATTTAAATACATTGTACAATGATATACATATGAAATTCTTATGATTTGCATACTTATGAAATACATATGAAGATTTTGCATATGAATTGTATATTGACTCACTTTATGTCATTTGCATATGAAATGTTCATATGAAATTCATATGTAAACACGATTGTTAGTGTAAATGACACTCACCATTTGGTAAAATATGTAGCAGACACGAACACAATGTACACACCCCTAGCCTGTATGTATGTACAAATAATAATGTAGCTTTTCTCATGAGCTCAACTGGATTAGTTGTGCAATCATTATTAATGGAAACCTTAATGAAACTATTTTTTAGATACTAACAAACATTCCTACCTGCTCTTGTCGATTTCCTATATGTAATTGGCGGCAGAAGTAAGTAAGACGTGGCACAGCGTGCGCTCTCTTGTCAACATTTTACGACGCAGCCATCAGTCGGAACATACGGAGCCCCGCAGGGGACATATAATTATTTGTTTATTATTTCGTTCCCACGAAATAACAATTCGTTCCCACGAATTAACAAATCGTTCCCTTAATTAACAATTCGTTCCCACAAAATAACAATTCGTTCCCACGGGAACGAATTGTTAATTCATGGGGAACGATTTTGTATATCGTGGGAACGAATTGTTAATTCGAGGGAACTAATTGTTAAATTGAGGGAACGAATTGTCATTTCGTGGGAACGAATTGTTAATTCGAGGGAACGAATTGCTATATTGTGGGAACGACGTTAATTCGATGGAACGAATTGATAAACTGAGGAAAATCTTTATCCACTGTAGGACTCCGTAGGAACGCCATACAATGAAACAACATAAACTGTACCACTAGTATCAATGTAGTGCATACGAATTAAATTGAATGAGTCTGTGGAATAAGGGGGCTAACTCCTTATGGAGTTAGCCCCCTTATTCCACAGACTCATTCAAGTGTCGTCTGTTTGGTTTTCATATTTGCCTCTTTTTAAAAAAAACTTGTTTTTACCACACATAATAATCGTGGAGTTGCATGTACTGAACAAAATCTTTGCTTGCCGCATATATTGGAAAAAAAACATGTATTTGTTGAGAAATATAACAAAACAAGGCTGTATATATACTATTCGCTTTCCGTGCAATCGCCAGTGTGGACTTTTCACACTTAAAATATGTACATTGTGACACATGACTCTTTCATTCTTTCCCCCAATCTCCTATCTCACTATCCCCATTCTCTCTCTCATTTTCTATCCGAGTTTTTTTTTGTCTGGTACATATATATATAACTATAATGTTTAAAGTAAACTAACTCTTAAAAGTTGGGAAACGTATACATTGTCGCTTGCTAGTTTTTATATTTGTTGATCATTGCTCATGTGGATCTGGATTAAACTGGTATTTTATCACCCGTATGATGTTTAGTGCAAGGTGGCCGGATTAGCTCAGTGGGAGAGCGTCGGACTGTGGATCGGGAGACCCCGGTTCGATTCATACCTCGACCCGCTGCGAATGACCGATTCGGCGTGTCCTTGGACAAGACAACTTTGTGCTAGCCTAGTCCTATCGGTCGGGGACTTAAATGTCCCGACATGCAATGTCATCGAGCCAGTCGTTAAATCAAAGCAGTTACATTTATTTACGTTTAGTCCATATCTATGTAATACATCTCTTTACTTACTATTACTGCACTGACGATGTAATGCTACGCAGTGTAGACTAGACAGTTAACATACAGTATGTTACTGAAGTACCACATCTCCCCGGGTGCCCGTTTTTGAGACGTTCCACCGTACATGAGGTAAATGTGGCTGTGACTGGAGTAATGGGGCTTTTTGGGTTTGCGAACAGTGTAAATCCAGATCCGCACAGTCTACAGCCCGGTTGTATCCTGGTTCCACAAACGAACGATTGCTTTCGTTGGTTTAAACGTGCTACTCGTTACGTGTAAACCAACACAATCATAGCTTTCTAATTAAGAAAACAAACGGCACGACATACCTTTAGATAGTTTGGAGCCGGGTAATTAATATACATGCACATATTCCTTTCACGTGCTTAAAAAACAAATTATATTATTTATTTTCATATCGTTGTACAAAACTTGTTTTCACTTGGTTTTATGTCGCTGTAGTTTGCTTCCTAAATGTGAACCTTCAACAACTCTCCGCTGTGTCATGACAACAATGTCTCAATGTAGGTGCGATGTATACTTTCCAAATTATTTCATGCTAACCTTACACCGCTATCTTAATGTTTTTTCGTCAGCGGTTTATTTTCTATTTTACATTTGTATCATCAAAAACAGCACTGTATAATAATTTACAACATGCTTTGACAGCACTTTAGAATCATTTCCATTGGAAATGATTCTGAAGTGCTGTCAAACCATGTTTTTTATTGAGAAATAAGGCAAAATATAAAGGCAACGGCAGACGACTATAGTTGTGTGTAGCGGTCTAACGGTTAATATTGGACTATTGGATTAAACAGATAATAATGGCTATTACTGAGTTACAAGCCTGTTCATCTGGGTCTATGTACAGTGTTTGTAAATATTTGTTTTATGGTATGTAGGGGTTGGAAGTGTAATCATTATGCTTCAACGTTGGTACTCTATATATTATTAATATAAGAACAGAGGGTCATTATTCATGACAAAATATACTTGAGGCTAATCCGTCTTTGAGGGCCTAACATGAAATATGTGTCTAAAATGATTGTACTTCAAAGGTAGTAATGGTTATTTCACGATACAGAAATTGCATTCCTGTTTCACACACCCGTCTTGAGTTTGACAGTAATATTACTAATGGGCCGTTTTACGTATTCTGCCTAATGTTGCGTACATTCGCTGGAAAGTATATTACTATGTGATTTCGTAAACAATTAGTGTACACAGTACAGTGGAACCTCTCTAAACCGGCCATCCTGGGAGGTCCCCCGGGTGTCCGGTTGAGAGGCGTCCCACTGTAATTAAAGGTACATGCCCACTCAGTAGGCACACACTGTTCTGTATATTAGAGACATCATCTGTGACATTGTCTGGGAAAATAACATTCATTCACCATTACCCGACGTATTGATTGGCATTATTATACATTTTATATCAGACGTGAATTTCCACACTGATATTAGGGGCGATAACCGTGTTTCCTTAAAATGATAATGGACATTACTATTTGTTCTCTGTATTTATTTTATGATGTGCAATGGTCATACTTTATAATCTGTCGAAAATATATTTTTAATTAAAAAATACCATGACTCATTTGCATATGAAAATAGCCTGATACCACCGCGAGTCACTATCAGAAAAATAAAGATTACTAAATTATTACCTTTAAGCACTTTTGTTATGTTCAATCATAGACATTGACACACACGACAATGAAATGGTATACAGTGATTGCCACCTAAATCAAACACAATATGTCACCAGGGTGCCCGGTTTAGAGAGATTCTACAGTAACATGTACGTTTGCACTTTGGGCCGAATATTTACGATGACGTGGTCTATTGAAACCACAGGGGTGGGTGTGTTCTCTATTGTATGTTGAATTGCAATTTATTACAAAAAAAGGTTTTTCATAGTGTATTAACAATAACTAAGAGTAATAAATAGCCACATGTGGCCGCTACCGACAACAGCCTTGGTGTATGATGGCTGTTTATGCAATTATTTTTATGCTATTAACATTAAACAGCTACTAACGCTTTTGTTTATTTAATAAATTACAGTATTATTATAGTCGTCCCTTCGTATACTGGTGCCTCGCTTATTTGCCCCCATGTTACATCTCATAAATCCCATAAACCCCGCTTCTCCAGTCACAGCCACATATGTACGTCAGGACCTACATGCAAGCCAGAAAGACAAAACGGGATCTTCTCAATTTGATGCCATGTTCACTTTGTTGGTTCTGGTGACCGTTTCACTAAGCTTCCTACGACTAAAATGTCCGTAAGTGTAACTTTAGTATCGGCTGGAAATTTCAATTGATGGAATTACATTTATTGAGCATAGGCTGCATATGCAGTCTATGCTCAATAAATGTAAATCCAATAATCATAATACATTTGTATTTCACTTACGAACATTTTAGTCGTACGAAGTTTAGTGAAACGGCCCCTGGTACCTCGTCTATGTGCCCCCATGTTACTTGATTTAAAAAGATTGGATAACGTATATCATGAATTTGTGTCAGGTTTTGTGCATTCTGTCCACTTCGTCATCTTTTCGCGCTTAATGGTCAAACAATAATGGCGCCAAAGGATCATTATTTTCGATTCACGAAATGGTGCGAAGGTTTCCGAGTGAGGTTTTGTGCTGACTCTGGTGGCCATATTGGATATGGCATCCAACTTGCAAACTATTTCAGATTCAAACTAATCCACATTCAGGATATATTTAACATAGCAATACATATTGCATCAGTGTAGTGTGCATTTACATATACTGTTCAGACAGTTGATATATGTTGCTACATTCTGGCGGCCATCTTGGACTCCGAAAACATCCAGCTGGTGTCAAAATTGCAGCTAACTGAAACGATATTTTAAAACATGCAAAGAAACTACATGTATTATAAACAAGCATTGAACACATAAAACGGTAATTTTTCTCATATCCGGACCATTTATGCTAAACGAGTATTCATATGATACAAGCCATGTGATTTTGTACTTGATAAGATGTGCGATTTGTCATGAAATATATTTACCAGAATCTGGGATATTGTCTGTAAATGACGTCGATAGTTGAATGTTTTTTTAGAGCTATTCGCATTTGCTCTGAACATTTCATCATCTGTCCATGTAAATTAAGAAAACTATCATAATTATACGGTGTAGTAGTCTTCATGAGGTATGGAAAATCTTCTTAGATGCAAACTGTCATCTGACATATCATTATATTGACTTGTTTGTTGATAACTTATATTCGTCTCCCTTAGATACGCGAAATACAAATTTGCCAGACTCTAACACAGCTGGTATTTCCATCAGTCTTAGATTTCAAACTGGTTGTCTATGTTTGTTTTATGTTTGTTTAAAGTTTGAAACGGCATAACAGATCACAGGTATTCCAATCATCAGTGTGTGATGTGAGTTCTACTCACCACGTGTGCGAGAATAGAAACATACCTGGTGGCCGTTTAACTAAACTTCGTACGACTAAAATGTTCGTAAGTGCACAGTTAGGATCGTCCGGAAATTTTAATTCATGGATTTACATTTATTGAGCATAGGCTGCATATGCAGCCTATGCTCAATAAATGTAAATCCAATAATCGTTTACAAGAAACTATTGCCAATGTCAAATTTACAGACTATCATAATTGTGCACTTACGAACATCTTAGTCTTACGAAGTTTAGTGAAACGGCCCCCGGCGGATTATTATACATCCAATAATTGTTTACAAGAAAACAGTGTTAATGTGAAATTTAGAGACTATCATTAATCATTTGTATTGCACTTACGAATATTTTAATCCTAAGAAATTAGTGAAACGTCCCCTGATACCTCGTTTATGTGCCCCCCCCCACCCCCATGTTATATAAGTATGCAGAATTATTATACTGCATATATTACAGTATATAGTCATTGATCTGATACAGTTTCATAACGATACGTGGAAATATGACATTCATGTATTTCCGGGCTCGCTAAAACACCATACAGTTCCATATTTCCGCGTTCCGAGTTTGCACTATGGCAATAGATGCATGTCTAACAAGTAGGTATGGTGGCAAGTTCAAAGTATTTCGTAAAATCTACCCATGCAACTTGGAGAACATCGTGTTTTCATCTATGTGGCTACGACTGGAGAACTGGGGCCCGTTTCACTAAGCTTCGTACGACTAAAATGTTCGTAAGTGCACATTTAGGATCTTCTGTAAATTTCAATTGATAGATTTACATTTATTGAGCATAGGCTGCCTATGCTCAATAAATGTAAATCCAATAATTGTTTACAAGAAAACAGTGTTAATGTGAAATTTACAGACAATCATAATTTTGCACTTACGAACATTTTAGTCTTACGAAGCTTAGTGAAACGGCCCGCTTGGGTATCTTATGGAATTTTTGACCAGCATAGCTCCTGGTCAAATAGCATTCCCCTGTAGCCTGGTGTACAGGCTGATCTGGATCTACATTGGTCGCAAAAACCAATAAACCCCATTTTTCCAGTCACAGCCACATATTCGGTAACTATCATAGTGTGTTATTGTATATGTTGATTTTCATATACATGTACTACATGTAAATAAATAGCATGTTATATTATTATATATATGCTAATTTCCAGTAAGAAAATTAATATATATAACAACATAAAATAATAATTAACTAGTTTCATGATCTGGGGAAATATTTTTAAATCGCCGCCATTTCGTGGTCACATGATTGCACACACCGCTGGAGAAGAAGACAGCAGCAACCGGGTCGTAACTACAGGAATTTGTAATCGCTATTTCATCAGTTTTATCTATCTCCCCCACACCCCCAGCCCCCACCACCGTCTCACTCATGTAAGAAATTATGTCCATATGTCAGTTGCCTCGATACCGAATATGTGCGTTAGCTTACAGCAAAATGTTTGCACGTTAAATTGCATGATTTATTATATGTGACTGTGGCCAATAAACGGAGCCTATGGCCAATGCGACCAGCGTCGACCCAGACCAGCATCCGCGCAGTCTGGTCAAGGTCTGCACTGTTCGAAATTCCGTCAGAGAAACACGTGTCACATATTCAACAAACTGTAGAGATCCTTATCAGGCTGCTGGAATTCGACAGCTGACTGAGAGCTCGACTGGCCAGAGATGTCATACTCCCCATTTCACAATACAGTCACATAATATACGTACATGCCAATATAAAGGTAATGCCCAGTGTACATATTCGTCATTGGCAATACATGCAGTCTAATGCATGCCTGATCTCCAGGCAATATAAAGGTAATGCCCAGTGTACATATTCGTCATTGGCAATACATGCAGTCTAATGCATGCCTGATCTCCAGGCAATATAAAGGTAATGCCCAGTGTACATATTCGTCATTGGCAATACATGCAGTCTAATGCATGCCTGATCTCCAGGCAATATAAAGGTAATGCCCAGTGTACATATTCGTCATTGGCAATACATGCAGTCTAATGCATGCCTGATCTCCAGGGGGCATTTTCACTAAACTTCGTAGGACTAAAATATTCGTAAGTGCAAACTTATGATAGTCTGTAAATTTCACATTAACAATGTTTACTTGTGAACTATTATTGTATTTACATTTATTGAGCATAGGCTGCTGTAAATACATCAATTCAAATTTCTAAACGATCCTAAATTTTCACTTACGAACATTTTAGTCGTACGAAGTTTAGTGAAACGGGCCCCCGTTCGCCAGGTTGGCGAGACTAAGCCATATATACACTGATCACATACCAAGTCGTATATTTCCAGAACACATACACGTGAGTAATTAGAATTACAGAAACTCAGTAATTAAAGAAGCGGCTTCAATTAGCAGGAAATTGTTTAACCATGCTGAACTATTCATTCCATCACGAGAAAATATCACTATCAATGTGGACAAGTGTATGATCCGACATGAAACAATAGCAGTTTGTGTACAGCAAACACGTATATCGGTATTGGGAGAATTTTAAGACGTAAAAGCCCGATATAGCGATGTTTGCAGACAGTGCAGATCCAGATGAGCCGGCTAGTAAAGGAGTGAAAGGGTTAATACTACAATGCCCAGGTAGACAGCGAAGTAAATCATGGTGAAACACCATACACACCGTGACAGGAAGGGCAAGTGTTTCACATTAGTTTCATGAGGCACACCACTGGCTGTGGTCCGAATTGTGTGGCTTACATGTAGTTGCGGGAAGTAACTCTGCAGAATACTCTCGTATCGTCCGTCTGGGGACGGACGATACGGGAGTATTGTGCAGAGTTACTTCCCTCAACTAGCTGACACATAAGGCGATTTATATGTAACTTCAAGTATTTTATTTTCAAACTAATACAAAGATGTTCCCTGTTCCATGTTTTAGTCGGCGATATTCCGCCAAATATTGATTGTATTGTGGAAAATGATGATAGGGATTACAAGGTGTGAAAGACGGAATTATTTGAAACGTTGGCTCTGAAACCTGGCTATATAACTCGAAATAATCTATCTAAGAAAGCATGACTGGGTATGGAAGGGAAGGTCTTCGAGCCATTTCCCACCCTTAAATAAAGGAAAAAAATCTAAGAAATCAAATGTCATAATCTGAATTTTAAATTCATTGAACAATCTTTAAGGCCCCCCCCCCCCTCCCATGTTTTCGAAATAAAATCAATATCTGATGGAATTTCACCAAATAAAAATGCGGATGCGCAGGCTGATCTGAGGTTATACTGGTTGCATAACCCTTAAGTCCCATTTATCCAGTCATAGTGACATTTTCTATCATGATCAGACCGGATTAGCAATTTCGATTTTTGCTGGAGGAATTCCTACCGTCTACGAGCCGAATCCAAAGGTCAAGTCTCAGGTAACAAAGTATTTAAAGGTACATGCCCACTCTGTAGGCACAAACTGTTCTTTATATCAGAGACATCATCTGAGACATTTTATGGCAAACTAAATGATCCATTCACCATTACCCCACGCATTGATTGGCATTATTATACATTTTACATCAGACGTAAGTTTCCACACTGATATCAGGGGCGATAACCGTGTTTCTTTTAAATTTTAACTAAAATTACTACTTATTCTTTGTATTTATTTGTTGATGTGCTATGATAATACTTTATAATATGTAGGAACTAGATTTGTCAGTAAGCGAGGCTTACGGAATACCCCCGCGTGGGCCCATGTGCCCCTAAATATGTAAGGAAATAGAAGTTATAACATATTTATCTGATGTTAAGTTTTGTAAAGAGACTAAGTATTTGACCTTGGGATCAGCAGGACGGTCGTGGATTGGCACAGCATGGTAGTAGTGCCTTACAGGAACGCATGTGTGAAATATTAAGCATTTTAGATGAAGGAAATAGAAGTTATAACATATTTCTCTGATGTTAAGTTTTGTAAAGCGACTAAGTATTTGACCTTGACCTTGGGAACAGCGGGGGTTGGATGGTCGTGGATTTGGCACAGCATGGTAGTAGAGCCTTACAGGAATGCATGTGTGAAATATTAAGCATTTTGGATGAAGAACATAGAAGTTATAACATATTTCTCTGATGTTAAGTTGTGTAAAGAAACTAAGTATTTGACCTTGACCTTGGGATCAGCGGGGGTTGGTTGGACTTTCGTGGATTTGGCACAGCATGGTAGTAGAGCCTTACAGGAATGCATGAATGCATATGTGAAGCATTGTAGATGAAGGAAATAGAAGATATAACATATTTCTCTGATGTTTAGTGACGGACGGACGCACGGACGGACGCACGGACAACCTGACTCCAGTATACCACCCCCTCCCCCACAATTCGTTGCGGGGGTATAAATATTATTATTTTCGGGTGACACATTTAATTAGTATAAATAATTAAAAAATATCGTGCCTCATTTGTATATGAAAATAGCCTCAAACCACAGCGAGTCACTATCAGTAAAATAAATATTACTAAATGATTATATCTGTATAGCGGGCACTCGTAATTTTTAGAACTGGTGGAATAGTGACAGAATTATACACTTTACAAGTCCTATAAAGAACACTGTGTGCCTACTGAGTGGGCATGTACCTTTAACTACGAATGTGTATGCTCAGGCCATACAAACATACGTTGGTTCTCCGACACTGGGTTTGCGGACTGTGCCGTGGGAGGGCAGATTTGTTTAATCTTTATTTGTTTTCAAGTCGGCAGATGCATATACGTTCTATAAAGTTACTATGACATCTTTAGATGTATAAAATCACCAGTAGCCTATTTCAACAACATTGCAAAGTATACTTGTATAGCAAAGTATACTTTGAGGGAGTAATCATTTATTTTTCCCGAAATTCATTATTTCATATAGAACTAACGACTTCATATATTTCATTATTAAACGTATGCAGAATTATTATTCTGAATTTATTACATTATCACAGCCAAAATGGCTGTGATAATGTATTAAATTCAGTATAATAAAAATTAATAAATTTATTCTTAAATTTAATATTTCTCCCTCAAAGTATACTTTGCTAGATAAGTACACTTTGTAATGTTGGTGAAATAGGCTACAGATTTCCATCGGACACGATTAGATTCAACATATTATTGCATGGTATTGAATTGTATTGATCATGTGGCAAATTTACAGTACGATTTTTTTGCAATTGTTCTGATGCGGCGATAATTGAGAACCAAAGTACTTGTTTTGTATGGTCTTACATGTACATGTACTGTTGTCTGAGGTTGTGTTCCGTTATTATCATTATCGGTGACGTCATGTGTTGTACGTGACGTCGTACAAATTATCAAACGAAAACTTTGTTATCACGAACTGTAACCCATTTCATAACAGTGACTGTGATATGACACACGTGTAATAACACCTGGAGTGAATTTGATTGGCTGACCGCATCACCGTCACTACGTATTTGTAGTATGCGCCAACGTTATGTCAAACGAATAAAACGACGAAGAGCTTACAAAGAACAGGAACCTATAATACGGTATATTTATAATGTATTTATGCTAAGTATTGAAACTATTTTTATCGGTGGAGATTTTCAACTACATGCGAAAATAGTCAATGGCGTCTTCTCATTGAAATGTATTGGATATTAACAAGTTTTCCGCTATTTAGAGCGTGAAGTGATGTGATAAATAGAATCTCAAACTCGTTTCCATTTGATATGATATTTATGAAACTCATCAGCAATTTGATGCACCTCGCCAGAGACTCGGTGCATAAATTGTGTGTGACTTGTTTCATAAATCTCATATCAAATGGAAACTCGTTTAAGATCCTCAATGTATGAAACATCAGTAACTATATAACGTCAACGAAAATAAGTTTCGATCCCGGGGTCAGTTTCACTAAACTTCGTACGACTAAGAATTTGGTAAGGGAAAAAATTGAAATTCACAATAACATTTGTTCTGAAAGCCGATTTAAACCAAACTTTCGTGGATGTGCTGCATACAACCTGTAGGTATAAAATGGTAGCATTAGAGAAACACGTTAATGTGAGAAGCAAATTCATAGAAATATTCGTACGAACATTTGTATCGCAAGAAGTTTAGTGAAACGGGCCCCGGGGTCCGTCTCACTAAACTTCGTACGACAAAATGTTCGTAAGTGCAAAATGCACATGCAGCCT
The DNA here is from genome assembly GCA_029237695.1 of Conchocele bisecta. Lineage (NCBI taxonomy): Eukaryota > Metazoa > Mollusca > Bivalvia > Lucinida > Thyasiridae > Conchocele > Conchocele bisecta. The sequence goes on along the minus strand of CM055265.1, from coordinate 2,871,388 downwards.
ATGCTCAATAAATGTAAATCCATCAATTGAAATTTACAGACGATCCTAAATTTGCACTTACGAACATTTTAGTCGTACTAAGTTTAGTGAAACTGGCCTCTGAGTTTCCGCTCTGCGAACATAAACAGTTGTTGTCGGACCTTGACCTTGAGAGCAGTAAGGTATTTGTCACGGCACGATAGAGAACCATCAGAAGAATGCATATGTGACATACCCAGAAGTTTAATTAAATACAGTTTTGGACTGGACACACGCACGGACACACACATGCACATACGGACAATCAGACTCCAGCATACCGCGACCCCTCTTTCGTACGTTGATTCTTCATTTAAGCAAGGAGTTCGGGTTGTAATATGGCTCTGATTTATACATGTACAACTGCAGTGGTTTAGACTCTCAAATTGGGGCTTAGTGAATTATTGTGCATTTGGCGAGCCTAAACTAGGATTTGTGCAGTCCAAACTGGGGTTTGAGCTCAAACCGTGGTTTAAGCTATCAGAAACCCTAGTTTGAGAGTCTAAACGGTGGTTTGAGCCGCCAAGTGCACAATAATTGCCCAAACCAGGGTTTAAGAAAACCACCATTTGGGATCTCAAATGGCAGTTTAAGCCCAAACTAGGATTTTAGGAGCCTAAACTAGGGTTTAAGCTCCAAACCATGGTTTAAGGAATTATTGTGCATTTGCTTGCCATAGTCGAGTACATTTGTGGCTGTGATTGTGGAAGTGGGTCTTGTGATATTTGTGGCTGATTTAGCTCTTGGGGGTCGTTTCACTAAACTTCGTACGACTAAAATGTTCGCAAATGTCACATTAACAATGTGTTCTTCTAAACAAGTTTTGGATTTACATTTATTGAGCATACATGTTCAATACATGTAAATCCATCATTTTAAATTTCCTAACGATCCTAAATTTGCTCTTACGAACATTTTATTCGTACCAAGCTTCGTGAAACGAGCCCCTGATCAAATAACATACTCCTGTAGCGTGATAACCATCTACAGTCTGCACTCGTTTATTTAAAGTCCAGGGGTTGAGGAAAAGTAGAGCAACAACGAGCTGAAAAGAGGCTTATTTAAGGAGTAGATGGACTTTCTCTTAGAATATAGGTTGTGTTATACCAACATGTTCGTAAATCTCTATAGTTTATCAAACCACTGTTGAAAATACATTGAGTTAATGAACATTTTAGCTAATGCGATTTAATATATAGGAAAGCATGTATTGTATTGGAAGTAGGAATTTGAGTTTGAGATATCAATAGTTCGAGTTAACGAGTATTAACTGTATATTGCTTATCAGGAGCACAACGGGTATTTCATTGATGGGATGGCGAGTAGTGTAGATCTGATCAGTATGTGCGGATGCACATGATGATCTGGATCTACGATGGTCGCAAGCTGCAACTAATGAACCCCATTTCTCCAATCGCAGGCACATTTATGTTAGCTTCGGTGTATTGTTGGCTTTGCTTCTTATTTTTATTGCAACGTTGTATATAATGTACTTTTGTTATGAAGATTGCATCGCAGGAATTCTGTGATTGTTATCTAGTCTTCATTGAATCCCCGTTAGATCTCTAACAAGAGTGTATGAGGATCTGCATATAATAACCCCTATTGCCAATGATGCTGAAAGCAGTGGCAATACTCATTACGTACTTTAGTCACATACCAATTTCAACATGACTCCTGGATGGTGCGATTTTCACATTGTTTAACTATTTCAACACTTGAGACATCTTTTCTGATATTTGCGAACTGTGTAGATCATGATGAGCAGCTCGTAACTAGCCGTCTCACCAACATCTGTACCATATGTGGATATTTGTTTTATGTGTTAACATATCACCCCATTTTCTGCATAATGGAACATAACAAAACTTAGTATGAACTAGACCATGTCAGTTACATAGGGAAGAAAGGGCTAAATCGCTCACACTGATTGCTACACTGATTACGTTAGAAGTATAGAGCTGACTGAGCTGTCTCAATAGCTCAGGCTTTATAATATCCGAAACGATTACAAAAATAATAATGTAAATTTAAATATGTATAATTCCCGAAGATATGAGAACGTTTTCGCACATTGAATACAGTGTGGCTGTTAGTTGTGAACAGTAACTCTCGGTACGAGAGTAGATTGCAAGAGTTATTGTGCGAAAATATGTGGCTGTTTGGTGTTATTGGGCAGGAAACCCAGCATCGCCATAGAAGCAGACATTTGGAATGTCCATGTCATGTGACATGTGTGATGTCTAATCATCTACGCGCCTGTACCCCTATTCCATCCCACCACCACGCGTGAGCGTAATGGCGTGCATTAATATTCTGTATTTTCGTACTTACCATCTTTTATTTTTATTAAGAATTGTTAAGAAAAGAGAAAGGTCCGTAGGAATATGGTATTATGCATGTACTATCAACAGAAATATAACAACTTTGCAAATATTATAACATCAAAATGTATATGAATAAGATACACTTGGAATGTTATCACATCAAAACGTATATGAACATGATACACTTGGAATGTTATCACATCAAGACGTATATGAACATGATACACTTGGAATGTTATCACATCCAAACGTATATGAACATGATACACTTAGAATGTTATCACATCAAGACGTATATGAACATGATACACTTGGCTTGTTATCACATCAAAACGTATATGAACATAATAAACTTGAAATGTTTTCACATCAAAACGTATATGAACATGATACACTTGAAATGTTATCACATCAAAACGTATATGAACATGATACACTTGGATTGTTATCACATCAAAACGTATATGAACACGATACACTTGGATTGTTATCACATCAAAACGTATATGAACATGATACATTTGGATTGGTATCACATCAAAACGTATATGAACATGATACACTTGGATTTTTATCACATCAACACGTATATGAACATGATACACTTGGAATGTTATCACATCAAAACGTGTATGAACATGATACACTTGGATTGTTATCACATCAAAACATATGAACATGATACTTGGATGTTATCACATCAAAACAAACGTATAGAACATTGATACACTTGGATTGTTATCACATCAACAACGTATATGAACATGATACACTTGGATGTTACACACAAAAGTTATGTATACTTGGATTGTTATCACTCAAAACGTAATGATCGAAAACATGATACACTGATTGTTATCACATCAAAACGTATGAACATATACTTGAAATGTTATCACATCAAAACGTATATGAACATGATCACTTGGATTGTTATCACATCAAAACAGTAATATGAATGAACATAAAAGTACACTTCGGATTGTTATCACTCAAAACGTATATGAACATGATACGACTTGATGTTATCACATCAAAACGTATATGAACATGATATAAAACTTGAAATTGTTATCACATCAAAAACAAAAAGTATATGAACATGATACACTTGGATTGTTATCACATCAAAACGTATATGAACATGATACACTTGGATTGTTATCACATCAAAACGTATATGAACATGATACACTTGGATTGTTATCACATCAAAACGTATATGAACATAATAAACTTGAAATGTTATCACATCAAAACGTATGAACATAAACTTGGATTGTCACATCAAAACGTATATGAACATGATACACTTGGATTGTTATCACATCAAAACGTATATGAACATAATAAACTTGAAATGTTATCACATCAAAACGTATATGAACATGATACATTTGGATTGTTATCACATCAAAACGTATATGAACATAATAAACTTGAAATGTTATCACATCAAAACGTATATGAACATGATACACTTTAATTGGAATGTTATCACATCAAAACGTATATTAACATGATATACTTGGAATTTGCCACCTGGATTGGTATCATTAGGGACGTATGACTACAATTCCACAAAGAAGCAGTTTTCTTTGTGAATTAAAAGTACATGCCCACTCAGTAGGCACACAATGTTCTGTATATCCGAGACATCATCCGAGACATTTTCTGGCAAAATAAACATTCATTCAGCATTACCCCACGTATTGATTAGCATTATTATGCATTTTATATCAGACATAAATTTCCACACTGATATCAGGGGCGATACCCGTGTTTCCTTAAAATGTTAACAGACATTACTATTTATTCTCTGCATTTAATTTTTGATGTGCAATGCTCATACTTTATAATCTGTCGAAACTATTATTTGTTCAGATGGCGCATTTAATTAGTAATTAATAAATAATTAAAGAATATCATGCCTCATTTGCATATGAAAATAGCCAGATACCACCGCGAGTCACTATCAGTAAAATAAATATTACTACATGATTATATTTGTATAGCGGGCACTCGTATTATTTAGAACTGGTGGAATAGTGACACAATTATACACTTATGCAATTCCTATAAAGATCAGTGTGTGCCTACTGAGTGGGTATGTACCTTTAATGTCGTCATGCTATGTTGTAAATCATCCTACGTTCGCGCAGGGCCTACAGTGCTCGCCAGTTAGTTAATATAACATTCGTTTATCTGGGGCAAGTTTCTCTAAACTTCGTACGACTAAAATGTTCGTAAGTGTAAATTTAGGATCGACTGTAAATTTCAATGGATGTATTTACATGTATTAAGCATAGGCTCAATAAATGTAAATCCCATAATTTTTTACAAGAAAACATTGTTAATGTGAAATTTACAGACTATCATAATTTTGCACATTTTATTCGTACGAAGTTTAGTGAAACAGGCTCCTGATAACGATCCTTGCATTGGGCTACTGTATACAGACTGGTATCAAATAATCAAATCCTGCATTGATTAGCATAAGACGTTACCTGATAAATACTAGCAATACCATGCTAGTGTCTTTTGATATCAAGTTTATCAGGCTCGACTCAGAAACCGTAGGAATTATCGAGCGAGCCTCGGAATTCCTACGCGTTTGGGAAACGCGTAGGAATTCCGAGTATCGCTCGATAATTCCTACGTTGCGTAATTTCTTAATATCAAAAGCACCAGCATTGTATTATAACCTTCTAACGATTCGGTTCATTACTCATTACTACATAGGACACTGCACGGGCGTAGACGGACCATCATTGTTTTGTCTGCAGGAATTAAATTTTCAAACACGATGCCATAATTTCTGGGACTAGACGCTTACTTACTTGTACAATCTGGGATACATAGTCCTATAACAGTTCCTGGGCGACACATGCATCTATATTTAGTCATGTTAGGTGTTTGTCAATAAAATGAGAACTTTGTGAAATAATCCTGAAACCCCGGAACTGTATGTATGTTTTCACAGATCCACAAGAACCCGGAACTATTCCCAAAATGCAACTGTCTATTATAATCTAGCTGTATCCATTTAGTCTCGGTCCTACAGTAGACACTATATGACAACACAGACGGTGGGCTGCATGATTATATTATGTAATTGGCCGGCATGTTGGTAAACGTGGCTTGTGGTATTTACCACCAGACCAAGGTTGGTCTGTATACGTAGTCTTACAAATGCGTCATGTTCGCAGTCTGTCCTCACTTAAATATATGTGGCTGCGAATAAAGAAATAGGGCTTAGGGATTTGTGGGTTTTCTCACCAGTGTAACTCCTGGTGAAATAGCAAACGCATGTAGCTTGATAACGATATTTATTAGTTGCTACAAACAATATGGGTGTGTCATTGATGGAATAGCGGACAGTTCAGATCCTGATCAGACTGTGCGGATGCACAGGCTGATCAGGATCTACACTGGTCGCCAGACACATAAGCCCACTTTCTCCAGTCACATCCACATATTCTGATTACACTGCCAACGAATGTACGGAGCCCCGCAGGGGACGTAGAATTCATTTTGTTATTAATTCGTTCCACGAAATAACAATTCGTTCCCTCAATTTAGCAATTCATTCCCACGAATTAACAATTCGTTCCCTCAATTTAACAATTCATTCCCACGATATAACAATTCGTTCTCACGATATAACAATATAACAATTCGTTCCCTCGAATTAACAATTTGTTCCCACGATATAACAATGTGTTAATTCGAGGGAACAAATTGTTAAATTTAGGGAACGAATTGTTATTTCGTGGGAACGAATTGTCAATTCGAGAGAACGAATTGTTATTTCGTCGGAACTAATTGTTAATTCGTGGGAACGAATTGTTATATCGTGGGAACGAATTGTTAATTCGTCGGAACGAATTGTTATATCGTGGCAACGAACTGATATTTCGCGGGAACGAATTAATATAAAAAATTCCATGTCCCCTGCGAAGCTCCGTAAGAATGCATTACCAAGACCGCTATTCCATGCAGGTTGCTGCAGTCCGCTCATACTCTAATTTATACTGGTTGCACATGTTATAAGAACAATATCACACACGTGCGTCACTCCATATGGGTAACTAATATTTCCGGGGTTTTAGAAGACAAGTGTTCATTACATACGAATGCTTGTGCAATTCCGGGAATTAATGCGAAATCCTTTTGAAGGATAATGTTGGTGGTTACAGACATGCGGCATGTCGGCATGTGTTCTTCAATGGTGTTCCAGGTATTCTTTAACTAAGCAATTAGTGGATCGTCTCATTTGCGTTAATTAAATGAACATGCCTACATGTAATCAGGAAATGCGCGTTAACATTGGTTGCATGCACGCCTGATCCCCCGCAATTCGCCACCGATACAACACGGACCATCATAATTCGAAAGTTGTATTCTGGTGGTGCTGTGGTATTATATTTAGCCTCAGTTATGATGGCTTACGGCTTATGGGTTTTGCGACCAATGTAGATCCAGATCAGCCTGTGCATCCGCACAGTCTGATCAAGATCTGCATGTTCGCCATTCCAAACAATGAAACAGCCACCAGGCGTTTAGCTGGTAATATCGATTGGTATCAAGCTACAGGACCATGTTATTTGATCCGGAGCTACTGTGGTCACAAATCACCCATTTCTCCAGTCACAGCCACATTTATGAAACTGTTTTATGAGACTAGATAACAAATGCATGCATGTGATGTAAGTTATTTACTCCATCGTCGTTTGCTTCATGAATCGTTACAGTCTTACCGCTGCGATGACAACAGCAATACAAGTAACACCAATGCGATTGGGAATTCTAATTCATACGACTACACTATGTTAACTTGTATATTATCATTATCGCAAATTCCGCTGCATTATGTTAACAAAGAGTAAATGTAGGGCCTGGTCTCATTGCCCAAATGTCCTATACCAGGGTATACACTGGCCATGAAGGCATTTCACGTGTCTTCTTGATCAGTTGTAAATAGTTCAAATGATCGGTCTACCACGGTATCTTTGGTATATTGACTTCTGTTTTCGTCATCGCTCTCACGACGTTGCCTAGACGCAAAGACGAACCTCAGATCACCGAGTGGTTTGTGAATTATCGCCTAACGACATCCGACACGTTGGAAAGCAATCGCCAGTCGTGCTTGATTGTGTATCCGGGATACCAGCTACAACAATACTTACATTGTATCTGGCCAGGTATTGTTGCCACGTGTCTACGAATGGTCCATACTACAGGGCGGAGCAGTAGACACTCTCCAAACCAGACCCCAGAAAACCTCGCCCAGTGGTCTGATTGATGGGATTCATACTACACATATACGTTATCTCTAATGTTGCTACCTGTTCATGATTGCAAAACAACACATGTCTTGCTTGGAGTGTTGATAACGCAGATAGCTACAGTGGAACCTCTTCAAGCCAACACCCATTAAAACCTCACACATACCACCGCAGTCCGTGTGTTCAACTTCGATGGGCTTCACTGTAATTTATATATAATATTATTATATACATACTTTCGATTAGCATTGAAACACAATGGAACGCAAGACGTCAATGTTTTATCCACATTGACGTCTCGTGAGTTCATATTGGTCAGTGCCGGAACTAAGTTCGCTAAACCAATCAGGAAATCAATGTGTCGAAACATACTGAATATGACTAACGAATCATAATACTCAAAATTGTAAAATGTAATACAATCAAAATGGCATCGAATATGGCCGCCAACATCTCTTAACTATCTAAATTGAGTAAACATGTGGAACATTTGGAGCGACTATATTCAAATGTAATATTTGGGTTATTAGGCGACATTCCAACTATACAATAGATTTAATAACTATTTTATATATTATGTTATGTGAAATAATATTCAAGATGGCCACCAATTTGCGGGAAATGTCGCAAAATGACGTAATTTTGTAACAAAATATATAACATTTACCCTAATTACTATATTTGAATTTGTTATATGGGCAATTTGGAGACATTTGAACTACGCAATACATTTTATGTATACTTTATTTATTATATTATGCAAAATGATATTCAAGATGACCACCAAATTGTGAGAAATATCGCAAAATATCTTACATCTATATACGGCAAATCAGCACAGGGAAATGCGAAAAACAACAATTTATTATTATTTATGCTTGAAGCATGTCTCAAATTGGCAGACTGCAGCATTATCAAGCAGAGTTATGCGTGTAACTGCATAACTAATTGGAATAACCTGCTAAATTAGCAAAATTATCAGTACGTTTTAAACAAATCACCAGTGGCATTATCATCACGAATCACCACATTGACATTATCGCTCATAAGGACCTCCTTTGATATATATCGGTAGTTTAACCCAAAATTGATAATAGTAAACTTTTCATACGTGGGATGACAGCAGTGCATATATTATATTATCAGTTGGTAGTTCCATTCGGATAAAGATGATTGATCGATCGAGTTTGAAATATCCATTTATTTTGCAATACTGCACTCATTATGACTATATTTACCAAATTAACAATACTTGAACCTACACATACATGTAAGATTCACATTATAATGTGACATTCCACGTATTAACATCTGCAGCAACTGGTATAACATGTGCATACCACCACCATATTATTCACATGCATACTATTCATATAACCATATAAAACTAGAACTATCACAGGAGTGACCATAATACCCCCACAAAGAGTTGGACTTACAAATAGCTTAACATTAGAAGAGCTTTATAGGTTTGAATAAAAATTTCATGATCATTATTTAATGCTGGCCTTAGAGATGTGTGACATTGACCGTTTACCTGCGTACGTGGTCAATGAAAATGAGATAATCTGAAAACATTTGAAAATTCATTAATCAGTTATAGAGGATCTTACACGAGTAATGGATTAATATGCTTTTGATTAAAAACTCTGTGCCGAGTTTGTCAAGAACGCAATGAATCAATTTAATAAAAATAGAAAAAATGGCTAAGTTAAAAGGATGATATTTTTGTAAAAAAAATATTTGTTCGGCATAAAAAGTGTGTATAGTTTCAGATCAATCCACTGAACGGTTTCAGAGGAGTTGTGTACACAAACTATGCAGTTTATCTGTCTGCCGCCTGCAATAGGTTTGACCTTTGACCTTCAACTATGACCTTGACCTTGGACGTAGGTGCGTGGTTATTGATCGCGACACACCTTCTCATCCTGAGAAACATTTGTGCCAAGGCATTTGATAATCCATGCATCGGTGTAGAAGATATGGAGCGGAAGAGAATTTCAATAGGTTTGACCTTTGACCTTCAACTATGACCTCGACCTTGGACGTAGGTGCGTAGTTATTGATCGCGACACACCTTCTCATCCTGAGAAACATTTGTGCCAAGGCATTTGATAATCCATGCATCGGTGTAGAAGATATAGAGCGGAAGGGAATTTCAATAGGTTTGACCTTTGACCTTCAACTGTGACCTTGACCTTGGACGTAGGTGCGTGATTATTGATCGCGACACACCTTCTCATCCTGAGAAACATTTGTGCCAAGGCATTTGATAATCCATGCATCGGTGTAGAAGATGTAGAGCGGAAGGGAATTTCAATAGGTTTGACCCTTGACCTTCAACTGTGACCTTGACCTTGGACATAGAGGTGTGGTTATTGATCGCGACACACCTTCTCATCATGAGAAACATTTGTGCCAAGCCATTTGATAATCCATGCATCGGTGTAGAAGATATAGAGCGGAAGGGAATTGCCAACAGACCGACAGACCGACCGACCGACAAGCTGACTCCTATATACCCCCTCAAACTGTTATTTGTGGGGGTATAACTATCGATATGTGTATCCCTTGTCTAGAGTGAAGATTGAATCGATTTGATTCATACCGCTTATTTTTGCAATATACTATGCCGTATTACATGTATCAGATTTTCAACTCGTTCTGGTATGCATACATGTGACGTATGACTTTACGGTACACCGACGAAAAAAGAAAATAAGTGTAGACATTATGTAACATTAAACGCGTGTTTTGGACCGCTAGCATGCTAGATAGATATATTGATTATTTGTGTCAAACGGGCTGTCAACAGCTATGGTCATTTTTGGCCCCAACTGGTGTCTATCCAGTATTTCATCTGTAAAGAGGAATCCCATAATCAGAACTGAATATTTGCATGAAGAAAATATATATTTAGCCCTCAATTTAGAATATCCGGATCTGGTGCCAGGTGCTCAATGTACAAGAGTCACTTAGTCCCAGTCCCTAAACGTAGTCGGAGTATACTAACCCTACTACACCTACAATTGTTATAACCGGCTTCAATACTCACGTACAAGAATGCCAAATTATAACTGAGGGAGAAATCAGGGATATCACGATTCTGGCAAGTATGACCCGCACGGCTGTCATACCCGACTCATGCCAACAGATTGTCAGTTAGTATCAACATGTTCCCGCGGACAGGAGATTCTTTAAACGTCGGTTGTCAACATCAAACTTCAAGGCAATGAGATATGTAGCTTATTTCACCAACATTGTGCAAAGTATACTTATCTAGCAAAGTATACTTTGAGGGAGAAATTTTCAATTTAAGGATAAATTTATTAATTTTTATTATACTAAATGTATTACATTATCACAGCCATTTTGGCTGTGATAATGTAATACATTCAGTATAATAATTCTGCATACTTTTAATCATCAAATATGTGCAGTGGTTAGTTCTATATGAAATAATGCATTTTGGGAAAAATAAATGATTACTCTTTCAAAGTATACTTTGCTAAATAAGTATACTTTGCAATTTTGATGAAATCGGCTAATGGACAGTGTGTCACATACTTCCATATACATAAATGTTCAGGCTTGTATGATTCTAAAAAGTGTGTACATGTACATGCAATCCATATTAATTACACATAATATATAACTTGCACCATTGTAAACAATATATATCCCTGGTAACCACATGAGAAGGTCATGCTACATAACCCTTGATTAGTAACATAGGCTATGTATTATCATTTTTCAAATATAAACAACTTAAACTATAAGATCTCATAATAGGATAATATAAGCTTGTACATTGAAGGTAGGCATACATGTATACACACATAGGCTGGCAGGCAAAACGAAACATTTTTTCCTCACAAATAATTATTTATTTCACGTGAAATTTATATGTTATGTCTACAATGTACGCGTATATAAATGTAATTTCGGTAAAAGGAAGATACTTCTGAAACAGTATACACAGTTTGTTACTGATCAATACATTATAGAAATAAACAGGGTTTTGTCAGTCATATTGGAGGTCAAATTGAATTAGATGGACCTTACATACTGTATTGCAAGATGCTGTACATGTATTTTATTACGTTTATAGTTAATGTGAATTAGTTCCAGAAGAAAGACAGATGCTGAAGTAATTGTTTGTCGAGCCCATCGTGGAAAGCGAGACATAGTGATCAAGATGACATATGTACGTCCGCCCGTGGGAGAGTCCGTCCAAACAGTACACCACTTATATCTCTCTAGTCATAATCAGATTGCGTTATAACGTTTTTCACGAACTTTCAGTTTTTGTATATACCTTATACATAGGTCTGCAATGATAAGTCGCGTTAACTTGAAACGTCAAACGTTTTGTGTTACCATCCATACTTTCATTCCGTACACCATCCATTTGGCCTTCATACTCAAGGTCAATGTCAAATTGCATTGCGTTAACGGTTTTACGAATTTTGAATTAAACGTTTTAAGTACCATATACATGTATATCTAACCACATATATACAACCTGATACGATCACTAATCATTCTTGGAGGCTATCTTGGATATTTGAAATGATAAATGACTCATACTACTGTCTGTTCCACATTTTGCTGCCGACGAACTTTTGGCTATTAAACACATTAAATTTGAAAAATATTTAAAAGTAAGTACTTTTTTATCAATAACAAAAATGTCACCCTCCCGAAAAAATGATTTTTCTTTGGGAATTTAACATGGGGGCTAAAAATAGATTTGTTTTTAAATATTTTTTTTATTTGTTGACCGACTTTTAAAATCTAACTTCTAACTTTCGTTTTCTTAGTTACATCATTTTCAAGCTATCTCGCCAGGTTTCGGAGTAAATTTCCAAAATGTTTCGTTTTTTGATCCTTCAGGATCAAAAAGCGAAAAGTTTTGGAAATTTACTCCCCATGTTAAATTCCCAAAGGAAAATCGTTTTTTCGCAATAAAATCAATATTTTTGGGGAGGGTGATTTTTTTATTGATGAAAAAGTACTTACTTTTAAATATTTTTTAGATGTAATGTGTTTAATAGCCAAATGTTCGCCGGCAGCAAAACGTGGAACAGACAGAAGTTGGAAATGTTAAGATATACATTGATCAGTGATATGTGTAAATATATTCATTATAGTCACCTTAATGTGTTTAATAAATTGATGGCAGTCATCTTGGACGCCATTTTTAATTCTGGATTAAGCTCCAGTGGGATTCATGGGGAGTTTTGATATGTTTCTCCTGATGATATTTCGGACCTATACTGAAAAATTCAGCTTTGGCTTATTTATTTCTGATCTTTGGCGATTTTATGTCTAATACTATTCGAATAAAGATGTCTATGGGGATTTAACATGGGGACATTTTTACAATTTCAGAAATACTGAACCAATTTTCAAAATTTAACTTTCGTTTTTCGTTTTCTTAGATCATTTCCAAGCTATCTAGCCAGGTCTTAGAGTCAATTTCCAAAAGTTTGTGTTTTTTGCTCCCCCCCCCCCCCCCCCCCCCAGCTCCTCCACCTCGTTTTCCCCCATGTTAGATTCCCATAGACAAGTCAATTTGTCAAAATAAAAGTTTTCACGAAAGCTAATATTTATTATTATCAAAAAGAATATTGTGTTTTCTTTGTTTATATGGCCGTAACATTTGGGTAGCTTTCGTGAAACAGATACTAGTATATATAGAGAACCTTACATTAGTGATGATTTGATATGACGTTTATTAAACTCGAACATATCCACATATAGACACTACTGTCTGTTTCACGAAAGCTGCCCAAATTTTACGGCCATATAGACAATTCAAAAACCATATTTGTTTCGATAATATTAAATTAAAGGAAAATTTAAGAATGAGCCTTCTTTTTATTTCGTGAAATTTGGTCAAATATTGATTTTATTGCGAAAACGAAATTTCCCCATGTTAAATCCCCATAGACATCTTCACGGAGTGAAGATGTCTATGGGGATTTAACATGGGGAAATTTTTTAGAATTTCAGAAATACTGGACCGATTTTTAAAATTTAACTTTTGTTTTCTTAGTTAGATCATTTCAAAGCTATCTAGCCAGGTTTCGGAGTCAATTTCCAAAATGTTTCGTTTTTTGACTCCTCCCACAACTCCTCTACCTTCCTCCCCCCCCCCCCCCCATGTTAAATTCCCAAAGAGAAATAAATTTTTCGTAATAAAACCAATATTTGACCAAATTTAACGAAATAAAAAGAAGGCTCATTCTTAAATTTTCGTTTAATTTAATATTATCGAACAAAATATTGTTTTTGAATTGTTTATATGGCCGTAAAATTTGGGCAGCTTTCGTGAAACAGACTATAGTGAATGTGCATACACTAGCCGCTGCGCTAATCTTGCCAAGACCTGTACATTTCTGTATTACAAAATACTTGAATATTGTGCTTGAAATCAACCAGCCTGTTTGCTACAGCTCAGGCTCAGACAATACAATCACTTGAATGGGAGTTGGCATTGACAATGTTTATGTTCAGAAACGTTCATTATCTGGGCAAGATTAACGCATGCGGTCGTGTACCATTGCAGTAACTCCGAAGGCAATCATTCTGGCGAGACAATGGGTACATCCTCCACCCAGTCCGCTCGCAATGACGCCAGAGCGCATTGCACTCCCAAATTCAAGATCAATATCAATATTGAAAATCATATTGCTGGTATTATAATGCGGTACATACGAACACCGCCTAACGCCTCCCCTCCCCCTTCCACCCTACTCACCTATCTGCCTGCACCTGGTGCCAACATTTAAGAACGAAATGTCCACGACTTCGAATGTATCTAGACCATGCCTATATCTTGACGGCGTCGTATCACCGAGTCACTACACCGTGTCACAATATGGATTAGCTAACACGACTGATATTTCCACGTGGGTACGATGTTAGTGTGCACTAACATCGTACCCACGTGTAAATCTCATTAGTACACTAACATCGTACCCACGTGGAAATCTCATTCGTGTTAGCTAATCTATATTGCCACCACCAATTGATTATCGCTATATAACCTAGCCATGTATCACACGTTTGTCCATGCTCTGCTACTTTCATTTTTCGTATGGATGTTGTGGGACCTATTTCCCCTTAATCTGCATCCATTTTGCTCTAAATATTCACTAATTAAAACATAGGTTTAATTATTGTTAAGAATGATAAATTCAATCTCCTGTGACCTCCCTGGTGATGGCCCAAACAGACAGCGGTTGGAATTGAAACCGCCTCACATGACAACTATGTTCCGAATTACGAAATATACCCAAAACATGTGATTGAAAATGATGTAAATGATACATTAACATGACTGTGACGTAGATTAGTATATCAATTGACCGGTGTCTGCAAGCAGAGAGTGACTATGGCATAAAACATCTGGATAATTTTCTTTACCGTACACCGCGCATGAATATCTGATGATTTTGTGTGGCTAAACATCAACTGTTCAGTTATGCCAACCGATACATAGCATCTCGTTACCACGACATAACATCTCGTTACCACGACATAGCATCTCGTTACCACGACATAGTATCTCGTTACCACGACATAGCATCTCGTTACCACGACATATCATCTCGTTACCACGACATAGCATCTCGTTCCCACGACATAGCATCTCGTTACCATGAGTTAGCTATGTCGTTCCCACGAGATAGCATCCCGTTTCCACGAGAATAGGATCTCGTTATCACGACATAGCATCCTGTTCCCTCGAGATAGCATCTCGTTCCCACAACATCAGCAGCCAATAAAAATGCAGCATAATAAGGTCATATGTAGTCTACTAGCCAAATGGTGAACCTAACAATGTCGAGTACCGAAAAGTGTTAAAGTGGAAATGTAATATATAGGTATGAAGGACTGCGGGATGCCCATCTGCATATGTGTAGATTTTGTATTGATTGACCTAATTAGCATATTAATTACATGTAGGTCAAATCACAAAATGAGGAATAGCTCCCGTAATAAGTCACATAGAGACTTTGTTTTCGTGTCTATACCCATGTTTTCGATATAAAGGAATCTATCTAACAACATTACAGCGTACTCCCATGCAATGACGGCAAATCCAATATGGCCACTATATATGAGGCAATGCGTCCTAAAATCGTCATAATTTGACGATCGTCTTCTTTGTTATGTATGCATATGATATCAGAAGCATTTCAGTAATATAGAGCCATTCCAACTTCATTAAATTCAATATGGCCACCGTGAAAATCAGTTATAATGTTATGTAAATGCCAGTATATAGGCTTGCATATTAATTAGGTCAAATCATAAAATCATAAATATCTCCCTTAATTATCAAATAGAGACTTCGTGTTAGTGTCTACACCTATGTTTGCATAGCCAAGGAATCTATATAACATACTCACAAGCTCAGACAATCATTTTAACGGACATAAATCCAATATGGCCACAATATGTGAGGGATTAAACCTTGCAATTGACATAATTTAGCAAAGTTGCTTCTATTCAACTAGCATATTAATTAGGTCAAATCACAAAATCAGGAATAGCTCCTCTAATAAGTCACCTAGAAACTTCGTTTCTGTATCGTAATTCCCTGTATATGTTGCTATATAGCTTCTAGTTGTGCTAACCCATTCCAAAATGCAAGTATTCACCCCCGCATATATTCCCTACCTCACACCTGTCCCATCTCCCGACAGCACATGCACGCACCGATAAAACATCCTTTTGCTTATGGAAGCCAACGTGACAGGTATACTTTTGTTTACCAACTCGTTTTTGCTTTCAATATACACTCCGCTACTGAGTATTGCCGGTTTTGAGGTTAATACATCTGTTAAAGTGTATATATATGCTACATGTAACTCATTTCATTCTTTACTAGTCGAAATATCCAGTGTTTTGGACGTTTTTCGGACTTTTAAGCTGCCGAACTTCCATATGTTTCTTAGCCCCACGGTGCCATTTACAAACAGCCATTACTATTGAATAACGGCTGAATATAAAAAGGCACTCGGCTGGCTTATGACAACATGTACAAAAACTTGAAATATCGCATAAGGTTGATAAAATTCAATGGATATTCAGTCTGTTTCTTACAATGTTCGATGTTGGTACGCAACCGGCTGCGGTAGCTTTGCCATGCTTATCAACGTTTCTGAACATCAAATGACAATGCCCACTCGCAATCATGCAAATTTATTATCTGAGCATGAGTTGTAGCACAACTCAGGCTCAGCCAATCAAGCTGCTTGATCTTAAGCACAAAACTCAATAAATTTGAAATAAAAGTTTACAAATATTGGCAAGACAAGCGCAGGCTGTAGTGTATGTCATATTTGCATGTACTCAGACGTGGTCACGTGCCTTGCAACCATAAAACCTTCATAATATAGCTGACCTCTTTCAGTTTCTGGATGTTCAACTTCGATGGTCCAGCGCCGATTTTCTTCTTTTTCTTCTTCCCCTCGGCCTCCGCCTTCCGTTTGTTGGCCGCCGCCTCTGGAAACAAACGTTACCATGGTGATTGTGGCTGTGACTGGAGAAATGGGGTTTATTGAATTTGTGACCGGTGTAACTCCTGATCAAATAGCATACTCATATAGCCTGATAACCATCTATATTAGTAGTATTATGTTAACAGAATGACGGGTGTTTCCTTAATGGAATTACAAATAGTGTAGATCCTGATCAGACTGTGCGGATGCACAGGCTGATCTGGATCAACACTGGTCGCAAAACCCATAAGCCCCGTTTATCCAATCAAATATAATACGTCACGCGCACCTGCAATATATGCCCCGATTCATCCTCTTCAATATACAGTGGAACATCTCTGAACCGGACACCCTGCATGCCCTGGGTGGCCCCCCATGTGTCCGATTGAGACAGGTTTCACTGTAATTCAGGGGTATGCGCACTCCAAGACGTCTGTGCGTGGTTTGTTGCAATCATCGATCAATACTATCGTTTGAAGCAAATCGTCAGCACCCACTAGAGCAACGGTGGTGCGAGAAAGCGCAAAAAGCTCAGTGAATAACGAAATACACATTGTGTCCATATATTATCACGGTGGGTGTAGTACGTCACGGGCACCTGCTATTTGGATGGCGTGCACGGAAACATTTCAGAAAATTCCTCCTCCTCAGACAATACTTTATTTAATATCCCAGCAATTACTGAAGCGATTTTGCCGCAATAAGCGCAGATACCCCGAAAAAGTGAATGGCAACACGTGTCGATTTCCCGTCCTCATAGATTTAGCCGTTTAGAAGTTATTTCGAGAAAACCTACATTTTGCTGGAAATAAGGAAAGATAGGGTGCACTAGGGTTTGAAAGTCGGGGTTTCCTGACGGATTGGTGACTGTGCAGTATTATTGCATGTCAACACAACTCTATCAGGGCCTGTGAGTGTGAGTGTGTCTATTTTGGTGGCTATAAACTTCATCTACTACCGATTTTGAGGCATATTTTAGACCCCAGTGAACCCCATATTACAGAAAAATGTAGGTTAAATCTATGAGGACGGGGACATCAGGCGTTGCTATTTAATTTTCCGGGACTATCTACGCTTTATCGCCTCACCATCGTTTCAGTAGTTGCTGAGATATTAAAGGTACATGCCCACTCAGTAGGCACAAAATGTTTTTTATATCAGAGATATCATCGGAGACATTTTCTAGCAAAATAAACATTCATTAATTACCATTACCATTACCCCACGCATTCATTGGCATTATTACACATATAAAGAACATTTTGTGCCTACTGAGTGGGCATGTACCTTTAAATAAAGTATAGCCTGAAGTGGGAGATTTTTCTTACATGATGCAGGGCACCCCATGCAAATAGCAGCTGCCCGTGACGTACTATGCATATTGTGATTATTACAATCGGTGAACAGGTGACAGGCTTACGCAGTTAGTCAGAAAAACACTGAGCGCGTTTCCCTTTCAAAGATGGTGAACGTACGTCTTCAGTAACCTTGACATTGGGTGGGACGTGGGGTGTATGCGAAACAAAGCACGATCCATAGACACACATTGTGGCAAAATAGTATTAACATCGGTGAAGTGGTGCATAAGGTGTTAAGAAATGAAAGGTATTACAAAAGAACGCACCTACACTATCGCTATATCCCGCCCGCCCTGCCGATGAGAGGATTTATATTACATGCACAACAGAGAGAGGGAAATTGATGCAAGGGAAACAACTGCGATATGAGCGGATACATACTTGGCGAAATAGTTGTCTTGTTAGGTAGCAGTAACCACTTAGCCGCCAGTTTCGTATAATGGCACCGGTGAAATTTATAAATATTACACTTTCTGCTGATTAAAATTGATTTTAATTGTTTAATTATTATTGTGTAGTTGATTTTGCATTTTACTCAGATTTTACATCGTATTAATTGATGAATGCTCATTGCAGGGCCATCTGACCTGTTCCGATTGGTCAGAAATGGGCAAATACGAATTGAGGATATGTTGTGACAAAAATTAATCAAAACAACAGATTTTTCTGGGAGTTTCAAACAATATTTTATTTCAGAGAAAACTCATGGATGGGAACTGGTTTGCACCATGATAGTACATTTGCCTCTGGATGATGATTCAGAACACATGCAACATTCAATCTGTAGTTCCGCAAGTGACGTGGCACGGCATGGTTTTAAAGTGAATATTTTACCTCAGAATTGGATAATTTTAAAGAGGCTGCACCGAAATATTTCACATTCCTGCATAGGTAAGGAGAACTAATAGAACAGCATATTTGTGTTTATGTAAAAGCTTCTAGTGTGTCTAGGTCACAAATGTCGAACGTATATTGCTGTCTGCCCACTTATTTGGAATATTGCATTAAATACATACTGTCCGAGTGCGTGAAATGTATAATTTTAAATTAACTGGTCACTGTCCCCTTACGGGTTCCCAGCGAGGACGCTGTTACAGGAAACAGGCAAGCAATTGATTTCCCATAGACCAACATTCACACAAACATGACAATTGCAAACTACCTGCGGAAAAATCAATTTTGTTACTTCCATTGGAGGATTCAGTGACCTAAACCGGTCTCTAGATCCATGCCTAACACGGGATCCCCGGCTCATGGATTACCCCCCCCCCCCCCATCCTCTCCCCCCCCCCCCCCCCCGCCATTTCGAAGTTTGGAAAAGTGGGTAAATTGCGATGCACGCCATCGATTTTCTCTCTTCCTATACCTCTTTCAAAAATGTGGACTAACTGCAAGATACCAAAATTCAAAATGTCCACCAACGCCATTTTGAAATATATAAAATGCAATATCTCTGTAACGCGATAAGGAAGAAATACAAATAAGGTATATTTTCCCACTAATTTTAACATTCCAACCCTATTGGTAAAGTTACTTTCGAGATAGTTCCTTGAAATGCAAGATGGCCATCCACCATCATGAAAAGTTATTCATCTGACCATCGGCCATGGCACGAACGTTGGAATTTTCACTTCATATATAAATTGTTAATGATATCTTAACAGTGTAAGCGTATAGTAAGTGCGGCTTAACCCTTTCACCCCTAATTATACAACATCGGATTCTCCATGCTAATTTTCTTTTGGAATATTCCATTAATGAAACTAGAAACTGTTTTCATAGAACACGGATGCTCCACATATCGCTTTGATAGTAAACGAGTCAAACGTTCAAGTCCAAAATGGGGAGATAATCCATGACCCCAGGGGGTCATATCAAAACTCTAAATACACTTTGCGCATCTACTCATGATAGGGAAGCTACATACCAAGTTTCAGGTTTGTAGCTAATACGGTTTAAACGTTTTACGAGTTACAAGGTATACTTGCCAAATTATATGTGGAAAAGGGGGAGATAATCCATTACCCGGGGGTCAAATCAAAATCGAAATAAACTTTGGGCATCTACTCATTATGAGGAAGCTACATACCAAGTTTTAGGTATGTGGCTGGTACGGTTTAAACGTTTTACTAGTTGCAAGGCAAAAGTGGAAAATTCAAAGTCGAAAAGGGGGAGATAATCCATGACCCGGGGGTAGAAAAGCGCATCTAGTACACAGCATAAGGAAGCTACATATCAAGTTGTTCAGGTGTGTAACTATTAAGAGTTTAAAAGTTTTACGAGTTACAAGCTAAAATTGGAAAATTCTGAGTCGAAAAGGGGGAGATAATCCATGACCGGAGGTCGAATTAACAATCGAAATAAACTCTGCGCGTCTACTCATCATAAGGAAGCTACTTACACAGTTTCAGGGTTGTAGCGAGTACGGTTTAAAAGTTTTACGAGTTACAAGGTCGGTTATGTTATGAGCCGTCTCATCAGGATCTGCAGTGTGTATTACCATTGCAGTGGACACGTAGTTCCCAATATGATGAAAGAATTCATGCATTCATTTATTCATCCCCTGAAATATGATTAGTGGATCATAAGTAACATGTCTTAAAAACATATTTATCCCGTCAACACAGTGCGTATGTGCCGTGAAACACGGTGCTGTGAAACATATTTATCCCGTCAACACAGTGCGTATGTGCCGTGAAACACGGTGCTGTGAAACATAGTGCGTATGTGCCGTGAAACACGGTGCTGTGAAACATTTTTGATATCCTGTCAATACGACCTAATCACTCACTGCGTATGAATATGTGCGGTAGCTGGGGTTCTTTTTTTGCATTTTAAAGCCATTTGTAGGTGTTTACGGGATAAATAGAATAGTAGGTTAGTGCCTTGAATGGGAAAAATATCTGACGTGGCACGGAAACGGGGTGGGCTCGGCAAAGCCTCGCCCATCCCGTTTCCTAAGCCTTGCCAGATATTTTTTCCCATTCACGGCACTATCCTACTATTCTCTATGTACAACATTTAGTATAGCTGACTACTATCAACACTGTAGCCTCAAATCACACCTGTGCGAATTACACATAGATATTACAAAACATCTTGTACTGCGTAAATGAAAATATACGCATGTGGCATGACCGTAATTGCAATGTAAACAATATAATTATGTCTCTGTCTGTGTCTCTGTGTCTCTCTGTCCCTCTCCCTCTCTCTCTCCCTCCCTCTCCCTCTCTCTCTCCTCTCCCTCTGCCCCTCCCTCTCCCTCTCTCTCCCTCCCTCTCCCTCTCCTTCTCCCTCTCCCCCTCCCTCTCCCCCTCCCTCCAGGGGGGGGGCTGTTTCACTAAACTTCGCACAACTAAAATGTTCGTAAGTGCAAAATTATGGTAGTCTGTAAATTTCACATTAGCAATGTTAAACAATTATTGGATTTACATTTATTGAGCATAGGCTGCATATAGCATATGCATCCTATGCTCAAGAAATGTAAATCTATCAATTGAAGTTTGTAGACAATCTTAAATTTGCATTTACGAACATTTGTATTAGCCGTACGAAGTTTAGTGATCGGGCCACTAGTTCTTGTACATTTATTGAGCATAGGCACTTAAGAACATTTTAGTAGTACGATGTTTAGTGAAACGGGCCCCAGGAACCCTGTTGTTGAGGGAATGCAATATGCCATTCAATCAATCAATCAATCAATCAATCAATCAACCAGCCAATCAGCTGTAGATAGGAGCTGTTATGAATTGGTTTGCGTGGATTTCATATTGCATTTAATAAACATGTTGACTGATTTCATTAGAAACTGGGCATAGCCACATTTCTTATGAACTCAGTAAAAACTGAATTAAATCATCACTACTGCGACATCCGTACGCAGGGGGGTGCAATGAGTGCGGACGCACCCCCTTAATCCGCCGAGGTCCGTCCGTGGATGTGTAAACATTTTTTAGCGACTCCGGCCCTTAGCGCCGTCAATAACGAACCCCTGTAGGAATGTGTCTGGCATGCGTCAAGTATTGCCCTGGGACCCGTTTCACTAAACTTCGTACGACTAAAATGTTCGTAAGTGCAAATTTAGGATCGTCTGGAAACTTCAATTGATGGATTTACAATAAATGTAAATCCAATAATTGTATACAAGAAAACATAGTTAAATTAATGTGGAATGTACAGACTATCATAATTTTGCACTTACGAACATTTTAGTCGTACGAAGTTTAGTGAAACGGCCCCCCCCCCCCCCCCCCCCCCCCCCCCCCTCCCCCCTAGTCCACGGTCCATCTATGTATGCACTGAATATAGTAGGTAGTAGTGCAGTTGCCAAACCATGATTGTTGGTTCTGGAGTAATCCCGCTTAGATGTTTTGGACGTTGATTCTCGGAAGAACGGAAATTTCAAATCCACGTGATGTCGCCCTGGCATCCTTGGGCATTTTGAAATATTCAAGATGGCCGCCAAAAGTTGATAGAGTACAACAAAATGGCCATATCTCAAAATACAATAAAGGTAGATGATTGATATTAACTGCATTCTATTTGGGAATGTTTCCTAGTTTCCTACGATCCAACATATGACATACATATATAACATGGCTACCAAGATGGTCGCCATAATAAATTGTCATATTTTAACTCGTAAATGAGTCAAAACACGTATGTTTTCTTTATAACAGTGTTTGTTTCGGGCGATTTATGCGATACTATTGATAACCTAACTATTTTCTATCTATTCCATCAAATATTGGTGTAATAATTTTGAAATATTCAAGATGGCTGCCAAAATAACATCTGGTCTCCCAAGAAGAAATCTGTGTATCATGAAGTACGTACATGTATATCACTGACGTTAATGGCGCTGTATCTAGTAGCGTTCCATGGTATATTTTGGCATATCATACTCTATTATATACATTTCTAGTATGCGTTCCAAGATGGCCGTCTCAATATCTGAATTGTACTGTTTTAACTCGGAGAATGTCTATTTTCTTAGTAGCAATATTTGTTCCTGACAACTTATAATGTTTGTTTGCTTGCTTGCTTGTTGGAGGTTAACGGCCTATCAACAGCTAAGCTCATTTAAGGCCGGGTAAATCGCATGTATTACCTGTAAAAGTACATGTTCAAGTGCATGTACAAATGGGGGGATCCCAAAATCAGGACTGAATATTTACAATAAAAAACTATATATTCAGTGTAATAACATAATCTACAATGTAAAGTTATTGTACTATTCCATTACAAATGTCTGAAAACATGGCAGCTGTAAATTTCCGAATTGCCATAATTAAACATAATTATTTAGTACCATATAATTATGTCATCGCGTTTGTCATAGACTTTGTATCTGTATCCAATTAAAGAATGTGCAGTAAATATATTGCATATTTAGCATGGTCATGTGTTCTGCTGTCTGTTCCACGTTTTGCTGCCGACGAACATTTGGCTATTAAACACATTAAATCTAAAATATATTTAAAAGTAAGTACTTTTTCATCAATAACAAAAAAGTCACCCTCCTCAAAAAATATCGGCTACAGATGATTCCTGTAATGTGATATATTATAACTTCTGTCATTCTATCATGTAAGCAAAATAATTAGGTGTTAGTGTATTATTTTGAGATATATAAATCTGGACAATTATATGACCATACATGGCACCATAATGTTGTTATATTATATTTTCAGTAGAACATTGTGACTTAACAGTCTACATTGAATCCATCATCAGAAATCAAGAGTGCTAATGACAAATTATGATGCTTTATTCACAAATATCTAAATGCAGGTGGCCATATTGACTCAATTTTGCATAGCACGCATTATGTCATGCGAAATAAGGTAAATACAAAATTATCCCATAAGAATCAAAGTTTAACTTACGCTGCTATGTTATATATTTAGTGAAAGGTGTAATTGTTAATTGTGTCGGCCATCTTGAATTTAACTTTACTCGAGTGCAATATTGCAATAGTGGCATCATATAGATGTGTATGCTTCATTTATCGATTGCATAAAATATATCGCATATAAAATGTAATTGAAGATTTATTTATAAAAGATAAGCTTTTGCTTCCAAAATCTGAATTGTGCAGTCACTGCGGATATAAAATTTACTTGTGAATGCTGAAAATAAAATTGATTACACATAAAGCCTTAAAGGGGCATATCAGGATTTTTTGGAAAAAAATGTTTTTTTTGTTTTTTTTAAGATATATGACAATATATTTCCTACATGTATCTTGTTGCGTTCAACAAGATAGAAAATCTGATACTTATGTACCGATATAGGTGAAAATTGAAACAACCCAGCAGTTCTAGTATTGTGATCTATCTTCAATTATACCACTTTGCACAGGGTCATGATGAAAACATATCATTTTTTGTATTATTTTTTTTCCAAAAAACCTGATATACCCCTTTAACCCTAGAATGTGGGGAACATAAATTGACGTCTGCTGTTCCCTACTTGAGCATTCATTGAAGTATAGTGCAAACATGGATGCAACTGTCAGCATAAAGAGACATTGTTCCGACAACACAAGACATACAGTGGGGTCAGCATGTATGTGCACACACGAACGAACACGACAGGTTGGTTCCAACCTGACGTGTTCGTTCGTGTGTGCACTTACACGCTGACCACACTGTACGGTGAGTTGGTTGTATGGTTGTGACATACAAAACAGTGGCAATATTGGCAGGCACTGCTACATGTATACTAATTCACAATGTTATGTAATAATCAAAGAATCAATACAAATAAACGGTACTCTCAATCAAACAGATGTCTATATTTGTATAATATTTATCCCGTCAACACAGTGCGTATGTGCCGTGAAACACGATGCCGTGAAACATTTTTGACATCATGTCAATACGACCTAATCACTGCGTATGAATATGTGCGATTTTCATACTAGTCGATTCACCGATTTTGAGGTTGCGGCTGGGGTTCTTTTTTTGCATTTTAAAGCTATTTGTATGTGTTGACGGGATAAATAGAATAGTAGGTTAGTGCCGTGAATGGGAAAAAATATCTTGCGCGGCACTGAAACGGGATGGACTCGGCAAGCCTCGCCCATCCCGTTTCCTAAGCCTTGCCAGATATTTGTTTCCCATTCACGGCACTAACCTACTATTCTTTAAGTTCCTGACCAAAACTCCATAACCCACATGATACAATGCCACATATATCTCCATTATACACTGATATATGGTGAATAAGGTATGCAGTAGCATTTAATGCGATGATGAATTGGAAACACACATACATCCTAAATAAATTGTTTTACTCAATGAAATGTATGTAAGATTACATTATAAATATAAATGGCGGCCATATTAGATTTTATGTCTGTAATTATGTGACATTCACCAGCCATACTAAACGAGAAATCTCTATGAAGAATATCACGAAACAATAGTAGCGATATATGACTTACTCTCTGAGATATAAGCGACAGAGTGAGCAGACACTCTGTTGGCGGCCATCTTGAATATTTTAAAATGCCCAAAGATGCCAGACTGGCATCATGCAGATCTGTAATCTCCGCCCAGAAGATGCAAAATCCAAAACAAAATCTAAGCGGTGGTACTCCGTAACATGTTTGACCGCTTCTGCTGCCAGACTATAGGCTCTGGTATCACGCTAATCCTAACCATTACCTGCCTTATCGCATCGCCGTTATTCGCCGATACTGATTTCGAAACAAATACACTATTTTCCATGAATGACGTCGAAAATTGACAAAACAATCAGAGCTCATTATATTACACGAGTTCTGAATATTTCATTCCTTTTTGACGTCATTTACAGAAACTTTTACAGATTTTCGAAAATAATATCGGGGAAATACGACAATGCGATAAGGAAGGTATTACTAGAGCCGGGCCCATCGAGTTTCCGCTGTTGTCAGTCTATGGACCAATTACACAATACACGATAATTGGCAGAACGCAGGCATACACATATGGACTGTGACTGGAGAAATGGTGCTTATGTGATTTGTGACCAGTGTAGCACCTGATCATATATCATACTCATGTAGTCTGATAATGTACAGGTGTTTCATTGATGAAATTGCGAACAGTGCAGATCCTGACCAGACTGTGCGGACGCACAGTCTGATCCGGATCTACACTGGTCGCAATAAAAACATTTCTTCAGACACAGACACATATAACGTCAACAATCACATTGATTCGCATTGATGTTTTTTCAATCTCATATATTCTCATCGGCATACCCGTTTGCTACATGTGTCATACTATTCTTGCTGTCACGCTTATTTCTACAATTATAGCGAAACCAATTAAAAATGCATTTAATTATACTAACGCGATGCGTCATGGGAAATTGCTCTCATGAAGATTATCAACGGTATAGTACCACCCACGAAGACTGTAATATCCCCGCGATATCTCGTGTAGCATGTACACAACATTTTCAATGTTTTCAGTAAATTACGTCGAAGGCTGTTAACATATTCAGATCAAACTTTCGTAGTTATTTACAGAAAATTAAATATGATCTGCACTGTTCGCCATTCCATCACACGGCCACATGTTCACATGTTGAATTTGTAATTTATCCCGTCAACACAGTGCGTATGTGCCGTGAAACACGGTGCCGTGAAACATTTTTGATATCCTGTCAATACGACCTAATCACTGCGTATGAATATGTGCGGTGGCTGTGGTTACTTTTATTGCATTTTGAAGCTATTTGTAGATGTGGACGGGATAAATAGAATAGTAGGTTAGTGCCGTGAATGGGAAAAATATCTGGCGCGGTACGGAAACGGGATGTGCTCGGCAGAGCCTCGCCCATCCCGTTTCCTATGCCTTGCCAGATATTTTTCCCATTCACGGCACTAACCTACTATTCTCTATGTACATGTACTAATTTCAGTTTTCACCATTCAGTCAGTGATACACACATTTTGCTTCTAACCCATATCCTAGCTCGTATTCAAGCTCCATGAGTGTGCTAGTATATCAGGAGCTACACTGGCCACAGACACCATAAGCCCCATGTCTCCAGTCACAGCCACATATGAGCCACGCCATGTAGTTTTCTACCTTCGTGCATATGCGTAACTTCATGAAATACGTTTGCAAAATTTACAATATTTTCCGTAAATGGCGTCAAAAGTTGATACAATTTTCAGAGTAGATATTCCGCATGTACAGTGATTTTTTTTCAACGTTTGACTTAATTTATAAAAAATATTGTAAATATTGTAAACGTATTTCATGAAATTACGCACATGTCCGAAGGTACAAAATCACTTGGCGTGTTTCATATACTACTGCCTATTTATGGGGTATGATCGTGTATTGGCTGGTACCATGGGAATTAGACCACTGTGTATAATTGCAGGACGGCGTCGTAATCTCTACTGGGACCTATAAGATAAACATCGCTTCTCCATAATACATGAGAACAGAATCGTGTACACTCCCTGGCGCTGCACTCCGCGCCGGCGTAAAATGTGTCATGTCGAAATAGGCGCCGGATTTCTGATGAATTCTCATGCAGGAGATACTGAATAAACGCATTTTCGTCTAGTAACCGGCGCAATTTGCGCCGGTTACTAGACGAACAATGCGTTTATGTCATATTTCTATGAAAGCCGGCTGAGTGGTATCTCGTCAAGAAGCCGGTGCATATTTCGACGTGAAACATTTTACGCCGGTGCAAGTGCAACGCCAGTAACACTTACTACGCCGTTTATTCATCCGTATCAGCATAATGCAATAGTCCCGTACATGTAAAAATCCAGCTATTGAAAACAGCACATACACGGTTTGTATTACAATATCACGATGCCACACGCCGTTAATGACTACATATATGTTCTTCTATATTCACCGTTCGCAAGCACACATATCATCAGCTGTTGTGCATCGTGATTCGAAACAGTTTTCTTGTATCAAAAAGGTATTCGCCGATGCCAGAAAATGTATTTAAATAATGGTCCACAGGTGCAGAAAACTGCATTTCATTTGTTTAATGGAATATTCACACAGGGCCATTTGTTTCCACTTGTAGTTCTGTCTGCATTCATTGATTGTTCGTCGTCAATTACCGTCATAGGTTATTATTTGCTGCTGTGGTATATTTATAGTCCGTGTTTCAATATCTATAAGTCCGTCAGAGATGTTAGTTTTTTTTAATACTCAAACTATCTATAGGTCATAGATAATGCTGTTACATATGGCTGTGCTTGGAGATATTGGTATTATGGGAATTGCAACCAGTGTAACTCCTGATCAAATAGCACATTCCTGGGGACCATTTCACTAAACTTCGTACGACTAAAATGTTCGTAAGTGCAAAATTATGATAGTCTGTAAATTTCACATCAGCAATGTTTTCTTGTAAACAATTATTGGATTTACATGTATTGAGCATAGGCTGCATATGCATGCAGCCTATGTTCAATAAATGTAAATCCATCAATTGAAATTTCCAGACGATCGTAAATTTGCACTTACGAACATTTTAGTCATACGAAGTTTAGTGAAACGGCTCCCTGTAGCATAATAACGAACTGCATTTCTAGTTAGAAGCATAACGAATGTTTCATTAATGGAATGGCAAATAGTGCAGATCATGATCAGAATGTGCGGATTATATCATCGTACATGCGGACAAACTGTGCTATAAGCTATACTTCCTGCCTATCTGACCAAAGTTCAAAATTCCTGACAATAGCATATCTGTATAATTACTTAAAACATGCTTACTTCGGCGATCCGTAGCTTCGTATTTACATAATTATGTACCATATACGTTTACTTATTTACAAGATACGCCAATGCACTAACCCAAAACACAACAACAACAACATGTCCCATGGATGTCATCGGTTTAAAAATAAATTACTGATTATGTCGTTGCCTTTTCGGCTCACCCGGTCATGCAACAAGGCAGGACGTATCCCGCATATATTGCACATGGTTTATAAAAAATGCACAACCAAATAAAATACGGGGCTTACTGTATACACATCTGTATGCTGGCACAAGGTCAGCCGTTGGCCGCGGCCTATTTTTTGTGTGGATGAAAACAAGAGTGCCCGGAGAAAAACTACAACACGCTTGCACGGAACAGACAAAGCCGTCCGGACATAACTCGGTACAAGTACCGTGACCATTATTACAGCTGATCGGGCACCGAATACCCACAACAGTGCCACCATCCCCGCTTTCGAAACGCTATAGTGACCGTCGTAATAATCGATTCTACACCATAATAAGTCGTGGCCACGAGATAATTGCCTGATAATTGACATACTATGTCAGAATGCGCGTGACATATGTGCGTGCGTGTCTGATTCACATTTTACGCAGACCTGACGTATAGATTGTAGATCACTAAACGGTTTAGCTATACAATTTAAAGGTGGATAATATGCACGGCTGGCCTACACGCCTACACGCCTACACGCCAAAAAACAATAACGTATGCGCTAAATGTTAGTAATTAAAGATTTTATACAGCTGTTATATATAAATTCGTTATATTGTTCAGGGAAAAAAGAAGAAAAACAATATCCCCCGAGGTTCGGGCTCGAACCCACAACCCCAACTTTACCATTGTTTGCTTGCCATCGATAGAGCGACAGATCTGATTGGCTAAGCTATCTCGTGGCCACAACATAGCTAAGTCGTGGCCACGAGATACTAAGTCGTGGCCACGAGATACTAAGTCGTGGCCACGACATAGCTACATTAAGTCGTGGCCACGAGATACTAAGTCGTGGCCACGAGATACAATAAATGTTGCAAATGTCACCTCTATGTCACCGTAATAGTTTCATGATCGATATGTGCATACACATTTGTACCGCATCTCTAGAGTGAATGAATTGCTGTATTTCACCGCTCTGTGTCGCGCATGAGCGGACAGGACCAGCTACCACGTGTATCCCACGGCGCGCCGGCGGAACCCATTGTGCTGTAGTTTAATCGGAAATGTTAGGTCGAGACATACAGCTGAATAATTGCATTTTCACGTGTAACGATGTGTTGCGGTTGCATAAAAAGTTCCACGGGACGCTCGTATCAATATAAGACAAGGCATGTGCTTTTGTACCTAAGGAGATGTGTGAGTTTTCATGAAAATTATTCATAGAAACTGCGATATTTTCTGTAAATGTAAATACATTTCATGAGATATAGAAGATATTCCATCGTACATTTTGAATAGCGGGAAATAATACACGAGTGTGCGTCGGCTTCCGCGTAAGCAACGAGTGAGCGTAGCGAACGAGTTTCTTGCACGGGCGCCGACGGACACGAGTGTATTATTTCCGCTATTCAAACATGTACGATGGAATATCCTATTTATTACACTTCCACGGCGGGATATATATGCACATTTAGTCTATTTTTGAGATTATAATCAATGAATTGTGATGTGCGCATGAATAGTTATATAATGACGTGTTTTCCCGCGTTTTGACGTTAGGTTGTGTGACGTCAAATGTGACGTCATGTAAACTTTTTGAAATCCAAATTACTCAGCTGTTTCTATGAGCCAGATATATTTGAGTGCATGTTTGGAATGTGTTCAATCACATTAACATTCTAGATTAGTCGAGACACTTTCCAAATTTTCAAATAACTTTATTTTGACTAATAAAAATTAAACATTTTGCATGGTAGCTCGTGGTTTCCAAGAAAACAGGCGCGCAATTACGGGTGTTCTCTTCACGGTGTATTATTTGTAAGGAGTTGATTACGGCTTTTCTCTCACAGCGAAACCCGTGCAAATAATTTGCAAGAGTGTAATAAATCGCACATCTTCTTAGGTACAAAGTCACATGACATGTTTTATTTATGTGAGCCGATTATGCAAATCGCCATGTTCTGAATCCGCTATAGATATACAGTGAAACCTCTACAAACCGGACACCCTGGGATGACCCCAGGGTGTCCGGTTTAGAGAGGTTCACTGTAAATCCTGCAGATGAACATTCTGAAATGTATTGCCGTGCTTTGCAATCATGAACATGCATTAACATCTGAGATTAAATGATCAAGAAATCCATCAAACATACGATTACAGAGGTTGCATTGATGTCCGGTTTAGAGAGGTTCCACTGTGTACAATAAGTATCCAATTTGCCTCCATTTATGAAACATGAAATCTGTTTGGAAAATGTGCAATATGTTCAGTATATGACATCCAGTTGCGTAGCCAGAGCCTCTAAAACACCGAGGCAATAGCATTTGTCCGTGTTGACGTAGCGGAGCGAGGGACTTCGGTATAGGGACCCGGGGCATCCCCCACGATATCTTTTTGAAATCTACTTCGCAGTTCCTGACATAGTTTATAGAGAATAGTAGGTTAGTGCCGTGAATGGGAAAATATATCTGGCAAGGCTTAGGAAACTGGATGGGCGAGGCTCTGCCGAGCACATCCCGTTTCCGTGCCGCGCCAGATATGTTTTCCCATTCACGGCACTAACCTACTATTCTATTTATCCCGTCAACAACTACAAATAGCTTTAAAATACAATAAAATAACCACAACCAACGCACATAGTCATACGCAGTAATTAGGTCGTATTGACAGGATATCAAAAATGTTTCACGGCACCGTGTTTCACGGCTCATACGCACAGTGTTGACGGGATAAAGATAATTATGTTCAACACCATATTTTGCTCTTTTTGTAGGAATAGTTTTGAAATCATAGAGAATGGCAGAATAATTGATGATATTTGCTACCGGGGGCTTGTCCCCCGGGATAAACACCGATGCATAACATTACATGGTGACGAGTCAAGTCACGATCTGCTTTTATGATGAAAGCATAACAAATTAAAAACAGAGCTCATGCGAACAGAATTCATTGGCGCGTTCTCTTTCCGAATTTTGCTGACGATTGCTATGCGGTGGAACACAATGGCTGTGATTGGTGCTATGAGGTTTATGGGACTCGTGACCAGCGTCAACCCATCAAATAGCACATCCATGTAACCTGATAACCATTATATAGCGAATAGTAGGTTAGTGCCGTGAATGGGAAAACAACATCAGGCAAAGCTTAGGAAACGGGATGGGCGAGGCTTTGCCGAGCACATCCCGTTTCCGTGCCGTGCCAGATAGTTTTCCCATTCACGGCACTAACCTACTATTATATTTATTCCGTCAACATCTACAAATAGCTTCAAAATGCAATAAAAATAACCACAGCCACCGCACATATTCATACGCAGTGATTAGGTCGTATTGACAGGATATCAAAAAAAGTTTCAAGGCACCGTGTTTCACGGCACACATGCACTGTGTTGACGGGATAAGTTTCTTGTTAGAAGCATGATGGGTCTTCATTCATTGATGGATTGGCGAATCGTGCAGATCCTGATCAGACTGTGCGGATGCATATGCTGATCTTAATCTACACTGGTTACAAAACCGGAACGAATATGTCCGCCTATATTTTGGCAGTAATCTGAAGCTGTTCGGTGATTTTTCACAAAACCCATAAGCCCCATTATTTCAGTCACGGTCACAACCATATACGTGGATTATTTTTTTTTTGGGGGGGGATTATGTGACATATCAAATATGTGGCTGTGACTGGAGAACATGGTCGTATGGGTCTTGCGATCAGTGCAGCCCCAGATCATTCTGCACCGTTCGCCATTTCATCAATGAAACGCCCGTCATGCTTCTAACAAGCAATATAGATCTTTATTAGGCTACAGGAGTTTGCTATCTGACCAGGAGCTACAATGGTCACAAATCCCATAAGCCCCATATCTCCAGTCACAGCCACATACAATTCCTGTGCAACAAACTAAACTCTACTTACTTTTCTTCCTCTTGGCCCGAATCATCAACCCCATGGTGGAATATTGGTACCGACCGAATTACCAGCACTATATGTCCTCAAATCTTACATGAACATTGCTGCATATCCCATATTGCTAACTCTTGGCTCGAATC
Organism: Conchocele bisecta; assembly: GCA_029237695.1. Classification (NCBI taxonomy): domain Eukaryota; kingdom Metazoa; phylum Mollusca; class Bivalvia; order Lucinida; family Thyasiridae; genus Conchocele; species Conchocele bisecta. The sequence goes on along the minus strand of CM055265.1, from coordinate 2,837,904 downwards.
ATCAGCCCCACGGTGGAATATCGGTGCCGATCGTATTATATCACGATGTTTCCTTAACTCCTTGCAGGCTGGGAAACTTGTGGGCTATAAATAGTTCAAAACTTGCGGACAAAAATCTCATCATATTTTCTTGTATTTCTCCCCGTAAATATCCGGAGGACACCATAAATCAAATCAAATCAATTCAATTTAAATAGATTCAATTTAAATCAATTTAAATAAAATAACGTATTATCTAGCAATTGGAAAACATAATTATAATAATAAAAATAATACAAATAACTTTTTCAAAACGTAGAAATAACTACCGTTGTGAACGCTAGTTATTTTTAAGTATTATAATAATTTTACCCCTAAATCTTACAGGCGATCTATATGTATAAGTTAGATCACGGTTCGTCCGCATGTACGAGGAGATAATCCGCGAGCTTTAGCGAGCGTGATCTAACTTATTTATCACATCCTCAAGGACATACCATTCACACGAGCTGTGTTAATACAGAAATAATTCCAGCACAAAAATATTTACACAATTCCCTAACATTTGATTGGTCCGTAGCAAGCCTTAGTCCAAAATGTATATCCCAGTAAACTCCCATACCGAACTACTTTTCGTAACCGCCAGGCGCAGTTAAAATAATTCTTAAGAAAACGGAAAATAAACACATTTTCTTGATGAATTGATTTCAAATGCTGGAATTATAAGGAATGAATGGCCTTTTTGTGGAATTTATCGGGGATATAAACTTGGAAAAGTCGCGGGAATACTGGACGAGGCCTTCCGGCCTTCGTCCAGTATTCCCGCGACTTTTCCAAGTTTATACCCCGATAAATTCCACAAAAAGGCCATTCATTCCTGTAACAACACCCGGAAATGTGTCAAAGATGTGATAAGTATAATTAGGTTCAGAAACATGATACAAATCCAGAATTAAGCTACTTTTTCCTATTCTGTTTCATCACCTTTAAACCTTACATGAACACATCCTTGCTGATTATGCGTCAATGTATTCCACCACTACACTACCGTTTGCGCCAATCATTTAAATATTTATCCATTTCTTTATCGCAAAATACGTGAATATTGTGTTTGAAAGCAAGCTGTTTGATTTTCTCAGCATGAAGTACAGCTCAGGCTCAGAAAATCAAATTGCTTGATTGCGAGTTGGCATTGCAAATATATACTAGTATTCAGAAACGGTGATAGCTTTTGCAAAATTAACGCAGGCGGATGTGTGCAACTGAGCATGCGCCAATTACATGCAGGTTGCAACATTGCAATTCCCAGTATATGGTCGTCGTTATCTTGAATAATTCCGATGCTCGTGTTTTCACCATGAAATTGATATATTATTTAGATATAGCAGCAACGGAGATACATTGTATTCATAGTATGACAATTAAACTAATCTTAAGTTTCCAACCACCGTGCGATCCAAAGTGAGGTATTATAAGTGGAATTTCAAATACGTAGCAGCACTTAATTAGAAATTGATAAACTTTTATAAATGTAAAATGTTCAACACCCGATCGTCTTGTGCTTCCGCGTAATCTGATCAGGGTCTAAACTGCACGCAATTTAGTCATCCTCGAGTAAAATTTACATCCGTATATATACAATGTGTATGATCACGTGGTTTCAACAAGTACTGAAACTTCCAGAAGCCTTCCGATTCAAGTACAATATATGGCGCATCAAACGCGTCTTGTTAGCTGCATTTGGTGGTCTAGGTACTTCGGTACAAACAACTGTCGTTTTTGCGAAGAATCGATGTCCGTGTCTACTGACACGGAAATCGATTCTTCACAAAAACGACATAAGTATGTGCCGAACTCCCGGGACCACCAAATGCAGCTCATGAGGACGCGGTTGCTGCGCCTTTTTTCATCAAAATCCGTGGGCATTAAGGAAAATATTAATTAATACTTACTTTGGAGTGGGCGCGCTTTCAACACTTTCAGCCATTAATTGTTGTTGTTGTTGTTGTTGCAACCACGTGATCTTGCACCTGGATATATATGTATCAGAATAAAAACTAATGCCCGGGTTTCGAAGGTCCTCGAGCCAATTCCTACCCTTACATATAAGATAACAAAATACAAAAACAAAAAACTAATGCTTATAAAGTTTAAAATGTTATTTTACAACGATTACAAACAGCGTCAGCGTACGAATACAAATGAATTAGTTGGCGTTGATTGTTACGTGTACCAATTTGTCACAAAAAAAACTAACATACAATTTGGATATTGCAATTTATCCCGTGAACACAGTGCTTATGTGCCGTGAAACACGGTGCCGTGAAACATTTTTGATATCCTGTCAATACGACTTATTCACTGCGTATGAATATGTGCGGTGACTGGGGCTATTTATTTGCATGTTAAAGCCATTTGTAGGTGTTGACGGGATAAATAGAATAATAGGTTAGTGCCGTGAATGGGAAAAAATATCTGGCGCGGCACGGAAACGGGATGTGCTCAGCAGAGCCTCGCCCATCCCGTTTCCTAAGCCTTGCCAGATATATTTTCCCATTCACGGCACTAACCTACTATTCTCTATATTGTCACAATTAAAGTCATTGTAATTCCAGGAATGATACATCTAGAACATTACGATCGCACAGCAAACTGTATTTCCGAAAGTATCCACATTGGTTCCATAATGAATTATATGTCTATGCATTTATGCATGACACGTATTGGTATATTCTATCTGGCTATCATTTGGCGGATATGTGGTTGTAATTGGAGAAATTGGGTTTATGACAATTGTGGACAGTTTAGCTGCTGATGATGATCTCATCTACACTCATACCGCTTGATAACGATACATGTTGTTCGTTTTGCAGACTGGGTGCTTAACTGGGCGTCTTAACCCTTTCACCCCTAAGTAACGGGAATGGATTTTGATATATTAATTTTGCAACCAATCATACCGTCACAAAATGATTTTCAGACTAGTCCATTTATGAAAAGGGGGTATTTTTTATTCTCAAAATTATGAAAATTACTTTCAAAAAGTGCAAACCTGGGGCCCGTTTCACTAAACTTCGTACGACTAAAATCTTCGTAAGTGCAACTTTAGGATCGTCTGTAAATTCCAATTGATGGATTTACATTTATTGTTCAATAAATGTAAATCCAATAATTGTTTACAAGAAAACATTGTTAAAGTGAAATGTACAGACTATCATACGTTTGCATTTACGATCATTTTAGTCGTACGAAGTTTAGTGAAACGGGCCCCTGATGAGACGGAACTTTACGAGCCGGCTCATCTGGATCTGCACTGTTTTCATAAACCGCTATAGCGAGATTTCGGGTTCAACGGGTTAAATATGTGGCTGTGACTGGAAAATGGAGCGTATGGCATTTGTGACTATGTCATGTTCTACTAGTACTCTCAAGGAGCATGGTAGCGATATATGGTCGTGACTGGGGAAATTGGGCTGATCTGATTTGTCACCAGTGTAGTTCCTGATCAAATAGCACACTCTTGTAGTCTTTTAATGATATATATTCCCATCTAGAAGAATGACAGGTGTTTCCTTGATGGAATTGCGAGCATTACAGACCCTGATCAAACTGCGGATACACAGATTGATCTGGATCTACACTGATCGCAAAACCCATACGCCCCATTTCTCTAGTCACAGCCACATATGTGGAAAATTATCTTGACTAGAATAGAACTTTCAACCTTGTGTATTGAAAATAACACAAAAGGCTTCTGGTATATATATATGCATCATATCTCTACAATCTTAAGTCGAATTGACTTACAATTCCATATTTATGTTTCCTTATCATCATCCATACAGCCCCATGCCCAAGTGTCACAAATTGTATCCGACTGTCTTCTTTATCATCCATCATTTGTAACATGGGTTACACAATACTAGAACACAATACTCGAATAGCCTTGTAACGACTATCGAATAGGTCTTCGTGTGTGAAATATCGCTCCCGTGGAATACACCGCTGGAGAGAATAGCGCTTTATCCGAAACCGTGCACAGAACACCAGTATTCGATTTTTCACCGGTTATATCTGGGTGATTTACACTGCTTATGCAGACTTGGATGCTAGCCTGAATACCGAGTAGGTCATATCTACTGATGACTGAATTATTTCACATTAATTCGCCAGATATCTCATGAGCTAGACTGACTGTTAGAATATTAGTCCACTTACGCAGAATTGTAAGCCAAATGTTGGCACGGAGTTCTTATTTTGACACGCGGACAATCATAGGAAACTTATGCACTAGAGTATGTATATAAACTATCGTATCCATATTATAACAGTCGGACATTGAACCATTCGTGTGATCGCTTTGTGACACAAGCTTTCACTGGGAACTGGTAAGTACATTATGCTTATTGTTTACTTTCAATTCAGCAAATTACGTCTGACTCATGCCAAGACCGGCAATTCACCGCATTTTATCGTATCTTCGATAATACTGCCCTATTGCGTTTACCTGAGTTATTTGGACCCATTTCGACCAAATGATTGGTCAATAAAAGCAGTATGGCATGTATCCGCTGGTGTAGATTATCTCCCTTGATCAAATCGAACTGAATCATTAATAATTCGTGTTTTCGTGTAAATGATAACGATTACAGGTTTCGCATGTGGGAGCATTCCGTGAGTATTGTACTGGCATATTATTCTCATGTGTTTTGTGCATGTCACTCCGACTAATTGCAGTAGCAATTTATTCTATTTGTAAACGAAGGGCGAACACGATTGGAATGTTTACTAAAATTTAGCTATGCATTTTATATTACGATTCAGTCCAATATCAGTCATGCGCCCTGTACTATACATGATAATATTGCCAATTTTAACTTGTAACAAATGTAACGTGAATTTTCCGGATGACTTTCATTCACTCTATGTTGGACAGATGTAAAACTCCAATCCAAGTCGTCTGTACATTCATTTTATTAAGTCATGTACGTTCACAGTGTATTGTAAATAGTGAAAATGCTATTGCGACCAGGATAGACCAGATCAGACAGTTCTGCTCTAAATGCACTGATTTATACGTCAGTAAGCTGCAATAAGGACATGATGTGAAGTATAATTTATTTCAATCACTTATGCTTTAGGTCAGCCTGTGGAATCCTGCAGTCTGAATAGAGTCTACAGTGTTTATCATTAGTAATGTAATACTGTGAGTTTGCACAGGAAAATACTTGGCATAGTTGCTCTTTATTAAATTAGCGCAGTTGGCCATGGGCAGTCTGATCAGGGTAAGGCCGGGTCGCAATTAAATGTTTGTTTACTTATGGTAAATAACTGTGAATGACGTCGATATTCACATGTATGGCTGTGAATATACATATCGTTGGGTACACTAGATATAGTGGCTGTTCATTAATGTGTTATATCGCATTCTCCGACATATGAATTCCACCAGCCCCCTTCTTCCAACTAGTTAAACTATCTTTGTGTACATTGCAATTTATCATGTTTCATCATTGTAATTTACGAGGTTGTTCAGTATTGCCATTCAATCATAATATTGATTCCATGCGCACTACTGCGACTGTTATGGAGACTATAACGCGTTACACTCTGGTAACAACACGGTTGGTGTTTTGTAGTCCCAGCCAGTCAGCCAGCCAGCCAGCCAACCAGCGACGGCACGTCTATCGGGTGTTATTGCGTAGAACCAGTACGCTGCACCGATCCTATTCTGGCGTCCACTACACGACTCCGTGTACCAGCGGAGACGCTACTCAGTATGGACCAGGGCGTAACGAGCGGGGTTATTATTCCGGTGACGTCATTCCGTCCAAGGACGAGATGAATTTCAAAGGATGCCCACCCATGCCCAAGTAGCCGATAATAATTAATGTAACTTAGCGACGTCATATAACGTCACCGTCATCATGGCGGAAACCTGAGTTAGAAACTCTAAGTTCGTATCTTGAACATCAGGAACATTGTTATACGATACTTACCTGTTCCAGAATCGTGACTGTGCCTTGGTTGTGTGACTGTGCCTTGGTTGTGTGACTGTGCCTTGGTGAACCCTCGAGAGGACGTTGTAGGTACTGTCTTGAACATTCATTATTTATGTATATCTCATTTATAAATACATCATCATTGTAACTGTATACCTTGTTGTCTCTTTCCACAACGTGCGTGTTGTTCCGACCCAACGATAAGCTATCCCAGCGTCACCCTGGCGTGACACCAAGATCAATGTTATATGTCTTAATATAGTGATTTAGCAAAGTACATGTACATTTTACCACGTTGTCATTATCACGGTGAATGATCACGTGGTTACAACAACAACAACAATGGCTGAACGTGTTGAAAGCGCGCCCACTCCAAAGCAAGTATTATTTGATATTTTCCTTCATAGGAAACGGATTTTAATGAAATATGGCGCATCAAACGGGTCTTCGTGAGCTGCATTTGGTGGTCCCGGGAGTCCGGCACATACTGATGTCGTTTTTGCGAAAAACCGATTCTTCACAAAATCGACAGAAGTTTGGACCAAAGTACCAAGACCACCAAATGCAGCTTAACAAGACGCGTTTGATGCGCCGTATTTCATCAAAATCCGTTACATATTAAAGACAAAATAAAATAATACGTACTTTCATTCGGAGGGCTTCAGGAAGTTCCAGTACTTGTTGTTGTAACCACGTGCCAGTGATCATACACCTTGGAAATGGGGCTTTGAGGATTTGTGATAAGTGTAACTCATGATCGAATAGCACACCTGTAGCCTGATAACGATGTATAGTGCTTGTTAGAAGCATGCCGAATGTATCATTGATGGAATGGCGAACGGTGCAGATCCTGATCAGACTGTGCGGATGCACAGGCTGATCTGGATCTACACTGGTTGCAAAACCCATAAGCCCCATTTCTCATGTCACAACCATACTTTACTTAAATGTTGGTTTGTCCGTCGAGACGGCTAGCGCGGGTTTACGTGAGGCCGTGTTGATTGGCTCCTGGTTTTGAACATGTTAATGCCCATGTCCGAAGCTGTTACTGATCACATGCCACACTGGCCGCAAACCAGCGTAGTTTGCACTTTTCCGACCCGTCATCTTAATTACCGCGTACTTAATTGAAACATCAGTCGTTAGTATGTCCTTAATCTGACCGAAACTTACCAATATGTTAATCATAAATATTGCATAAAGTTGTTCAACATTAATTTAGACGTTCGCGTTTAATGCTTTCAGGATTATGTGGTGACGGAAGTGGCGTTATTTCACCTTAACGTGTGATTGCGCGTGTATGCCGTATATACAGACGTTATGTAATGGGGGGAGCCGTTCGAGGGGCGGTCAATAATTTCAATAATAGAGGATTTGACAACACCACATGCCTGTATAGTGGTATTGGCAAAACGTGTAAATCCAGATGAGCTGGTTCGTGACGAGCCGTCTCATCAGGATCTACACTTTTTGCAAGAAAAACAACATGAATGGGCATAGAAAGGTGGTAGTAAATACATGGTTAGTGCCGTCGAATATAGCACATATTCGGTTGAGTCTTAGACATGGGGCGAGTTTCAGCAAGCCCCTATAAAGTTGTCGAGGCGAAACCGAATATATTTTTTATTCGACGGCACTAACCATATATTTAATTTATACGGCATACCGAACTTGAAGGTACATGCCCACTCAGTAGTCACCAAATATTCTTTCTGTCAGAGACATCATCCGAGACATTTTCTGGCACAATAAACATTAATTCACCAATACCCCACGTATTGATTGGCATTATTATACATTTTATATCAGACGTAAATTTCCACACTGATATCAGGGGCGATAACGGTGTTTTCATAAAATGTTAACGGACATTACTATTTATTCTTTGTATTGATTTTTGATGTGCAATGATCTTACATTATAAATATTATTGTTTAAGGTGACGCATTTAATTAGTATAAATAATTGGGACGGGCTGTAACTAATGTTGCTAAAACTTGTAGCCCAACCCGTTTTCTCTTCTAAATTAACCTGTATTTATTAACTGTAAAGTTATATTGTAAATTTAGAGCAATACAATATGTTTAAACTAAGTATAAATAATTAAACGAGGATGGCCGCGACCCGCATGTCTAGCCCGCCGAGGCATTTGATGGTCTCAGAGTATATTTATTTGAAGTTTGATGCCCAATAAGCATACAAAGTTTCAAGCAAATCTGACTTACGGTTACACAGATAGTAGGTATGTGAAAGCTTTAACGCAAATTTTGACAGAAACTTTAACACAAACTTCTAAGTCCTTTGACCTTGACATAGGGGCACAGGGGGCGCATGAATGTGACACAGAATGAATATATGGATGATGACTAATAAGCATATGAAGTTTCAAGTCAATGTGACTTAGGACTGCAGAGATATAAGGTATTTAAAAACTTTAACGCAGCTTTCGTAACGCAAACTTCTAAGTCATTTGACCTTGACCTTGGGCACAGGGGCCGCATGAGTGGGATACAACATGACTATATGGATCATGACTAATAAGCATATGAAGTTTAAAGTCAATGTGACTTAGGACTGCAGAGATATAAGATATTGAAAAACTTTAACGCAGATTTCGGACGGACGCACGCACGCACGCACGCACGCACGCACGCACGCACGCACGCACGCACGCACGCACGCACGCACACGCACGCACGCACGCACGCACGGACACCCGGACGTCATTGTGATCACTATGTCTCGCTTTCCGAAAGCGGGCTCGAAAAAAATACATGCCTCATTTGCATATGAAAATAGCCTGATAGCACGGGAATTCGTAATTTCTAGAATTGGTGGAATAGTGACACAATTATACACTTATTCAATTTCTATACAGAACATTTGGTGCCTACTGAGTGGGCATGTACCTTTAACAGAACAGAAACATCGTTAATTACGCAACGGCCCTCACGTAGATTAGACATCGGAATATATAAGGTAGGTATATTGGACGATGCCATCCCACACTCAGTGTTGTGTTAGTTATAGAAGGAATATATCGGTGATATCCCAGGTAAGTAGCGCAATATTTAAAATGAAAAACAAGATTTTGAAATTGTAAACTATGTTGCAGAGTCGAAGATGTTGTAAGAGGAAAGCTTTGTTAGCTCCCACCCCACATGTGTTTTAACATGTCTTTGATGTGCAACTACTGTTTGTACCACGCTTTATTGCCGACGAACGTTTGTCTATTAAACACATTAAATCAAAAAAAATATTTACATGTATATGTACGTACTTTTTCATCAATAACACAAAAGTCGCACTCCCATTTTTATATTTCATGAATTTCCACCAAATATGTATTTTATTGCCAAAAAATAAAATACAATTTTCCGATGGGAACTTAACATGGGGCAAAAAGTGGTTAAGAGTGACGGTGAGGGTAAAAACAACGATACATTTTGTAAATCTGGCTAGGTATCTTGGAAAGTAAGTACCTAAGAAAACAAAAGTCAGATTTTGAAATATAATAAGTTTGTATATACAAATCAACCTCTCTACAACAGCCACCCATGGGAAGACGCAACACTGGCTGCTGTAGAGAGGTGGCTGTTGTAGGGAGGTTAATGCTGAGTTAATGTTTATTTATTTTCTTCGATAATTATCATCAAATACATGTTTTGACAGCATTTTAGAATCATTTCCAATGGAAATGATTCTAAAGTGCTGTCAAAACATGTTTGTATTGAGAAAGAATGCTAAAGTAACATCAGACGACAATGTTCGTGCTCAGCAGTCTAAGGGATTGATATAGAGGAAATCATCCATTTGGGATATAAAATAGCGGCTGTTACTGAGAGGGTGTTGTTGTAGAGAGGTGGACGTTCGGGGAGGTTCGACTGTACACGAAACATGTATATTGTAACAAGCAAGATATATCGTTATCAGGATGCAAGGAGTGAGCTACACTGGGTACAAATCACAAATCTCCAGCCACAGTCACATATGAGACGTATTTCATGAAATTACGCAAATGTCCGAAAGTACAAAATCCCATGGCGTATCTCATATGTGACAAATCACGGGAAAATGAAGCGTATTGGCTTCGTGATCAGTGTAGCTCCAGATCAACATGTCCATACGTACTGTCTGTTCAGGGTCTACACTGTTCGCTACACAGTTGGGGGTGGACATTCCTGATTCGTGCACTTAATGAATCAAGTTGAGGACTATTCTAGACGATCAAGGCCTACACTAGTCGGCAGCTCAATAATACACGTTTTTGTCGTGGCGGTTTATACTGTATTCCATCAAAATGTCGCCCATTATCGACATTATTCTTCCATGATAACCTAGGGACTGGTGGGTATCGAGGGCATCGGTGAAGAAGGTGGAATCTACGAGATGTTGGTTGTAACCAGCATAGTATTTCAAGCAAAAAAGAACCAAAAACACTGATGGATGTACCCCTGAAACGATGTATTAACGAAAATTTGCCAAAATATTAAAATAAATGCAGCTTTATAATTTCTATTATTTGACCTTGATCTTCGGCACAGGGGCCGCATATGTGGACCATTGAATAAAAATATGGATGCTGACAAATAAGCATATGATGTTCCAAGCCAATCTGACTTTAAAACATTACTGCAAATTGTTTGACCTTGACATTTGGTATAAGGGCCTCATGGGTGGGTTACAGAGTGAACATATCGATGGTGATAAATAAGTAAGTGAAGTCAATCGAACTCAGGAGCGTGTAGATATTTGTACTTACAAACTTTAACGCAGATATTAGAAAAACGTTAACGCAACATTCAGAATACATGTAGTTTGACATTGATCTTGAGCACGTACAGGGGCCGCGTGTATCGGCTATAGCATGAATATATGGACAACAAATATGTATATGACGATTCAAGGCAATCCATTTTGCGGTACCAAAGAGAGTAGGTAGCCTAAAACACTAACGAAACTCTCGGACAAATATACGTAGACCATGCTAGTATACCATTTTATATCAAGTTCAAGGTGAATGATCACGTGGTTACAACAACAACAACAATGGCTGAAAGTGTTGAAAGCTCGCCCACTACAAAGTAAGTATTATTTGTCATTTTCCTTAATAGGCAACGGATTTTGATGAAATATGGTGCAGCAAACGCATTTTCATGAGTTGCATTTCGTGGTCCCGGGAGTTCGGCACAAACTTCTGTAGTTTTTGCGAAGAATCTATTTCCGTGTCAGCAGACACGGAAATCGATTCTTCGCAAAAACGACAGAAGTTTTTGAACCAAAGTACTGAAGCCACCAAATGCAGCTTAACAAGACGCGTTTGATGCGCCATATTTCATCAAAATCCGTTACATAATAAGGACAAAGTAAAAGAATACGTACTTTGAATCGGAGGGCTTCTGGGAGTTTCAGTACTTGTTGTTGTTGTTTTAACCACGTGATCATACACCTTGAAGTTCATCAGACTCGACTCGAAATCAGATAAGACATATTCGGCGAGCCGAAGAATTCCGATGCGTTTTCTAGCAGAGCCTGACAAATGTTCTATCACATGGGACTAGTAGTAATGAACGTGTATTCTCTATGTCGCACCCGCCAGTCTGTATACACGGGATCGCATTAAATACGCAACCACAGAAAACAGTTTGCGACTATACCAGATGCGAGTCAAAATGAGGTGTATGCATAGTCTCTGACAATTTGTCCACATGTGGAAGACCCGAAGCTGTGACATAAAAACTGCCCATTAAAACGTCTCATTACCCCACCCAACAGAATTTAATTTATATTACGTTTACTTTACATTGCGTCTTAAAATTACAACCTGTGTGTATTTAATGCTGTCGACTATATACATGATATATAATAAGCGAGTGGCGGTGTTTCAGATTCGTTCTGACCACACGTTACCATCGCACATCCCGCACATCGAGAGTATGACTCTTTATGGACTCATGTGTCATATACGCTAACCAACTACTGTCTGTTTCACGAAACCTGCCCAAATTTTACGGCTATATAAACAATGCAAAAACAATATTCTTTTCGATAATACTAAATTTTATCAAAATTTAAGAATGAGCCTTCTTTTTATTTCGTGAAATGTTGTCAAAAATGGATTTTATTACGAAAAATGAGTTCTCTATGAGAATTTAACATGGGTAAAAAAGAGGTGGAGAACCTTGAGGAGGTGTTGAAAAACGAAATAAATTGTAAACTGATTCTGAAACCTAGCTAGATAGCTTTGAAATGATCCAACTAAGAAAATGAAAGTTACATTTTGAAAATCTGTCCACTATTTCTGAAATAAGAAAAATGTCCCCATGTTAAATCCCCATAGACATCTTCACAGACACAGAGTGAAGATGTCTTTGGGGATTTTACATGTGGAAATTCTTAAATATTCCTAAAATTTAATATTATCGAAAACAAAAGAAAAGTTTTTGCATTGTTTATATGGCCGTAATATTTGGGCAGGTTTCGTGAAACAGACAGTAAGGTGGTGTTTCAGGACTAAGTTATGTCGATGGCAGCTCTTGGATACCACATGCCCATGCACTACCTGCCACAACCGGCTGCCCTTCCCAGCTATTTCAGTAAGTACTAACCGCTACAATGGGAGACATGTCGGCCATTGTTCTTGTTGTAGTACATCCCTCCGTCTGTCGCATAACGCCGCAATTGGGTAAAAACTTATTTAATAAAGTGTAGAGCATGTTCTTAAATGATAAAGCGCTAGCCTGCCTTCAAGATTTGAATATCCAGAGCTAAGCATATTTGTATGTAAAGTTCAAATCATGTGTTTACTACACTCGCAGTCAGCTGTGGAGAAGATCAGGTCATCTGCTATGGCGAAGCTATCTAGAATGCATTGGAGAAGGCGTTCCTGTGAAACGGGATTCATAAGGATGTCATTGTTGTTTTATTTATGTGTAGCCATATAACCTGCCTCCGCCTACAATGAGCTACATGGAAAATATATCATCATTTCCCAATTTTCCCATTAGAGGGTGCGTTATTGAAGGCGCGAAGGGCCGGAGTTGCTAAACAAATTGTTTACACATCCACTGATCCACTGACGGACTTCGGCGGAACAAGGTGGGTGCACCCTGCCGCACCTGTGTATCTACTGGTAATAAAAGAAAGATTAAGTCCGGTCTTGTACTGGCCCTATCTTTTTTTCTTATTTCAGGTTACTATCAGGGATTTAATAACTTTGATGTCAGCCAAATAAATGCCTATACCGGCTATGGCTATAACAATTATAACAGCAATAGTGGCAATACAAACGGAAACCAAAACAACGGTGGTTACACGGCCGGCACGTTTGGTGGGCGGACATTCCGGCAGCCGGGGTCATCCAATCAGAACAATCAGAACAACAGTACCAGTGACAGTCTACAGGACGCACGGGAGGAGTACGATGATAAATGGGAGGAAGTGCGGGAAGAACAAAAGAAGACGGCGAAAATGGACATGCAGAGGCTCATTCTACTTACTATACCGTTCTTCTTTTTCTCACGGCCAAGTAAGTGTCAGTTGGGGAGCTATTATAGGAATGAATGGCCTTTTCGTGGAATTTATCGGGGTATAAACTTGGAAAAGTCGCGGGAATACTGGACGAAGGCTGGAAGGCCTCGTCCAGTATTCCCGCGACTTTTCCAAGTTTATTATAGGAATTAATGGTCTTTTTGTTTAATTCATCGGGGTATAAACTTGGAAAAGTCGCGGGAATAGTGGACGAAGGCGGAAAATGTAGTTCGCCGCTTCCTAAATGTGGCTGTGAGAGTGGAGAAATGGGGATTATGGGATTTGTGACCAGTGCAGCTTCTGATCAAATAGCACACTCCTGTATCCTGATAGTGATTTGTATTGCTTGTTGTTTTGTGGAATGACTAACAGTGGAGATCCTGATGAGACTGTGTGGACGCTGATCTGGATATACACTGCCCATAAGCCCGATTTCTCCAGTAACAGCCACAAAAGTGCGAATATGTCCAGACGAATTAATATGTCCGCGGATTAATATTTGCGTGGCAGTAAGTCGCGAATATGTCCGCAGTGACAAGATGTTCGGTCATTTTTCGAAATGTAACGCGCCATATCTTCTTGTTTTGTGTGCATTCACGCTTCCACTCTCAAGTAATTGGAATGGACCCTTCCATTTCAGTTTTCATAATATTCGATTAATTAGGACATTAGTAACTTTGTAAGCTTGTTTACAAGCCTATCTGTATCTGCTGTGCAAATATTAAAATGCACCAATACATTTACTGAGAAAGTTGATAATCTTGTATAACAATACGGAAATATTTACCAACAGTGTAAACCATGGGTGAGAACTGTTTTAGACTTAATAGGAAGCGAATACTGCTTAAGGTGTTTGTTTTCTTTTTTTGTCATTCTTAATTTTAAAAAAAAGCTGTTTTGGCAGTACATGTACATTAGAAACGTATCAAATTAAGACGATTTTCATACGCTGTCAAAACAGACTTTCTCAAGAAATGCTAAAAACAAAATCCACTGAAAACATATTGATCCAGCGTCGTGAGGTTGTATTAAATACCAGCCGGGACGTGTTTCGCGGCTGCAATTTTTTAAGTGGTTACCAATTGCCGTCTGCTGTTTATATGTTATGTTCCATTTTCGCATAGAAAACTATCTTTTAACTCAAGAGAATCATCTCCAATGGATAGATTCTCATGTCACGGTGGAGTAAAAACACGTGTTTTACCATTTAAGAAATAATGAGCAAAATGAAAGGCATCAGACGACAATATGTACTTCCCACTTTTAACGTATTAATTTTGTATCATGCACCAGCGGCGACGTATTTCGCGGCGACGGAGTTGCTCAGCGTCTACCTGGACAAGTTGGGCGCGTCTGAATTGTGGAACCTGATTATCATGTTGGCCGTACAAGGCCTCGATATGGTCGCCCTCTCCCGGGGACAGATCAAGTTTGTCCAAGGTCAGTTGGCCGCTCTATTGGTCTAGTTAACCTGTGTATCATGTTGGCCGTACAATGCCTCGATATGGTCGCCCTCTCCCGGGGACAGATCCTGTTTGTACAAGGTGAGTTGGCCGCCATATTTGTCTAGTTAACATGTGCATCATGTTGGCCGTACAAGGCATCGATATGGTCGCCTTCTCGCGGGGACATATCAAGTTTGTACGAGGTCAGTTTGCCGCTCTATACGTCCAGTTAACATGTGTATCATGTTGGCCGTACAATGCCTCGATATGGTCGCCCTCTCATCCGACAGATCCAGTTTGTACAAGGTAAGTAGGCCGCTCTATTTGTCTAGTTAACATGTGTACCATGTTGGCCGTGCAAGGCCTCGATATGGTCGCCCTCTCGCGCGGACAGATCCAGTTTGTACAAGGTCAGTTGGCCGCTCCATGTGTCTAGTTAACCTGTGTATCATGTTGGCCGTGCCTCTCACGGGGACAGATCCAGTTTGTACAAGGTCAGTTGGCCGCTCTATTTGTCTAGTTAACCTGTGTATCATGTTGGCGGTATAAGGCCTTGATATGTTCGCTCTCCCGGGATTGATTCAGATTGTACAAGGTCAGTTGGCCGCTCTATTGGTCTAGTTAACCTGTGTATCATGTTGGTCGTACAATGCCTCGATATGGTCGCCCTCTCGCGGGGACAGATCCAGTTTGTACAAGGTCAGTTGGCCGCTCTATTTGTCTAGTTAACCTGTGTATCATGTTGGCCGTACAATGCCTCGATATGGTCGCCCTCTCGCGGGACAGATCCAGTTTGTACAAGGTCAGTTCGCTGCTCTATACGTCCTGTTACCCTGTGTATCATGTTGGTCGTCCAATGCCTCGACCGATATGGTCACCCTCTCGCGTGGACAGATCCAGTTTGTACAAGGTCAGTTGGCCGCTCTATTTGTCAAGTTAACCTGTGTATCATGTTGGTCGTACAATGCCTCGACCGGTATGGTCACCCTCTCGCGGGACAGATCCAGTTTGTACAAGGTAAGTAGTCCGCTCTATTTGTCTAGTTAACCTGTGTATCATGTTGGCCGTGCAAGGCCTTGACATGGTCGCCCTCTCGCGGGGACAGATCCAGTTCGTACAAGGTAAGTAGTCCGCTCTATTTGTCTAGTTAACCTGTGTATCATGTTGGCCGTACAAGGCCTCGACATGGTCGCCCTCTTGCGGGACAGATCCAGTTTGTACTTGGTCAGTTGGCCGCTTTATTTGTCTAGTTAACCTGTGTATCATGTTGGCCGTACAATGCCTCGATATGGTCGCCCTCTCGCGTGGACAGATCCTGTCTGTGCAAGGTCAGTTGGCCGCACCATTTGTCTAGTTAACCTATGTATCATGTTGGCCGTGCAAGGCCTCGACATGGTGACCCTCTCGCGGGACAGATCCACTTTGATAAAAGGTCAGTTGGCCGCTTTATTTGTCTAGTTAACCTGTGTTTCATGTTAGCCGTACAATGCCTCGATATTGTCGCTCTCCAACCCCCCACCCCCCCTCCCCCCCCCTTTCTTAGCGGGGACAGATCCTGTTTGTGCAAAGTCAGTTGGCCGCACTATTTGTCTAGTTAACCTGTGTATCATGTTGGCCGTACAATGCATGGATATGGTCCCCCTCTCCCGGGCACAGATCTAGTTTGCATAATGTCAGTTGGCCGCTCTTTCTGTCGAGTTAACCTGTGTGTCATGTTGGCCGTGCAAGGCCTCGATATGGTCGTCCTCTCGCTGGGACAGATTCAGTTTGCAAAACTTTAGTTGGCCGCTCCATTTTTCTAGTTAACCTGTGTACCACGTTGTCCGTACAAGGCCTGTATATGGTCGCCCTCTCGCGGGGACAGATCTACTGTCTGTTTCACGTTAACGTGCCCAACTTTTACACCTATTTAAACACCCTAAAACTCTTATTTTTTGGCATAAAATCATTTTTCAGCAAAATTTAGCAATGAGCCATCTTTTTATTTTTTGAATTTCGGTCCTATAATGAAGTAATAGCCATAAATCAAGAATTGAATGCAGGGTTGCAATGTTAAAATGTCACGTGCGATCAGATTTTAAACATTTTTCCTGCATCGAACTGCTTGCTGGATTTCATCATTAAAAAAAAGACACTAACCTTGTATTTATGAGAGCAAATATTGCCAGGTTGAAAAATAAAGGAATCGAGCCTCCATTTCTTGGTGTTCGTACAAGAATTCCAGAAGAAAATGCCGAGAATTTGGTCAAAATACAACATGATGTCATCATCATCTGCTACAACTTTCGTATCTATTGACAACGCCAGGCTGAGGTTGGCACGCTGTTCCTACCACGCACAATTAATTGCACATATCCTCGCACATCGACACCGGTGTAAATCTACATTCTCTAATGGTATGACTTGGGAACACCATATATACGTCACTTCCGGCGGAAGTATACAGTCACTTCCTGTCAGCCAGTTTCTTTGCCGGACGAATTTCCGGCGGACAACTTGGTTTACTAAATGCTGATTGGTTGGTGAAGGTCACGAGTTTAATCGAATCAAGTTCGTTCGCATTCGCAATTTACAATACATTAGGACGTATTAGCAACAGTATCAGATGGACTTGGAACCATGGATGATGATATTCGCTAAATATATGAAGATTAAATGATTAATTGATATATTTTAATGCAAATTGTTTAAGTTATATGCCAGAAAATGATGTTAATAAACAAATTTATTAAGAATTTGTGTTCAGTTCGCAATAATGGTTGTTGTTGTTGTTTACCGGAAGTGATTATTGCAATAGTAGTTTCTTGTTTTATTGTCAACAACTAAAATTCGGTGAAATGAATTTATAATGCAAAAGCCCATCCATGACTGTTTATTCGAAATAACTTTGTTATCAGACGGATTTTCTTGAAATAAAAAGTAGGCTCATTTCTAAAAAATAGTTTTACATTGTTTTATATAAACAAATAAGCAGTTTGGAGTGTTTTTATAGTAAGAAATTTTGGGCAGCACTTCGTGGAACAGACAATAGTGTTTCTAATGTCAGTTGGCCGCTCTATTCGTCTAGTTAACATGTGTATCATGTTGGCGTGGCAAGGCCTCGATATGGTCGCCCTCTCCCTGGGACAGATCAAATTTGTACAAGGTCAGCTGTCCGCTATATTTTTCTAGTTAACCTGTGTATCATGTTGGCCGTACAGTGCCTCGATATAGTTGCCTTGTCTCGGGGACAGATCCAGTTTGTACAAGGTAATTTGCCCGCTCTATTTCACTACTGTCTGTTTCACGTTAACCTGCCCAACTTTTACACCTATTTAAGCACCCTAAAACTCTTAATTTTTGGCATAAAATCATTTTTCAGCAAAATTTAGCGATGAGCCATCTTTTTATTTTTTGAAATTCGGTCCTATAATGAAGTAATAGCCATACATCAAGAATTGAATGCAGGGTTGCAATGTTAAAATGTCACGTGCGATCAGATTTTAAACATTTTTCCTGCATCGAACTGCTTGCTGGATTTCATCATTAAAAAAAAGACACTAACCTTGTATTTATGAGAGCAAATATTGCCAGGTTGAAAAATAAAGGAATCGAGCCTCCATTTCTTGGTGTTCGTACAAGAATTCCAGAAGAAAATGCCGAGAATTTGGTCAAAATACAACATGATGTCATCATCATCTGCTACAACTTTCGTATCTATTGACAACGCCAGCTGAGGTTGGCACGCTGTTCCTACCACGCACAATTAATTGCACATATCCTCGCACATCGACACCGGTGTAAATCTACATTCTCTAATGGTATGACTTGGGAACACCATATATACGTCACTTCCGGCGGAAGTATACAGTCACTTCCTGTCAGCCAGTTTCTTTGCCGGACGAATTTCCGGCGGACAACTTGGTTTACTAAATGCTGATTGGTTGGTGAAGGTCACGAGTTTAATCGAATCAAGTTCGTTCGCATTCACAATTTACAATACATTAGGACGTATTAGCAACAGTATCAGATGGACTTGGAACCTTATGGATGAATGATATTCGCTAAATATATGAAGATTAAATGATTAATTGATATATTTTAATGCAAATTGTTTAAGTTATATGCCAGAAAATGATGTTAATAAACAAATTTATTAAGAATTTGTGTTCAGTTCGCAATAATGGTTGTTGTTGTTGTTTACCGGAAGTGATTATTGCAATAGTAGTTTCTTGTTTTATTGTCAACAACTAAAATTCGGTGAAACGAATTTATAAGGCAAAAGCCCATCCATGACTGTTTATTCAAAATAACTTTGTTATTAGACGGATTTTCTTGAAATAAAAAGTAGGCTCATTTCTAAAAAATAGTTTTACATTGTTTTATATAAAATAATAAGCAGTTTGGTGTGTTTTTATAGCAATAAATATTGGGCAGCATTTCGTGGAACAGACAATAGTTAGCCGTGTATCATGTTGGCCGTACAATGCCTCGATATGGTCACCCTCTCGCGGGACAGATCCAGTTTGTACAAGGTCATTTGGCCGCTCTATTTGTCTAGTTAACCTGTGTATCATGTTGGCCGTGCAATGCCTCGATATAGTCGCCCTATCGCGGGACAGATCCAGTTTTTACACCACCAGACACCACCAAATAGTTTTACTATATAATTTAACCGAATGCCATCCAATAAAGTCAGTCTCTCCTACTTTCACTATTCGTATGTATGCTGTGGGACCCACTTGTACATGACCTACAGCCAGTCTGTACTGATTCTGCATGAACTAAACAATAGGTTCACTTACTCCTAAGAAAGAAAAATCCAACCTTGTCATATCCTCCAATATTGTGTTCAGTGTTTTCTTTTAAATGCTACAAATATGCGCTGACAACTGGTGTTAAAAGCACGCCAAAATGTTCCTCAAGTGAAACTTGGTAGTAATGGATCAAGATTTGCAAGCAAATGGTGTCTGTGACCTAAAAACACCCGCACTATTTTTTTATACCGGATTACTTTTGCATACACCCTATGCGATTTCGCACCATTTGGTGTCTTCTAACCTATAAGTGTACCAGTCCCACTACAAATCATTCTACAATATTCACTATTCAAAACTAGCTTCTATTCCTGGATACAGTACCAAGTTTGGAGCAAATATCTCAAATGGTTGTCACACAGCAGCTGTGTAACTACACCATGTGACTGTCCACATTCTGCCTTAAATTTGAGCTACTACAGAACTATGGAGAATTTTAATAGATGATGAATTAAAAGCACAAATCTCCATAAAATCACATAACATTACCCTAAATAGTGTTATAGCTAACCATTCTACATATAAAGACTCATCATTGAAACTATACCAACATGTATGCCACTCTGGAATGGTCGACAGACAAAACGGTACTGGCTTGGAACGGTCAGTCAAGAAATTTGCTTTATGACACAGGAGGAAAGGAAAAACAATGTTTTCTGAGTACTAGTGTATTGGTACTATACCCATATGCGAAAACAATACACTTACGCCTAATTCTGTCAAATTTTGGAACAGCGTCGCGATGTCGCGCCACTTTCCCGAACTTTTTAATTGTCCATCAGGAAGCCAATATCAATGAAAAAAAATTAAAAACACACTATAATTACTGTTTTGGTGAACATTACTGTCACATTCCAAGCCCAATCACCTACAGTTAATTTACATACACTGGTTTATTATATTTGACAAATAAATCTGAGAAATCAAGATTTTAGAAGATAGATAACTGTCCGTCTGCGATGCAAAAAGAACAAATGTGTTGCATCGCGGAGTCCGCTCGATTAACCTTGTCGCAGTAACTTGAAATTATGTTCCCAGAGACATAGCTACAAGAAACATAAACTTCCAACTTCAAATTCTACAAAAAAACATATCTCACATAGGGCCTAGGCACACCTTATAGGTTAGACACCACCAAATAGTTTTACTATATAATTTAACCGAATGCCATCCAATAAGGCCAGTCTCTCCTACTTTCACTATTCGTATAGATGCTGTGGGACCCACTTGTACATGACCTGCAGCCAGTCTGTACTGGTTCTGCATGAACTAAACAATAGGTTCACTTACTCCTAAGAAAGAAAAATCCAACCTTGTCATATCCTCCAATATTGTGTACATTTTTTGGCCACGGAAACTCCGTTTACATCAAGTGACCAACAGGTTCAGTGTTTTCTTTTAAATGCTACAAATATGCTGAAAACTGGTGTTAAAGGCACCCCAAAATGTTCCTCAAGTGAAACTGGGTAATAATGGATCAAGATTTGCAAGCAAACGGTGGCTGTGACCTCAAAAGATCCGCACTATTGTTTTATACCGGACTACTTTTGCATACACCCTGGGCGATTTCGCACCATTTGGTGTCTTCTAACAAGGTCAGTTGGCCACTCTGTTTGTCTAGTTAACATGTGTATAATGTTGGCCGTACAATGCCTCGACATGGTCGCCCTCTCACGGGGACAGATCAAATTTGTACAAGGTCAGTTGTCCGCAATATGTGTCTAGTTAACATGTGTATCATGTTGGCCGTACAGTGCCACGATATGGTTGCCTTGTCCCGGGGACAGATCCAGTTTGTACAAGGTCATTTGCCCGCTCTATTTGTCTAGTTAACCTGTGTATCATGTTGGCCGTACAATGGCTCGATATGGTCGCCCTCTCCCGGGGACAGATCCCATTTCTACAAGGTCAGTTGGCCGCTCTATTTCTCTAGTTAAGCTGTGTATCATGTTGGCCGTACAAGGCCTCGATATGGTCCCCCTCTCCCGGGGACAGATCCTATTTGTACATGGTCAGTTGGCCGCTCTATTTCTCTAGTTAAGCTGTGTATCATGTTGGCCGTACAATGCCTCGATATGGTCCCCCTCTCGCGTAACAGATCCTGTTTTTACAATGTCAGTTGGCCGCTCTATTGGTCTAGTTAGCCTGTGTATCATGTTGGCCGTACAATGCCTCGATATGGTCGCCTTCACCCGGGGACAGATCCAGCTTGTACAAGGTCAGTTGCCCGCTCTATTTGTCTAGTTAACCTGTGTATCATGTTGGCCGTACAATGCCTCGATATAGTCGCCCCCTCGCGAGGACAGATCCAATGTGTACAAGGTCAGTTGGCCGCACTATTTGTCTAGTTAACATGCGTATCATGTTGGCCGTACAAGGCCTCGATGTGGTCGCCTTCTTCCGATGGCAGGGTTAGCTGGTACAATGTAAGTTGGCCGGTCTATTTCTCTAGTTAAATTGTTTATCATGTTGGCCATGCAATGCTTCGATATGGTCGCCCTCTCGAGCGGACAGATCAAGTATGTACCAGGTAAGTTGGCTGCTCTATTTGCCTCGTTAACCTGTGTATCATGTTGGCCGTACAAGGCATCGATGAGGTCGCCGTCTCCAGAGGACAGATGTAGTTTGTACAAAGTAAGTTGACCCCTCTATTTGTCGAGTTAATCTGTGTTTCATGTTGGCCGTACAATTCCTCGATATGGCCGCCCTCTCGCGGGACAGATTCAGTTTGTACAAGGTCATTTGGCCGCTCTATTTGTCGAGTTAACCTGTGTAACTTGTTGGCCGTACAATGCCTCGATATGGTCGCCCTCTCGTGGGACAGATTCAGTTTGTACAAGGTCAGTTCTACTGGTTTGGAACCCGGGGCTCGTTTTATTAAACTTCGTACGACTAAGAAATTCATATTTTAAAACTTCTATATATAGCCAAGTTGACATAAGCAGCGAAAAACATTGGTACATGGATACATTTGTTCAGAATCAATGGTGGAAGTGGTACTTGTAGTTGGAAAATAGCAGACCATAATTATGAATGTGTGAAATGCATCTACAGAAACCTTAGTATGAACAATTGTTCATAGTTACGATGGTTAGTGGAACGGTCATTTGTTTATCATGTTGGGGGTACAAGGCCTCGATTTGGTCGCCCTCTGTCGGGGACAGGTCAAGTTTTTACAAGGTCAGTTGTCAGCTCTCTTTTATCCCTATTTTATTAGACTGTATGAGTTACATATGCATGCGTATGTAACATGTGCTGCAGCAAGTCTAGCAGCACGATTAAAGTCGGCGAATCTACAAGTTTACCGATATTACCGTGTGTCACTAATAGAGACGGCAAATGTATATTAAAGCAATATAATATATATGTACCATTATTCTAAAACTACGGCAGATAATCAAACGTGTCAATACTATGTGTGATATGGTTGCAGGCGGCGTGGCGAACATGCAACAGGAGCTGTACGACACGGCGGTGGGGGTGCTGGGAGCCAACGACTTGGTCAGACTGGGCTCACAGATGTTCCTGTCACAGGGCCCCGCCCCCACATACATATCGTAGCGCAGACGCACCGCCCCCACAATCGCCCAGCCCCACAGACGCACCGCCCCCCACATACATATATTAACACAGATGCCCGCCCCCACAGACGCCCACCTCCCACAGGCGCCCAGCCCGCACAGGCGCACCGCCCCCACCACACATACATATATTAGACACAAAGCCCAGCCGCCACAGACGCCCGCCCCCACAGACGCCCAGCCCCCACAGACGCCCAGCACCCCCCCCCCCCACCCCACATAAATATCGTAGCACAGACGCCTTGCCCCCATATACAGATTGTAGCACACACGCTCCGCCCCCACAGACGCCCCTCCCCACATACATATCGTAGCACAGACGCCCCGCCCCCATATATATATCGTAACACAAATACACTGCCCCAACAGACGGCCCCGCCCCACATACGCCCGCCCCCCCACAGACGCCTCGCATTCCCCCGCAGCCATATACATACCGTAGCAAAGACGCTCCGCCCCCACAGTCGCCTTGCCACACAGACGCCCGCCCCCACAGTCGCCTTGCCACACAGACGCCCCGCCCCCACAGACTCCATAAACATAATCGTAGCATAAAAACCCCCCCACCCCCACACCCCCACAACAATCGTAAGAAAAGACGACCCGTCCCCACACATATATCACATATTGTAGCACAGACGTCCCCCCGCACACACACACACACACACATATATCATAGCACAGACGTGAATGTACAGTATTATGACATGTCTTGTATTGGCTGGTCTGATGGGAATTTTCCAAATGGTTTCTTGGAACTACGTTGCACCGGTAAGCCTCAGAAGTGACATCCAATTTCTCTCTCTGGATGCCTACAACATACCCACCGTGATATCAACCATGTCTAAGTCTGATATAAAAAATGTGGCCAGTTCTCCATTAGTGTCACTACGCGTCATGTCCAGAAATCTTCGGAACGATGAAGAACAGAAGTTGCTGCCTCATTACCCATCAAAGATGCATGGTTTGCTTCGTTCATGCCGTCGCATACACCTTTGATGTACTCTGGCTTCATTGAATTAAACTTCTGATGGATGTGAACTCGCGTTCTAGCCCTACACACAAGTGGAAGACTCGGACCTAGGACCCAATACTTGGCTCATTTGAAAAACGTTACTCCAACCACCCATTTCCATACACTATACCTTACAGCCTTTTCGGGCTGTAAGGTATAGTGTATGGAAATGGGTGGGTGGGGTAACGTTTTCCAAATGAGCCAAGTATTTCAGGCTTTAAGGTATAGTGTATGGAAATGGGTGGGTGGGGTAACGTTTACCAAATGACCAAAGTATTGGGTCCTAGGTCCGAGTCTTCTACCCTACATCATACATGCATCGCATCGTTGAGTTCATACAATATACATATATATGATATCCATGTGTGATGATTTAATAGGTTAATATATATTAAACAGGTTTACTGATTGCATAAGTTATGCCGAATGTTATGGAATCAGTAAACGAGTTTAACCCTTAGACCGCTACACACAACAATACTTATTGTCGTCTGCTGTTGCTTTTATATCTTACCTTTTTTTTAATAAAAACATGGTTTGACAGCACTTCAGAATCATTTCCAATGGAAATGATTCTGAAGTGCTGTCAAACCATGTTGTAAATTATTCTAAAGTGCTGTGAAAGCATGTTTTGGATGATAAAAATGAAAAATAGAAAATAAACACCAGACGACAAAAAGAATCAGATAGCGGTGTAGGGGTTAATAAAATCATAATAAATCAACATATATATCAAATAATATTAATTGCATAAGTACAGAATTATAGACTGAAATTGTATTGATCACCAAACATGTTTTCTATGGATGATGTATTCTGTATTTATTATGGTAGTGTGTTATGATTTTACTACACGGTGTTATTACACTGCGAAAGTTCATGTTATCCAATAAAGTCAGTAGATAGTACAGCCGTTCGTGGGCCCATACATCAATGTGCATGATCACGTGATTACAACAATAACAATGGCTGAAAGTGTTGAAAGCGCACCCACTCCAAAGTAAGTTTATTTTCCTTAATAGGCAACGGATTTTGATGAAGTATGGCGCAGCAAACGCGTCTTCATGGGCTGCATTTGGTGGTCCTGGGAGTAGACACGGAAATCGATTATTCGTAAAAACGACAGAAGTTTGGGCCAAGAGTACCGAGACCACCAAATACAGATTTGCAAGACGCGTTTGATGCGCCATGTTTCATCAAAATCCGTTACATAATAAGAACAAAATAAAGGAATACGTACTTTGAATCGGAGGGCTTCTGGAAGTTCCAGCACTTGTTATTGTTGTTGTTGTTGTAACCACGTGATCATACACCTTGTACATTTGTGTCCAGCCCGGTTGCTAGGAGCTCGGCTTTAGTGATTACATTAGCGTTCGAGTGTCCTTGTGTTCGTACGTCCATCCGAAATTTAGGTTGGACACTTACGCCTAGGCGGACTATTGTCTGTTTCATGAAACCTGCCCAAATGTTACGGCCATATAAACAATGCAAAAACAATATGTTTTTGGATAATATTAAATTAAAGCAAACTTTAAGAATGAGCCTTCTTTTTATTTCGTAAAATTTGGTCCAATATTGATTTTATTGCGAAAA
This sequence comes from Conchocele bisecta, assembly GCA_029237695.1. Lineage (NCBI taxonomy): Eukaryota > Metazoa > Mollusca > Bivalvia > Lucinida > Thyasiridae > Conchocele > Conchocele bisecta. The sequence continues at coordinate 2,811,963 of CM055265.1, read as the reverse complement.
AACAATTTCACGGATTTACCCAATAGACATCTTTACTATGGTGTCTTCGCAGAGTGATGATGTCTATGGGGTATTCACATAGTGAAGCTGTCTATGGGGATTTAACATGGGGTAATTTTTAGAATTTCAGAAATACTGGACCGATTTTAAAAATTTAACTTTTATTTTCTTAGTTAGATCATTTCCAAGCTATCTAGCCATGTTTCAGTTAATGTTTCAGTCAATTTCCAAAAAATCCTCCCCCATCTCCTCCACCTTGTTAAATTCCTATAGATAAATCAATTTTTCTTAATAAAATAAATATTGACAAAATTTTACGAAATAAAAAGAAGACTCATTCTTAAATTTTGATAACATGTAATAGTATCAAAACGAATATTGTTTTTGCATTGTTTATATGGCCGTACAATTTGGGCAGGTTTCGTGAAACAGACAGTAGTCATGCTAGCCGTTCCTACGACATAGTATCTGATTCGAAGGACATAATCAGCCAATAGAATGGCAGAGATAGCTAATTCGTGGGAACGAGATGTTATATCGTGGGAATGAGACAGCTAATTCGTGTTAACGATATCCTATCTCGTGGGATCGAGTTCCTATCTCGTGGGTACGAGATACTATGCCGTCGGAACGAGAATAAAAAATGCGAAATGATTCTCTGCCGTAGTTTTAGATTGTAGAAAGCAAAAACGTCTATTGTCATATTTTAGTAATGTATACGTTTGAATAGTCACGTTACGTATAAATGCAAAGTGACTAAATTATGACTACATGGAAAAAAATATCTGGCGCGGCACGGAAACGGGATGTGCTCGGCAGAGCCTCGCCCATCCCGTTTCCTAAGCTTTGCCATATATGTTTTCCCATTCACGGCACTAACCTACTATTCTCTATATATACGTATACGATCCTATCCTATCCGCTTGTGGACAGCGTGATATAGTCGGTACATTGGCGTACGTACGTCGGTATGTCCGTACATGCGTCCGAGGTTAAAGTTTTTGGTTAAAGTTTTTCAGTATACTGTCAAAGCCTCGGCATGGGTGTTTATCATGATCACGGCCATCTAGTATTTATATGTACATGTATATTATATTAATTACCGAAGTTCGAACAGTATTACTTGTGTTATATATGTATACGTATATAAAATTAGCGTGTACGTTTACGGCAATTGATACTTTAACTCTTTCCATGTTAGCGGTGAAAATATCCGTCAAACGAATTAGGAGTATATGTTTTATTTCTCTCTGTAAACATGTCTTGAACTTTCATTAGAATTGTGTCCTCCGGACACAATTCTAATGAAATTCCAAGACATATTCATGACATTTATAAGGAGAAATAAAAGAAAATAAAATGAATTGTCATCTGTTATTTTTGAACTATTTATAGCCCACAAATTTCCCAGCATGCAAAGAGTTAAATAAGGAACATAGAACAGTACAGTAAACGAGTTTATGAAAACAACAACAGCGTATACAAAGTACAGCACCCACCAGCATCATCTAAATGTTGCAACTTGATATCTAAGTAGATTTGGGGAAAAACATGTTTTCGAAGGAAACTTTGATGAACATGGTTGAAAACATATGGTAAAAAAAACAAATATTCAACGGAAATATTGACTTCATGGAGCAAACTAAACTACATCGAAACTCCGAGAAATATATCTAAAGATATTATACGGAATAATTCCAAATTAAAAGGTAATGATAGAATGTTCTTTTACAAAGATTGGAACGAACGTGGCATTAAACAAGTATAATTATATGACTACATAACAAAAACGTTCATTGAATTTTCAACATTTAAGATTTGTTTGATATACATAACAATGACTACCTAAAATATTTTAAATAATTATATCTAGCTTTCCATCAAACTGGCGACTACGACTAAACCAGATAGCCGCGGCCCGCATGTCGAGCCCACCGAGGCATTTGATGGTCTCAGAGTGTATTTATTTGAAGTTTGATGCCCAATAAGCATACAAAGTTTCAAGCAAATCTGACTTACGGTTACAGAGATAGTAGGTATGTGAAAACTTTAACACAAATTTGACCTTGACATAGGGGCACAGGGGCCGCATGAGTGGGACACAGAATGAATATATGGATGATGACTAATAAGCATATGGAGTTTCAAGTCAATGTGACTTAGGACTGCAGAGATATAAGGTATTTAAAAACTTTAACGCAGATTTCGGAAAGCAAACTTGACCTTGACCTTAGGCACAGGGGCCGCATGAGTGGGATATAGCATGAGTATATGGATGATGACTAATAATTATATGAAGTTTCAATTCAATGTGACTAAGGACTGCAGAGATATAAGGTATTTAAAAACTTTAACGCAGATTTCGGACGGACGGACCGACGGACGGACGGACGCACGCACGCACGCACGCACGCACGCACGCACGCACGCACGCACGCACGCCTGTACGGACGTCATTGTGATCACTATGTCTCGCTTTCCGCAAGCGGGCTCGACAAAAATGAACCAATTAACATAGCAAACCTAAATTTACAACTCTATACAACAAGGCCAGGACGAAATGTGAAAACACATTTGACACAGTACAGATACATTGGTATAACGTTAATACGCATACTTTAAAAGCACCATAAGATCTAAACTTAGAAAATATCAGCATACATTTTTAACGAAAATTATGGCAACAAATGATTATTTATATAAAGTAAAATTGTAAATACAAATGTATGTGATTTCTGCGCCATGGCGCCAGAATATAATACACTTATTTTTGGGGAATGTTACAAAGTACAGACTTGTTCTCAGTTAAATAATTTATTAAATGAAAATAACATTTTATTATATACCTACCCATGAAATACTACATAGTTATACGATGTAAATAAAAGTCATATGTTCTCATCAATGAAATAAACAACTTCCGGTGAAAATACGACTACTTCCGCTATCTATATTCATAACGCGCATCTGCAGTACCGGACTGCAAATAGGCTGCAAATACACATTCATTACTGTATACAGTCTAAAAAATTGCTAATTTCCATGGAGCGGTATATAATAAATAGAATATTCATATTTTTGCAACGAATATACATATATGTTCGTCGAGTGGTGTGAAATGTCCATATTTCACGAGTGCCTAACGGCATAGTATTGGTAGTTGCATGTGAATGTATTGTTAACTGATTTACTATTGCAGAAAATTGTAGCATTGTGAATAATATGTAGTGCATGTGTTTGTATTATATTTCTCCTACTATATGCTGACGATCAGGTATTATTCGCAACCTCACCAGAATCTGTGCAATCGATGTTAACTGACATAGAAAATTATTGTAACACGTGGAGATTAAAAATAAATACAGGAAAAACAAAAGTATTAATATTTGAAAAAGGGCGACATACCAATTATGACTTTTTTCTATATAATGAAAAATTAGAAATTGTAACATCTTTCAAATATTTAGGTATATATTTTTTCAAAAACGGAAACTGGGCTAGAACACAAAAATGTATATCTGAACATGCATCGAAAGCAATGTATAGACTATTTTCTGTATTCAATCATTATGAATTTTCCACACATGAAAAATGTAAATTGTTTGATAAATTGGTGTCTAGTGTTTTAAATTACTCATCAGAAATATGGAGGTTTCACAAAGGAAAAGATATTGAAAATATTCATACTAAATTTCTTCGAAAAGTATTATGTGTCAACAAATCAACTAATCTAATAGGGCTATACGGGGAATTAGGTAGAGTTCCACTGAGCGTAATTCGTAAAGTTCACATAACCCGATATTGGATAAAACTATTAAAATTAAACGACAATAATGTAACCAAAAAAATGTATAACATGTTGAAAAGCGACGCAGAAAATAATGTATCGTATAACAATACAAATTGGGCTTATCAGATAAAAACAATGATTAATGACATAGGGTTAACAGAGTTATGGGTTAATCAAGACACATTATTACAAAATATACACATTATATCATGCAAATAAAACAGAGAATTTTAGATAATTACCACCAATCTTGGTATAATGATATAACTAGATCTCAACGACTTTCATCGTATGCTAGATATAAATCTTCACTAACTTTAGAACCGTACTTAGATATTATAATGAATAGAAAATATAGAATTTCACTATCACGATTTCGATTATCTTCGCATTCTTTAGAAATAGAAAGAGGCAGATATCATAATATTCCCAGGGATGAAAGAATTTGTAAATGTTGTAATTTAAACTCGATAGAAAGTGAGTATCACTTTCTTTTAGTCTGTCCTCTTTATACAAACATAAGAAAACAACATTTCAAACCTTATTTTTGTAGATGGCCAACACTAAATAAGTATGATCATTTAATGACATCGACCAATCGAAAAACAGTAATTAATCTGTCGAAATATGTTTATTTTGCCAGCAATTTGAGAAAAGAATTACTGGAAGAATAAACTTATTTTTATTTAAGTTGCTAATACTGCAAAGTGATCATTTTGGTGGCATCTATTAGTGTATAATTACAATTAACAAAAGCTTCTCCATTTATATTCCGTAAAACATGTATTTTATGTGCACTACACAAGTTTTATGTTAAAGGCTAGAAGCATTGTATTGCTTAATGCTTAATAAAGGATATTGTATTGTATTGTATTGTATCAATGTGTTTGAAAATAAAAAAACAAACAGGAAGAAAAAGCGTGTTATCCTATGGAAGCGTCCTGGTGCCAATGCTAAAATATAGTTATCTCCTAATTAGGAGACTAAGTCCTAAATATGCGATACTAAGTCATAATTAGGAGATAGTAACTCCTAATTGGGAGATAGTATATCCTAATTAGGAGTTATCACATCCTAATTAGGACGTACTATCTCATAATTAGGAGTTAGTATCTCATAATTAGGAGATAAAGCATTGTTTAGCATTGACACAAATAATAAGTCATAATGAGGAAATATTAAGTCCTAATTAGGAGATACTAAGTCCTAATTAGGAGATAGTAAGTCCTAATTAGGAGATAGTAAGTCCTAATTAGGATATACTAACTCATAATTAGGAGATACTAAGTCCTAATGAGTAAATAGTAAGTCTTAATTAGGAGATAACAGTGTGGTAATATCTACTGGGGACGAACCGCGACGCCTATATGTGGGTGCTTACCGTGCGAATACCCGGAGCCTGGGAACGTCTATATATAGCGAGCCTCGTTCTGGGAGATCACTTCAAGTCTTCACGATATAGTTTACGAACTCTGCATTACTAATTTCCAACCGTTGTGTATCGACTACATCGCAGACTCTACGACGCCATCCAGTACACAAGGCACAGTGGTGTTACCTGTAGAGACCGTAGACGGTAAGCAGACAATAATGGCGCTGCGAGTAACCGTACCTAGCGGTATTTTCAGTTTGAAAAACTGACATTTTTCTGGAAAAAATGTCCGATATATCGGGGATTCCCGGTCAGAAATTCTGACATTACTGTGTTCATTCAGGCAAGAAACATTTGCATTATTGCTGGATATTTCTCCGTGAGAAAATATTTCCATTGTTGTTTCAATATTAATTGTTGACAAAATGAGATTATTGCAATGAACGGTTTGTAACACGGTATTTATATACATGCTCATTCACCATGTATCTATGTTTCACGCTTTTAAATTCAAATTGTACGCCGGATTTATTACTAGACACGGATTAATTTTGAATTTATGAGCATTTGAGAGGGAGTTGATTTGACCCAGTCCCAGATGGCCAGATGAAAAATTACCCAAATTGTTCCAAGCCAAACTGGGTCAATGTCTAGGCAATGTTAACATTTTGCTGGTTGAAAGTTTTTGAGCTGTCACTAGCAGCCAAATCCAGCATTCAACTGGCGAAAATGTAATATTTCATGTTCTAGACAGGCCTTGATAAAGGGCGGTGTCGATATTGAAGTATTGAATTAGATGCCAACAGTGTTGTCTAGTTTATTTTGGGAATACGGGACCACGAAGACAACATAATTTGAGAATACACTGTCTCAGTTGCGAGATAATTGTGTATACTTGAATTCAGTTTATTTTGGGAATACGGGACCACGAAGACAACATAATTTGAGAATACACTGTCTCAATTGCGAGATAATTGTGTATATTTGAATTCAGTTTATTTTGGGAATACGGGACCACGAAGAAAACATAATTTGAGAATGCACTGTCTCAATTGCGAGATAATTGTGTAAACTTGAATACAGTTTATTTTGGGAATACGGGACCACGAAGAACACATAATTTGAGAATACACTGTCTCAATTGCGAGATAATTGTGTAAACGTTATTTACCTATTTAATTTGATTACACAATTGTGGTGGTCATTTCCGAGATTGTAGTTTGTAATTTCCGTAATTTATTTAAACATTAAACAGCGTCACGGTACACGCTAATTCAATTGACTTTGTACTTTCGTAGTACATCTTAATCATTTAGCTGGAACTGACTCAAATATTTCATTATTTTATTAATTTTTTTTTTATTTTTTTTATTTTTTAATATGGTAGTTTGTTAAATAATAACTACCGTCCCAATACTCCCTCTTTCAATTGACCTTAGGGACAATATCAATAAGCAACATGGCTGACTGAGGCCCAGAGAGAATCAATGTAGACTTGGCATATGCAGAGGAATTTTTGGCCCTTCCCGGCCTTGGCGCCAAATTGGTCCAATCAATTTTAGATATTAGGCGGATAAACGAGGGGACGATTTCTAGGGCACAATTCTTGACCATACCACATATGCGCACAAGTCCAGAACTGTGAAATTAATTGGAGTTTGACGAAATGGACAATGAGGACAATGAGTATGACCAGCCTTCTTCGCACAGTCAAGAGCATCGTCCTGGGGCAGATGCAATTGGCAAAATTGCAGATGCTATTGATAATGCGGATCTGAAGGGCCCTCCTCCAGGCTACTTGCGCAAACCATCAGCATTTGGGTCGGGGGCGGGGGCTAAACCAAAATCTCGTGACCGGGATAGCAAAACCACAGATCAACCGCACACGGGAATGTATATGCCATTTCCCTATCCTCCCTGGTTTGTAAAGCAAATGGAAGCAATGGAAAATATGATGAGTTTGCCCAATCCGTATGCACATTATCCTTGGGGGCGGCAACAACAAGCATCGCGACAACGTTCACCATCACCACCACGGCAACGAACAATGATGAGGCCTGTCAATCGAGATATGGAGCGTACCGAGCACCCTAGGCTTCCAAATTTTCCAAAGTCTCTTAATTACAATGGGGTGGGGAGCTGGCAGGGATTTGTCACCAAATTTGACAAGCTTAACCTGATGCATGGGTGGTCGGATCAAGACAAAGTAGACCACGTCTGCTGGTGCCTTGAGGGGAAGGCAAGCGACTTCTATGCTTTGGTGATGGAGAACAGCTATCAGCTGACATTCGCTGAACTGAAGACGAAAATGGAAAGACGATTCGAGACCAGAGAATTGAAGGAAACCACCATGATATCCTTCAATAGTGCACGCCCGCAATCTGAGGATACATTGGATGACTGGGCAGATAGGCTTTTGAAAATGTCAATTAAAGCACACCACTATTCACAGATTCTGCCATGGTGCACTGAATAGGGAGGCGGGTGAGAGTGTGGCTAATTTTCGCCCAATTAGCCTAAAGGATGCTATTGACCGTATGAAATGGGCAATTCATACGCACACACTAATGTATGGGAAGAAGAGGGACAAGGACTCTGTCAGACTAGTTTCAGAAGAAGTTGACGGACCTCCTCAACGGAATTCCCTGGAGAGCAGAGTGGAACGGTTGGAGAAGCAGGTCAGCGGGTTTGACACCAAACTAGATACTCTTCTCAAACAGGTGGACCGGCTGGTCAATCAGAACATGTAGCGCCAGAGTAGGTCACCGTCCTTCCTAGGAGGTCTTTCCAACCTTCCAGAGCATCCTCAGAGCGGTCTCACTGCTATCAGTGTGGCCAGATGGGGCACTTCAAGCGGGAGTGTCCGAAACTACCAGCGGACCAACGCCACGTGTTGAAGAAACGATCAGTGTCTTACGTGGATGTAGCTGATGATGATGATCCTTTAAACGACAGCGGGTCGGACTCGGAGGCCTGAGCCCGACCCAGTCCGCAGCAGGTATCCGAGGCCTCACACCCGATACCCATATATTGGCGAGAAGCGAGTGCCATGGTGATATGATCATCCACAACGACTCACAAGTCACTCGCATGCACCCATAGATAGAAATATCGGGCTGCATGACTCTGTCATGGGCAACACATACACACGTTTCACCCAGGACCCCACAACGTTCAAAGGTGGGAGGTTACAATCTAAAGAGGATACGGATGCAGCTAGTCGGTCTTTGTCTCCGATAAAACACTCGGATTCCGAGATAGACACCTGCATCACAGCAGGTCCAGCGCCGGATGCATCACAGCGGTGTGACTCTCTCCCACGAGTCGAGGGTCGTGTCCAATTCCACAGCCGATCCAATGTCTCGGAAGACGACTCTGCCTAGGAAGACGACTCCACCTCGGCATCATCCCCAGACTCGTCCGGAGTCGAGTTCCCATCACAGCAGTGTGACTCTCTCTCTTGAGTCGAGGGTCTCGTCAGAGACGGAGATTATTCTGAATTCTCAGGTGTCGACTACGCCGGCGGTCTCGCGACGTCAACCCCAGACCCGTCTGGATGTTAGTTCGCATCACAGGGATGCAACTCCTTCACTCGGGTCGAGGGTGGTGTCGCAGACGTTCCACCGGAAGCGCACAGACATGGTCAACCTGTCCATTACGACCAATCGGAATGAGGAGGATCGCACAGTGGTTAAATCGCCTCGCTCCCTGAGTGATCAGGCTTGTCCATTCTCGGTCACGTGCACAATAATATACAGCAAACGTCGCCACGTTATGATGAGCCCCCTGCCAGCTCGATTTCGGAGTGCCCGTCTAGACAATTCAGACTATCACCTGGCATTGATGGCTCTTTGGCGGATACTCATCTCTATCGACTGTAACCACTTATCACACTCCTCGTCCCATTCCGTCGATCCGTAACCACAGAGTCGGTGTATATCCAGCCCTGCGAAGGGAACCGATTACATTGAACTCTTAGAGATACGGACTGTCATTACTTCCAACCACAGAGTCGGTGTATATCCAGCCCTGCGAAGGGAACCGATTGCATTGAACTCTTAGAGATACGGACTGGCATTACTTCCACCACAGAGTCGGTGTATATCCAGCCCTGCAAAGGGAACCGATTGCATTGAACTCTTAGAGATACAGACTGTCATTACTTCCAACCACAGAGTCGGTGTATATCCAGCCATGCGAAGGGAACCGATTGCATTGAACTCTTAGAGATACGGACTGTCATTACTTCCAACCACAGAGTCGGTGTATATCCAGCCATGCGAAGGGAACCGATTGCATTGAACTCTTAGATATACGGACTGTCATTACTTTCAACCCACACCAGAGTTTGTGGTATGTCCAGCCCTGTTAAGGGAACAGACTACCTTGAATTCTTATATATACGGACAGTCATTACTCCAACTACAACCCGGGTTTATGGTATGTCCAGCCCTGCGAAGGGAACAGACTACATTGAACTCTCCAAGGATATTCCATGGTATGTCCAGCTTTACGAAGATAATAGACTACTCTGGTACACCGGTTGGAACGACTATGTGCGTCCTAGATCTTTTAGAATGGGAAGGAATGTGGTAATATCTACTGCGGACGAACCGCGACGCCTACCTGTGGGTGCTTACCGTGCGAATACCCGACGACATCGAAGACTCTACGACGCCATCCAGTACACAAGGCACAGTAGTGTTACCTGTAGATACCGTAGACGGTAAGCAGACAATAATATCTCCTAATTAGGAGTTAGTATCTCCTAATTAGGAGATAAAATTAGTTTAGCATTGGCACCAGGACGCTTCCATATTATCGTGTTAAACATAGACTCCCACTGCCCAGGTTGTAATATAGAGAATGATGTTTTTGTACAATCTTTAGAGATGACATTTTTCGGGCAAACTAAACATTCATTTACCACTGTCGGTCGTATTATTTGGTATACTTACATGTTTATATCAAACAGGAATTATCATTCTTTCAAGTTAATTCAGGGGCGATAACCGTATTGGCTTAAAAGCTTAACGTAAACAATGATTCAGTCTCTCCATTTATGTCTTGATGTGCAATGATCATACTTTATACTGTAATAGTTACTGTCCTAATCGAGGTGGCGAGGTGTTTCATGGGCACATGTAGGTTGTTTAAACACATGAACACCTCGATTAGGGCAGTAACTGACTTACACATCTACTTACTGACTACCGTTTGCTAGTATTCAGTGGAAATTTTGAATTTCCATTTGACATCAAAGTAACTGTCTCTACAGTTATGACAGCCGATCAATAACATACATAACAGTGGGATGCTGCCAGTGGGATTATACGTGTCCCATTGCCATATTTCTCATTATTATTTGTGTTTGATGTCTAATGTATACGTATACGAAGCAAGCACTCAATAATTATGCTGTATAATATGCATTGGAACATGCTTGCATAAATCATACTAATTCACAGAGAATACCAGGCGAGTGTAGTTTGAAATACTAGTTTATCAGGCAAAACTAGACCGTTTCCGAGCCGAGCCTCATTATCTTGATATCGAAAGACATAGACTAGATTTTGTTATCTGGTAATGTTTTATGCTAGCCAATGAACACATTTAAAACAGTTTTCGTTGAAAAGAACGCGGACTTGTTTACGTTACGTGATTAGTCTGACGTCGTTCGGTAACGTCATGTGACGTCGTTCGTCCAATAGAACGCCACTTTTCAATTCGTTGTAACCAGGATATTCGTATCAAGTCGATTCCTTATACGGTAGTATGTTATCAGTCAGTACGTATTGGATCAATACAAAGCTTGTTTCCCGATAACAAATAAGTAAATAGTACAGTGGAACATCTCAAAAACCGTCACCCTGAGAGGTCCGCGGAATGTTCAGCTTAGATAGGTACCACTGTAACAATAAATGGCAGCGTCAAACGAAGCTGTATTCCTTGATAATAATAAAAAACACAAGTCCTCGGTGACATTGACCTTGTGCGGTCGTACTGGTAGCCTTGATAATGAAATGAAATGAAGGACTTTAACATTATTGCCTTACACATTTGTCTTATTACAAACAAGGTGAACATAACTGCTCAGTGACATTGACCTTGGGTGGTTGGATGTGGGTAGCATGCATAACAAAGCACGATCACATTGTGGCCAACTATTATACAATAAATTCGGTGAAGCGGTTCATGAGTTTTTGAAAAATGAAAGGTGTTACTAACGTACGTATGCATGTACGTACGTACACAGTACATGGACTAACGCTATATCCCCTCTTGTCTATAATCGGCAACGGGATAATTAAACAGTCCCTGCAGATTTGTTCTCATTTTCAACCATGAACAAACTACAATCAATGCCATATAAATGAAACGCAATGGGGTCTCCAGGGTGTCCGGTTTAGACGTGTATACATAGCCCACCAGATTTACGTTCAGCAGTTCTCTGTCAAAACATCGACGAAGTGATAAGCACCCGGCCATATAGAATATATTTGTAATTGAAATGACATTGAATGAAAACCATTAACATAATGAAAACAACTATCAAATTTAAAGACACGTGGTTCAAGTATGTGCATAAAGTGATGAAACATGTTTAATTTAGGAAACAATAATCCAATGGTAGATTCACATGGACTGTCTTAACCAAATCGTGCTTATAAAAAGAATCCGTATTTGGTAAAATATGTTTATTATACCAAATCATAAATAGCGTTGCGAACGCTAGCTTTGTTGACAGTCGATGGTACTATTTTTATTTAGTTGAATTAATTCCACATGTGTCTATAAATAGCAACATATTATATGTGTGGAACAGTATTTTCCTTTATAACTAAAATAATGTTATGTTTCACAAAGTGTGCTTCCTGGTACTAAAATAGCGAACGGAAATACGTTACCAACTTATCTTCCTTCTTCATTGTAGTACATTGTATATAAGAAAACACACAGTCCTTGTATATGGCATTTGGAGTCAATAAAGCGAAAATTAAAGGAACATTTAATATCTTCGACATCATCTGAAACATCAGGTGAGACACTGTTTCTTTAAAAACACGTTAGGACATCTCTTGTGTCACATATCATCAGTTGGGTCTCTGTAGAGTGCACATCATTAACAATTTAATCCTTCATATGTTTAGCAACTGTATTTTCATATGCAGTTTCAGTAATAAACCAACTTAAGTGATTGAACTTAAGTGATTTAGACAGTTGTCATTCAACAATGAAACATGCCCTTTTGTACGATAATAAACTATTGTGAGTCAAAATGCAAAATATATCATAGTTGTATGCCAGTCCACGTGTGCATGCACTTTATTATTAGAATGCATAAATTTGACTTTCGTAGGTAGCGTAAAACATATTAAGTCCTATTTTTGTATAACTGGGATCAAGTGAACAATGTTCTCGAGCCAAAAAAAAGCGTTACACTATTTTATTGTATCTTAAATATGCACTAATCAAAAGTTATCAATACGCATAGCTTAAGTTCGACTCATATGATCTAAAAGGCCGGCACTAGTTTACATTCAATATCATTATACACTAGTGTGTACACTAGTGTAATAAATGTGCAAGTCAGACGGGTACAATCAAACACGTTAAGTAACCAGTATATTCTTAGTATGATGCTGTGCTCATGCAATAAAGCAAATCTAGCATTTGTGTTGATGCAATATGATATTTATTACAGCTCCTTGACTGATGTATAAAGAAACTCAGCATAGCCTCTTATGACATCAGTAAACTCGTTAATAAATATCATAGTAAATCATCACGCAAGTAAGATCCTTTATATATATATATAGCACTGTTTTTGAGACCTGATGAAATATGCCACTTTACGAGTGGGTGTAGGTTTATAACACTTTTCTGTTACTTACTGAACGCCCCTCAATTATATCCCTATTTTTGTCGTTCACAATTGTCTTTCCACGTGCTAAACTATACGTAAACAGAAATATACTGTAGACTACGTGTTGGAGATTCACCAGGTAAGCTTTTATTTAAAGTATTTCAACAATGTTCTACACTATAGTTTAGACATTTCTGCCGCCCGTCTGTATATATAGTTTTGTTTATACATCAGTTCACAGCATTGACAGATTTGTGATTACATATGCGTCACTGACACGGAGAAGGACCTTGCAGTATTTGTAAGGCGAATATGTATACCTTTATCATCATTCACCATCCAAATTAGCGTTGTTGTCCCGCCTGCTTTAGCTGAAGCGGGACATAGGCATAGCTTTTCCGTCGGCGTCGGCGGCGTCGGCGTCGGCGGCGGCGGCGGCGGCGGCGGCGGCGTCAACATTTCACGTTAAGTTTTTGCGTTTAGCTCAGTTGCCAGAAAACTATAACTCCTATGACCTCCATACTTGGCATACATCAACACTGTTGTGTAACCATCTCACACAGATGGAGCCCATGTGACCTTAACCTACTTTTCATGGTTCATTGACATACTTTTCACATTCATTCAACGTTAAGTTTTTGCGTTTAGCTCAATTCCCAGAAAACTATAACTCCTACGACCTCCATACTTGGTATACATCAACACTGTGGTGTAACCATCTCACACAGATGGAACCCATGTGACCTTCACCTACTTTTCATGGTTCATTGACCTACTTTTCACATGCATTCAACGTTAAGTTTTTGCGTTTAGCTCTTTTTCTAAAACTTAACGCTCAGGTTAATTCATTGTAACTTCTGTTTCCGTCAATGTAATGCTTTAATATTCCATACATGCATTTGTAACAACATCTCGCATCATTCTACAGAAATCCCATGGTGCCCGCTAACCCCAAAGGTCAAGGTCACTGACTTAGAAATTTCCGTGTTTGGAAAAGTTAACACTCGGTTTAATGTATTACAACTTATGTTTCCCTTGATGGAATGCTTCGGTATACATCAACACTGTGGTGTAACCATCTCACACAGAGGGAGCCCATGTGACCTTGACCTAGTTTTCATGGTTCATTGACCTACTTTTCACATGCATTCAACGTTAAGTTTTTGCGTTTAGCTCTGTTTCTAAAACTTAACGCTCAGGTTAATTCATTGTAACTTCTGTTTCCGTCAATAGAATGCTTTAATATTCCATACATGCATTTGTAGCAACTTCCCGCATCATGTTACAGAAAGCCCATGGTGCCTGCTAACCCCAAAGGTCAAGGTTGCTGACTTATACATTTCCGTGTTTGGAAAAGTTAATGCTCAGTTTATGCTTTAATATTCCAATCATGCATTTGTAACAACATCCCGCATCATTCTACAGAAAGCCCATGATGCCCGCTAACCCCAAAGGTCAAGGTCACTGACTTACAAATTTCCGTGTTTGGAAAAGTTAATGCTCAGTTTACGCTTTAATATTCCAATCATGCATTTGTAACAACATCCCGCATCATTCTACAGAAAGCCCATGGTGCCCGCAAACCCCAAACGTCAAGGTCACTGACTTAGAAATTTACGTGTTTGGAAATGTTAACGCTCAGTTTATGCTTTAATATTCCATACATGCATTTGTAACAACATCCCGCATCATTCTACAGAAAGCCCATAGTGCTCACTAACCCCAAGGTTATGACAAGCTCCTTATGTACTATCAAACTGCGCCAGGCGGGACATCTTGCTCCGCGAAGCTCTTGTATGTTATACATGTAATCATTCCGCTGATCGCAAAACATCAATAACTGCTACATTGGTGACATGTAGTAAATATAGGAAATGGTGTCGATCGAATGGCGACCAACACATGCAATGATCAAACTGCGCGGATGCGCAGACTGATCCGGGCTACGCTAGCCATCGTAAGACCACTTTTCTTAGCCGGTGTTCCTTCTGTCAAGCTATCAATTCACACATTAACCATAGACACACAGCGTGTGTGGTTTGCCGTGAGGCTTTTACGACTTTTTCGTGCCCAGGTTCACATATAGATGCAAACTTTTCTTTTGTCTACAGAGGTGTTCAAATTGCTTACCAACCTCTGACAAACTATAGAGTCGATTTGTAAAGATATTTAAAACTGTATTGTCTCTTTGGCATATCAAAATAGCCTGAAAAAAACCGCGAGTCTGTATCAGTAAATTAAATATTACTAAGGCAATAAAACAAAGCTCTTTGGTTCTAAGGCACGGGGTTTTCGGAATGTGACGCGGGAGTGCGGATTTTTTAAATACATTTGTTTGTATGAGATCTTCGCCTCGGATTGTTTAAGTCGCCAGTTGTATTTTGCATGCAAATTAAACCTGTGGTTCACATATGCTTACTAAATCAACTACAGTCAAACCTGTGAATAAATGCCAGCCATAGGAAGTGAAAAATCTGGCCTTTGTTCACAGGTGGTTTATTCACAGGGTCATTTATATAGTAATTGTGTCATTGGGACAACAAAACTGTGGCCTTTACAGCCAGGTGATTGCTATTCGGAGGAGGTCTTTAGCACAGGTTCGACTGTATATGTATAATAATACGTACTATAATTTCATTCAGACGTATTTTTAATTCGAATTATCGTTTAAAATAGTTATACATGCATTGTGTACATATACTGAGCAACAGTAGAAACGTCCCACCA
The DNA here is from genome assembly GCA_029237695.1 of Conchocele bisecta. NCBI lineage: Eukaryota > Metazoa > Mollusca > Bivalvia > Lucinida > Thyasiridae > Conchocele > Conchocele bisecta. The sequence goes on along the minus strand of CM055265.1, from coordinate 2,796,207 downwards.
TATTCAGGGAAAGATTGCTGGAAATCTATAAGGATGGTGGTACTGAAACCTGTACAGAAAATGAAGTTTAATCACTTGTGAATCCATATCAGTTGACAAAATTGTGTTGCGATGAAAATAGTTCGAGTGACATCACGGCGAATTCGGGAGGGGTCAAAATCAAAAATCTGATTTTTTAATTATTTTTAAAAAATGTTTAGAGCTTGATGATTTCTCTCTAAAAAAAACTGTCACTGTATAGCGCTCATCTGCACATACGTCACCATTTTGTGTGTTTCCAATAGTAGGACAAATACATGCATCAGTAAACTTTCATAATGGTCAGTGTAAGTCCAGAACAATGCAAACTGCATTTAATGCAGGCTAAAGTGTGTAAGCCTGAATGTTTGTCCTACTCGGTCAGATTTAGGCATTCTATTTATAGCAGATTCCTTGCTAGGCAGATGAGCGCTATTCTGTATGATTATGATCGTGTGTGGCCACCATTTGCATGAATACACGTTATAATTATACGACGCATGGACGTGACGTAAACGCATAATTAGTGGGTTAGGCAGATTCTTCCATTCTTGTTGTAAAGCCCGTGTCATATCTCGAATGTTGTCAATTTGGTGATTAATCGCCTTACGACCCACCTCATCCCGGACGTGCTCGATTGGGTTGAGATCAGGGGAAACCGCAGGCTATGGAAGGACGTCGATGTTGTTACGAACCAGGTATTGAGTTGTGATTCTGGCTGTGTGCGGACGGGCATTGTCTTGCTGCAATGTTATACCAGGGCCGTGGTGGCGAATGAAAGGCATTGCATGAGGAGTTAGCACCTCAGCAATGTAGCGCTGTGTATTGAGATTGCCCTGTATGACCACGAGCTCAGTCTTACGGTTACAATGATCCCACCCCACACCATTACACTCCCTCCCCCGAACCTGTCCCTCTCAACCACACAGCAATCGGCGAATCTCTAGTTTTTGCGTCTGTATACGCGTAGCCTACCATCTGCATGGCTGAGTGTGAACCGAGATTCGTCAGTAAAGAGAACTCAGTTACACTCAGTCCGCAGCCAATTCAAATGACGTCACGACCACAATAACCTAGCACCACGGTGACGTCGCGTCATTATTTGACCGGTATATGGGCGTCGTGCTCTGATTGGCAGCACGTTGCATCGCAAGCGCCTACGGATGGTCTGCGCTGACACACCGTATCTCCTAGCCGTTACGGTGGCTGGCAAAAGACACTGACGTAAGTTGATTAACGTGATGTAGCGGTCAGTCCTGGCGGTGGTGGCACGGGGGTGACCGGGGCTGGGACGATCGTCAACTGTCCCAGTCTGTTGATACCGGGTCACAAGCCTCTGTATGGTCTTCCGACAGCAGCCGAACCTGCGGGCCACGGCACTGGCCGTCATTCCCGCGTCCAGCATTCCAATTGCCTGATTTATTTCAACTTTAGACAAGCGTGGCATGATGAAAACAATGAAAAAGTGAAACGTTTTTCAAGTTTCGGATTAGCCTTTGTCGCAAGTATCGTACGACGTTGACTGAATTAATTTATCGAGTACAGGTATAGCGCGCACATGCAATAAGTGGAAATAAACGTTCCGGTTGGTGACCGTTTTGAACCTCGTGTATTTGGTGGAAACTTAACACGGGTGTATTCACAAAATTACCAGTGTCTCGCATGTACATTCACATATTGTGTAACATAAACATATCCAGAGATATATCGGTTCAAACAGTGGGACGTTTCTAGTGTTGCTGAGTATAGTATTACCTTTACATGACCAGACACCCTGTTAATATATCAGGTATGTTTATTATGTTGATTCAGAAATAAATAGGATATATTAATTAAATGAACATGTGGTTGACGGTGTATGTTCCCGTCAGCATGGTAACACGTACCATGTCTTGTAATCGAAACTTTTAGTGGCCTACTGTGAACACTGTCATTTATTACATTCACATGGGTCGTTGCACCCATAATTGTCATGTGCGCATATCATATATACGAATATAATTGAAGGGGTCCGTGGAATAAGGGGGCTAACTCCACCTGGAGTTAGCCCCCTTATTCCACTGACCACTTCAATTCAGCACAGTGACTGGTAAATGGCATCGCTGATAGACCCTCTCTAATCCCCACATCCTGAAACAATGTAGGAAATCATGTGACCGAAAGTAGCGGTGATTTCAAAATAGTTCCACCATTTGCCAAATAAAACGAGCTTGTATTACCCTGTGGTACATATATTCGGGATATATAGAGAGATGTTACATGAGCGGACCGAATACTAAAGGGCTCATTACATTCTCGCATTCTCGAGTAAAAACAAAAAGTCGCGAGATTGCAAGAACACCAGGTGTTCTAGCATTATCGTCTCGCCCTATCGCCACGCGTTCTTGAATAATGTTCGTCTCGCGTTATTGTCTCGCGTTCTAGCATTCTCGCCTCGCGTTATAGGTTAGAAGACACCAAATGGTGCGAAATCGCCCAGGGTGTATACAAAAGTAGTCCGGTATAAAAAAAATAGTGCGGGTGTTTTTAGGTCACAGGCACCGTTTGCTTGCAAATCTTGATCCAATACTACCCAGTTTCACTTGAGGAACATTTTGGGGTGCCTTTAACATCAGTTTTCAGCATATTTGTAGCATTTAAAAGAAAACACTGAACCTGTTGGTCACTTGATGTAAACGGAGTTTCCGTGGCCAAAATATGTACACAATATTGGAGGATATGACAAGGTTGGATTTTTCTTTCTTAGGAGTAAGTGAACCTATTGTTTAGTTCATGCAGAACCAGTACAGACTGGCTGCAGGTCATGTACAAGTGGGTCCCACAGTATCCATACGAATAGTGAAAGTAGGAGAGACTGGCCTTATTGGATGGCATTCGGTTAAATTATATAGTAAAACTATTTGGTAGTGTCTAACCTTATTGCCTCGCGTTCTAACATTCTCGTCTCGCGGTATTTCTTCGCGTTCTAGCATTCTCGCCTCGCGTTATTGCCTCGCGTTCTAGCATTCTCGCCGCGCGTTATTGCCCCGCGTTCTAGCATTCTCGCCACGCGTTATTGCCGCGTGTTTTAGCGTTCTCGCCACACGTTATTGCCGCGTGTTGTAGCATTCTCGCCTCGCGTTTTCGCAAGCTCGTGTATAAGTCGCGAATGTGACAATGAAAAGTAGATAATATAACACTGTTACGACTGAGTCTCCATATATACGCACACTCAGCCATTGTCACCGGCGGTCTGACATACCGGCATAGTGCAGTAGGAGAATGAACTAGCTAGGCTAAACTTACCGCCTCATCCCCTCCTTCATTTAATGCACATATTTCGACTGTATTTATACTTATATCAGTAACTTCAGAAACAAACCGGCCAACGGCCATCGGCCTGACAATTTCTGGGCTCAAATGCCCGTATTTGGAAGGTCTTCGAACCAATTCCGACCCTTATAGGTACATTCCCACTCAGTAGGCATTTTAGGAATTAAATAAGTGTATAATTGTGTCACTATTCAACCAGTCAGTTCTAAAAATTACGAGTGCCGCTATACAGATATAATCATTTAGTAATGCATGTATGTATTTTACTGATAGTGACGCGCGGCGGTATCAGGCTATTTTCATATGCAAATGAGGCATGACATTTTTTAATTATTTATACAAATTAAATGTGTCACCTAAAAAATATTTTTTTCTACAGATTATAAAATACATTGTATGATCATTGCACATCAAAACATAAATACAGGGAATAAATAGTCATGTCCATTGACATTCTAAGGAAACACGATTATCGCCCCTGATATCAGTGTGGAAATTTACGTCTGATATGAAATGTATAATAATGCCAATCAATATGTCGGGTAATGGTGAATGAATGCTTATTTTGCCAGAAAATGTACCTTTAAATATAAGATAAAAAAGTGGCCATAACGACACGTGAAAAATTTGGTTTAGTATACATTATAATCTTCCTTATCGGACTTGCAAGGTTTGCTGATATAAGAAGTTTATATAATTGAAGAAAACAACAGATTATTTTAATGCAAATTGTCTCATTTATGGGTTCGTGTATTTAGCGTTAGTTGCGTTATCGTAAGATGCGATATTCTTGTCGAGTCTCCGTCATTTGTTCCTTGTATATTTAGCCAGCAGTGATTAGGACCGTTTCCATGAGAAGATGGCTGACTGGAGACAGGGGGCTTATGGCATGTGTGACCAGTCTATCTCCTGAGCTGTGGCTGGAGCATTGGAGCTCATCAACCTTCCGGATTGCTAGCACGCCAATAGTCTGATATAATAATGTTTATACATAAGTGGTCCGGTATTTAATAACGTCTCTACTAGATGTTTCTTGCCGAACAGTGTCTATCCTCGTGACAATATACAGAGGTCGGTGGATTTGGGGCTACACTCTCTACAGATATGGACATATGTTTAGTTTATCCTTCATTTTTGCGGACACGTAACTCTACAAAGCCTCCCGTACTTTCCGTAGACGGACGGCACGGGAGGCTTTTTAGAGTTATGTTCCCGCAACTATATCATTCATTGTATTGTGTCTTCCAGTGATGTTATTACCCCCACCCCCAAGCATTGGTGGCTGTTGCGGAGGACAGCCATCCACTTAGTGTTGCTATTACATTCTCTTATGACTTTATTTATGTTCTCCCCTTCTTGAAGTGTGTTTCGCTTAAAGGTGCAAGCCCACACAATGTTCTGTATGGGAATTAAATATGTGTATAATTGTGTCACTATTCCACCAGTTCTAAAAATTACGGGAGCCCGCTATACAGATATAATTATTTAGTAATATATATTTTACTGATAGTGACTCGTTTTGGTATCAGGCTATTTTCATATGCAATTGAAGCATGATATTTTTTAATTATTTATACCTGAAAAAAAGTGTGATCATTGCACATCAAAAAATAAATACAGAGAATAAATAGTAATGTCCGTTGACATTTAAAGGAAACACGGTTATCGCCTCTGATATCAGTGTGAAAATTTACGTCTGATATACAATGTATAATAATGCCAATCAATACATGGGGTAATGGTGAATAAATGTTTATCTGCCAGAAAATGTATAAGATGATGTCTCTGATATACAGAACATGTTGTACCTACTGAGTGGGCATGTACCTTTAAGGCTTAATAGGCGGAGCTTGTGTCATTGAATGTAGCGGCATTTGCACACTTAGTACGAAAGAGGGCATGCATCTACATGGATAATTGTCTCAGACGCCGTAAGACCCTTTTTATACGACCGTTTGAAAAAAAGGACGTATTATGTATTCTTGTCCACGCAATAACTAGAGAAGTTCTACTTGACCGATCATAACCAAATTCGGTATACATGTTTATCCCGGCAAGACGAAGAAGCCTATTGATTTCCGATGACTTATCTCCCCTTGGCGGCCATTTTTAATTTTCACACTCCATATCCTTGTCCACGCAATAAGTCGAGTTCTACTTGACGGATCGTAAACAAATTTGGTTTACATGTTTATCACGTCAAGATGAGTTATCTCCCCTTGTTGAATGGCCTTGCCTCGACGGGCGTATATTGTGACCTTCGGCACTCTTGTTCTCATTATGGTGTCCATTTGTACTCGGATTAAAGATGATCATCCGTCTACAGTCCAAGTACATGTGCACCGTCGATGAGAAAATGTACCTTACGACGTTTGCGACCAGCGTAGTCACAGACCAGCCTGCGCATCAGCGCAGTCTGGCCAGGGCCTACGCCGTTCGCCATGCGTATTTGCCGTTAGCAACATGATTACATCCTAGTCCGATAGTGGGAATGAGTATAAGAATCAGGGGGCCGTTTCACTAAACTTCGTACGACTAAAGTGTTCGTAAGTGCAATATTATGATAGTCTGTAAATTACACATTTCTTGTAAACAATGAATCAATTTACATTTATTGAGCATAGAATGCATCCTATGCTCAATAAATATAAATCCATCAATTGAATTTTCCAGACGATCCTAAAGTTGCGCTTTCGAACAGTATAGTCGTAGTGAAACGGCCCCCATAATCGGCAATTGGTGCACAGGTCACAAGGTAGATTTTTTCAATAGGTGGTCCATATAGACTGTATAACAATGACGGTATTATTAATTAGTCTTATCCACATCACATTAATATGTGGTGGTAATAAATCAATGTCATGCTTGTCCAAAATAGCGCATCAGAGAAAAGTTGGATGTGTTCAATTGAAACCAGTATATCTCCTGTTCGGCGACATGCATATGCGCCATACAGTAGCGAATAACGAGTGGCGGGGATGGTGAACTGGTACAAATATGTCTTAATTGTGTTTAGCAATCAGCAGAAAGACAAAGAAATAAAAGTTCCACGAAAACAAACAAAATGCCTCTAAATGCCTATTCTTCCTCTAATAAGATGCCGTTAAAGGCATTTTTTTGTTTTGTGTTCATTGCATTTTTATCCAAGCATATTTGCTTGGATATAGTCCTTATACGGTTTTTGGGACCTCTCATGTTTTATGCAAGTGAGTAATTGTCGACCAACGAACGTACTTCGTACTTCATGCTTCATGATTCTAGCTACGCCACGTGAGAGAGTTCCAAAGCGAGCTGTGCATTATGAACGTGTCACTCACATTTTTGGCCAGCTACATTTTTTTTGAGCTACAGTTATATTTTTAAAAACAGTTTGTGATTTTATAAAATATTGACTGTCGTGGTTCATAATAAATACTTTGTTAGGAAGGTTATATTTTTAGCGCAATGATCGACCGCTCCACATGTAATTTATACGTAGTTATACGCCATGAAAAATAGTTTTCATAGTGAGCTAACATTATATTGTGTAGTGTATTACATGTGTTGTTAATTTTTCTGTACGATATTTATATTACAAAATGTTTATCTGATTTAATATAATATAAACTGACATGTATTAATTTGAGTATATTTGTTTTCACGTGCAATGATACAACGTCGTGTCTCATGATAAGTAGTTTCCGCAATTACAGAATTGTTTACATAGTCAAAGGTCAATGGCTCGATAAAATCCAACATTGGACAGCGAAATGATGATGATTTAAAACAGAAACATTGTTTTTTGACAGTTACATACCGCATGCTTTAATAATCATCTTGAGCCATCGATATTATTAATCAGTGTCCATTTTACTTAAAACATCAACTAATCTATAATGACGTTACACAGCATATGCAGTACGATACACTTCACAAAGGAAACGTTGTCTTAGAGTTTGAATAATTATAGGTTCCGCCGAACGAACGAGTACGCCGAAATATATTTCCGTACAAATCCAATAACCTATTTATTATATACCTGTTCAACAAAACATGCATCCTAATCATTAAATAATCCGATAGTGTGATGAAATGCGACTCTCTATTATTTTTGTTGAACAATCCGAGCGCCTGTGATGGCTTCAGTTTATGCAAATTGACAAGGTCATTTCGCGCACCTGAATCGATACAATACATGAAAAACCAAGATGGCTGACATCACTACAGACACAACAAAACCGGGAAAAAGGCGTTAACTTTGGATAAAAAGCCGTACTTAAACACGTAAGTTTATTTAACACATGTTTTATTTGCCGACGATATCAATGAATATTGTTAATACCCCAAAACTTTCATATAATCGTCCGGCAAAAATATGAAGCACATCCATCAGCATCGGATCGACTGTCAATAATTTCGACAAGTTCAACAACTGCTGAATTTAATTTTGTTCTGAAGACAAAATAACAACATAATACACAATATTGAATTATTGCATGTATCGGTACTACGGTAGTAAACTTCACGGCAACATTTTCAATTCCATTGGCCAACAAAGCAAAAATGAACAAAATTCATCAATAAATGATCATAAAGACAATATTTTGTGTTTGCCTTGAAAATCTGCTTATTATCCCTCAAAAAACACCATCACCCTCCATATCTCATTTCTATGTGTGTTTTACACCAATTACATGATATGCAGTACAATACAGATCCCTACAATTAGTTGCGAACAGTAACTTGCATTCTACCATCCGTATCGAGTAGCGATTCCACTCATAGGCTGCAGAATAATTAGCTGCTAAAGTTTGAATAAAATCTGATTCGCTATTCTGCAAAGGAAGCCTATGTTTGGAATTGTAACTGAGACTACGGACGGCACGGCAGTAGATTGCAAGAATTACTGTTCGCAACTAGCATACAATAAGGTGATTTTCGTACAACTAAATTGTATTGACATTTATCACATTTAAATTTCAGATGTGATTTGGTACAGCTCCAAAGTTTCCGAAACCGTGGAATGTATTGCCAGACAAGAATGTTGCAGGAAATGGATTTTGGGCAAAGAAAGTGTTCGCTGACGAGGTGACATTTTCGATCTCCTGTAGCTGCAGAACATTCACACTACTAGGGACAGATACAGTGGCCGTGCTCGGTGGGGCGATTAATTGACCCAGTTGTACTGTGCTCGGTGGGACGATATTCTGACCAGACTGTAATATATTTGATATCTGACGATGTTCTGCGATAGACAGTTCGGCGTCATAGTGTGTGATGGATTGTATATTTTTATGTCCCGTAATTTTCATTATTTGTTGTGGGGGAACTCCTGCTTTCGATAAAGTGGTGACTGTTGACTTTCTAATACTGTGATTTGTCAACCGTGACGAGATTCCAGCTTGCTCTGCAGCATTCTTCATCAGACTGCCAAGTGTAGCCTCTCCCATGGGCCGTGGGTAATACCTGAAAATAAATATTTGGGAGAAAATGTGTAAGAAATACTTTTGAGAACTTTGCATATCGACCAGGCTGTAGAATCATTTTAAGATCACTATTCAGACACACTGAATTACATCTCATTTTTCACCATTATAATTATCAAAAAATTGTCGTATTTATAACTATTTTACTTTTCTAACTAAATATTAATGTCACTTTCTATAAAACTTCTTCATTTGATCTTCAGCCTTGTCCGTAATGATTTTCAGTGTCATATGATAATGTTTAAATAACATTTAAAACAAAATGGAAAAAATTCATAGTGCATTATTTCACATAATAAATGTCATACCATGGCTCATTTTCTGGGCCTTTCAATCGTTGTTCTGGTACTGCTGTCAGGTAAAATGGACTGTCAGCAGCCAACATCTCGGAAGGTCGGCGACTTCTGAAGATCTCAAAAGTCTTGACAGGGTGACTCGGTCTCTGAAATGGAAATATTGGTCCATAAAAAAAATGTTATGTTTTCTCATATTGTCACGCCAGACGGCCGATATTGATTTCAAACAAAAATATAATAGTTTTTCCAACAAATTTCACAGTACATTGTGTTCACAGAATTATATCTCAAATTCAACTTCAGATGTATTTATGGATTTAAGTCGATATCAACAAAATACAGTGATAAGAAACAATATGTTTTTCACATGCTGGCCCAGATATATTTGCGAGCGGTAACTCTTGCAATTTGCTCCCATACCGTCCACGAGTAGATTGCAAGTTACCGTTCGCAACAAGCTTTATTCGCTGATGTTTCCATGCCAATTCAGACCTATTTATCTTATTAACAATGATATAGTAAACTTTCTTTACTGAATGTATGAAAAGCAAAATACTTTTTATGACTACAAGTAGGAGTGATCACAATACATCGGACCTCCGCTCGTATGCACCTAACTTTATTGTGTCTTGAGATATTTGAATTAATAAAAAATGTATAACTAAACAAATATTTATATTTGAATGCTGATATATTGAGGATCGATTAACATTACGCTCGTGAACATTTGATCGATTCTCCAAGTATCGTCATGACAACCGTGATAGTGTTCAAGTTATTCAATTTTCTATCGACAATATCTCGCGACTCAAAAATGTTTTGCGCTTACAAGGCCAGCAAACATACCTGGTGTTGTCTGTTGCAAATATCTTCGGTGTGGTCTCTCGTGTATTCGACAGATTCGCCCCATCCCTGGTATTGCTTGCCCTCTCATTGAACTCGAGAAACTTTTCCCCATTGGATGTCGTTTTCATCTATATATCACCGAATTTCAATTGTCTTGCTTCATCTCGTCCACGCAGACCGAACTTTTTTCCGAAATAGTAAAATATCGTGAATTGAAGGCTTTTTGGTGTACTTGTACCTAGAGACACAGATGAATACATTTTCTCTTCTTCTTCAGGTGTAATGTTCATGCACTTCCCAAGTTTCTTCAGCTCCATTTTCTTGGCCGTTAATGCTCTGATACACTGCCCAAATACTCTGTCTCGATAAATATTGTTTTTGCAGCATTGATAAATGAATGTATACTGATTCGACGAATATATTGATTTTAAATGGAGTATATATGATTGTTTGTGTGAAATATTAACTAAAAATGGTTGAGCACGTACTGCGAAGGATTTCAGGACTTTCAGTCCTTTGATTTATTTCTCTGACTGTCTGCTGGTTTTTAACCCATTGAACCCGAAAGTCCGCTATAGCGGTGTTTGCAAACAGTGCAGATCCAGATGAGCCGGCTCATAACGAGCCGTCTCAGCAGGATCTGTACTTTTTGCAAGTAATTTTCATATTTTTGAGAGCAATATCACCCCCTTTTCATAAATCGACTAATCTAAAAATCACCTTGTGACGATTTGATTGGTTGCAAAGTGAACATATCAACATCCATTCCAGTTACTTAGGGGTGAAAACGTTAAACATAATTAGGAAATGTTTAACCATTTTACCATCGCTGTCACGCCTTATTCGTCTGTGGTACCATACATTTCTGCAGTTGACACGGATATAAATCCTGATGACCACAATGAATATAATACCTACGATAATAACGTGAACGTGAATTGGTTTAACGCCTCACCAACATCTAAGGTCGTCATGTAGAGACGGGATCTCGGTTTCAAGCCTAACCATTTCACCCCTAAGTAACTGGAATGGATTTTGATATGCTAATTTCTGACCATCCCAATCATCACAAAACGATTTCCAGGCTAATCCATTTATGAAATGGTGGTATTTTCTGTTCTCAAAATTATGAAAATTGCTTTCAAAAAGTGCAGATCCTGATGACGGCTCGTTACGAGCCGGCTCATATGGATCTGCACTGTTTGCATGCATCGCTATATAGCGGGCTTTCGGGTTAAAAGTGTTAAGTCTCATCCGAAAGACCAGATGGGTGGTAATACGATGCAAGTATTTTCCATACCTATGCCAGGTATTGAACCTACAGCCTCTGGTACTCTAACCTCTAGGCCACAACCCATCCTTCCTACTAGAGAAACAGATATGGAGGCGTGGCCGTTATCCGATGGTCAAGGGCTACACTGACCACCTCAGCAGGTTAACCCATTGTATGCTGAGGCTACACATTTTGTCATACACAAACATAATTTCTTAATTATGCACGGACGTATATGTTGTTACCGAAACATATATATATATACTATACTTTTGAATATAAATAAATTATTCGTACACCATAGTTATACTGGCATTCATCATAAAAAATGGGTTAACAATTGTTGATGGTGATACTGATACTGAGCCACATAATAAGGATGTGTGAAATACAAATGTCAGTTTGAGCAGTAACAAGAGTAGATATGCTTGACGTGAAGTTATTAATATAGTTTGACATCTTTTGACATAGCTGTATTCTATACATAGTCCTTTGACTTCATACGCTATTTAAAAGCCTGATCACGCGTATTAAACTGAGATCTGATACACCGTACTACGTACCTTTCACAGTTCACTACACGGAATAGGACATTGGAGATGAACCGACATCGACACAATGACTGCTTGCTCGTGTACGACCAGTGCATCCGCGCAGTCGGATCTTGTGTTATATTGTTCGTTATTTAGTCATTGAAACATCTGATCATCTACGCTGACAGCAGAGAGCCTAGTATAGTAATATAGTGCGCTAAACGATAACACGTTACGCTGGGCAAACTCTGAATAAGGCTCGGTTTGTCTTGGAAATGTCGTATAGGTTTGTATGCACACAAACGGGAGGCTAATATTTTCATACAACAAGTGTCGGTTACCAAGGAAGCTGGGACGGTATTCGTACATACATTAGACAGGTGCAGTGTGAAACATGGGAGGGAAACTCGGGGTTGCACTCAAATGCATTTTATGGGCGTATTTGGTTTGTATGCATTCAGCGGAACGTGCAGTTGCAATGGGGGAAGAGATGTCACATGTTACAACTGGCGGGTTACGTCCTACGGATACTCCGCGGCCAACGGAGGGTCACGCGGGAGCAGGGTCTGGCGGATTTAATGTTGTCCAGTCAGCAGGGAAGCGGAAATTCATTACGTTTATGGACACGGATGTTGTGACGTCATTTAACTACTCTGTCGTCTGCCAGAATCGCAGCACGACGTTTGTGCTCACAGCGGCCACACAGGATCCCAGTGTACTCAGAGTAGCACAGGAAATACTCATTTCGTGCGAAACAGCCGTGGTGCGAAAAGAAGAAGTGCCGTCTCGGCGGAATACCGAAAATCCATCCCTTTTGCAAACTGGCGAATTCCGCGTGAATCTCTATGGCGGAATAATCGGCATGGGAGCCATAGAGTTTACTCTTTACGACGGCAATTACACCGAGAACAGTGTCACATACACCATTCCAGAACGCAAAGACGCCAATGACGTCACTAGCGACGTCATATCAAATGTCCGCGTTGTTACGTACGAAGTTCTCGTGTTGAAGAAGAGGCGGCCCGTGGATGTTATATTCCGTGTGGTCCTATACTGCGTGCTAGTACTCGTCATGATGGGGTTCGGGGTCAAGCTTGACCTGGGCGTGGTCAGAGAACCTGCGTAGACCGGTAGCCCCCGTCATCGGCCTGTCCTGCCAGTACATCATAATGCCACTGGTGAGTACTAGCTACATTGCTCAGAACTATGCACGGCTACGGCTACCAAACATTACCACGGTTGCATAGTTGCGTTTCTGACCCGCGATCGGCCGGACCTGTCAGTACATTCTCATTCCACTGGTGAGTACGAGCAACTTGAGTTGAGCCACGTCGCGCAGAACTTAGAACAAGGTATTCCACGATTTCAGTCCGCTTAATAATATCGTACGTAGCGGTTAGTCATATTTATTTGACAAACTCAGAACTGTACACGGCTACCAAAGACTTCCATTGTTCTGCTTGCAGAATCATGGAAGTGATTTGTAGCCGTGCACAGATCCGGTTGTGACGTGTGTATTCCGATGTGTGTATTCCGGTTCTGACGTGTGTTATCCGGTTCTGACGTGTGTATTCCGGTAATGACGTGTGTAGGCCATTTCTGGCGTGTGTAGTCCGGTTTCGACTTGCGAATGTCGAAGAGCGTCAATTCAGGTGGTTGCCTTATTCACCTGTCAGTTATTTGAATATATGACAAATAGGTGGGAATGTTTGTTAACCGTGCATGTATTATACCATATTGTCGGTGAACATTATTTTTGGACCGACGTCTGCAAAAAAAACCGGCAAATACTACTGTACAACCTATCTAAACAACCTCTGGTGCTTTTACCGCGTCTTGGATGGTCAATTGCTGTTACAAGGTACACGATACACGATACCTCCTTCTAAATAATGTACAAAACAAGTCAAATGCACACCCCCCCCCACCCCTTCCCGGCGCATTTGAATTGTGGTATACCTTGTTCAGAAATGTGTTTCATGTAAATACATACACTAATCTAAACCAGGCACGCAACTGTTAATTTTCGCGGACATAACTAATTTATCTCTTCATTATAATGCCTTTCATCCCTAAATATCTGATAGTGACGTGCCTATGCTTTAGACCATTCTATTAATCTTTTTTTATTTTCAAAATCATGAAAATACTGCAGATCCAGACGAGGTAGCTCATCACGTTATATTATTATTTTATTATTTATTTGTCTAGAATTTTCTCTGATACAAGCATGTGTGACAAGTTGTTTTGCCCTCTGTGCGATAGCAAGGGGACATATTGCTTTACCTTTGATGTTCCGCACGTACGTCAGTCAGTAGGTAGGTGGTCATTGATGTTGAAACGTGTGTAAGACTTTGTCCATCCTGCCATAACTTCAATATAACTAACAGGCTTACTTTAATGTGGACACTTGATACATCTGAACATAATGTGCGATAATTCACTCTATGCGATATACAGAATATAATAGATTCTGCATATTATGCGCGGCAAAGGAACATATGACAAAAATGATTCACCAGCAACTACGTGTAAGTTTGTCTGCTAATGTACGTTTAAAGGGCAGTGTAACGATTTGTGAGGCTTTTATTATCTAAAATCTAAAAGTGTGCCGTTCAGTCAATATTTACATTCTATGTAAAGAATGACAGGCTTTACCAATAACAACGAAGTTAAAAGCACGTGAAAAACTACTTGATATTATGCATGTTATTACGCATGCGCAAAGAAGGCAACGCGTTATTTAACCTTGGCCGTGAGCACAGGTGTCACATGGGTGGGCTATAGAATGAATACTAGTATATTGATGGTGACCAATATTTTAATCAACATATGAAGTTTAAAGCCAATTAAACTTACAGTTAGAGAGATAGTATGCACCATAACAAATGGACGCAAATCTCGGACAGACAGACAGACACGCGGGCAGACAGACAGAGACAGGAGACGGACAGACGGACGGACGGATTGACAGAAAGACAGGGTGGTGACTATATATATCAACCCCGAAAATTGTTTGGGGTACATGATAAAATAAAATATTAGTGCAAATATGCTGTACTTTCCTCAGTGAGAGCCACAATGTTGCTGTAACGCATAGTGTATTACGGGTATTCGGTATCATTATAATTACCGGCACTCATCATTGAAACCAGCGCTCCAGATAAGGAATTAGTAATTGAGTATTTTCACTCCATCATTTCTGAAGCAATTGGGTATTTCAAAATTTGAATTGGTTAAAATAAAATCACACTACTGTTTACACATCAACAGACAGCAATTATTGAATTAGTTTGCTTCGAAATGAAAACATATCTTGGTATTTCATTAGAATTGTCTCCTTTGAGACAATTCTCATGAAATACCAAGATGTATTTTCTTGGAAAATAAGAAAAATATGCTATATTTGTAGTCTGTTTATTGTTTTCTGCAGCATGATAAAGATACCACAAAATTTGTATTGCTTTTTGATACTCGTTACTTCTGATTTCAATTGTTTTTTCGGCAATTTTAATTGGGTAGTTACGCAAATACGCAGCTTATCTGGAACTCTGGAAACATCGACACATGTGTTAACATAGCGATTTACATACTCTGGAGTAGTATATAGGGATTCAAAATGATACCACCTACCGTGATATCATTTATAACCCTCTATAATACCCCCACCACCCCCAAAAAAATCAAAAATTGGTTAACGAGGAAATTGTCCCCCACCACCCCCGAAAAATCCAAAGATTGGTTAACGATGAAATTGTCTCCCTACAGCAAATTTATGGAGAAAATAATTTTGAAAAGAGGGAGTCCCAATTATATTGGTGTCATAAATACATCATGTTTTTTTCACGTCCAATTGAACAGATAAATTGAATAGGTTATAATAAAATATTATAACAAAATGGATAATAAAATACGCAACGAATTGGAATCTTGTAATGTCTTTGTTGAAGAATTTTACGATGTTTCTACAGCATTAAAACACTGTAAAATGACAACACTATGCGATATCGAATACATGAAATATCAGCGTAATTTATTACGCTCCGATAAAAACGTTGCATTTACAATATTATACCGGCAATTATGTCGCTGGTACAAGTATCAAATTTGCGTAATGAAGCGACTAAATAGGATCGGAGAAACACTACCGAAACATTATCAAACTAATTTTATAAAACAGTTTAAAATCAACGATTCGTTTACGGATATACGTTTCTACGATATCACTTTTAACGAAGAAATTGGAAAATTATTATTAGAAATTGGAAATTGAACAGAAAAAAACAACTACCAATATTATTAGAGAAAATGGATGATACAATACAATTGGAATTGAACGCTTATAATGGTTGTGTTGAAGAAGTTTACGAAGAATACGGGGGTTATAGTCCTATATATAAATTCTATAAAATGAGAACACTAGGCGATATCGAATACATGAAATATCAGCGTAATTTATTACGCTCCGATAAAAACGTTGCATTTACAATATTATACCGACAATTATGTGAACTATACAAGAGGCAAATACAAACATTAAGACTGATAATGCGTATCGGATATAAAACTAAGGTGTATTATATAAAATTGTTAAAACCCAACGATTCGTTTACGAATATACATTTCTACGATATCGCTTATAAAGATATTAATAATATGTAAAAATTAAAAAAAAATAGCAAAAGCCTCCACTCGTGCACAACACCCCCAACGACTGGGCAGATTTCTAGCCGGCACCCAGCCACTGGGGTGTTGGGACCTTTCTTAAGCCCACGCATCTGTTGGCTCACAGTCTAGTTTTACAGGTCGCCTTGAACCCCATTGCCAATTCCTCTAATTAAGAGAAACCAGCGAAGTAAGGCGAGTCTATGTGTGAATTTGGTTTCCGAAATTGCAAAGCTCTTAGGCAGAAATCTTTTAGGCCGGCACCTTTGAGCTACGCAATTACATCACCAAATACACACATATTTATAAACTGCTACCATTAAACAGACGAGACGGACGTCATACCGGATCAACAACATAGCACACACGAGATGAGACTAACTGTTGTAAGGTCAACACACGTATATATACTTATCAGTTTTTTCATGCGTAAATTGATAGCCGAGGGTTATTTATAGCCGAGTGTATCAATTACATGGGTTAACCCATGAAATTGATAGCCGAGGATTACAGTGTAATTCTCAGTGAAAAACACATGTTGTATAGGTATGTAAATTTGTTTACTGCACCAATATAACATTAATTTTTTTAAAAATTATTTTATAATGGTGCTGTAACATTTCCTCCGACTTTATTTCCAAGTTTTACCCTAAATTTATCCCAATCAGTACACTCAATTTTGGGCATGGTGGCGTGCGCCTTGATTCTTATATCATTTTTTAATTCTTCATATCTCCCCATTTCTTCCACCACGGATTCAAACTCTAAATTTGATATTTTCTTATCGGCCAACGCTTTGGACACCATAATGTCGATGCTATTTTTCTTAGACCTAGCGAGAACGGATATTCTATCATGTTTTCTACTTTTTTTCTCGAGTTTTCCACCCGCCGCCCTAATTACCATACAAAGTATTCCAGATAAAACGGTAATTCCACTCAAAACCCCTGCAAGTGGAACCGTTACAATTGTAGATAGCGTTGCAGCAGTCCCCGCACCACTCATTACAGATAAACTTGCCAGAACCGTACTAGATGCTTCAGCCATGTTCGCCGCGCGCTTATATTTGTTAGCGTGTCTTTTTCTATTTGCACATTCTCTAACTAAAATATCCTGCATAGCGACGATATTATTCAACCTAAAATCTGAACTTCTTTCGTTAATTGGATACAGTGTTGATGTAGTGGTATTGAGAGTTGGATACAGTATTGATGGATCGGTATTGACAATTGGAAGCGGTGATTCGTTCATATTTAAATTTTACAAATAAATTTAGTTCAATATATTAGTATTTACACAATAAGTTCAATTAACAATGAGACAATAGTGGAAGAACTCTCTGGGTCACCGATTTTCGTAACAAAGTTAATAACACTACCTTGGGAAAGTCTAAATCGATCATAACCGGAGAACGAAACCACCGTCGAACTATCTCCAGAGATTTTAGTGACTCCAAACCCCCGTTCTTCCCCATCTACTACAATATTTATCGCGACCGCGCCCACAGGTTTACCACTACCATTAACCGAGCAGGCCGCCATTTGGATAACTTCACCTGCAGCTGTCATAGTGTATCCCCCATATTTATTACTCGCTTTGGCACCGAACGAATATTCATAGTGCCCCTCAACCAATGGGCCCCGCTTCTCAGCCCAAACTGTTATGACACGTTTTGGCGTTTTCATTGTTTGCACTATTCCGGCAAGCGCACTGTTTGCGTTATATGCCTCAGTACGAATCTTTTCAGAGGTATCCTCAAGAGCTTTGGTCGCGGCTATACGATCATGTTTCAGTTTATCGGAAACTTCGGTTATCTTTCCGTCTAGTTCAGTAAGTGCCGCTTCTCTGCTGAGAGAGTCCTCTAAGCGCAACGCATCATAAGCCTCCGTAATGGTCGCCTGGTGGCCTTCTAGGGCTTTTTCAACACCCAACCGGGCCTCTTTTTGAAATTCGGTTATTTTCCCGTCTAGTTCAGCAACCGCCGCTTCTCTGATGAGAGAGTCCTCTGAGCGCAACGCATCATAAGCCTTCGCAAGGGCTGCCTGATGGTCTTCTCGGGCTTTCTCAACACCCGACCGGGCCTATTTTTGAAATTCGGTTATTTTTCCGTCTAGTTCAGCAACCGCCGCTTCTCTGAGAGAGTCCTCTGAGCGCAACACCCTATAAGCCTCCGTAAGGTCCGCCTGGTGGTCTTCTCGGGCTTTCTCAATACCCGTTCGGACCCCCTCAACCCCCAACCGGGCCTCTTTTCGAAATTTGGTTATTTTTTCGTATGGTTCAGTAAGTGCCGCTTCTCTGTTGAGAGAGTCCTCTGAACGTAACGCCCCATAAGCCTCCGAAATGGCCTCCTTGTGGTCTTCACGGACCCCCTCAACCCCCGACCTGGTCTCTTTCAGAAATTCGGCTATTTTCCCGTCTAGTTCAGTAAGTGTCGCTTCTTTGCTGAGAGAGTCCTCTAAGCGCAACGCATCATAAGCCTCCGCAATGGCCTCCGCAAGGTTCATCTGGTGGTCTTCTCGGACTTTATCAATACCCGACCGGGCCTCTTTTCGAAATTCGGTTATTTTTCCGTCTGGTCAACAACCGCCGCTTCTTTGCTGAGAGAGTCCTCTAAGCGCAACACCCTATAAGCCTCAATAAGGTCCGCCTGGTGGTCTTCTCGGGCTTTCTCAATACCCGACGTGGCCTCTTTTCGAAATTTGGTTATTTTCCCATCTAGTTCGGTAAGTGTCGCTTCTTTGCTGAGAGAGTCCTTTAAGAGCAACGCATCATAAGCCTCCGTAAGGTCCGCCTGGTGGTCTTCTCGGACTTTATCAATCCCCAACCGGGCCTCTTTTCGAAATTTCGTTATTTCTTCACCTAGTTCGTTTAGTTCCGTATGCGTTTCTTCACGACTTTGTGTATTCACAGCCAGGGCATATTCTCTAAGTTGTGATAGTAGACTCTTGTGAATCTCGTCCGTGGCCACCGATATAGTTTTATTGATCAGGGCCTTGGTTTTTCCAGTAGTTAAAAAGTCACCCTCTGTCGGGATGAATCCCCCTTCTGTCGGTTCCAAATTCTTTGAATTTGTCACCCAATCGGAAGAACTACCTGGTCCGTATATACTCATTCTTAAAATTAATTATAATATTGGGCACCTATACTCAATTGGAAATTTCGAGAACTACCGAAATTGGGTAATCGTTTTTCAACTTTCTCGCTTGATCATCGAGAATAGAGACCGTAAATTCGTGGATATGTCCCGATTCCAAAACTTTCATCTCGGGGTGTGGGAAGTCTAAGGTCACAGTCTCACCATAGAAACAGTCGCTGGCGGGCACGGTTTTCAGTAATGTGCTGGGAGCTCCGTCTACCGTGTTGTACGATGTGTTCACCCGATCCAGGTGCACCCTGAGAGTTTTCGTGAAGGCGAAGTCCACCGGATTATCACCGACGTACTCACCCGGGGTAAACACTCCTTTGTTTGAGGAGTATGTCTCTCTAAAACCGAGTTGAATACCCAACCCCGGGGAGACCACTACCTTATTATCACTGCTGATGGTCATTGTTGCGAGCCCGGTAGCATTCGATACTGTGAGGTTGATTATACCGTCAAGCTCTGAGTTGACAAAATCTTTGAGCTGTCTTATTCCCCACAGTCCGTGAGGCAGCTTTACATCGAATTGTTGTTCACCCTTCACATAGTAAAACCCTTCACTCTTTTCTACATTCTGCCACCCAACCGTGAAGGTGATTGATCTGAGGCCTACCCGACGTTTTCCGCAGCAGTTGTCGATTGATTTTTGAAGTTCACAACTCTCTTTTTGAACATTAGTGATAGTAGCAAACATAATAATATCTTTCAATGGATACCAAAGCATTTAGCTTTAACTCTAATGCAAAGTACGCGGTCGGAGGTAAATACACGCAAAAAGACGTTGTTAACCGCCTTGTACACCCAACCGTAACGGTTAGACCGGACAGCGGCTTTGCCACCAACTTCCCTAACATCTTTGAACAATATAGGCTGCCCAAGATTACTACGATGGAGGCGGTAAACGGGTGGAAAGCAACACCGATGCAGTTTTGGCAGAACCAAATAAATTTCGCTGTATGGTGCGCAACAGCCGGGTGTGGAGTTTCACATAAAGACCATCTGACATCCAAGAATGTCATGCTCCGAAGTGTCTACAACTTTCACGCGTATTATACTATTAGGAGGATTCTCAAATAACTAGATATTTCACTACCTCAAGACGACGCCTGGGATCCCATTTCCAACGCATACGACCGTATGGCGTTTAAAAGACTGTGTAACGAATTTAACGTTTCAAAAGACGCGGACTGGAGACAAAAAGCATTTCCTACCAGCACCGGCCTCGGGGACGTTCTCATTCGGGGCCAGTCTGGAAATTGGGCACAGACTGATTTTAGACACGATCACTCCGGTGACCACATCGTCAGTCGGAACGCCGGGAATTTTGACCCCGCGACTATGACTTTCGGGTCGGAGGTCGGCACTGTGGCGTGTTTTCTTGTAAAATGTTACCTCCGAAACTGGCTCACGTCGATTACATACAGCAGCTGCTGAGGTTCAGGACGCGTGGGTACATTTATGTTAGATACGTGTCTAGGGTTCACGCAGGCCGGGGTTACTCGCGTCAACGACTCCATTCGCACGTACGTCTGGGCCATCCTCGGCGCACAGAAGCAAACTCGCAGTTCTATACTGGGCGCGGGAACAGCGTTTGATGCACAAAAACAATTCTTGGCACTTGTAGAGGACGCCATCTCAGCTAGGGTGGACCTGGAGAAGGCGATCCAGAATTATCAAGACGTTTTGCAGAATGCCAGCACCCCAGTAGACTATGTATTTGGAATAGGTCTTTATATGGCACCGAGCAATATGATACTACGAGACGACCCGGTTGACGGTTACAATAATCAGATCGTAATCGCCACCGCCAATCAAAAAATCGGCCACAACGGTAACGTGAACACGGATATGATCAAGCGCACCCCCAACATGATCGGGCACGGAGTTGTAAATTCAAATAAATTTGAAAAAGATTTCATAAAACCCCCAATTCACGAATTGCCCACCCCACCAAGTTCATTTGAACCCGTTGTTTCACCCACACCCCCAATTCACGAATTGAGTTCCCCCAATTCAATCGTCAACAAACCAATCGCGATTGGAGAAACAACAATCAATCGCAAATTGGGTGAAATTTGAAGCACAACACACGAGGAGGAGAAATTAGGGCTCGTCGTCGCCCTCGTGGCAATAGGACTACTCGCGCTTTGGTTGTAGGAACTTCCAATCTCGATTGGTGGCAGAGAATAGTAGGAGACCGGCGATTGCTGCGATTAAAGCCCAAGTATTATTGGCGAGCCATCCGACCGTTTTTGATAATATAGATAGCAAGTAAGAAACGATACTTCCGATCAGTCCAGGTAGTGCGGCAGCCGCCTTCCCAGCTAATTTAGCTAGAAGATTGGCGAGGGCTTTTAGTTGTTTTTTTACCCACTCCTTGGCTCCACCGGATGGCGCGGGTGCTGGCGCGGGTGCTGGTGGTGGCGCGGGTGGTGGCGCCGCACCACCAGTGAAAGCTAGAACTATGGTTGATATAGTCATGCCGACAGCTGCGAGGATGCTTGCTATCGTGACGCCCTGCTCTCTGAACAGAGTGCGAAGACGCTCACCGAGTGTCGTGTCCTCGTGCAGAACCCTCGATATTGTTTCGCGGATCCGACTTATTTGTGTGCGGAGAGCCTCACGGTTAGCCGAGGCGGCCTCCAAGCGAGCTTCTCTTTCGTCCCGCAAAGACCGCAGTCGTTCGGCGATCCGCTCGGTAGATTCTCTATCGTCACCGGCTTCCTCCAGTTTTCTTTCTTCTAGCGCGATATGTTCATCCAGCGCCGTGAATTTGGAGAGGTTAAGGACCAGTTCGCCCCGGACCGTTTGTACAGCCTTATCGAGTCCACGGAGTTCGCGAAGAGGTAACGGTGGGTCATCGTTGAGTATTTCACCCAATTGTGATTGGACGCTGAACGTGGTCTCCATCGTGTTAATAGCGTCGGTGGCTACTTGAGGGACCTCGCTGAGCTCGATCGTTTCTATTGCGGTGGCCGTCTTCGACATAGTTTCGTCGGTAGACTGTAGGGCCGCTACAGCGCGGGCCGGCATAATTGGTTTACCACGCTTCCAATCTGGAAATCCTAGTTCGTTCCTTATGATTTCGCCACCGCCCCGTTTTCCAGCAATGGTGCCCATTGCTAGGGGTTTTCCGGTCTTCATGTTGACGATCGGGTTATCTGATGCTTTTAGTCGCAACCTACCACGCATATCCAATTCAAACTTGGAGTAGTCTCGACCGACAGATGGGACCAGATCTTTTTCTGCCAAATTGTTGTAGTAGTCGTTTACAGCTCCCTCAAGTAATTCCTGACTTTGACCAACGCTACTGGTAGCGCCACCTATTTCCCCCAATTGCGATTGGATTGGAACTGGAGTCTCTATGAAGGGCGTTTCGTTATCATCACCATAATCATCGAGGTAATCGTTATAATCATCGAGGTAAGCGGCTCTGCCGATTTCATCCATTTCAACATCGTAATCATCCATTTTAATGTTTTCAAAATTATTAATTATGTATTAAAGACAAAACCATACGGGTTTAATAGTTTCAATAAAATTAATTATGTCTTCGAGTCAATACGGTCGCAAACTCAATCCATACCGCAGACTGCGTGAGCCCCTCGGGGCAAAAGGCGTGAGACAGAGTGTCGTTATTACGAACAACCCATCGACGATCGACCAGTACCAGCAGCTCTTAGTCCGCTTCCCCAGCCTCGGAACTCACGACGTCATTGTGCCGGGTACTGTTCGCCTCGCTTTCACTATTTCGCTAACGTCGACGGACGCGGACCGAACCGTCGTTCAGAAACTTGGTCGCGCCATCGTCAAGAAGACCATGATAAACATTTCTGGTAATGAGGTGATGTCGATCGATGACAGCGACGTCTACCATTGTTATCAGGACCTGTGGAAGACGGCGCAAGAGCGCGAAAACGCTGTCTATCAGGGTATTGACACCAGCAAAAATAAGAACGTAACCAAACTTAGAATCGGGGCTGCTAACAAGGTAGATAACAACGCGAGTGACAACGCGGTCGCTGGCGCTTACGGCAACCGCTTCTACATCCCGCTCGACTTTGAGTTGCTGGAGAGTCACATGCTCTACTATCAGAGTGCTTTGGTTGACCGCCTCGAATACGAACTAACGTTCAACGACTACGGACGAATTCTCATAGCCACCGACCAGTTATCGACGTATACGATCGATATGTTTCCCTGGAGTATGACATGGTCACGATGCCCGAACTCGCGCGATTGATCAGAACCCAGTACGCCGGGCGCGTTGCCATACTTTACGACCGAGTTCTTCGCCATCGCAAGATGACGAAAGACAAAAGCGACACATTGTGGAATATTAATGTCAACGTATCCGCCCGCTCGATGAAAGGTATACTGATGCTGTTTGAGGATGCTCGGTTCGCGTTCGGTGCTAGAAAAACCGACAAATTTTATAACCCCAAAATCACGAAGGTAGAGGTGACGATCGAGGGAGTCCCCAATCAACTCTACAGCGCGGGTCTTCGCGCGCACCAGCAGTGGGATGAAGTAAGAAAGTAGTTTGCTGCCGGCTCTAAGCGCTCTCCGGAGGTTGCAGCAGTTGCCAAAGACCTGCATCTCTCGGCCGTCTCCCTCGCGGAGTTCCTGAATACCAAATACGCGTTATGGCTAGACATGCGAGCCAGCGACGACGACCAAATACACGGCAGCGGACGCCAAGTTGAGAACGCTAGCGAGGGTGTGACGATCCAGATAACCAAAGAGGCGGACGGAGCGGGGCCATTGAACGTGTGCTTATATATAATTACAGACGCACAACTCAACATCGAAGATGGTCCATACGTCTGAGCGATCTACTGATTTAATAAAAAAATCATCTAACGATTTATTAATTAATAAATTTGATAATTCTAAAGAATTAATTAAGAAAATTAGCAATCAATACCAATTCACGATTGGAGATGCCGACTCTGCCATAATATGTGGGCAGACAGGATGTGGAAAAACGGTTTTCATCCTAGACTTGCTCGAGGGCTCCTACCGCGATGCCTTTCGTCATATTGTGATCCTGTGTCCCACTGTGCGGCACAACGATACTTATCAGCGGCGCCCGTGGATATGGACCGACCCTGAGGTATACGTTATTGACCCCGGTGATAGGCTTCACGATTGGCTGCGTGGTTTATACCAAAAATTCCAGGGTGAGCCCACCCTATACGTGATTGATGATTGCTCAGCCAAGGCGGCGATGACCAAAAAGAAAAAAAGGACATGCTCTCCGAGCTCGCATTTTCTGGCCGCCATGCTAGGCAAAGCGTATGGATATCCACTCAAAAGTACAACGCCGTCCTCAAGGATCTGCGCGAGCAAACGAAATGGGTCGCCCTCTTTCACTGCAAGGACCGAGACTCATTCGATGACTGTCTTCGAGAGAATGACGTTATCCCAACGCGCGAGGAGCGCCTGGAGGTTGGACAGATGCTTTCGGAAACTAAGCACCCCAAGCTTTTGCTAAAGACTGATCAACCAACTGCTTACGAAGTTATCAATTAATTAAAAAAATTAAGAAATTACTTAACGCTTAATTTTAAGAAAATTAGTAACTGCTGAGTAAATGCTTAACAATTAATTTTATAATTTTCTTAAAATTAATTAGTAATTACTGAACAATGCTGAACAATGCTGAACAAATGCTTAACAAATGTTGAACAAATGCTGAACAATGGTTAACAATGTTAACAAGTTGGTGCTCCGCTGCGAGCTTTGTTGCGAGAATAATGGTGATCATAAGTATCGGGTGGTGCGCTTGGCAATATGTTAAAGTGATGAGACTTGTTAGAATAGTTAAATTAATTTTGAAAAAAATGAACTGCGACGAACTTCTCGATCAGCTAATGGAAGAAACCTCAACTCCGACTGCTGACATCCTGAAAGATAATGATCCGACAGAGCAATCGGGGTTGACAATCGCGATTGGGGCCGATACGAATGAAAATGCGGCGCGACGAGAGCGGCTAGCTGCGCTAGTTGCTGGGGGACAATCGGAGCATTATCTCGGTAGGCGTCTCTCAGTTTTTCAGGTGGATAAGATGTCGGATGCGGAGATCGATAAAATGTATGCGCGATACGAATCTAGGTTAGGTGCGGAGATGACAAAAACTCTCGGATCGGCGGCTATTCATTTGTACGCAACCGCCGTTAGTATACTTCTCCCTATCCCAAACACCGCGGGGTTGATTGACGATCTAGAGACTGACCCTTTTATAGGTCACACTCTTAGAACAGCCTGCTGCTCAATTTATCACAAGTTTGGAATGTACTTAGCTCCGCTGACAACCGCGTTGACCACGGGTAAACACTGTCAATTTGGACATATATGCCCACGAACTATAAGCTCTAATATTAATACAAAATATAATTTTGAAAATGATGACACAAGACACACCAGCGAGAGTGACGGAGTTAACCCGATTGCTCCAACCCAATCGAACCCGAGTGTTACTCCGCCACTGGATGACATACGGCATATAAAAAATCCCAAAAGACAGGCAGCTGGGCGGGCGGCGGCTGCCACCCGAAAAGTTAAACAAGATAAAATACTCGCCGAGCTAAGAGGGTTGCAGCCAATTAGTGAATTGATGGGGAAGGAGACAACAAAACATCTGAAGACAGAGTTGAGTACAACAACACCCCCAATTCACGAATTGGAAGCACACTCAACACCCAATACCAACTGCCGTTGGAGTTGGGCGAATCCGATTGAACCCAAATTCGTGAATTGGAGTTGGGTTGTTGGTGGTGGTCTGGCAGTTGTTGGTGCCCTGTGCGTGTGGAAATACCCCCTATTATCGAAAAAACAACCAGCCAGTGTTCAAAAGAAAGTTACGAAACACCAATCGCGATTCGATGCGCCCCATTTAAACATTGATCGCGACCCCTTTTATATGCAATAATTATCACAATGGCTGAACAAGATGGTAAAATGTTAGTGAATGCGCTTTATCACGCCGTGGTGATATCGGGTTACAGTATCGGGTATGCTCGACTATCAAAGATGGCCCTAGGAGGATCCGCTCCCAAATTGGACTTTACTGTGAGAGACGTAGGGCTCGCGACCTTAGATGTAGCGGCCGCAGTTTGGACCCGAGATTATCTACTTAAAGCTGGAATTCTACCAGTTAATATATGGAAATAAATGGCTTCAATCGCAGTAATAGTAGGTGGTGCGCTTGTAAACGCATTGGCGTTCAGCGGTATCAACTTTATATTCTCTAAAATGAAAAGCTCGAACGTGGATGAGGAGCGTAAGCGTCACGATTTAGCTGTAGAACAACTCAATAGCGCGAAGGAAGCGTGGTCGAAAAAACGAACCGCCCATCTGGACTGGGTCAATGAAGAGCTTCGCCGCGAAAATCACGCCGCGCAAACTTTTCAGAACGTTGAAGAAGCCAACCGCGAGTACGCGCTGGTATATCCGCACAAAAGTCTAGATCCAATGGATCGCGAGCCCCAACTTTCAGATTTCTATGTACCGTCAGAGCCCCAAAAAGACCGCGAGATCGCGTTCATCGTCGTGGGAATGGGTGTGGTGGGTCTCGTCGGCTACTATATAAAATAATTAATTAATTAAAACAATTTTTTTTTATAAAAATATATATATAGAACGATGTTAGTTGACGAACTTTATTACGCTATGATCGATGTAGGCTACACTGCCCAAAAACATCGTTTACCTGGTGCAAAGAGTATGATTCGTCTGGCCCGAGATTGTCTCGAGACGTGGCGCGAGGACGAAAAAGCGGCCACCCTTTTCGCAAAGCGGATGTCAGAATCCTCCACCAATACTGGGGATTGGACTCCTTCATCCAATCTCGATTGGGAGTTGAGGGATGAATTAGATTCCTCCGAGTTCCTTCAGAACTTAACCAATCGCGATTGGACTTCCAACAAAGGTTTATTATTAACGACGCAGTTACCGGACGAACTGGCGAGGGCATGTTGGAGATTGTCCGATATATTAGAATACTTCGCATACGATGAACACGCGTAAACTTGATACCAAACTAACGCGCAAGCTGTCGAATACATACTACAGCCCACGTGGCTACTGGAAGGGACTCGCGGCCATCAAGAACCTCGCGGTGGCCGAGGCTCTTTCCCGAATATATAAGAGGAGTCCTCTCAAATGGCCGAATCATCTCCAGGTCGATCCCGGCCGCGAGTTCATGGGCGCGGTCTCTCATCTATTGTCTAAGCACAAAGTTTCTATCAGACGCGGCCGCGTCAACATCCACCGGGACCAGGGGATCGTGGAGCGGTTCAATCGAACCCTGGCTGAGAGGCTGTTCGGACACCAATATGCTAAAGAACTTGTAGACCCTCATTCGCGATCGACCGAGTGGGTGGCCAGACTGCCCGCCGTGGTCTCCGCACTGAACGGAGAGGTGACCAGATTGATAGGTAAGAAGCCCGTAGATGCCATCAAGTCTAAAAAGGTGACGAGCAAGCCCTCTGCCGTCTCGCGCGGACGACCCGTTGGTTTAGAGGAGCAGCAATCGCCAATTGCGCTTCCATCGGATGTTGACGTCCGGTACCTCTATCAACCGGGAGAGCTCGAAGGTGGCAGCCGCCGCGCGACTGATCCCGTGTGGTCTCTGAATGTATATCATCTGGATCGCTCTATTACCAAACCCGATGAGCCCATGCTCTATTATTTGGCTGATGGTCCATCTCGCGGTTTTGTTCGCGAATAACTTCTTATGGTACCTTCTGACACCCAGCTGCCCCCGATTGCTTAAATCAAGAGAGGTTCTGTATGTATTCCGTCCGGTAACACGCGTCTTTTATCGTAGTACGCCGAGAGTCCTAATTTTCGTTGACAGTACGTTTTCATAACGCCGTCTTTCATTTTAAATCCTCTATTTTGTACTACATCTATAATGTGTTTTCCATCTTCTGTAGTTTCACTTAGTACTCGTTTATATCTATCCCAATTTAAATCGTTAGTTCTCTTGGACATTCCTTTCGCAGAGTTTTTATTAATTTGTTCCAAATTATCTTTAGAATTAAATTTTTCTACGAAATAACACTTACTAGATAACGCTATCGCCCTATCTCCGCTGAATTCCATTTTGAAAAGTCCTGGCTCTCTTTCGCTCCATTTATCCCAAGCCAACCATTTCTTTTTTTCTTTTTCAAACTCGTCTAGTAAGTTAGGTCTAATCAATTCCTGTATCGTTTTTCCACTAACTCCTATATACATACTATCCGTGTCCATCTGTATTAATTCAAAGTCTTCTCTTTTTACGTATTTGTCTAGAAATTCGTAGTCAAATTCCAACATTCTCAATTTAGCTAGTTGATAAACCGATCTTCCACAGTGGAAGGGGCTCTTTATTGCACACTGGGGTTTTCGGGAAGATATTTCGTACGCATCTCCTATCTCTTCCAAATCATCAAAGAATGCAGATCTTAACGCTTTGTCAACACAGGTTTCGTCTTGTGTATATGTCGTATTTAAATGTCTCTCTTTTGCCTCTATCATTTTTCCACAACACGAATTGCCTAATAATTTCATTATATCCGCTGCTGGTTTCTTATTTGGTTCTACATCGCCTGTTCGTCTTGCGGCTGTAACTTCTTTTGCGAACCATTCTAAGGGTTTACCACTAATATAATCTATAACACGATGAACTCCCGTTATTTCTAGGCCGTGTTTTAAATACCATTTCAATAGTGGCGCGTACAGCAGTACTTTGGTGGCCGACATAGATCCCACCAATTTTCTTCCATTTCCTCTAGTTCTTCCAGTATCTTCCAAATATTTTATCATGTGTTCTGGAACCTCATCAACATCTACTTCTCTGTTTATAAAAAGTGGAGACATTTCAGAAAACTTATCTTTTAAGTTGTGTGGAACTTCTATATCCACCTCCGCAAACCCAAACCAGTCTCAAGATAAAACTCTTTTACAAAACTTTTTAATAAATTTAGGATTATGTGGGGTATCTATATGGTGTATAGTTTCTCTCCCACACGGCATATCTTTATTTAACGTAGATAAATATAACGCGTTTGCATCATACCCCAAAATAGCCTTGCAAGGTTTGTTAATTCCATTTGATCCAAATGAGGAATTAGATCTAATATTTGAAACACCGGCTTCTGCATAGCGTGTAAATACGATTGATGGACCCCCGACTAGAGCGTCTTTCATCATTTTGTATGTTTCTTCTTTTGGTGCATATAGAGCCCCCTCCGGTATAGATTTTTGTTCTTTAATGGTTCCTCTCAATAAATATTGTATAGCCACACCCGGTAGTGTTACCGCATCTTTGAAAATATCCACACCTCTGTGTTTATAAAATTCACACATTTTTTCCACCGCTTCTAGGAACGGTGCTACATCTAAATCGTTATAATATTTCAACCAATCTCTGAAAGTTTTCATATTCTTTTCTTTGAAAATTCTACGACATTTACTTAATTCTGTTTCATCTAGTAACATTTTCCCAGATAGTTTGGAATACCAATTCTCTATATCCGGTAGTCCTGGGTAATCCAGTTTTGTCTGGAGAATCGAACCACTCGTAAGGAAAGAAAGATTTCTGTCCTTTGCATTCGTAAGCTTTTATCCAACTATCGTAACTTACACCAGGTCCTAGATAAAGTATTACATCAAGAAATCTAAACTCTGGAGTAAATAGAAATATTGTTGCGTTTGCACGTTTTCCGACCATTACTTTCTTTGTTGTTGATGCCAGTTCGCCTACTAGGTATTTCTTTATTAAGTTTATATCGTACTTACTGCTGTTAAAACCTATAACCGGTACTTGCTCTATCCACTGTTCGATCTTGGCGATTTGGTTTTTACGTAAATGTTCTGTATTAAACCCATATCTTGACCACACTTCTTCTCTTATAGCTTTTCCCCTGACTTTCAAATCTTCTACGAATTTTTCTATAAGTTTTGCGGGATCTTTATCACAAATATGAGAAATCCTGAGAAATTATCTCCTATACTAACGCTTACCGGAACGTGCTCGGCTTCGTACTCTAAACTATTACCTAGCGTTTTAAATTCTGGGTTGAGATACGCCTCAAAATCATATACTATCTGATATGGATAAAGAGTAGTGTCGCAACCGATCTTTATATCTTTACCCGTTCTTTGGAATTCGCATTCCCACATAACTACTAGGTTGAATTCTTTGCTTCTTCTAATAAATGTATCTCTTCTCGTAGTGGATGCGCGTTCTTTTTTTCTATGCTTTGCATGAATCTCGCACCCGTGCCAGTAACAGCCGTGATATTGATATACGGTATTGTTTTCTTGGCAGTATCCATCTACTGGAGCTCATAAAATCCATCTTTCACCCCCGTGTCCGCACTGTTCGTGGTGAATGTGAATTCCCTCCCGCTTTTCCACAGAATACATCCAATCGATCGCCCCATAACTGTTAGACTTTTTGGGTAAAACGCTTTCTCGAACGACGAACGCGGGCGCTCTAAATAATTACCATCACATACTATTTTTGTCTCACCTTTCATACATTTTGGTCCGTGTCTCTTCATATTACTCGCTGTCGTGAATTTCTGTTTGCAATTATCGCAGGCGTAAATTTTAGATAGGTTTTTAAGGTTTTTTATCAGAAATGCGTGATTATTAAACAGTCCTATTGTCATTGGTTTATTACCTATTTCCTTGTAGTGTGCTGGCACCTTTTTCAACCACCATACGTCACATTCGGTCGGTTGATATACTTCTATACCGATTTTAAAAAACTCTTCAACCTTTTTCAGGTCTGAAAAAGGAATTGGTGAATCCACATTATTACCGAAATATTGCTTACTAAATTCTCTCGCTTTGTCCGTACATCTGTCGGGTCTGTTACCTGTCATATGCATCGCTAAACATCTGAACAGACAAAGGTCGTCATTATACTTATCTAAAGAATACATACCTTTTTTATTCTTCAACCATTCTGGAAGTTCTCCTCCTGCTGCTTCTTTGGATTGTAGTCCCAAATCTATTCCCCTACTGCCCTGTATTAGCTTTACGAAAACCTCTACCCATCTTACAAACTTCCACTTTGTATTTGGTCTGTCTATTTTATCGGACATTATTCGTGTTTGCTCCTTATCTGACAGCCATTTTTTAACGGTTTTCATTGATGATAGTGGTTCGCTACCACCGAGATTTTTGTGAAATATTAGAGTTATAGGTTTTCCATTTTTAGTTTCCTCCATATGTTCTAGCTTGTAAGAATATGAATATCTCAAATAAAAATTTGTTGTTAGATACGGAGCGAGTTTATCGGACATGCGTTCAGACTCGTTAATGTTAATGTTTTTACGAAAGGATAATGTAACTACCCGTCTTCCATTTTCTACCTTTTCCAATGTTTCATCGTGAGCCCCCAATATTTCTTCACCTTTTTCCACAATCGCGCGAACTATAGATCTTTTATTTGGTATTTGGTCACCTGTGTGTCTAAATTATTTGTGCTTGAAGGTAATTCTTTAGAATTAATTACACTAGCCCTTAGCTCCGCAATACTTTCTTTTTGAATTCTGTTACCAACTTCCTCCGCTAGTGAGAGGTCTTTAAATGCCCCTCTTTTATAGGCGCGGGTAAACCGCTTCATAAACGCCTCATTCTTTGTGGCGTTTATCAAATTTGTCAATTTGTCAACCCCCTAACTCTCAACCGTTTACTATAATTCGGCTTCTCTTCTCAAACTTTCGATTTCTGGCGTTATCATATTTTCTGTAATATACTTTTTGTATAACCTATGAAATTTATCTGTTCAATTGGTCGTGAAAACATTATGTTTTTTTCACTTCCAATTGAATATAAACATATACATATATATATAAAAATACATATATAATGGAGTGTGAGACTTGTTGTAAGACGTTTACGCGTAAAGACTATCTACGAAGGCATCTAGCGAGACGTAGACAATTTCCTTGTGTCCCCCCACAATTTCAATGCCCCAGATGCCCTTGTAAATTCGTTAGTGCCCAAATTCTTTGTAGACATAAGCAACTACGCTGCCCTGTGGCTAAAGGTGAACGCGGTAGACTAGAGCTGGTAGAATTAGTTGCTGATCTGCGAAATAACTTAGCTATATCGGAGGAGAAAAATGGGGTGTTGGAATATAAACTATTGTACTTGCATTAATGATTTCGACTTTTGAAAAAAGTCAATTACCAATATAATTGGGACTCCCTCTTTTCAAAATTATTTTCTCCATAAATTCATAAATTTGCTGTGAAAACATTATGGTTTTTTTTCACGACCAATTTTGGAATTTTTCGGGGGTGGTGGGGGACAATTTCCTCGTTAACCAATTTTTGATTTTTTCGGGGGTGGTGGGGGTATTATAGAGGGTTATAAATGATATCACGGTAGGTGGTATCATTTTGAATCCCTATATACTACTTCTGGAAATACCGCTTACGGTACTGTATTACTTTGAAGTTTCAATCTGAAATATGTATCATGTTTTTTTACGATTATAGGTGTAACATTTTTGTTAAATTAATTTCTTGATATATAATATGATTTTGAATCAACATAACAGTCATTATTAGAATTTCAGAAACGTACATTGTGTGGTCATATTATTTATCTATGTAATGGTGCTTAACGTCCGGTCAACAGCTAAAGTCATTTTAGGCCGGGTTAATCAGGTCGAATCCCATAGTTCACCCGTACGGATGGGCAAAAATCCCAAAATCAGAATTGAATATTTACAAAAAAAAAGTATATATATTCAGCCAGTGATTTAGGGTCTGTAATATGTCTCTGATTCAGCCCTGAAATTAGAATACCTCATCTGGTGCCAGGATTTCACCACACTAGAGTCACACAGCGCCACTCCCTAAAAATGATAGGATTAGTACTGGTCTTACTATTTTTATAATGGATATAATCGGATTAAACTAGTAACAACAACTAGACATTATGTTTGTAAAATATGGATATGCCACCGTGGCATACTGGATCTTTTCGACTTAATAAAATGGCTAAGTGTTTCAGCGACATTTCGAAGGTGAACCTCTCTAAACCGGACACCCAGGGTGTCCGATTTAGAGAGGTTCCACTGTAATTTATTACGTTTGTTGCAGATTGCCTTCACAGTTGCGAAGTTAGTGACGGTGGGTGACTTTGCGGTGTCGTTCGGGATATTTGTGGCCGGATGTTGTCCCGGGGGTGGAGGGAGCAACATGTACTCCTTCCTGCTCAACGGAGAGCTGACGTTGTCCATCACCATGACAGCACTCAGTACAATTGCGGCTCTTGGTGAGTTCACAGTGGAACCGCTGTAGTTCCGTCATATGACCACCCAAATACATGTCCGTTTACATTCCTACGGAGCCCCGCCAGGGACGTAGAATATTTTTTTTATTAATTCGTCCCCACAAAATAACAATTTGTTCCCTCAATTTAACAATTCATTCCCACAAATTAATAATTCGTTCCCATGAATTAACAATGTGTTCCCTCAATTTAACAATTCGTTCCCACGAAATAACAATTCGTTCCCACGGGAACGATTTGTTAATTCGTGGGAACGAATTGTTATATCGTGGGAACGAATTGTTAATTCGAGGGAACAAATTGTTAAATTGAGGGAATTAATTAAAAAAATTAATAAAAAAAGTCCATGTCCCCCGCGGGGCTCTAGATTCCAACCCTAAAGATACATTATCAATGTACACATATAACAGTGAAGCCCATCTAATCAACGACATTGGGATGTCCTGGTGTCCGTTTTAGAGAGGTTCCACTGTATAACAATTGTAAATTGATGGTGAAACCCCATTTGCTGGGTTACTAGATATTTGTTCTTAATTTTCTTATGAATTAATCTTTAATGCTCTTTGTTACACGTACATATATAATACACAACATACAATCATACACATAATTGACAGAATCAAAATAATATGCTTTTACATGTATGTTTAAATAAAATAAGACAGTCACCTGACAAACAGAAGAAAAAAAACGTATTTGTGATACCCTGGTCGCGTTCCTCTAACTCTTAAAATGCTGAATAAAAATTTGTCGTCTGATGTTTCTTTTTATTTTACAATTTTTCTCATCAAAACCATGTTTGGACAACACTTTAGAATCATTTCCAATGGAAATGATTCTAAAGTGTTGTCAAACACATTTTTATTGAGAAAAGAAGACAAAACATAAATCGACAGCAGACGACAATTTACGTTTCCCGCGCAACATATAGTGATTTTGTGAATATTGATAAGGTAAGTTTAAATCATCATATGACCTTGGAAACATCATGACATTGGAAATGGGCCAAGGTCATTGGGAAGCAGAATAGAAATATGGATCATCGGATGTTAAATAATTATGTAGATATAGAAATATTCAAGTAAATCATTATGTGATTGCACAGATAGAAATAGGCCTACATATATTTTAATATTACCACGTTTTTAAGTCATATTTGCAATAAAACTACACTCGTAATGTATAACTATTTATATCAACAAAAACACAGATCTTAAATTCAACACTGAAGATCGAGATGAGCATAGTTGTAACGAACTGTCTTATCTGGAGCGGCAGAGTTTCTTAGTATTTTTTTACATATTTTAATATAATTATCCAGAGCTCCAGATAAGGTGAGTATTTGCGAATTTTTGACACTTATTTCAGCAGAATACGCATTGAATATCAAAAGCGGGATTACAAAAAAACTCACAGTATGTGAACATATGCATTGATTTTCAAATTGAGTAGTGAAAATACTGTAATAAAGTTGAATATTTACTTATTTCAGCTGCAAAAGGCAAACAATGTTACTTTTTGCAGCTCAAATAAGTGAATTTTTAAATTTGTTTTATTTTTTATCATTTGTTCCCTATTTAATAAGGAAGCAAATCAATAATACGCATTGAATTTGAAATCCGAGGGTATAATACTCTTTAGATACAAAACTTATCTGGAGCTCTGTATCATCTATTAATATCTGATTAATGGAATATTTTAGAAATTATCATGGAACTAGCAATGTCATATACATGTATGTAGAGTTGAAGGGGTTAAACCTTTTCGTGGCTTGTTCTACTTTGTTACATATTATTTTGTTTTAATGTGCAGGTATGATGCCACTGTTGATTTATACGCTGGGCTCCACGTTAATGGACGGCCGAGAGGACATCAACATCCCCTTCATAAACGTGGTCATGTCACTGTCGCTACTCATCGTACCATTATTCTTCGGCCTTCTACTCCAACACAAACTACCTACAGTCGCGGGTGTAATAAAGAAGCTGCTAAAGCCCGTCACTATAACAACCATGGTGATTGTAGTAACAGTTGGTTTCTACTCCAACGCGTTCATATTCCGCCTATTCAAACCTAAAGTGATTATAGCAGGATGTATGCTGCCATATTTCGGATACATTTTAGGCGGTTTAGTTGCTGTTATTTCACGGCGAGATTGGAAGACGATTAAAACGATTGCCATAGAAACGGGTATGCAAAATACAAGTATTGCTTACATATTATTGATAAGCTCGTTTCCACCGCCAATAGGCGACCTGGCAGCTGTGGCCCCAATTGCCTCGGCCTTGATGACGATTATTCCACCATTCTTCATAACGATTATCTACTTGATATATGGGAAATGTACGAAGAAAACTGAACGAGATATACAACATGAAGAGAAGAATGGCGATGTGAAAACAAAGCTCACAGTTGGTGATTCTGCTGGAATTGAAAAGTCGGAGAAGACAACGGTTATCTAAACAGTCAACTGTGAACATGGTGAATACGAGTTGCAGACATGTAACTGCAAAAACGTAGTCTGCTACTGACAATGTGCGAGTATTTGTAGTGTTGTGCATCTGCAATGGGGTATTGTAGTTAGTTACATGTATCTCCCGTTTAATTTATATATAAATCCGGTCTAAATTGTGTAACAAACTCCTGCAGCCTGATAAAGGTCTTTATTTCTTGTTAGAAGAATGACGTTATTTTCATTGACGGAATGGTAAACAGTGCAGATCCTGATCAGACTGTGTGGTTTCATAGGCTCATCTGGATCTATTTGTGGTCACAC
Organism: Conchocele bisecta; assembly: GCA_029237695.1. Taxonomy (NCBI): domain Eukaryota; kingdom Metazoa; phylum Mollusca; class Bivalvia; order Lucinida; family Thyasiridae; genus Conchocele; species Conchocele bisecta. Next base: position 2,759,573 of record CM055265.1, on the reverse strand, counting down.
TAAATTTTCTTTTTAGAACATAATAATTTTCACAAAGATCGAGTACCGTTTATTCGGACGATTCACGTACGGGGCGCCATGCAGGACAGGTTAATTATGTGTACAAAACCAATTTTGTCCAGACAAAATTGAATTTTGTAACACTAAAAATCACAAAATTCAATTCTGTGTCACAAAATTCAATTCTGTCAATTCTGTGTCACAAAATTCAATTCTGTGTCACAAAATTCAATTCTGCATACGTTTCGTATACAAAATTCATTTTTGTTATAAAGGATTCAATTTTGTTTTGTGAAGAAAATTGAGTTTTGTGAAGAAAATTCAGTTTTGTGGGACAGAATTCATTTTTGTCCACAAAAATTAGCTTGCGTAGGATAGTCTATGTCATCTCTACGTTGATTGGTTGAGATCGGTCTTAGTCCATTTTACTAGATGGTGGAGTACACTTGCAGGTTTAAATATTTCAATGCGAAAATATAACCCAATATATCAATATTATACTTCTTTATGGACAGTTATTTTGGTTATATTATGATTACAAATGAGTGGTCACACCATATAAGCATATATACTTTGAAGGAGAAATAAGAAAAATATTCAGAATTTTCCCTCAATTATGTAAACAGGGTCAAATATAAAGTAGCCGGGACATAGCTAGACCTGAGAGCATGCCCATATATAGAGAATACCAGGCTAGTGTATTTTGATATCAAGTTTATCAGGCAAGGCTAGGAAACGCGTAGGAATTCCGAGGCTTGCCGAGGAATTCCTACCGTTTCCGAGCCGAGCCTGATAAACTTGATATTAAAATACACTAGTCTGGTATTCTATTTATCAGGTAACGTTTTATGCTCGAAAATGACATTAGATGACGTCGTATTCTAACAGTAGATCTAACCTTGTGAAACAAATGGTATTGGATCTGTGTCTACTAGTTGCGAAGTTACGTGTTCGCAACTATGTGTCTACATGCATTATTTACAGTATACACCATCTTAGTATCCATGGTATCTACACAGATACTACAAATGGTTTCCTCAAATGGCCCAATACACACATTCTGTTTATAAACACAGACAGCAGTCAGAACACAGGTCACAGCGCGTGTATTATTGATTTAACTGGGGCAGATGTACCTTGCGATACACAATAAATGAGGTATGTACTCGCGGGAGATCTACATGTACATGAATTATGTGTACAATTATAAAGCAAATGAGTTTAAATACGAATGGGGTTGTCAACGTTTGACTGTTTGCAGATAGTTGAAGCAAAATGGCAGAATGAGAAATGAATCATCGTCAGAATGAGAAATGAATCATCGACATTGAATGTGTAGATCGGCGACCGTGACCCATTTCTCCAGTGCAGTTTCTGACCAATGGTAGTCCTTCTTACATGCGTGTGCAGAATTGAATTTTGTGACACAGAATTGAATTTTGTTACACAGAATTGACAGAATTGACAGAATTGAATTTTGTGACACAGAATTGAATTTTGTGGCACAAAAGTGAATTTTGTGACACAGACACAGAATTGAATTTTGTTACACAGAATTGAATTTTGTGGCACAAAAGTGAATTTTGTGACACAGAATTGAGTTTTGTGGCACACAAAATTCACTTTTGTGGCACAAAAATGAATTTTGTGGCACAAAATTGAGCCATGTCCCACTTGGCGCCCCGTATCACGTGCTAGAAAATTTTAACTTCAGTGATGATATGTGATTCTACAGCAAAACTATAGGTGACCAAGTACCGTATTCATTCTAATAAACGCTTATTATAATCATCGGTAAGTCACAGGTCGGGGGTGGGCGATTAATAGAGTCAATGGTTTTTGGTCCGAGTAAAAAAATTCAAAAAGTGAAGAAAACGATTGGATTTGTAAACCTTACAGACGTTCTATGTACTCACGGTGTAGTCTTAGCAATTACTACCGTATCGGACGTTTGTATTCAGATAATCTGTATGTTTGGACTGGTCCATTTCTCATTAGAATAATTACTTTAGGATCAGTAAGTATTCGGACATACCCCAAATCCGTAAATTTCTCAAAATATCTCAACAATAACAAAGGGACATCACTCTTCGCGTAACATATACTATCTGGTCAAATCGTCCGCAGACAAAATCGTCCCCATACCAAATCGTATTTTTTTATAATTTTTTGATAATCAAGCAAGCCCATCATCACATCTGGTTCCCGGTTTTGCTGTACAATATTGTGCGTTAAACCGTGACCGGGTACCGATGGCTGTCAACGACGAATACGGAAAATGCTAGGCAGCGCTCCAGTTAAGGTGCGGAACTGGATTGTATATTAGAACCAGATAACGACTATAGTGACTGCAATAATTGTTAAACAAGGCGAAACTGTTGTGGGGAGATATCACCCAGGTGATCGCAGTTACTTCTGGGGAACCGTGACCCTCCTCTATCGGGACATTTGCAAAGGGGAGGTGGCCTTGAAATTCCATGTTCCTACAGAATATTTGGATGCAAAGAACGAAAGGCACATGTCCGCGCGTTACTAAAAAGGGAAAAACGGAAAATTACAGTTTGACAGAGGAGGCCATGGGCGTTTATTAGAGGTCCCAATTTTTGTAAAATCGGGCAGAAAATGTTCATTTGTTTGCCCAAAAATGGGGGGTGGGCGTTTATTAGAGTATGGGCGTTTATTAGAATGAATACGGTATATGTGTCAGAATAAGCAGCAAACATTGTTACATTTGCTGCGCCATGTTTCAACAAATCAGTTTGAAAGTTATTGAAGGAAAACCTACGAATAATGATGTCAAACATTGCATCGCACATTTCTGATACCACGTTATCGCACACTCCGAGTGTGAAGAATGGAAACTTCTGAAACCTCTCTATACGTGACCGTGACTAGAGAAATGGGTGTATGAGCTTTGCGACCAGTGTAGAACTAGATCAGCCTGTGCATCCGCAGTCTGATCAGGATCTGCACTGTTCATCATTCCATCAATGAAACACCTATGATGCTTCTAGCAAACAGTATAGATCTATATCAGGCTACAGGAGTGTGCTATTTAATCGGGAACTACTATGGTCACAAAACCAATAAGCCTCATTTCTCCAGTCAGAGCATATTTCACCAACATTGCAAAGTATACTTATCTAGCAAAGTATACTTATCTAGCAAAGTATACTTCGAGGGAGAAACTTTCCATTTTATGATAAATTTATTATTTTTTATTATACTGAATTTATTACATTATCACAGCCATTTTGGCTGTGATAATGTAATAAATTCAGTATAATAATTCTGCATACTTTTAATAATCACATATATGCAGTCGTTAGTTCTATATGACATAATGCAGTTTGGAAAAAATACATGATTTCTCCCTCAAAGTATACTTTGCTAGATAAATATACTTTGCAATTTTGATGAAATCGGCTACTGGTATAATGTGATAATTTCATAACGAATGAACTTTTATGTTTCACAACTAGTGATTTAGATAAAAGTTAATGCGGAAATCCTTTGCTTAATCATCTCTCCTGTATATCAGGTACATAGCATAAAATTCTTGAACTAAAATGTTACAGTTGATTGGTATAGTTCATAAAGCATTAACTGATATCTCAGAGACCATATCTGATATACAATTTGCCTGCAGTAAGTGGCACCTGTAAACCTCCAATTTACTGCGAATTCATGGTTTACCTTACACAATCAAACTAAAGTAGAACCTTTACTATGTGCTTTGCAAATAGGAACACATACTATCATAAGAGATAGATAATAGTGGGAACATGCGATTGGTAATATAACGATCGGGGTTTATCCTTACTGGAATTCCGACTGGATACCTGGTTTTGCATTTTGTATGTGACAGTTGAATTGGTTATTCAACTGTCACATACAAAATTCCTATTTGCAAAGCACATAGTAACGTCTTCGAGTGCTTATTTGCCTGTTTTACAGTGAAACCTCTCTAAAGCGGACACCCTGGGGACCTCCCAGGGTGTCCGGTTTAGAGTGGTTCCACTGTATGTCATTATTTGTAAGATTTTGAAACATTACCCATTTTTTATCAATAATGGAATAGTTCAAAGTTAACATGGAATAGACAACGTTATACATTTAGGGGCGACAGTCACACAATTCATCATGGTCTTATCCCTTAGACCGCTATCTTAATTTTTATGTCGTCTGCTGTTTGTTTTCTATTTTCCATTTTTAGCTCGCCTGCACGAAGTGCAAAAGAGCTTATGGCATACCCCCGGCGTCGTCGGCGTCGTCGGCGTCGTCCACAAACTTAACGTTGGGGTAAATGTCTTATAACTTCTGTTTCCTTTCATGGAACACCTTGTTATTTCATACATGCATTCCTCAGATGACCCTCTATCATGCTGTAGCAAATCCATGACCCACCACCCAACCGTTACCCCAGGGTCAAGGTCACAAACTTAGCACATTCATAAACTTAACGTTGGGGTAAATGTTGTGCAACTTCTGTTTATTTACAGGGAAATTCTTCATATTTCATACATGCATTCATCTGATGATATTATATTGTGCTATAGCAAATCCATGACCCACCGCCCATCCCTTACCCCAAGGTCAAGGTCACAAACTTAGCACATTCATAAACTTAACATTTGGGGTAAATGTCTTATAACATCCGTTTCCTTTCATGGAACGCCTTGATATTTCATACATGCATTCCTCAGATGACCCTCTATCATGCTTTAGCAGATCCACAACCCACCACCCAACCCTTACCCCAAGGCCAAGGTCACAAACTTAGCATGTTCATAAACTTAACGTTGGGGTAAATGTTGTGTAACTTATGTTTCTTTACAGGGAACGCCTTGATATTTCATACATGCATTCATCTGATGATCATCTATTGTGCTATTGCAAATCCATGACCCCCCCCCCCCCCACCCCCCCCCCCCACCACCCCTTTCCCCAAGGTCAATGTCTGAAACTTAGCACATTCATACATGCATTCCTCATGTGAATAGCTATCATGCTGTAGAAAATCACCAACTTTAGTGCGTTCATAAACTTACTGTTGGGTTAAATTTTGTTTTACTTCTGTTTTCAGGGAGCGCATTGATATTGCATACATGCATTCATCTTAATATGCTATATTATGCTATAGCAAATCCACGACCCACCTTGCACCACTGACACCAATGTCAAGGTCCAACGCGCGCCCCTTAACCCAAGGTCAAGTTATATAATATTCATGTTTGTTTATGCAACTGTGCCAAGTTTGAGTGAAGGCTGCCAACAGGCGAGCTTCGTTGTCTTCTGACAACTCTTGTTATCATCCAAAACATGCTTTGAGAGCACTTTAGAATAATTTACAAAATGCTTTGACAGCACTTCAGAATCATTTCCATTGGAAATGATTCTGAAGTGCTGTCAAACCATGTTTTTATTGAGAAATAAGTAGAGATATAAAAGCAACAGCAGACGACAATTGTTGTGAGTAGTGGTCTAAGGGTTAATTACGACTGCATCTACATAGTACAGACATATAAACAAACACATGTAACAGTATATACATAAATTATATTTTTCATAATAATATATGTAAATATTCACATTTAACATTTTTAACAGTGTTGGGTAATAATAATACATGTATCAGACCTTGTATATTACATATACATAATTTGTCACAGAAATATCACATATGGGCCTCCATCTTAGAATAGGCACCTTACATTGTGATCAGCATAGCTCCAGATTAGGTTGCTCAGCTGTGTAGTCTGATCAGGGCCTACATGAGTCACCATGCAGTTAATTGATCGGCCCTGAACAACAATTTTGTTCTGTATTTGATTATAAGAGTACATATGAGACACATATTTAAATGTCAGTACTTTTTCATCAATAACAAAAATTCACCCTCCCCTGAAAAAATTATTTGATAAAATTCCATCAAATATTTATTTTATTGTGAAAAAAAAAACAATTTTCCTATGGGATTTAAAATGGCTAAAAATAGGTGGGAGTTTTTTGTGGACGGATTTTCAAAATTTTCTTAGAAACATTATTTCAAAGCAATCTCGCCAGGTCTCAGAGCCAATTTCCATTTTTTGTTTTCATTGTTTTACCCTCCTCCCGCCCCGTGCAGGCACCGGGGCGGGATCAACTGATCCTGAGAATAGTGCTGCAGTAGCCATTGCTTGTCGTAAAAGGCGACTAAACTGGCTTAACGATTGTGTTCATACTTTCCGGAACCCACTATACCGGATTTGGCCCTCGTGTACATTTTTGGCTTTCTTGTATGTGAGAGTTGAGTCAGGCTATGCCCCATATATAAAAGTAAGATTAGCGCTAATCCTATTACTTTTAGGGGATGGGATAAATGATGCTGGTGTGGCGAGGGCCTGGCACCAGATCTTGTTGTTCTAATTTCAGGACTGAATATATATTTTGATTGTAAATATTGAGTTCTGAAGTTGGGATTTACCCCCCTCGGACAGGTGGATACGGGACACGACCCCGTTGACCCGTCTGCGTGTAGACTCCCTGAGGCTTGTACCTCTATGTCAGAAAAGCGGACGTTAAACCCTATTCACTCACTCACTCATTTACCCTCCTCGTCACTCTGGAGCCCCTTTTTGCCCCATGTTAAATTCCCATAGGAAAATTGTTTTTTCTCATATGATGATCAAAATTCTATATTGACCACAAAATTAATGTGCTAAAAAGGTCCCTGTTCTCAACCGTCATCAGTAATTATAACAATATACATGCAATACAAGTTCATACATAAATATGAATAATGAAAATGAAGAATATGAAGTTTCAAGGGAATGTGATAAATGAATACCAATATTATCATAAGACTTTAATGCATTTTTGGACGGATGCCAGGGGAGGATCCAACATTTGGGGAACGGGGGGGGTTGTCTAGTTGCGAATGTAACTCTTGCAATCTACTCCCGTACCGTCCGTAGCTACGGGCGGTACGGGAGTAATTGCAAGCGTAACCGTTAACAACTAGGGTGTTGTCCTATTTTTGAGCTCTTCGAAATGCACTTTCCTGTGTTTTACGGCATTTAAATTCAGACTCCAACTGGATACACTGAGTGATGTTAAATATCAAATTACACAGCCAACAGTCAAACCCCACCGTCAAGTAATAGTCACCATCAAAAGGCTTGAGCAGGCATTAAGGACAAGTTTTGAATCGGGGCCCGTTTCACTAAAATGTGTACGACTAAAATGTTCGTAAGTGCAAAATTATGTGTTCTTGTAAACAATTATTGTATTTACATTTATTGAGCATAGGCTGCAGCAGCCTATGCTCAATGAATGTAACTTCATCAATTGAAGTTTCCAGACGATCCTGAATTTGCACTTACGAACATTTTAGTCGTACAAAGTTTAGTGAAACGGCCCCATGGTGTTCTGCACAGCATCCTACATGCCAGGTTAATATGCATTTCAAAATA